>JAPVLO010000443.1:0-600000 GCA_027257055.1 Cephalopachus bancanus | reverse complement strand
TGATTATATTAAAAAAAGGTGTAAAACAATATTCACCGTATTCTATCATTTGTAAAAAGATAAGATGTGTTGGCAACAGAATATATATATATATATATTTATATATATATGTATATATATATATATACACACACATATATAATGGTATATGATAAATGGGTCAACTCTCTGTAGAAGAAAGAAAAAGAAACTGACAACAGTGTGTTAGAGTAAGTAGGGGACAAACTGGATAACTAAAAGATATAGGTGGGAAGGAGACCTGCTTTATTTAAAAATATATTCTTTGATTTGTTTTTGAAATTTGTACCATGTATATGATATACCTGTTATACATCAATCTACAAAAGTGACTGCAATTATATGAAAAATATATAGGAGTTAATTTTTGCCATAGAATGAGAGTTGTGAAATTGCACGTGATTTAGTTTTCATGTTTCCAGTTTACAATTTTTTAATGTGTTTTTTTATAATCGAGCTGATAAAATTATAAATAGACAACCAAATAAAAAAATTAAAGACTTACATTCAGTCAAAGATATTAGAATGAAAAGTTATTCTGAGAGGGGATGTGTTTGCACAAATGCATATGGCAACGTACTGTTTCCAAAATATATAATATTAATACATCAGATTACAAAGGCAATGCAAAAGGAAAACAGTATGGCACAAATAAGCGCTTTTGAAGGTGGCTGTCTGTGGTAGCAAGCTTCTGACATAGAATCCAATGATCCTGACCTCCTGGTGTTCACACCCTGTGTAATTCCTTCCTCTGGAATGTGGGCTGGACATAGACACTAACTAGATTCTGACTAAGAGAACAGAGCCAAAGTGACAGAAAATCATTTCCGAGATTGGGTTATAAAGAAACTGTAGCTTCCAACATGAGAACCCATTCTCAGTCTTTTTTCAGCTTTCTCCGAGGGAAGCCAACGGACATGTGTTGTGAAGGGTCCCGTGGAGAGCCCAGCGGGTAACTGTTAGTGAGACTCAAGGCCTGCCAACAGCAATGTGAATGAGATCAGAATTGGATCTCCACTTGCTGAGCCCGGAGAAAATTACAACCTTCGCGGACATATGGCTTGTGGCCTTGTGCGAGACCCCTCAGAGACACTTGCTAAGCTGTGCCCAGATTCCTAACCCAAGGAGCTAGGAAATTACAAATGTATGTTGTTTTAAGCCATTAAATTTGGGGTAATAGATAATTGACACATAAGTACTTACTCGGTAAATATTTGAAAAACAGATCACATCATTCATTAGAAAGAACCAAAATAATATGTTACTATACACCTATCTAAATGGCTAAAATTATCAATAAACTTTAGGCACGACTACATGAATTGACAAAAATTTGAAGCAACAGAAACTATTATGTGTTGCTGGTTGTAGCCTAAGTTGGTATAAGCACTTTAAAAAACACATTGAATATGCGTATACCCTGTACCCAGTCATTTCACCTTAGTCATAGGGCACACATGAACGAAATGAGCATTTGCAAAGGGACATGCAATATTGCGTATGCAGTGTCATCTCCGTTTCCAACACCCAAAAGCTAAAAAATCACTAAATGTAAATCACACTTAGAAATGAACAATTAAGGAAGTTATATGAACACAATTAAATACGGTAAACCACCAATGGAAACATTAAGCATACAGTTATATGCAAGGGCACGGACGGATTCCCATGAAATGTTCCACGGCATAAGAACATACATTGTTTTACAACATGAGGTTGAAAAACAGGCACTTGAACATCCTCTAATCTGTCGAGGGCCCCAGTAGTGAACAAGATGGCAGTAGGGTGAGTGTGCAGTCGCTTCCTGAGTCGGGTCTCCTCCACCTTCTCCTGCCTCCCACATTAGTGCTGCTGGATCTCAGGCCCTCAGACTCAGACCGAGCGTATCCCAGTGGCTTCCCTGGCTGCAGAGCGGTGGGCTTCCATTGCCACCGCACAGCCGGCTTTCTGGGCTTCAAGGTCACAAATGGCAATGTGTGGGACTTCGCAGCTTTGGTAATCATGAGCGGCAACTCCTCATGGTAAGTCTGTATTTCTCTATCTCTATCCTACTGGTTCTGTTTTTCTAGAGAACCCTGTCTCATACAAACATTAAAAATCAACACAGTGATTCCCCTCAGAAGGAGGCAGGGTTAGAGAAAGTCAGGTTCATAAAGGACCATCTTGTGTGTTTGAAGTAAGACTTTTCTAATGGCCATGGGGAGACATGGATGCCCGTATATGCCTTGTACTTTGACAAAGGAAAAATTAAAAAATAAAAATAGAAAGTAATACTTCAAAAAAGGAGAAAACTTTATCTCAGACCTTTGTGCTTCACAGAGGGAAACTTGTTTTCACTGTCAAGTGTGTTTCTAAATTGAACTCTGTCGGTCTTTGGGAGAAAGACATTTCTCCCAGATTTTGACAATACACTGGCCACTTACTTTTTGCTTGTTTGTCAGTTGTCATGTTTTTGTCTGCTATTATAGACACTTTAGTAGGAACTTTATAGAAGTCTTACTGGATACCACTAGCTTGTTAAGAAAATATGATCATCTTTCCAAAAATCCTAATATTTCTTCTGTGGATTAATGTTGTTGAAAATGATATAGGAAATAAAGTAAATAACAATAAGGTGCCACTACTTCTATAAGGGAGGATCCAAAAAACCAGAATTTACTTATTCAAAATTGTTTATTTATTCCTACATGTTTAAACTTCAGTCACCTTCAAAGTACTCTCTGTTTGATGCAATATACCTATGGATACACTTTTTCCACTCCTCAAAATTGTTTTTGAACTTTTCAATTTTGATGCCTTTTAGTGCTTCTGCCTTTTTTTGTTTCACCTCTTCTGCATCAGCAAAATGTCTTCCTTTGGGGATGTTTTTCATCCAGGGCAATAAACAAAAAAAAAGTTACTTGGGGCAAGATTGGGTGAACAGGGAGGGTAAAGTATGAAGGTCATGCTGTTTTTGGTCAAAAACTGCTGAACTTTCAGTATAGTATGGGCAAATTCACTCATAAATCACTCATCATGAAATGGACAAATGTGTTGAAAGAATCTCCAAAAATATATATATATTCACTGAAACCAAACGCAGACTCTCACAAAAAACACTAGCTGGTATACTGATGCTGATAGGTTCCTAGAACACTTACATAGCAGGGGAAGTCTGTACTACATGGGACCTGCCCTCCAAGGGATAATTCTGTTCTCTGGGTGTTCCCCCATATATAGTTGTAACGTTATTAAAATAATAAAATGTCTAATTTTGTAAGATATATATCAGAGTGCCAATATATATATATATATACTCATTTAACAGATGTTAAAAATTTTCTGCCATAATCAGAAGTGTCTCGATGCTGATGGTAACAATTTTGAGCACTTTTCATAATTGCAGAAGTTAAACGTTACTTATCTTCATCTTTTGATGTCAGTATAAATTGAGTATTGCTATTTTAGTACAGTTTTTTTCTTTCTTAAAATATACACATTTTGGGGGGCAGCCTTTTTATTACATTTAGAAATTAGTCATGGTCATAACATTGGTAGAACTCTTTGTGTAAAAAAAATAAAAGATATTTAAGAGTGTAATAGAGTTTATTTTCTTCACAAATATGCAACTCGGAGAGAGTTATCATGAGAAAATATTGCATTAATATTAACAACAGATAACTTGAATACAATTCAATTTTAATAAATTAGTAAACGGTTAAATTACTACTAACAGAAGAATAAATGAAAGTGTGGTAGATGTCAAACTAATGAATCAAAGTTTAAATGTGCAAAATCATTGAATTCAGTAAAATATGAAAGGGAAACTTATTGATAGAATTAATGAAGTGATGTTGAAAAACAGGAGGGATTATGATATTGTGGTTTAATAGCTTTTCCTTTCTGAGATTTCAAATCAAAAGAGTTTAGATATTACATTGATGATGTAAAAATAATTATCCATCATACATTTTAAGTGACTAAGGTGCTTTTGGTAGCTCCAGTATACATGCTCTTTTTCTGGTCTCACTCATAAGCGGACTTTGAAGAATTATCATAATACTATAAGAAAGGGATTGACATGAGTGGGAAACTGCCAGGGGAGGGAGGTTGGGATTGACAGCTGAGGGAAACAGGCAGGGGAGGGAGCGGCACACCTCATCAACAGGGGAATCTGCATAAAAACATTTGTAAATCTAACCTTGAATTGCATCCCACATCTTTAAAATAAAGGAAAGAAAGAAAGAAAGAAAGAAAGAAAGAAAGAAAGAGAAGAGAGAGAGAGAGAGAGAGAGAGAGAAGAAAGAAAGAAAGAAAGAAAGAAAGAAAGAAAGAAAGAAAGAAAGAAAAGGAAAGAAAGAAAACTTGAGAGGTGAAGACTGTTAGGATCGAATTCTGAGAAATCTCCAAAAATCTCTTTTACTATATTACCAAAAAGTGACTGTTGCTCTAAGTTTGTTCTCCAAATTGATTGCTCTATCTCTGTGACTCTGCCAAATGAAAGAACCATTTTCCTAGCGTTTCTGGCAGCATAAGTATAATAGCACTCTCAATTTGTTTTCAGCAGCTATTGAATGAAGGATCAAGAGACCCGAACATTTGTTCCAGTTTTGCCATGTTCTGGCTGTGTGACCTTTGGTATAAACTTCCTTTCTTCTTTTATTCCTTGAAACTTGAATGGATTACAGCAGTTCATTTGTGAAGTATTTTCACTCTTCCATCTTTTCTGGACCCGTGTAAAATTTCATTAGTCAAATGTACTTGTTATATTAATTGATTACTTTTATAATTCTCTGATTCTGAAAACATTTTTTTTCTAGTTAATAGCAAGCAGAAGCTTATTTGCAATTGCTAGGAAACTCCCTGGAGACAGTAGTTATAATGGTAATTGACATCTCAATTTAAATTAACTTGATCATTACGTAAAAAGTTAACGAATTTGCTAACATCTTGGTGATTTACTTTTTTTCCTGAGATGGCAGTTTACTCAGTAACATTTAAAATTATCTTTGTGATTTGTGTGGATGCACCATCAATTCTGAAGTATTTTAGTTCAACTCTGTTGCAGTACAGTTTTTTTTTCTTTTTTATAACTTCATAGTTAACACAAAGGAGTACGTTCTGATTTTAAATTGTAACTAATTGAGAGAAATATTATTACACTTCTCATCTGAAGCTCTGCATTAGATTTCTCTAAAATACTAAAATACACTATTCTATCCTGCTGTTTTAAATTCCATTTATATTTTATTCTCTGTTTGTTAGCTTATAGTGAGATGCAACAATTTGTATATACATTTGTTAACTTCTAAAAGAGACATACAACATGACAGCATGCTTTATGAAGTCATATTTTTTCAGAAATATGCTGTAGTAATGAAACACAGACTAAAATTATTTGGCAGAGCTTTGTAATTAAATTGACAGATAGCATATTAGGGTCTAGTAGTGTAACCTGTTATCTTACAAGTTGTGATCTCTGCTTTTGGTTGGCCTCTTGCCCAGACTCTCATCTATATTTTTAAAAAATACTTTAACAGCTCAAGGCTGTCATCCCAACACTTTGGGAAGCTGAGGCGAGGGGATTGTCTGAGTTTGCAGGTTCGAGACCATCCTGGGCAACTAGATGAGATCTCTCTCTCTACAATAAATAAAAAAAAACTAGCTGGTCGTGGTAGGGTGCACCTGTAGTTCCAGCTACTGGGAAGACTGAGGCAGAAAGATCACCGGAACACACCAGGTTGACGCTGGGGTGGCCGTGAGCATGCCACTGCCCTCCAGCCTGGGTGGCTGGGTGAGACTCCAACTTTAACACGTAAGCACATTTCCTAATCACCTAATGTTTAAATTGTTTCTGTTGAGGTCTTTTGCATATGTTGCCTTATTTGAAGTAATTGGGGATCCTGAAGAAGACAAAATATTGTAAAGACGTTGTCTGAGGCTATGGCACCCATAGGGGCAGAGCAGCCATTATAATGAGGGCACAATGTCCAGAGTAGATGGACAACCTCTATGGGGGAAGACACAATACCAGGAAGGTCAGGGGAGCTGGAAAACTTTCATTAATTCATCCTCTCTGGAAGTGTTCTTTCATGAATGTTTTCATTTAGAAGTTTTGTGCTTCATACCTGATTAAGTGAAAAATTTCACCTGAAAGTTCATTTGTGCATACATCCTTTATATATCAGAACCATCCATGCATTCAGAATTATTCATTCATTCATTCATTCATAATATACCATCATTTAGGGTTCTAAGCCGTGTGAGAGAAGTCTGTAATACAGAGACAATGGTGGCCTCATTTCACTTGTGAGCTGGTTTAGAATGTAGAGGGGAAACAGACAGGAAATCAACATGCTCATGGGCAACTCCTGCTGCCAGCACCAAGGGGTTCAAGAAGACAAAACAAGGAGTTCTCTTACTCTGACGCTCTTCAGGAGGCGGGCAGCCCAGCACAGTGTGCTTCTGCAGTTGCTACAGCACTGCCAACCTGTTTTGGGGTGCCTGAAAGTGGCAACAAGAAAACGCAAAAAAATTAGAAAACTATGTATTTAAAAGTAGGCCAATATGCATGAAATACACAGTATAACTAAAGTATGATATCTGACTTCCTACATTATGAATATGTTTGGTGGAAAATAACACTTCAGAAATAACTATTAAAAGAATAAAGGGTTGCTTAAAAACATTAATTATGAACACAATTGAACAATTACTATAAAAGTGAGTAGTCATTCAAAGTCTTTATTGCTTACCAGAATAATGCACAGTAGAGACAGATGTAAACAAATAATAAAATCCCCTGTAGTGTGCCCATATAACATTATTTCATTAATAGCAATCTTTAAATTTTGCTTACAATGTGTTTTATATTTTACCAAGTTGAGGATATACCTTACATATACAATTTTAAGTCTTCCTTCCTTTTTCAGCAATTATAAAAGTATTTCTATACTATAAAATGCTTGTGAAATCATGCTAGAAAACATTTGTTCCTATTACACATTTAATAAATTGAAGAATTTAGATAATACAAAAAACAAACACTAGATTAAGAACCAAGAAATTAAAAGTGATGCCATCTCAGAAAACAGCATTTTCTAACCATGAACTTTTTTTGTCTTATAATTCAAGGAAACTTAAGATAATGATTAACATTACTCCCTAATTTTGCTATTCATATATTCCCCATTTGTGAATGAACATGCAATATTTTATTCACAGTAGGATCACTCTCTTATAAAGAAAAAAATCACATGTTCATGCATAAGAGGGGACTATATGAATAAATAAATTTAAAATTGCCAATTTTAATTCATTTCATTGCTTTTCTATATTAATAGCTTCAAGAAGAGATATTTGTTTTAGAATTGATATACTTGGAACTTGAAATAGGTTGGCAATAAATATTTGTTTCAGATAGTAAATGCTATTTCCTTTTGGAAACCAGGACTGCTCTGAAACATAATATTCACCAGCAGAGCAAGCAATAGGAATATTTAAAGAATAATATTGAAAGACAACATGAAGCTCTTACTTAAACAACAGAGGAAGTAGTCTTAAACTTTGGGAGTTAAAAATTCAACGGTATTTTGCCAAAGTAGCTAGAAATCTAACTCTTGATAATTTTAGAACCAGCCTATGGATTGCAAGAGCGATGTGATAAATAACCTCTGGCCAATCACACTGTTGCTACAGCTACTAACCAGAAAGCAGAGTATAGATGAACTTGCAAAAACAAAACAAAAACAAAAAAACGGAAGATAAGTCAATGATCTATTCTGGCACCCTTGTAAACGAAGGCAGGAAGAGAAACCACAGCGGTGTTTACATCTGAGTTCTTAGAAAATAAACAAAAATGGAAAGAATCAGCAATCAGTAGTGTTATGTCTTATTCCATTTAGTGTTGTCATAAAGACCAAAGGCTGGTTAATTTATAGAGAAAATTTAAAGAGGTAACTGATAGAGAAAAGAGGAGTATTTGACTCATGGTACTGCAGACTCTAAAAGAAGCATGGCACTGGAATCTGCATGTGGTGAGGGTCTCAGGCTGCTTCCACACATAGCAGAAGGCAAGGGAAGCTGGCATGTGCAGAGATCACACGGTGAGAGAGGAAGCAAGAGAGAGCGGAGAGGGAGGTATCAGACTCTTTATAACAACCACCTTTTCTGGGAACCAGTAGAGCAAGAACTTATCCACTACCGTGAGGACAGCAATAGGTCATTCATGACCGATCTACCCCCATGACAAAAACATCTCCAACCAGGCCCCATCGCCATCACTCGGGATCACATTTCAACATGAGATTTGGAAAGACACACATTTTCAAACTATGGTATATCACTTTCGAGATGTAAATATATTAGTTTATTTCTAGTATCTGCCATTCAATAGGACATTACAACACTAACATCTTTAATGCTTTATTGTCTAGGAATGTCATAGATAAACAGAAATTCAACTTGTTCAGATCAATCTGTTGCATCAAATAATGATTGTCTTATAATATGCACATAAATATTTGGGAGTAAGTTGATGTGATGGCTTTAAGATGTCAGCTTGAAGGAAAAGACCAACACATTTCTTTACTCATGATAGAAACCAGTGTTATTTATAACAATGTGATTGACTTACTTCCAACAATAATAAACCAAATGGTCCAAACCTTCTTTAAAAAAATAACTGTCAATGTTTTGTTTTTAATTTTTATTTATTTATTTTTATTTTAGAAATATGGGATACCAGTAAGGATTTGTTATATAAATATATTGTATGAAGGCAAAGTTTGGCTTCTGATGAGCCCATACCCAAGTAATGGGCATGGTAACCGATGGGTGTTTTTTTTTAATCCTTTATCTCCTCTCCTTTTCTTCCTCCCTTCCCCCTCCCTCTTTTATCAGTGCCTAGTGTCTGTGGTTCCCATCCTCATGCCTGTGTCTGCCCAATATTTAGTGCCCACGTAGAAGTGAGAAAATGAGGTATTCACCTTTTTTTTTCTGAGATAATTCACATAGAATGATGTTCTCTGGCTACATACATGTTGCTGCAAAACTTATGATTTTGTTCTTTATGGCTGCATAGTATTCCACATTGTATACATATCTCATATTTCATGTTTTGTTGATGTGAATAGAGCTGCAATAGACACATGAATGCAGGTGTCTCTTTGGTAAAACGACTTGTATTCCTTTGGGTATATTTCCAGAAGTGGGATTGCTGGATTGAATGGTAACTCCATTTTTAGTTGAGAAATATATAAACTGCTTTCCACAAAGGTGGAACTAATTTGCATTCCCACCCACCATGTATAAGCATTCACTTTTCTCTGCAACTTTCCAACACTTGTCGATTTTTGCTTTTTAGGACTGAAAACAGCTGATTTATTTTATTTTATTCTACTTTTTTAATTTTAAAGATGCAGGGTACAATTCAGGATTAGGCATATAAGTGGTCATCATACAGGTAGAGTTGGTGCCTCCCCTTGGTCCCTACTTTGTCTGGTTTGAGATCAGGTACCCTTATTGATGTTGTGTTCTCCCTTTCCCCACCCCAGCAGTATCCTGCTACTGCCAATCCCTTTCTTATAGTATTATGGTAAATGTTCAGAGTCTGCTTATGAGTGAGAACAAGTGGTACTCTGTTCTTTGTTTCTGTGATAGATCACTGTATGACAGACTCTAAATCCATTCAAGTTGCTCTGAAGTCCATAATTTTGTCCTTCTTTATGACTGTGTAATATTCCATTGTGTATATGTACCACATATTTTTAATATTGGTCTGGCTTTTTAATAATAGCCTTGTTGACCGGTGTAAGATGATATCTCCTGGTTTTAATTTGCATTTCTCAGATGATTAGCGATGCTGAGCATTTTTTCATATGTTTATTGGCCGCTTCTATGTCTTCCTTTTGTAAGTGTCTGTTTACATCCTTTGCCTACTATTTAATTCATCTTTTTCTTGTCAATTTTTTTGAATTCCTTATAGATCCTGGATGTTAGTCCTTTGTTGGATGCCTTGTCTAGAATATTGCTTTCTCATTCTATGGGTTGCCTCTTTGCTCTCTTGATGGTTTCTTTTGCTGAGCAGAAGCTTTTGGCTTGATAAGGCCCCATCTGTCAATATTAGTTTCTTCTGTATTTGTTTTTGAGGTCTTGACTGGTAATTCATTGCCTAGGTCAGTGTTCAGGAGCGTGGTCCCTAGGCTTTCCTCTAAGATTCTTATGATTTGCGGTTTCACATTTAAGCTCCTGATCCATTTTTAGTGAATTTTTGTACATTGTGATAGGTGGGGGTCCAGTTCATTCTTCTGCAAGTGGTTAGCCAGTCTCCCAGCACCATTTGCTATATAAGATTTCTTACCTCAATGTTTGCTTTTGTTGGCTTTGTCAAAGAAGAATTGGTTGAAGATTTGCAGTTCTCTTTCTGGGTTCTCTTTCATGTTTCATTGGTCTATGTGTATTCCTGTACTACTTCCATGCCGTTTTGGTTATTATAGCCTTGCAGCAAAATTTGAATTCTAGGAGTGTGATATCACCAGATTTTTGTTCTTTTTACTGAGAATTGATTTAGCTCTTCAGGTTTATTTATTCATCTATGTATTTTTTGTGTCCATATGAATTTAATTATTGTCTTTTCTTGTTCTATGAAAAATGTTGCTGGTACTTTGATAGGATTATGTTGAATCTGTAAATTTCTTTGGGTAGTATGGACATCTTAACTATATTCATTCAATCTATGAACATGAGACGTTCTGTCATTTATTTGTCATCTTTGATTTCTTCAAGTAGTGTCATGTATTTCTAATTGAAAAGATCTTTTACTTCTTTGGTTAGATGAATGCCAAGGTGTTTTATTTTTCTGTAGCTATGTTGAATGGGATTGTGTCTTTATTTGGCTTCAGCCTTCTTGTCGTTGGCATATATAAATACAACTGACTTTGTGCATTGATTTTGCATCCTGAGCCTTTACCAAAGTTGTTAATCACTGCCAGGAGGTTTTTGGCCGAATCTCTATGGTTTTCTAGGTATAGAATCATATCATCTGTGAAGAAGGATCGTTTAACCTTCTCTTCTTCTATTTGGTTACTTCTAATTTATTTCTCTTGCTTGGTTGCTCTGGCTAAGACATCCAGTACTATGCTTTTTTTAAAATTTTTATTTTAAAGACGTGAGGTACAATTCAGGGTACTATGTTAAACAAGATTGGTCAGTCTTTCATATGAGATCAGAAAATAAGATCAGAAATAAAATGTCAAATGAGTTTAGAAAACGTGTGCAAAATATTTTTAGAAAGATAATTTGCTTGTTTGGATATTTTCTTGGTTCATATTCTGATTTCATGAGAGGGTTCTAAGAAGCACAACAGAATTTCTGACAAACCCACAGGGATAGTATGACACACTCCACAGTTCAGGGCCTGCTGAGAGGTTCTGCTCATTTCTTCCTACCTCAAGGACGTTAGGGTAAATAAAAAATGAACTTGACCTATGCAAGGATAAAAGAAAAATCTCAAGGAAATGCTTATATACACTGCAACATGAATGAACTGTAAGGAACATACACTAAGTGAATAAGTCAGACACACACACACACACACACACACACACACACACACACACACACAAACACACAATTCACTTATATAAAGTATCTAAAGAAGTCAAACTAATTGAACCAGGAAGTAGAATCGTGGTTGTCAGGGTTGGTGGGGAGGGTAGGCATGGGAAAATTGGACCTTGTTGGTCTTTGGATACAGAGTTTTCGTTTTACAAGATGAAAAGTTACAGAGATGATTGCACAATAGTATGCATATATTTAATGTTACTGAACTGTACACTTAAAACGGTTAACAAGATAAACATGATGCTTTGTGTCTTTTACCACAATAGAAAAAAAACTGAGAGGATCAAACAGTAAAAACTCAATTCTTCATTGAATTAAGGCTATCTCAGTTTTCCAGAGTTCCTGATCAACTCTGAAAAGGAAAGTTGTCTTCTCTAAAGAAAAATAACATTAGCTGGGCACAGTGGCTCAAGCCTGTAATCTCAGCACTTTGGGAGGCCGAGGTGAGAGGATTGCCTGAGCCCAGGGGGTTGAGACCAGCGTGGGCAACTTGATGAGACCTTGTCTCTACAATAAATCAAAAAATTGGCTGGGTGTGGTAGCGTATAACTGTAGTTCCAGCTATTTGGAAGGCTGAAGCAAAAGGATAGATCACCTGAGCCCAATAGGTTGAGGCTGCAGTGGCCATGAGGGTGCCACTGCACTCCAGCCTGGGTGACAGAGTAAGACTCCAACTCAAAAGAAAAATAAGTAAATAAAAAATGAAAATGACATCATTTGAGATCGCATATTATTTATACAATTGCAATACCAGCAAGTGTAATGCATGACCAGAAACTGAGAAGACAAAATGATATGCTATATAAACAAAAAACATAACATAAAATAGGAACACATTCACAGGGGATCCAGATAAAAATATAATCAGACATGGCTTAGAATAATTATGCTTAATAAGTGGAGAAAATTGAAGATGGTGAGAACCTAGAGAAATGGAAAATATTAGGAACAACTAAATGAAAATTTGAAAACGCAACAGGAGAGTAACTGAATTATGAACTGATAGAGGAGTTTAATAACAGCCTAGAAAAAACAAGAAAGAGAGGCAGTAGAAAACTGGAAGACAGGCTAGAAAAACTTTTCAGAGTGGAGTAAAGAGAGAGAGAAGAATGGAGAACATAGTAAAGAACATCAGAGACCCAGGGTACTGTGAACGATCTAACATATATGTAACTGGTGTTCCTGACAGAGAGGGAGAAAGGAGAGGAGAGAGAGAGAGAGAGAGAGAGAGAGAGAGTGAGCGGAATTCACAGGTGTAGGAATTACAGCAAACCTCAGGTTGGATAAATAAGAAGGAAACTACATCTGCTGACAGAGAAGTAAAAGTACTGGGTGGAGGACAAAAAACAAAACAAAAGAAACTTCATGCAAGACAGATCATCTTTAAAAGACCAGAAATTATTCTGACATCTGGCTTCTTAGACTGCTGTCTAACTTCTTAATGGAAGCAGTGTAAGTCTGATGACTGTGCATGAAATTTCAGGGGGGAAAGTCAGAGATGCTGGAAGGAATTTTAAAAAAAGAAAAAGAAGAAGGAGAGGAGGAAACCATAGCAATAGTAGCATATATGTCACAAGTGTCTAAATATAGAAAATGTAGCAAATATTCTTGAATTTTCTGGGAATAGATAAATAACTCATGACAGAATTGTAACAAGTCAGTGGTTCATGTTGCAATCTCCAGGGTAACAAAATGAAATAATATTGAAAAGCATATAATTACCAATGTACTAGAAGTACATTAGAATTACAACAATACTCTGTAAACCCTAAAAAAGGGTGACAAATAACAGAAGAAAGAGAATAAATGGAAGAAGTAGAAGTAAAACAAATGTGAAGAAGTTTCTTTAAACACACAAAAATAAATTCTCATATGAAATATGAAAACTAAGATTGTCAGAAGAGATAAAAACTATATACTACTTAAAAATACCTAAAATTATAAATTTTCTATAACTATTTTAACTTTTGTGCGCACCTGATAAGCTTCACAACTATAAAAAAATCTTGAGCCCAGGAGATCGAGACCATCTTAGCCAATATAACAAGACTTCATCTCTGCACAAGAATTAAAAAAAAAAATTAACCTGGCAAGGTGGCACACACCTGTGGTGCTAGCTACTTACGAGGCTGAGGAGAGAGAACTGCTTGAGCCCACGAACTCAAGGCTGTGTCACTGCACTCTAGTCTGGGTGGCAGAGTGAGATACTAAGTCAAAAAGAAAAGAAAAGAAAAAGTAAAAGAAAAGGGAAAAAAATCTTTTAAGTAGAGGGAAAGGGATAAATCTTTATTATAGGAGATATCAAACAATAGTCATAGAAGAAATGATAGAAATAGAAAATCACGATCGCTATGGTATTTTTGCCAAGAAACCATAACCCCAGCCTAGTCATGAGAAGACATCAGGCAAACCCTGATTGAGACCTTTACTCTGAAAAAGTTTCAAGGTTAGGAAAGGTGAAGAAAAACTGAGAAGCTGTCTCAAATGAGAGGAGACTGAGATATAAAACAACTAAAGGTAATACCGTATCTTGGACTGGATCCTGGAACAGAAATATATGTCATCAGTGAGAAAATTGGCAAAATCTGTTACTTTCTTAGTTTTGATAAATATACCATAATCATGGGATAAAATACCATTTAGGGGAAGCTGAATAAAAAGTATGCAAGAACACTCTGCACTTTATTTGCAACTCTCTTTTAAATCTAAAATTATTTCAAAATATAAAGTTTAAAAATAAAAATTGATAAATGAAGAGAATTCTTTAAAAGCAGCATCATGCATAAGCATGTGATGGTTTCAGGAGTGTCATAGTAAGGGTTTGTCACAGGATTTTCTGATTAAGTTTCTCTTTCCCTTATATCCTGTGTTTGTGGATGGAAACTGCTCTTCATACCCCAGAGAAACTTGAGCAGAAGATGCTATAAAATGAGCACATTTAAATTTCATGCTTGGTCTTAATATAGTGGAATTAATTTTTGGTCATTTATATTATATGCTAATTAAGTAGTATAAATGACGTGACTAGATTCATAACATGAAATGCCTTACACTTTGATAAAAAATGTAAATGTATTTATATTTTCTAGATTACTAAAACATGAGTGAAATAGTATTTACTGAAATTTATCATTTGCAAATGCTAACATTTTATGAATTTATGTATTAGGAAGTAAGATAATACATTCATCATTTTAAATGCTTATTCTTGTCATTTATATTATATTCTTTGTAGATACTCAGAGAATGTATTTGTAATATTTTATATTTAGATTAATAAACTGTTTTCACTCATCTATTTTTGCAGTTAAAAAATTGAACTAGCCGGGCACAGTGGCTCACTCCTGTAATCCCAGCACTTTGGGAGGCAGAAGCGAGAGGACTGCTGAGTTCAGGGTTTCAAAACCAACCTGGGCAACTTGGTGAAACCTCATTTCTACAACTAAAAAAAACTGAAATAAAATATTGATTCTTATATAGATAAACATTGTTTATTGGAGTAAAACTCAGGTTGCTGTCTTGAATATTTTGGGGATAAACTCTCTGTTTCTATAATTCTGATATGAGGAAAAATCACCTACATAAATGGAAAAATGTTTTTTGTATTTATCAAAACACACTGAAAAATTATCTATCTTTTTTTTTTTTTTTTTTTTTTGAGTAAGAGTCTCACTATCACCCACAAGGGAATATAGTGTGATCACGGCTCATTGCAGCCTCAAACTTCTGGGCTCAAATGATTCTCCAGTCTTAGCTCCTGAGCAGCAGGGACTACAGGTGTGCGCCTTCACACTCAGCTATATATTTTTGTATTTTGTAGAGAAGAGGTCATGCTATGTTGCCCAGGTTGATCTTGAACTCTGGTTCAAGCGATCCTTCAACCTTGGTCTCCCAAAGTTTTGAGATTACAGGCATGAACCACAATGCCTGGGGAAATTTGATTTTTATTTTGATGTCTATAAAGATAAGTGAGTTAATTGTCTTTTTAAAAGGAATCTTCTAAAATACTATTTTCTCAGAAGTTAAAAATACTGAGTTAAAATTTAAATATTATGTAAATCAAATACAGAAATACAGAATACTTTCAGCCAGTTTGACACCATTTCAATATCACATTATTAGAAGCATTTTCTTCAGATAATGCTATATTGATGTTAGCAAAATAATTTTTATTCAGAGTGCTTATATAGATTATATGCACCCTTGTATATGAAGATTGTCACCATAGTATAATAAACTCTCAAAGTATAAAAGGTTTTTAAATAAATACAGATTTTTTTTGTCTTGATACTGTATTAGAACTAATTTTAAAAGTCAGCTAAGGAGGTGAGTAGTGTAGTATTAAGAATCCTTGTATCATTTTTGTCTTTTTATTTTTTTGAAAGAAGAATGGAT
Source organism: Cephalopachus bancanus (assembly GCA_027257055.1). Lineage (NCBI taxonomy): Eukaryota > Metazoa > Chordata > Mammalia > Primates > Tarsiidae > Cephalopachus > Cephalopachus bancanus. The sequence continues at coordinate 583,986 of JAPVLO010000443.1, read as the reverse complement.
TTATTTAAAAAGAGATCACTTTCCACATGTGGCCGTCTGTGGTGTGATCCAATGCCTCATGGAAGATGCAAAGAATTGCACAGAAGTTAGATTTTAAAATAGTGTTTATTTAAAAGTAAATTAGCGAGAGAAAGAGAAGAGAGAGAGAAGATTTTCCTCCCCAAGGTGTGGGAAGGGGCCAAAGCCAGGAAGCATGGCGACGGCTATAGCTCAAATAGCACATGGCCACAGCAGAGTCTAGCAAGGCAATGGCCCTTACTAAGTCTTTTACAACTTGCCTTAAAGGTTTGAAATGCAATTTTTTTTGAGGAACCATATTTTTGTCATTTTTTCCAAAATATACACATGCACATTCACAAACTCACACAGGAACAGTATACTTCCGTTACATATTTACATTTGTGTTGTTTCAAGATAGCCCTTAATGCAAGTTATATCACAACAATTTGGGAGCCATCCCAAAGTTTAAATTTTCAGTAAGTCAGAGAATGCAGTAGTAAGTTATTGCTTAAAAGGTTTCAATACAGGTATTCAAATAGGAGCTGTCACCAAAAGATAACATGTTTTTAGTTTTTTTGTATATTTTGTGGTGACAACACTATCAACAAAGACATAAATCACAAAGTCAGTTTTTGATGGCTTTTTTGGGTGAAATTGCTAATAATATCACTGTGTCTGGGTCATAGTGTTGACACACAGAGGCCACGCAGGCTGTCCAGATTTGTGGTTTTCTGTAAGTACCTGGTCAGGGTCGTGATTCAGTTTGTTTAGTTTTGTTCTAACTACTTTGGAGTTGATTACCACTAAGCTTCTTTCTACGTGATTTCAGAATTTGATACTGAGACAAACTTCTTGTCTGAGACTTCTCGGAGAAATTGTTCTCGTTTTCCTTGTCCAACTGGTGTCCATATTCAGCGGGAGGTACAGGGAGAATTGAAGGCTCCAACCTTCCCACCACTCAACTTCCTGTCGCTGACTTCAGGGAGAGCCCTTGACCTCTGCAGTGGGGGAATGGGCACCCCTGGCCTGACTTTGCGAACAGATCCCTGCAGATGGAACTCACTGGACCCCCCAGTGGCTGGCGCTTGAGACCTGTCTGTAATGAGACCAGCCTCCACCTGCCCACTTTTGGACGCAGCTTCAGTTTCCCAGACCCTGTGTACCCCCAGGAAATGTGCTGTTCCATCCTTCTCAATGCCCTGACTTTAAGCACAGGGCCAGGGACACGCTGTGATCTGATCACCCTCCTGCCATTTATTCCTACTACCACACACCAGGGATTCCAGTGCCAGGAATGCTTTTTTGCCATTAGTTTTTAAATTTTGTGCTTTATATCCCAACTTTATTCACAGAAAAGTAACCACTCCCTCAACCACTCTGCCTCAGAAGCACAAAGACAAGGATACATATTGAGCTCAATGAGTTATTTTGACTTGAAATCTGGAAGAAGGTGAAGCAGAGAGTCAAACTGCCTTGATCTTGATGTAACAATTCTAATTTTTTTTTTCTTTGAGTCAAGGTCTCACTCTGTTGCCCAGGCTGGAGTGCCGTGGCACACTCTCAGCTCTCTGCAGCCTCGAACTCCTGGGCTCAGACAATCCTTCCACCTCAGCCTCCCGAATAGCTGGGACTACAGGCATGCACCACCATACCAAGCAAATTTTCTTGATTTTTGTAAAGGTGAGATCTCACTATATTGTCCAGGCTGGTCTCCAACTCCTGGACTCAAGCAATTCTCCAATTTCGACTTCTCAAAGTGCTGGGATTACAAACATAAGCCACCACACCATCCAATAATTTTACTTTTATCTGAGCTAACATTACTTCTAAAGTAGAAAAGGCAGTTAATTTATATATATATATTATATATATATATTATATATATATATATATATATATATACATATATATATACATTTTTTTTTTTGAGTTGGAGTCTCACTCTGTCGCCCAGACTGGAGTGCAGTGCCCGCTTCCGGTCACCGGAGCCTCGACCTGCTGGGCTCCGGCCATCCTTCCGCCTCAGTCTTCCAAGTAGCCGAAACTACAGGTGCATGCTACCACGCCCGGCTCATTTTTTTATTTATTGTAGAGATGAGGTCTCGTTGTCCAGGCAGGTCTCGAACCCGCGGGCTCAGGCAATCCACTCACCTCAGCCTCCCAAAGGCGCCGGATTACAGGCTGAGCCACCGAGCCCGGTGTTAATTTATATTTTAATTATAATGTACCAACCACAATATTAATATATATATTCATAGAAGATATTCATCATCTTAAGGATAACAAAACTTACAATAAATTTCTCATGCACATTTACTGCAAATCTTAACTCGTTCAAATGACCAATGTGTGGAAAAATATTTTTAAATGTTTTGATTGTGCTCATCAAGTGACAAAGGAAAGTAACAAAAATTTGTTTTGAGCAATTTTTTTTAACAAATGGTGGTTTTAACTCTAAAATTGTTTTGCTTTTCTCCTTGAAGAACATCTGGTCCAAATAAACAATGATTTCTTCGCCCTGTCACTAAACACCGTTTTTTAACATTTTGTAAGAAATATACACACTTTGTAAGAAAAACTGCCAGTATGAGAGCTAGAGATACCTGTAAGGAGAAATATTTAGCATTCGCAATGTAAAATAGAGTTTTTAAGCTAAGTTTTTATGTAAACATTGCATATTGCTGATTTAGCTTTTTATTGGTTATTTTTGCATTTCTTACAGTAATAAATCACATTTTAACAACATTATCATCACATACAAAGAGTTATTACTGGTGCTATTAAGATCATTTTAAGTAATATTTTTAATATGCTACTTTCCATGGCCCATAAAACCATCACTCTATTTAACATAATGTGGTTCCGTTGTATGGCCCTGGACGTCTACCTAACTGCACTTGTTAGTTACGCCATCTGGAGAAGGAAGATAAAAGCTCCTGTTTCAAAAGTCTCCAGTTAGGAAAAAGACAATGAAACATAAAAAGGACCAAGATTAGCATCTGGTTCAGATCGAGCTTCAAAGAACCGCTCATCAGTTCACCCATCGTCATCCCTCTTACCATCACTGCTACTGCAAAAGTCCATTGGCCTTCTATGACTCTATTTGACTCTCATTAAAGAGGGCAGTGAAATCTTTCTTCAGCACTGTAGCGATGAGCACAGGACTTCTAAGACAACATGGAAAAGTGAGGACTCATAGCCAAGAAACAGGGTGAGGTCAGTGGATGGAAAATGACTAAGAGGAGCATGGAGGGTTCTGGCTAAACCAACTTTAAAAGATTCTTGTTGATCAGAGATTCGGGGCAATCAGACAGCGAAGGTATACTGATTTAGCAGGATTCTTTTAAAACCAGGCAATGTGGGCCTGACAAGGACAGACACAGTAGGTGGTGGACATAGAGGTTTAGAGAAGCCTAACTAAGCTAGATCATTGAGGAGAGAGCCTGTGTCACTTCTTGGTCAAAATCGGGCTTCTTAAAATACTGCCTGTATTGGTGTCTGTAGGCTACTGTAACAAATCACCACAAGCAGGGTGGCTTCAACAACAGAAGTTTATTCTCTCACACTGTGGAAGCCAGAGACTGAAATCAATAGGAGGAGGGGGCATCATGCTCGCTGGGGGTGACAAGAGAGAAAGTTCCCTTCCTGCCTGGTCTTCAGGAGTCTCCCTGGGTTGGTGGTCACATCACTCCAGTCTCGACTTCGTCTTCTCGTTGTCTTCTCTTCTCTGGGTCTCTCTATTCTGTGTGTCTCTTATAAGGACACTTGTCACTGAATTGAGAACCTTGGCAATTCATTACATCAGTTTTCTAGGTTTAAAGCAGAACAAAACTATAAATTCTATACTTTATTTTTCAACTATGCAAGAAATGATATCCGGATGTGATGGCAGATGCTTATAATCCTAGCACTTTGGGAGGTGGAGATAAGAGGATTGCCTGAGCCTAGGGGTTCGAGACTAGCCTGGACAACTTAGTCTCTACAATAAATCAAAAAATTAGCTGGGCGTGGTAGCATGCGCCTGTGATTCCAGCTACTGGAAGACTGAGTTGGAAAGATCGCCTGAACCCAGAAGGTCAAGGATATGGTGGCCGTGAGCATGCCACCGCACTCCAGCCTGGATAACAGAGTGAAATTCCAACTCAAAAAATATGAAAATAAATGAAATGAATTAACACAACTTATTAATATAACCTCATTATGCCAAATGCTTTAAACATGCCTAAAGTAAATGCATAATACTCAATGATAACAAATATTTAAGCATAAGTTATTTACAGAAGTCTAAATGACACATTACAAAAAATTTTCTGCAACATTTATGCCTAATGAGAGTTTAGCTCTGAGAAGTTCAGAGCTTTTTAAAGTTACACTTTCAACCTCTTTCGTATTCATCCAATTATTAACCATTTTAGATTCTTTTTTAGTTTTAGAATCGAACATTCAATAGTATAAGAAATGCCATTCATGATGCAAGTGGAAATGTGCTTAAATCATTTTAATTGAGTCAAATGATACAGCTAATGGGAATTTTCATGTGGAATTTTATCAGGTAAAGAAGCACAAATTATTCAAGTACTGAAAATTATTTCCACTTTAGTTATGCATGGAGCTATTTATTTCCTATCCCCCCCCCCATTTCCTTGTTGTGTCATTTTCCCTTTCTTCCAATCTAGCTGTAGTGAAAGCATAATTTCTTATTTAGTTGGAACAAGAAGTGAACTCATGCAACGTACAGCATGGGACATTCTTCTCTCATCTTGAGATGAAGTTACCGCACTTGCCTTCTGGACTCAGCTGCATTTCCTGTACTTCTGACCGAGCTCCATACACTCATCTATGACTCTGGCTATGGACATTCAAATTCAGGCCTTACCTGAGGGTATATGTGGGCAAATATATTTTTTTAATTCACTTTCAAGCAGTCTTCAATGGAATGCAGATTTCAACCTTAATTTTTCTGATTAGATAAGTAGATTATCTACTATGTTCTGTACTATTTGTTTTAAAAATTACATATTTCTATATTTAATTAAAATACAAACCCAGCTTTGCATTGTTTTTAAAAATACGCTTTAAGCAAAAAAGAAACAGAATAATGATTAATCTGTACAAAGTCAATATATGTTTTAAAATGCATAGATAACAAGATTTATATAAAAAAGTCCAAATTTAATAAATTAAATTAGACAGTGTTATATTTTACTCAGAATGCATATAATCCCAAAGATGAAAATGGCAAACATACATATTTTTATAATAGAAAATATAATGTCAACATATTCAAAATGAAGTCTGCAAGAAATAGATAATATTCAAAATCTATATCCACATGTAAAATATTAGTATAATTACTTCAGATAGTGGCTGACAAAATAGGGACAAAAAGTAGAGACAGCTGTACTTCTTAAATTATTCGATCATGAACTCTGACAGAATGAGGGACCTCTCTCCAATGCATAGTGTTTGCTTAATGTTTTATGGGATTCAGGTACCACCTCAAGCTTCAGTTTGGGAAATTTTTTTGAATTGACTACCTAAATATATAACAAAATTCTTGAAAACATAAAGCATATTAATGTCAAATTTTGTATCCTACCTACATTTCTTATGTACTTATCCCCTTTGCACAGATTGATTTTTAGGTATCTGTTTAGTAAACTTCCTTGGCAACAGGTGTTCTATTTAACTCATAATAGTACAAAAGTACATGTAGTATCTATTGATTCGTATTTTGTTTGTGTTTTTTTCATATTAAACTTGGACTGTCTACAAAGAGTTTTAGAAACAAGGAACACAGCAAGGAACAGCTGCAACATCTAGACGACAGTCTCTAAATGCTGTTTCCCATTGAATGTCACCAGGGCTCTGTAGATCAAGGTCAGAGTCCATATTGGGGCAGGACATGTACACACTCAGCGTAGGTGGTCTTGCAACAAAAAGCAAGGAAACTATTAGTGACTGTCAAAAGAACACATTAGCTAATTAGAGACTAACAAAAAATAACTACGATGCAATGAAACTTACCAAATTTGTTTAAATACATTAATTTAGAAAGTCACAAAATACACATGTACACACACACACACACACACACACACACACACACTAACTCTACAGTATTCATTCACCCTCACTCACACTTTTAGTTTTTCCCATTTTGATAACATTAATCAACTAATTATCTAAGTGACTTTTTAAAAGGAACCATTTATCTTGATTTCCACATTTTATCTCAGACAACTAAATTGTTGATAAAAACATGTGGGTAACCAAAGAGTTGATGAAAATATGTTTTCTATAGAGTATTTCAGTTATAAATAAAGAAGAAAATAAAGAATTAGAATATATCTATTTGCAAGTCCTATTGAACTAATGGATTTAGTCAATGGTCATCAATACTTGCTTACACACAAAAAGAGAGACAAGTGTTATCAACTGCTTCCTTTAGAGAGGCAGAGAATGATATCTGCGAAATATCCTTGTGAAAGTATTGCACCTGAATCTGATTTGGATTCTAAATTCACTCATGAATTTCTAACAATTGCAAGGTCAGAGAAACACGTGGAACAGCACCATTGTGATGCAGTCAGCAAAACCCAGGCTATGATTCAAAGCTACAGAACATAAAACTCAGTTCCTTCAATGAACAATTTGAAAAGTGATGACTATGCATATTATAAATGATTTGAAAGATATATCCACCAATTGTAATATTTGAACCTTGCTTTCATAGATTTTTGATCCAAACAAATGTGCTAGAAAAAATAAAATATAAATAAAAAGGGAAATCAGTGTGATAACATTAAGCACTTATTAATTTTTAAGTGGGGTACAAATATTTTAGTTAAGTTTAAAAATTGTCATATTTTGCAATATATTTTGAAACACTGATGAAACAACATGGTGTTTGAGTCAAAATAATTCAAGGGTAAACAGGGTAAGTAGCAGGTTATGATGTTATTTCTCTACTTTAATAAATACTTAATATTGTTCTTAATAATAGTGTTTTAAAAATCCACCCAGAATCTAATGACACTTGTGAAATAATTTGAGTAAATAATCTAAATAAATACTTATGTTATTTTACTAATTTGTTACAGTATATTTGCTCACAAATTGACTTTTGTTGGTGAGTCACATTTATCAAGTTCCCCTATGTTATTTAAATTAGTCTTCATAAATTCATAACTCTTTATTTGCCCTTTATTATTTAGCAACTTAGTTAAGCTGTTTAATTATCATAAAATGTACAAGTGGCATAGCAGTGTTAAGCAATAAATACAGTTGACTTTTAGTAAGTAAACAACTCTGTTGCTAGAAAATACGTGGGACACTTATGGGATCTCCTTTAGTCATTCGCTTGCTGGGCAGGAGTCACTATGCTTTCCCAGGAAATGAAGAGTGTTAATCTGGTAACTCAATTAATCACGAATTACTAGTATTTCTTCTTCACAATATAGCCTCAGAATCACCTGACACATTTCTGCAAGTAAGATCTTACATGAAATACCAGGGCCCTTTGATACCAGAAGAGTCCAATTAAGTGTCATTTTTAATTCTTTCCTTTCTTTTTATTAATGAAAAAAGTAACACAAATGGTCAACTTTTACATTTGGGGAGCACACTCATTGGTTTTCTGTTTGATTTTTGACTTTTTTGGGGATCAAAATCCATAGCTCAATTCTCAATCAATTATGATACAATGTATTACTTTTCTTTCTTTCTATCTTTTTTTTTTTTTAAGTAAACAGGATTTATTGAGAAGACAGAAAAGCTCACACAGTGGGAGGAGACCCGGGGAGGGGGGTAGCCCCAATGTATTACTTTTCTTGGCCTAGCAATTGATGTAGAATAAACTAATGCTAAGGCTTATTTCTAAAACAAACATACACAATCCATTTATAGGGAGGCCAGAGTAGAAACTTTACAATGAGCTTACCAAGGTGACACAGTCCTACAACCCCCAAGAACATGCACCGTAGAAGCACAGCTCTGTACCTGTCCAACATGCAAGGCAGCAGGGATGATCAAACTCCACTCTAAAGCACTTTTAAAGGAAAACATCACCCATCTAGTTGCGACTAATGGTTTCTTGCTGCTGTCACCCCGAGCAAGGAGGCAGGTGGCAAAATAAACCTGCTGAGTATGGAATCAGGTAAGCACCCAGGTGCAGGAGAAAGGAGTTGGCAGACTTCTGAGGACAAGAGGAAACAGAAGAAACCATATTATCCCCTAAGTGCCATGGACGGTGGAGGCACATCTTACTTTTTCACGGGACCAACGTTAGAAGAAAACTGCCTTTACAGTGCATGCACCATCAGCTCTATTCATCTTTTTACAACCTGCAAAAAAGAATACTTATGTATCATTGTTTTTAGTCACTGTGATTGTTATTCTGTAACTTACAATCAAATGTACTTCTACTAACTGCATAAATTGAATCCCCAATGATATTAAATAACATATAGGACAGTAATGCTTTATGAATATAAGCAGCTGTTAAAAATAATATGTTGAATATGAAACGAATATGAAATTATTTCATATAATTTATGAAAAAAATTTGTTGTAGGATATGAATTTTATGGTTTCATTTTTTAAATTATCTGTTCTATAATATCTGATTATCATAACATAGTATTCCATGTTTTCTGAAACTATATAAATTTGAAATGATGTGCTATTATGCCAATGAATTTGCTAATAGTGGTTAACACTCAGTAGATGGATAAGTGGAATGAGAAGGTTTTCATTATTTTTACTGTATTTGCAACTGTATTGGTGATTATTTTGCAACAAAGTTTAAAAATGGAAGGGAAAGAAAAGTTTATAATAATTGCACCTTATTAATTCCCAAATGTACAATTTTAAAAATAATTTAGCATTTTAATGTCTACTACTTAGGAAAAGAATAATAAAAGCATATTACTGCAGGATGCAAATTTTGGGTAAAAAAATCAAGTATTCAAACCATAACTGTCTTTTTTCAAGCAATTTGCTAGTAAATATTTTTACAAATGCTTTCTTCTAATTTTATTCTTGTGTGTTTCTTAAAATAATGTAATACTTAAACATGTATGTTTAAAATATACTAATTGCATCATATAAGTACACAATTGACAAATTTGAAAACAAATAATGTATTATTAGTAAAGAAGGGTTATAATTAGAAATTATTTTATAAACCACATGAACTATTTTTCATATGAAAATAACGATTATGTATACTTAAAAAACTAGCATTGAATCAGCTTTTACTAAGTGTCTTGTATTTCTCTAAGCGTTTTAATGTTATTTTTCTTATTTTACAGTGGAGAAGTCTTGAGTTTAGAGTTGTCAATTTGCCTGACCAAGGCAACAGAGGTAGTCAGGAACAAAACTTATATATTAGACCTGTTCTACTGAATCCAGGACATTTAAAATCCATATTTGTGATAGAGAAATAAATAATTTGCAAAACCAGTAACTGAATAAACTAATTTAACTTTTGCATGTTCAATCTTTGGTCTTAGATTGGGCTGCTATTACAAAATACCACACACTAAGTGATTTAAACAACAGATACTTATGTCTCACAGTTCTGGATGTGGGGAAATTTAAGATCAAGGTTCTGACCAATTAGGTTCCTGGTGAAGCTTCTCTTTCTGGGGCACTAATCCCATCATGGGGGTATCACAAACAATGACCTCATCTAAGTTTAATGAACTCTTCACCTCCTAATACCATAACATTGGGGTTTAAGACATCAACGTGTACATTTTAGGACAGCAAAACATTCATTCTATAACACCTGTCTATCTAAGTGCTATTATTGTTTTAATTGCAAACTAGTGTATTATATATCAAAAGAGGAAGGATGCAGTCATTTTTAGATAAAAGTTTTAATCTAAGTATATTAGCATGGCCTTGCATGTACTCCAAATCTTGAAATACATATGTGAGTCACAGAAAAAAATACAGGGCATAGAAAGCAAATCATTTCCATATGCAGTTCCATCTGACAGTGTTCTTTGCATATGGTCCCTCAACCAAACCACTGACACCTGCAAGAGTCCTGGAGACTTACATATGGAACATGAAATTATGTCCTTAAATATTGGCTTTCTACCTTACATTTTATAGTTTAGAGAATGATATTTTCTTGGATTTTAGAAACTTTTGTTTTTCAAACAGCATTTCTATGGAAGGTATGATCACTTATATCTTGCAGTATACACACCAATGAGAGGCACAGTATAAGGACTTTTTCCCCAGTTTTGTAAAGTCTTTAGCTAGAAAAATTGGGCCTTAAATTAATCTCTGAAAACTGTGCTAATAAAATGTTACACTTTTTGCCTTAAAGAAATTCAAATAGAATCCTAGTACAAGTCTTTCACAGTCTCTCCCTTATTACTTGACTCTTTTCATTTATTGTTAGGCTTATTATTTTAATTTTATTAAAGATTTACTGTATTTCAAATCATCTCAGTTCCTTTGGAATTTGATATAGCATGTTTTTAAATTCTCTCTTTATATGACTGTTTTTTTTTTCTTTTAGAGATGAGGTTTCATTATGTTGTCCAAGGTGAACTCCAGGGCTGAATTAATCCTACTGCCAGATGGGCACAGTGGCTCAAGCCTGTAATCCCAGCACTTTGGGAGGCCGAGGTGAAAGGATTGCCTGAGCTCAGGGATTCAAGACCAACCTGGGCAATATGGTGAGTTCTCTTCTCTACAATAAATCAAAAAATTAGCCCGGTGGAGTAGCATGTGCCTGTAGTTCCAGTGACTTGGAAGCCTGAGGCTGAAGGATCACCTGAATCCAGCAGGTCAAGGCTGCAGTGGCCATGAGCATGCGACTGCATTCCAGCCTAGGCGACAGAGTGAGATTTCAACTAAAAAAAATAAAAAAAAAACACTACTGCCTTAGTCTCCTGAGTAGCTAGAAACACAGGTGTGTACCATCTCACTGACTATTTTCTGAGCATTACTAAGATAGCTAACACAGTAATTTATACATACTTAGCTTAAAAAGTCACCTTACTTCATTATTTTGGAAACCAGAATATGCACTAATGCTGGATATTATTTTTAATAATATGCAAATTTCAAACAAAATATCAAGATTTTTTAAAAGGGCATTTTAAAAAATACCCATAGCCCGTGTTATGCCTACTTGGCAGAATTTGAATGGGTAGCCATCCTCTTTGAAAACAATTTGAGCATTTTCTGCACCGATTTTCTGCACATACTCTTCACTCAGAGATCTATAAGGGAGTAATGAATGGCACATCTCCCCCCTTACAATCACCTCACTTACATGCATTAAGGGCTGTGTCTCACTAGTTCAGACAAACCCCATCCCCTGAAGAGAGGAATTTAAGGGATAAATGGATTTGCTTATAAATACTGAGACCTACTAGTGTTACATTCTTAAGATCAAGTTCCTGTGCCAGGGAGGTCTATAAGACACACACACACACACACACACACACACACACACACACACACACACACACACAAACACCCTGCAAACTGTGGTGTCAGTCATGACATCTACAAAACCTGACCCTGTTACTCACTCTAAATAAGTTAACTGCCAAAATCCTATTTTTCTCATTTTTAACAAATGAAGAGCTTATCCTCGCAACATAGGCTTGCTGGGAGGACTCAATTTTGCAGCAAATGAAGAAATGTCTAGAAAAGTCTTTTCACATAGTTGGAGCTAAATAAATGGTATTTCCTGATGATATTTTTAAGGCCTCTTTTTTGCTATGATTGTAATTGCATGTGTGTTGCTTATGTGTGTTAGTTAGTATTGTATCATAGCGTGTCCCCTGTCCCTCGGCCCCATTTTAAATCAAGCATTCTCTGTCGATTAGTAGTAACGGAAAGACAAGTCATATGTAACTGAGCAGCTGAGTTTCCATCTAAGGAGGAGGATGGCCTTCCTAAAGGGACATCAAGCCTTGGCGGTAGGAAAGTACTGTGCACATAGGAAAGAAGGAGTAAGAGCTCATGACCGGAGTCATTCCAGACATGTCCTGAGAGAAACTGTGTCACCAAAGAGATGCCAAGGTGAGTAGATCCACCTGGAGATCTGGAGGTGCCAAGGTGAGTAGATTCACCTGGAGAAACCTGGCCAAGACACTGCAAAAGTGCTGGGAGTCTCACGGGAGCAGTATGTCTGCCATCCCGGCAACCACCACACTGTGTTGAGACTCACATCATATGCAGGCGAAACTTGCTGACTGCAGGTCAAGGACCTGTGAGTGAGCAATGTCCCGAGCATGATCCTTGACCTGCCATTTAATGGCCACTCTCAAGGTTTCCCAGGACAGCAAGCCAAATGAGCCTCATGTCTAGAAGGTTATGGAAGGAGGGTGCAGTTTGCTATTGTGGGGTTGAACTAAGCATGAAGACAACATTTAAACCAGAGTAAGAAAGAAAAAAAAACTACAAAATTAAACTAATTCATAAACAGATATCAATAATATACAAGGATCTATTAACAACCATGTCATAAATACTTGTGCATTATAAAAAGTGACTGAGATCACATTAATTTTCCTGCAAATATAAATGCAGACTTGACTCTAAGCTTTTAAGATACTCTTTAATTAAATCATGGTTTCACTTATACAAGATTACTAACATCCTCTCACATAATGAGCTACCTTCTATGACGCAAATTATAAAAATGTAGATACAAATAACTTTCTATATAATATAGACTTTATATTTCCTTTTTGTTCCTATAGATCTGTCATTATGGCATTATCTTGCCCCTGTCAAAGATGTGTTGTGTGTGTGTGTGTGTGTGTGTGTGTGTGTGTGTGTGTGTACACAAATATTTATATACATATTCATTCTGCATCCTTTGTTTCTATGAATTTGCTTATTTTCCTACATAATAATTTACAATAAACTTCTGGTATCTCAGCAAGAAGATTCTGCTTTGATGGTTCTTGGGTGCTTAACAGATTGCAAGTTATTTACTCTATAATTTCTTCAGAAAATATTATTTTCCTGAATTTTGTTTTTTTTTTTATTAATCAGTATTTTTTATTATGGTTTTGTGGGGTACAGTTAAGGGTTAGGTGTACAATTACGTTTCATTCAGGCACCCTGTAGATAAGAGGTGTTTTCCCATCCCCAGACAGATATTTGCTACTGTTAATCCCATCTCCCTCCCCCCCATAGTTTCCCAGTCCCGTCAGTCATTTTCTTATAGTATTGCATTGGATGTTCAAGGACCATTATATGAGTGAGAACATGTGATATTCGGATCTTTGTTTCTGTGAAAGGTCACTCAGTATTATAGACTCTAGTTCCATCCAGGTTGCTGCAAAATTCATGATTTTGTTCTTTTTTATGGCTGCGTAGTATTCCATCGTGTATATGTACCACGTTTTTTTAATCCCGTCCTCTTTTGATGGACAGCATGGTTGTTTCCAGGTTCTTGCTATTGTGAACAATGCTGTGATAAACATACGTGTGCAGGTATCTTTTTTATAGAGTGATTTGTGTTTTCAGGGTATATTCCCAGTAGGGGGATTGCAGGGTCATATGGAAGGTCAACTTTTAGAGCTAAACCATAAGAACCTTAGAAAAGGAAGGAAATACTCTCATGGAAATCGGAACTGGCATCCAATTCCTGTACAAAACCCGAAACCCACAGTACTTAAGAGAGAAGATAGACAAATGGGACCTTATTAAACTGACAAGCTTCTGCAAAGCCAAAGAAACCATCAAGAGAGCAGGGAGACAGCCCACAGACTGGGAAAAAGTATTTGCCAACTCTAGGTCTGACAAAGGCTTAACATCCTAGATCTACAAGGAACTGAAATGTACTGAAAAGAAGAAAACAAACAACCCCGTTATAAAATGGGCAAAAGATATGAACTGAATTTTGTTTAAAAACGCACGCACACCTATATTTTAAGATACATTGGTCACTGAAAGTTTAAAAACATTTTTGAATTTAAATTGCTTCGGTAATTTTATACCTGTTTGCGTTTCATGATGTTGGGCAGTTTTATAACTGTCCACTGCTTATAACCTAATATGGTATGCTTCCAGGGAAGAGTAAACAACCATTACCTTCTCATCTGTTTCAATTTTCTCTTCTTGTCAGTTACCTTCCTTGGCTAGCCATGGAAATTCATAAACATCAACGTTGGTTCATTTGTATTCCTGTTTCCAAACATCAAATAAAGTCATCCATAAATTAATTTTATGAGCAATTAAGTTCTTCCAAGTCAATACTTTCTAAATTGATTTTTCTTTTACAATCAAGACACAGTTTAGCTTCATTTTGTAATGTTAGGTACAGCTCAGATAGTTTACTATGTTCTTTCTGGTCTCTACTTTCTTTTTAAAATTAAAAAAACAAAATTGGTAACAGAGAGAGAGAGGACTTGAAAAGGATTGGTAAAGAAGAAAGCTGATGCCATGCCCCAAAGAAATAAATGAGTAAAGCCAAAGGATACGAGCAGGAAGGACTTGCTGAGATAGAGTCAGGAGCATACACAGTCGGACATACACAGTTGGGAACTAGACACAGGACAGACACATCTAGCATGTCTTAAGGATGTCAGAAAATGTGGTTTTGGATAAACACTTGGCTTCTCCCAGAGTCTTCTTATGGTCATACTGGAGAAATTTTCACAAGACATTGGCAACTTTGATTTTTAAGTTTTTGAAACAATGTTAGAAAAAAAGTAAGGCAAAATGAGTAGGTTTCTTCAAATAGTATGACTAATCTGGAAAACAATAAGCAGGGTTGACCCACGGAGCAATAGAAAGATAAAAGTTACTTCAAATGATTTCTGTGGAGACTAAATAAACTGAGATGATAAAAGGGTTAGTTTAGCATCTCTGGTATATAATAAGCACTGATTGTTTATTAAATACTATGTTTATGACTGTGATTATCATAGCTACCTGTGTCAAGATTTGTAATTGCAGTAGTTTTCTTTCATTGTATTTTCCTTCTTGTTCCATTTTCTCCTTGCTCTTTACTTCTTCCCTCTTCAGGAAATTAGTGACTACTAAAATTTTTTGCCTGGTCCTCAAGGGGGAAGGTGTGGTGCAGATCCAATCAATAACTCAGCTGTTGGAATTCTGGTTACACAGCAATATACAGGCTTCCATGATTGCAGTCTAAAACCAGGCAACAGTGTAGATCCGAGACCAGAGTACATTAAAAGTTTTAGATCAATTTGTCAAAGAGAAGACTGAAACCATTGTCAAAACTTCCCCTCAAAGGCATATAATAATGGTGGGAATGGAGCAAATCAGATATGGGGGGGGAAACAAAACAAAACAGAAACCAGTGCCAGAGTAGGAATCCCCAGGTATCATTAAAGAAAGCATCAATGTCATGAGAAAGGGCTTGAGAAAGCCAGATTCAGGGGTACAGCAGTGAAAAAAATGAGACCCATGCATTCCCTGGGAATTACTTTTTTATACACTCTGTGACACAGTATTTGGCATGGAGCAGAAAGCATCCCAAGTTTGGGTGGTAATAACAAAATACTTTAGACTGGGTTTTTTGTAAACTACAGAAATGTACTGCTACCAGTTCTAGAGGCTGGGGATTCCAAAATCAAAACAGATTCAGTGTTTGGCGAGGGCCCAGTCTTCATTGATGGCATTTTCTTTGTGTTTCCATGTGGCAGAAAGGCAAACGGAAGCAGCAAGCTCTCCTGTGCTTTTCTTACTAGGATACTAATCGCATCCATTGCGGCTGCATTCTCACAGCCTAATCATCATTCAGAGGCTCCACCTCTTAATCCCATCATCTTGGTGATTGGATTTCGCTCCAGTAAGCCTCCTACATATGAACGTGTTCTAAGTCCAATCTATTCCTTAAGTGCAACGAAGTTTGCCTAACACAATCAGCTATAGTCTATACAGTACTGGACTGAGATAGGTTTATAATACTTCTGCATAAATAATACATAAAATAAAAAGCAAACAGACACAAAAAACATTGAAAACATCTTTAATCTTGCAGTACAGTACATTATAAAGAACAGTAGTGTAGTACAGTGCAACAGCTGGCACACAGGTGCTGGCAACAACTAAACAGAATGCAGGAGGGAGAGGAGGGGGAGGAGGTAGGAGATGGGAGAGCTGAAGGATCACCAGCAATAGGAGACAGAGGACAAGACAGATGTGATTGGACACGTGAATGCACGTTCGCATCTTTGAGAGTTCTCAACTTGAGGGGTTAGTATGTAGGAGACCTACTGCATATGAATATTGGAGGGACACAAGACCCAGACCATAACACATTCCTTTTTTTCATGCTGTTTTCCCTGCAGGGGGCAAAACCACTGATTCCCTGGGTCCATGCTTTACAGCTGCACAGTCCCACTTGGGAAGCTCTGACTAGTTCACATGTGAAAGCTATGAATCGAAAAACAATATGTTGCAAATGTAAAGCACACACCACAATTTGAAGACTTAGCACATGGAAAAAAGGTAAAGAATCTCATCAAAAATTTTTAATATTGTTTACATATTGAAAGGATATATTGCTTTGTGCTGAATAAAATGTATGATTAAAACTAACTTCATCTGTTTCACTTCACTTATTAAAATGTGCCTACCAGAAAGCACAAAATTGCATCCATGGCTACCAATACACTTCTGCTATGTGGAACTGCTCTGGAAGTCTTGCTATTTCCTGCAACGTTCTTAAGCAGTCACTGTCCTCACTGAGACTTTAAATATTTGCAGAGTGACTGGGGTTGGTTGTCACAGCATCAGGAGTGCAGCATTTGGCTCAATACAACCATGCGCATGTGTCTCTGGTTTTCAAGGTAGTTATTAGGGTTTAGGGTATGGTCTTCAGGGCAGGGCGTGGGTAAGTCTGGGAAACAGACTCATAGGAAGAAGACATTTAATTAAAATTTAAAAGGTGAATATTTTCCATTACAACATTTTCATCATTCGTCCAAGTATATATTCTTCTCTAATTTAAATTTGATTCTTAGATTTCATTGTCAAAGCACTGCAAGCACTGCTATGAGCTTGATATTGTTAGCTTTGTTTTACATATAACAAAAGTTACACTTCTAAAGTTTCAGCAATTTGCCCATATTTCCCATTTATTAGTAGAACTGGGATCTGAATAGGGTTATACCCATCCGCCTGTCTACGAGTGCTTACTGCACCTGGCCCAAGAGTACCATGCCTAGGAAGCGAATGAGTTGAAAACTTCTTCTCAAAAGAGAAGAAGAAACAGAGTTGTGGCTCACACCTGTAATCCCAACATTTTGGAAGGCAGAGGTGACGAGACAGCCTGAACCTGGGCATTTGAGACCATCTTGGGCAACTTGGATATACCTGGTCTCTACAATAAATAAATAAATTAGCCAGGCATGGTGATGGGCACCAAAGACCAAGGCAGAAGGATTGCCTGAGCCCAGTGCATTGAGGCTGTGTGGCTGTGAGCCTGCCACTGCACTCCAGGCTGGGTGACAGAGTGAGACTCCACTCAAAAATAAATAAATAAAGGAAAAAAAGAGCGAGAGAGAAGATGAAGGCCTCAATAGTTCAAACCCATTTGTGTCCTAATACTAAATTTGTTCAGAATGTACTATAAAATGAAAGAACGTATCAAGACTATCTCGATAACTTATGGTCTCTGATCTTAGCAATACAAAGCATACCAATTTGAACAAATTAAATATTTAAGTGGAATCATTCCAAGTAAGATTCAATATCTAATATCTACTTTGATTTTTTTTTTCTTTTTTTTTGAGTCACGGTCACTGTAGCCAAGACTAGAGTGCAGTGGAGCCATCACAAATCACTTCTTACCACAGCCTGGACCTCCTGGGCTCAGAAGATCCTTCAGCCTCCTGAGTAACTAGAAATACAGATGCCGGACACCATGCCTGGCTAAGTTTTTGTTGTTGTTTTAGACTAGGCCTTGCTAGTCTGGGACTCCTGGGATCAGGCAATCCTGCTTCAGTCTCCAAAAGTCTGGGATTATGACAGACATGGGCCACTTAGCCCAGCCTCTAAACTTGTTTTGAATGTTCTAATTTGAGTAGCTGTAAACAAATTGTGATTACCATGCATCAGCAAGTACAAAGTGATATGTTCTTTAGTAGTAAGAAAACAAAGATGACTAGACATAGTTTTTGTTCTTTTAGGATAAACATTGGAGAAGAAGGAGGGCACACAAGAAATTATTATAAAAGATTTCAGTGAATACCTCATAAAATATGCAAGATAGGAAAGTGAACAAGAGGTAAAATGTCAACATTTATTTGAGGAAGATGGAAAATGCTTCATGGAAAAATATTTGTTCTGAATGTGAACAAAGAACAGGTATACGTAATAAGACCCAGATGTGAAACAGCAACATACTATCTGGAAACAAATTCTGTTGATACTTTTTTCCCCCTCTCAGGAAGATCTGAGAGGAGCACAGGTTGGTATTAGAGTAGAAATCCAGAGCCTGTGGAATATTTCTTACCATAACTGTGAGGAAGAGCAGTGACAATGCCACAGAGAAGAGACACAGGGATTTAATGGATGCAGAACATGCTAGGGTATCTAACCATCTTGGTCCTGGGCCTTTATCTGCTCATGCTCAACTACTAAATTTAACAAAAAGAAAGGGCAGATGAGTGGTCCATCATGTAATGTCGATTTATACTATGAGAGCAAGATATCGATAAGGAGGCGTGTGTCTTTAACGATCTTTAGCAAAAAAGTAAACAAAATGACATTCCAAGAGATGCTAATACATCCCTTGCAGTGAGGATAGACTCTGTCCAGCCCTCGCGGGTCTCCTCCCGGGATGAGTGCTCCAGATTTGATTTCCTTTGTGAATCCCTTCCACATGGCGAGTTCCTTTCATCCTCAATATTTTCGAATCTATTTAAACAAGCTGTTAATAGCAGAGGGCATGATTTTAGAAAAGGAAGGAGAAAGAGAGTCAAGATAAAGAACAGAAGAGAAGAATTCATTGACTGGCCGGGCATCAAGGCACAGAGCCAAGGGTGAAGGCTGGGAGGGCGGAAACCAGAACCTGGGGAGGGAAGGTCTCAACCAAGTCATGGGAAAAGCTAGGCCCTGACTGCAGTGTGATAGCACGAGAAGAAAGGTACAGGACTTTGGCAGATTTTAATCTATTTCTTACTTACTAGACATTCAAAGTTACTGGACCTATAGAGCATTGTTTTTCCAGATTCTCTGATTTAGACATAATTGATAAAAGGATAATATTCCAAAATCAAAATACGAGCATAGATACATCTGTGTAGATATATCTATAAATATAAAGATGAACTGTGAGCGTCTGAAATTCATCAGGTAATAAAAATTGAACAACACTATTAAGTCATATGTATTGGCAAATTATGTTCATTGACATATTAGTAAAGTATGTTTTAAACAATGAGTAAACTGATTTTTGAGATCTGTTTTCATGGCATAAGGAATAAATAATTTTTGAGATATGAGAAACCATTTAAAATTAAGTAGGACAAATGTTCTTTAAGGGTCTGGCCCCTCTCCAATCTTGGAGAAGTGGATCCACCCTTTTTCTCTGATCTATTTTCTAAATAAACTTTCTTTTGTAATAAAAAAATGTAAAGTATAGTGGACTTTTCAGAGTAGACACTTTTTTGAGGACCAAGTAATTATCACCGTCCCTAAAATATAATCTTATTGCATAACAGTATAGAATTTCATAGAGCAGGATAAAATAGTTGTTACAGTAAGCATTTTGACAAATCAATAGGCCCTCCAACTAAAATCAGCTTAAATTTGTACAAATAGCTACTCTTTGTAAGGCCTTACTGTAATGACTGCTACAGTGCCATGTGTTTAAAATGCATTATTTCACTGATCATTGCAGTTCAAGTTGCAAAATTACAAAAAAGGTAATATTTGCTCCATTGTAGAAATGAATAAATGAGTTCTGAGATTTAAGAAATTAAATAACTTGCTCAACGTCGTTGTTAGGACCAGTAGAACTGAAATTCAAGCCAACTATTCTAACTCCAAAGCCCTTGCTATGAACTTCTGAATTATTCTCCACCCCACCTCTCTCATTAAGGGAAGTGGAGACAACTTTAAGGTATATCCATATGTATCCAAATAAATAACAGATATACTTTTGCACTGATGTCTCTTGGTAGAATTTTTGGTCAGTTAAACCTTTGTAGCAAAAATCATAAAATGTTATGGAAAATCGTAAAGATCCCCCACACTCACTCTCTCAAATATGCACATACATAAGTCCACACTTGTGGGCACACACAACACTCGTCTCTACATTCAGCTCATAGGATGGCAATTTTGGAACTCATCAGAAGTCTGAGTTTGGTCTGATAAGAAAGAGGCCATTTTGCGTCAAAAACACAATGGACTTTTCAGAGCACCATTTTGAGGTGTTTTTCACATGCGTTCCACTGGTTTGCCCAAGAGTCCCTGTTTTGGCGTTGTGCTTTTTACATTAGATCTTTCTTTTCTTGCCAGTGTTGGAGGTCTGTAGTCCATGTTTCTGTTCAATTATCCATGTATATCAGTGCTGCTCTTAGCAGGTGATAAAAATTTACAACATTTTTAAATCTTTCTTTAAATTTTGTTTTTCCTTTCTCATTTCCTGTGATCTCAGGCTAGCTAGCAGGCTCTACCATTTGGTCTTCTTCTATAATTACAACTTCCCCAAAGGAATCCTGTCTCAGTGACTAATTTATCTCAGCTTTTGTAGTACATAGAGCTAGTACTGCTCAAAAGACGTTTAGATAGAATTAAGTGTGTTCCTTCTTGGCCAATAAAGCCGTAAGTCTCTCAAACCAGCAAACACTTGGTAAGACAAACCAGGAGTCTGTCATTGCTGAAATTATTTACTTCCCTCACAGGTAATAATGCCCTTCTGGGTGGATAGCTGTTTTTGTTGAAGTTATCTTTAATGAAGATGACTTCTGCCTGATTGTGACAATAAGCACACTCGATTTTTGTGATTATTGATTTCATCTTTAATGTCACCAACATTAGCCAGAAAGCAGTAGCATCATCTTAGTGTAAGACTTCCTGTTGGTAAGAATTTTACCAACTCTTCAGAACCAGTATCATTGTATACATATTTAGGAGCATATTCAGCAAGTATTTATATTAAATTAATGGTTACTAAGAATATTAATGAATAAAATACATAATTCTTAAGAAGATATAATATTAATATAATATAACCTTTTATATTTCACTGTTTATTTTGATAATTTAGAATGTTTTTTGTAACTTGCATTAAAGTCCAGGCTTCTAAAATATTCTTTATGTTTCCGTAGCATGTTATATATCTAGGTGACCTGATGTTGGATTAATATATATTTCTAATTGCTGTATCTTCCAGATAAATTGGCCCTTTTATCATTATACAATTACCTACTTTGTCTCTGGAAACAGTTTTTGACATAAAATCTATTTTGTCTAATATAAGTATAACCACCCATGCTTTCTTTTGTTTACTATTTGCATTAAATGTCTTTATCTCTTCATTTTAAGCCTCCTTGTCCTTTAATCTAAAGTGAGCTTCATTCTTGTAGACAGCATGTAATTGGATATTGTGTTATTCATCCATTTATCTACTCTGTCTTTTGTGGGAATAAGTGAGTTTAATCCATTTACATTTAAAGTAATTATTAATAGGGAATAATTTACTATTGCCATTTCATTGTTTTCTGTTTATCTTGTAGCTTTTTTGTCTCTTGTCTTCTCTCTTGCTGTCTTTTCTTTTTGTATTTTGTTATTTGTGTGGCTTTTTTTTTCTTTACCTATAGCCTTTGATCCTTTTTATTTTTCTTTTGTCTTATTTCTATAGGTAGTGTCTCTGTGGTTACATAGGTTACATAAAATGTAGCTATAACAGTCTATTTTAAACTGATAGCAGCTTAACTTCACTTACATACAAAAACTCTATGATTTTACTTCTTTTTCTCCACATATTATGTGCTATGTTACTTTTTTATATTTTATGTCAATTACCATAATTTCACTAAGTCATTTTTAATATTTTTTGTTTTAACTGTTAGAGCAGAGTTAAAATTGTTTTATTACCTTTGTTATGGAACTTCAGTATTCTCTAATTAGTGTTTATATTACCCTTACAAAGAAGTTTTATGCTTCCCTATGCTATGTGCTGCTGTTTCATGTCCTTTCATTTCTACTCGAAAACTCCCTTTACTTGTATACCTAATCCTGAATTGTACCCCACATCTTTAAAATAAAAAAGAAAAGAAAAACTCTCTTTAATATTAGTTGTAAGGCAAATCTAATAGTGATGAACTCCATTCGCTTTTTGTTTGTCTTAGAAAGTCTTTATTTTTTTATTTTATTTTTTGGTTTGTTTTGGAAAGACAGCTTTTCTGGGGTTAATATTATTTCCTGCAATTTTCTTTCTTCCTTTCTTTCTTTTCAGTACTTTTATTATATTATCCCACTCTTTTTTGGCTTGTAGCATTTCAGCAGGAAAATCCACTGATAGTTTTGTGAAGGTTCCCTTGTGTGTGACAAATTAATTTTCTCTTGCTGCTTTCAAAATTCTCTCTGTGACTCTGACTTTTGACAATCTGATTATAATGTGTTTGGTATGGGCTTTTGGGGGGCTCAGATTTTTGGTGTTCTTTGGACTTTCTGCATTTGGAAGTCTATTTCTTTCCCAGTTTGGTGAGTTTTCAGCCACTATTTCTTTGAAATAATGAAATAAGTTTCTTCTTATTTCTCTCTTTTGTTTTTGAGACTCCCGCAAGGCCCTGATTCACTTGCTGGTGCTCCATAAATCTCATAGGCTTTCTTCGCACTTTTAAATTCTGCTTTCTTTATTCAACTGAATGTATAGTTTCCAATGAGCTATCTTTGAGTTTGCAAGCCTTGTATCAATCTGATCTATGCTGTTGCTGAACCCCACTATTGAATTTTTCAGTTTAGCTATTGTACTCTCCAACTTCATAATGTCTATTTGATATTTTAAAACATTTTATGTCACTTTGTTTAAATTCTTAGTTTGATTATGCATTGTTCTCCTGACCTCAGTGCACACGCTTATGACCATTATTTTGAATTTTTTATGGAGTAAATTATATACCTCCTTTTCATTAGGTTTGGTTTCTAGAGATTGAACTTTTTTTTTTTTCATTCTTTAGCTTTTTTTTGGCTTTAAAATGTGGCCTATTTTTCCCATTTCTCTGTTTTTTTTAACTATATCTATGGGTGCCTGTGGATTTGATAAAACAGCAACTTCTCTCAGTCTTTCCAGACTGGCCTTGTACAGAAAATGACCCTCATCAATCAGTCTAATCCAAGATTCTGGGTTCCTCTCAAACTTTTGGATTTGTTTAAGCCGCAACATTTTTTCTTAGCAGTGCTTTGGAGTCTGGAGTATGTCAAGTTCCATCAGTTTCCTGAGACAGATGAGATAGAAGTTAGTCCCTTGAACAAAAGTTGGGAAAGTTGGGGCACTACATGTGCAATTCAGCACCTTTTCTCCTCAGAGAGAAACTGGGAGCTGCAGTTTCTCACCCACTGAATTTCTACTAAGCTGGGGAGGGAGCTGTGGCTAATGTCAACATGCTTTTTCAAAAGGCCCTCGCTTTCAAACCATTGCCTTACTCTCTGGAACCCTAGGGTCTTAGACAATGCCAAACCTCATTAGTGCTTAGAGACAGGCAGGTTAGAAACCAGTCCCTGGGATATCAACTGAAAAAGTAGAGGGTTAGACACATAGTAAAATTCCTTAGAGGAAGAACTTGATAGCTTGGTTTTATTGATGGAGCAATCCCAGAACCAGCAGCAAGAGGAGCCCACACACCCACTCAAGCTTCCAGGGAACTAGTGATTGTCTGTCCCACCAGCTCCCAGAAACAGGTCAGTTAGAAACCAGATCCTTGAACAGCAGTCAGAAAAGTTGGGACACGAGGCATACAGCTTAACTCCTTCCAAGAAGAAATGGGAGATGGGTTTTCATGCTTGCTAACTTTGTGCTGGCAAGGGCAATCGGCTTCTGTAAGTGTTCACACTCCCGTTCAAAACTGTCTTTTTGTTCCTTGTAGTTCCTGCGGGATTCGTGAATGTGGGACCCACTCACTTCCAAAGACAGGCAAAGTAGTAGTCAGGCCTTCAGGTAGCAACTGGAAAAGTTGAAATCGTTGAGGAGGGCTTCAAATCATTTGATTTTCAGGGAGACTCTGAAAGTTGGTGCTTCTATCTTGCGTGTATAGTCATGTGCCAGGAATGAGATTTATGGTGAGATTGTCTCAAGTTTTTATACCAATTTCAATGCCTGTATTTTCTCTCTCTTTAAGTATGCAGGAGCCCCTCATACAGTTTCTGAATTTCTCATAAAGGCAATTAATTCATGTCTATCTGGTAATTTGGTGTTTGTGGGCAAATCTCCTATTAAGTCATCTTGAGGTATATATCTTTCCCCCACAGAAGTTTGAAAAATGTTTTGCTGACTTCATTTTACACACAACATATTATAAACTATCAGAATATCTTAACTATTGTTTTAGTTTGTTAGGACTGCAACAACAATGTACCACAGACTAGGTGACTTGAACATCAGAAATTTAGTCTACTCATAGTTCTAGAGTTTAGGAGTTTGAGATAACAGAGGTTTCAACAGGTTTCTTCTGTGGTCTCTCTCCTAAATGGCATCCTTCTCTGTGCATCTTTTCATGGTCTCTTTCTACATGTCTTCATCCTAATGTCTTCTTCTTATAAGGGCACCAGTCATACTGCATCACAGCCCAACCTGATGAACTCATTTTAACTTAATTACCTCTGTAGACCCTTTGTCCAAACACAGTCACATTCTGAAGTATCAGGAGTGAGGACTTCAACATAAGAAATTTGGGGAGACAATTCAACCCAAAACCTCCATTCTAACTCCACAAAGTTCATGTTCTTACATGCAAAATACATTTCACCTATTCCCATGGGCCCAAAAGTATTAACCCATTCAGCATCAACTTTAAATTCAAAGTCTCATCTCAATATCATCAAACTCAAGTATGAGTGTAGCTCAAGGTACTACTCTTCCTGAGCCAAAAAAACAAAAATAACAGACAGTACACTTTTTAATTCCAAAATACAACAGTGGAACAGCAGCCATACAATACATATTCTCATTCTAAATGGAATAAGTCAGAAAGAAGAAGGGGATCACAGATCTCAAGCAATTCTGATACTTAACAGGGAGTATTCTCTTAGATTTGAATGCTTGAGAATATTTCCCTTTGGCTTCATGTGTTATTGTTTTCTAGGTCCAGTGGGGTGTCTCTGCTTTCTAGGACCACCAGAGCCGTGGCTCCATCCGTTGGCACTAACCAGTGGCGCAGGTCCTTCTGTAACTGAGAAGAAGAGACTTACCCCACCACTTTCCTAAGTCTGTGCCCTCGGGAGCTGTGGGTGGCAGTGGTAGCCCTGATGTCTGAAACAGCTTTGGCATTAACGTTTTCCTTCATGAAAGATAATTCATTGTTCACAGCCAAACATCTGTGTTGGCCTGTCTTGTAGAGTTCCAGAAGTCTGACAGCTTTCCTTAGTTTCATTCATAAGTTCAATCAGAAAGGAAGCAATGAACTAACATGTGGGCCCAGATGGATGCTGTCCAGGTAGACTCTACACACCTAACTCATTGTTACAGTCAAGAAAACCAAGCTTAAACACTTCAAATTTTAAAATGGGCTTGCTAGCAAACCTGCTCATCTTACCCTCCTAAGAGAGAGATTAGGCGACTTACCCTGGAATATAGCCAGCTTTGAAGAAAAGGAGAGGGGTTGTATTATCTGGAGTGTTGTCAGGACTTTCTGTCTTTAGGGAGACATCATCTCTAGCTTCCAAGGAAGTTGTGCAAATGGTATTGTGGTTGCTCAGAAGATTTGTAGAAACAACAAAATTATAAATAATTGTATCCCAAAGAAACAATAGCACATTCCATATTCAGAAGATCGGAATACTTTTAAAAAGTTGAAGCCTATTTCTTACAAAATATCAGTTCTTTTTTCTGATATTTTACAAAATATCAGAACCAGCATCAGTTCTTATATTCACAATCACTTAGAGAAGTTTAGCTTAATTCTTCTTTTGTATAGTATTGCAGTACTTAAAATAATTTAGAAAAAACTATTTTGGTTTCTTTTATGTATTCTGCTCCTTTTCAATTACCTTTGCATATTTTGTCCCTCTCCAAAGTAGAATTTCAATGAGCATCCTCATTTTAAAAATTTCCTTCCATAAGCCATTTTGATTAGAACATAATGACAGAGAAGAAAACATTTGCTGCTATTTGTAATGCATTATTTAAAGTAAATTTTAAAAATCTATGATTTCTACATTATATTTTTATATTAATTTAATAATATTTAGTAGAAGTTGCTCTCTGTACTTTCTAGCTTGAACATGTGTGATTCTGTGTAAAATAATAAAACAATAAATACAATAGAAGTTCAAAGGTTTTTATTGGAAGAACAAACAAAGGTGATCTGATGATCCTTCTTTATAAGATCAACATTTCTACTCACAGATTTTTTGACTTAGCAAATTTAGTATCATATCATTATCTAAAACAGAAATAATGTATGAAGGAAAAATACATACTAAGACATCTTTCACCTCTGAAATTCTTTACTCTGCACAATGATTTCATTGAGAAATTTTGCATTACCTTTACAAAACAACATGGATGATATTGAATTTAATTATATATAATTGCTGGTCTGAATGTGTTTACCTAAATTCATGTTTTGAAAGTTAATCCCCAATGTGATGACATCAAAAGGTGAGGCAGTTATGTCATGAAGGCAGAACTTTCATAAATGAAATTAGTGCCTTTGCAAAAGCAGTGCCAGAAAGCTATGTTGCCTGTTCAGCCATGTAAAAGTGTAGTAAGAAGATACCATGTATGAGGAACTGGCCTCACAAGACACAAAATTTTCAGGAGTCTTGATGCTGGACTTCACAGTGTCTGGAATGGGGAGAAATTAATTTCCCTTGTTTCTAAGTCACTAGTCTATGTCATTTTGTTTTAGCCGATCAAATGGAGTAGGCCACATGTATACCATAGTATGTGTTAAATAAGTAAGGAAGAGCTCTGTGAAAATCTTCATACTTTGAATTCTGTTTTAAAAAACCACAACTAACTTCTGAGTATATATTTATAACAAATGCCTTGGTTTTTACCATTTGCAAACAGCCAATCTTCAGCTAATCACAAGCAGGCAACTGACCAGACCATTCATAGATAAATGTTTCATCATACCATCTTTGAATTAGGCAAAGGCAAAGCTATAGTCGATTTATCTGTTATTTCTGTGCTTGCCCTATAAAAGCTCACTGCTCATGTTGCTGAGAAGAGCTCTCTGAGTCTCTTCTGGTTCTGAGTGATGCTTGATTCATAAATTGTTCTTTGCTCAAATAAATTCTGTCAAGTGTAATTTGTCTAAAGTATTTCTTCTAACAAACGTCAAAGAGAAGCAGAGACGAATGTTTGTTTAAAATAACAAGCTATGTTATTGAGGCTACTGTAGCAGGGGGAAGAGACTTCAGTACAAACTGAGCATACCTTTACTGAAACAAAAGACGGGGTTTTTATACACACTGAGGTATGGTAAAGGAAAACTACAGAAGGAAGTTAGGTGGCAGAAGTTGGTCAACGTGAGACTATCATCATTTGCGAATTGGCACTGAGCAAAGTCAGCCTCCTACCCTGTCACAGAAACTGAAAGACAGGGTCTATCCTTCTTGGTGATGGCTTTTCTATGGAATGCTTCCTGGTCCTTGAAAGGCCATTTGAGGGTAGAAGAGCTCATTTCAAGGAGCAGAGAAATAACATCATTGCAAGTTTTCTCAAGTAAATACCTGAAAAGAGAGGTCAGGGAACATAGTCATGCTTTTGACTTTACAAAGAGTAAATCCATTTGGTAGGATTAAGCCTTTCTCAGGCTGGCATGTATTGGGAGCTGGGACTGTCTAAGGACATGGTTTTGACCTGATATAAGTCATAGTAGAGTTTGACCAGGTGGTAGTGTGGGGCAGTTGGATGGGGTCATTTGTGTTGAGAATGTACAGTTCTTAGTAATAAGAGGCTAAAAACAAACACATAAGCAAAAGAAAAAAAAAAAACCAAAAAACAAAACTCAACCAAAAAAACCCAAAAATTCGGTACACAATTTTGTAGTAAATGCATGCATGCACTTTCAAAGACAGAATTATGACTGGGTAACATTACAAAGTCAAAAATGACAAAAATCAACATGTCATTAGAGGCAGATGAGAAATACAATCTCCACCTTGGTGTGTAAAATTAGGATACTTTATAAAAAATAATTCACCATCACTGTTTGTTTGAAGATATTTTCTTGGATGAATTCATTATATATTTAGTAGAATATGGAATATAAATTTACTTTTCTTGGGGAATTATTAAATTATTTTCATACACAATTGTGAAAGTTATTGACAGCAAGGGTACTTGAAAGATAATTTTGTTTAAAAATATCAATTTTTTGGTTAGGTATCTTTTCCTTGGTGGTTGGAGTATGCACTTATCTAAATATTGAGACACCATATCTTTATTTCTAAAAGTGAAGTACAGAGCATCAAACAAAATATTTATTATATTTAGCAAATATAATTATCTTGACTTAAAAGAAGTTGCTCCAAATGCTTAATATTCCCTGAAATATTTCCAATAAGTGATTTCATTTGTATATGTCATTTAAAACATGTAAAGAAGCAATAGAAAATTTTATGTTTGAGCAAAAGGAGTAAGACAAGAAATTATCACTAAATCAAACAATTTTGATTTCTGGGCAGTATGTGCAGCAGAATTCCAAGTGGATATAAAAATGTGGCAGAAAAATATGCATTTCTGGGGATTCTTCCCTTATCTGGCTCTGAGCCTCATTATCATTCTGTGACGCAGCTATACCTCAGATAATTTAGGACACTATGTATTGAGTGGCATCAGTGCTGCTCTCTTTTATTTTATGATAGACTTTGTGTTTTTTGGAAAATAATACATGTAGAAATGATAGAATGTAAAAAACAAGGGAAACCCCTTTGGGTCCCCTCCCACTATGGGAGTTTTCCATCCTCTCAATAAATCTTGCTTTCTAAAAAATACAAAAAAAAAAAAAAGAAAGAAATGATAGATTATGCAAACGATATGGGACTGAGAAAATATGATTTTACCTACCAAAGTGTTCATTCTAATAATTTTATTAATCATGTTTTAAAGTACTAGAAATATAAATTTTTACATGACGATTTCAAATGTCTCTTTTTTCTATCAGATTTTTGTTATTTTGGAAAATCTTTAAAGGAGAAATTAAGGGGCAATTACATTGAAAAATAATTTTAAACTTACTTCTCAGAAATAAATACTATTAGTACTTATATTTGAGTATGTTTAGCCTTTCTTCTATGAATAATTACATCCCTAAGAATATATGTGCATTAATTTGGGAGTATTTAATGTAGAAATTTTCAGAAATGTCAGATACAATAACATAAGTAGGATAGCTTAAATCAATCATCAACTTGATTGCATTTTTTTAATTCTTTTTAGTTTTGTCTAATAATTGCACATGTAAGGCCAGGCCTTTTCTGCCCCTTTTTCTTAGCAAATTGAACCTTAATCTCAGTGTCTCACTTAATCTAAAGAAAATGCATATTATTCCCAACTGCCTGGAGAAAATACTAAGTAAAATAAGGTCACTGCTGAATTGGCAGTACTAATCAAAGGATGAATTTATTATGTTGAAGGAGGGAAATCTTGGTGTTAATTAGTACAAATGAAATGCGTGAAGTAAAGTTAAGTGAATGTGTCTGGGTTACCAGACTATGTATGAGGACAAAATATAAAACTCTGATAGCATGCTGGCACTTCTGAGATGAAGTACATCAGTCAGGAAATTTGGTTTCAGGAAACTGGAGTAGGGATTTGAATAAGGCTACACTGTTACCTCAGAAACGGAACCTTACCTTGTATTGATAACACAAAATGCACCCCTTGCTGAACCTTAAGTTCCCTTTTGCTAGCAGATCTTGTTGAAGGTTATCCCGAAGGCCTCCCTCGATTTTTATTCTCAGGGAAAAGGGCTAGATTTTTAGGGGCATACTCACACAAATTAAACCAGTTATGCAACGGTAATGCCTTTCTCACTAAGAAATATTTAAAAGATGAAGGGTACAGGAATGTTTTAAATGTCTGCATTTGCATAAACAGATGAACCAAGTGACTCTTCTCAGAATCTGGCTAATTTGCTTCAGGAGGACATGATAGTTTCAAGAAGACAGAGAAGTGGAGGCAAAATGTAATCACTGGTCCCTCATTATTCCAAAGTATTTAAACTGTCTTTTTCTGAAGCATTATTTTAAATGATGCCAAACATTATTACTTTACAATGCAGAAACCTATGCAGAACCTCAGAATTGGCATAAAGAGTATTTTAAGCTGAAGACATGTTTGGATCTACTTAAGTTTATCTTACTTTGAGTTTGTGGAGCTTTGAGGATGTTTAGATTAATGTATTTTATAAAATTTGAGAAGTTTTCAGCCATTAAAAAAAAATTCTTTCACCTTTTTCTCCTTGTTCTTATTCTGAGACTCTAGTAATGCATGCCAACATAGTATACTTGATAGTGTCTTACAGGTTTAGGCTCTGTTTATTTATTTTTTCATGTATTTTCTTTCTGCTCCTCAGACTGAATAATGTTTCCAGTCTTCAGGTTCACAGAATCTTTATTCTTTCTATTCAGATTTTCTGTTGAACACCTCTAGTAAATTCTTTCAATTCATTTATTATACGTGCTGGCCCCCCAATTTCTACTTGATTTACTTTTATTATTTATTTCTCTGTATTGAAAATCTCATGGTGTCATGCATCATTTTACTTGTTTCTTTTAGCTTTGTCCATGAAGTTGTTTTTTGTTTTGTTTTGTTTTGTTTTAGCTCTTTGAAAATATTTAAGACAGTTCTTTGTTTTAAAGTTATCTAGTAACTTTACTGTCTGGTTTTCCTCAAGGACTATTTCAGACCGTTTATATTTTTCTTTTAAATTGGCCATACATTCCTATTTCTGTATAACCTTTAAATTTTATTGTTAAAGACTGAACATTTGAGTATTATAGTACCATCACTGAAAATCAGATGTTCCCTCTTCCTCAAGATTTGCTGTTACTGATTGTTGCAATCTGCAGTCATTCGTTTTAAGACTTTTTAATGTTTTCTGCAAAGAATGTAGTCCTTGTCCTATGTGATCACTGACTCCATTATCTGACTCGATTATCTCAGTGATCGGTCAGTGACCCAAGAAGGAGATATGTATAGATAGATAGATATAGACATAAATATAGATATAGATAATATTTTTGAGTTTGGGTCTCACTCTGCTGCCTACTCTGGAGTGCAGCGGTACAATCATGGCTAAACACAGCCTAAAACTCCTGGGCTCCAGAGATTCTCTAGCCCCAGTCTCCTGAGTAGCTGGGGGTACAGGTCCATGCCACCATGTCCTGATAAAGTTTTTTGTTTGCTTGTTTGTTTGGTTTGGTTTTTTGTTTTGTTTGTTTGTTTGTTTGTTGTAAAGATGAGGTCTCACTGTGTTGCCCAGGCTGATCTCAAACTCCTGAGCTCAAGCAATCCTCTTGTTTTAGCCTCCCAAAGTGCTGGGTTTACAGGTGTGAACAGCCACTGCACTCAACCAGGATTTTCTTAAATGACTGGAGCTGGGTGAATGAAGCAAGAGAGAAAAAAGACAGAGAGAGTGAGTGAGAGAGAGAGAGAGAGAGAGAGAGATTGAGATTGTACATGATACTTCTTGTCATAACATCTTGGTTCTAACGCAAGATGTTTAGCTGGGCTCTTGCTTCAATACTAAGAAAGCTGCCTGCAGCTCTCCCTTTCCATTCACCTCCAGCTTGAACAGATCTGCCAGAGGTGCAAGTCTAGGGCCTTCTCAGATCCTTTCTGAGCATGCATACAGTCCTGGCATAGGCATCCCACTCCCTCTTCAAGGTCTTTGATTCCACAAGAGGTTTACTCCTTTGCTTTCGCTTGCCTTGGCTTGAGTCCACATACCATTTGCCCCATCTGTCATCTCCTGACCCAGATGAACACAGGACGTATATGTATTTAACTCTCTTGATAGACGCTGCCACTGGCCAGAAAACTGCTCCAGTCAAAGGTAGAAAGGAGGAACAGCAAAACAAAGACGTCTCAGTCACTGTCCTGCACTGCAGCACCAGCTAGGTCACAATGCATGGCCACAGGATTGTAAGAACAAAGCACTTTTCACTGCCCTGGCACCAGCAGGCATCACCAGAAATGGAGAAAGCCCTCTCCATGGTTGCTGCCACTGCCCTAGAAAAGGAAATGTGAGAGTCAGGTGAATGAAGGTTCCACAACACTCTTTCATTAAGAATCAGTGGTCCTTTTCTCTATGGAGCAGTTCTCCGGTTGCTGTTTAGATTAGATTATGGAGTTCTATAAAATTGATACTTTAGTCTTTGCCAGCCTATGATTGTTTATTTAATAGAAGGAACAATTCTATGGGTCTCACTCTGCTATTTTCCTTTATTCTTTTTTTTGTTTTTTTTTGAGTTGGAGTCTCACTCTGTCACCCAGACTGGAGTGCAATGGCCGCTCCCGGCCACTGCAGCCTCGACCTGCTGGGCTCCGGCGATCCTTCCACCTCAGCCTTCCAAGTAGCTGGAACTACAGGCGCATGCTACCACGCCCGGCTAATTTTTTGATTTATTGTAGAGATGAGGTCTCACCAAGTTGCCCAGGCAGGTCTCGAACCCGCGGACTCAGGCAATCCACTCACAGCCTCCCATGGCGCGGGATTACAGGCTGAGCCACCGAGCCCGGCTCCTTTATTCTTTACGTCAAATTTTTTAAATGTCCATTGTTCGTATATTAGGTATTTTAGTTTTCTCTTTACCCTGTTTTTGTTAGATATTCTTCTAATTCTAATATGTCCAATTACTTGGTATACTAGGTTTTTTTTGTATTTAAAAAAATGTTTAATGACAATTATTTTTGTTTTGTAATTATTTATTGTGAGAACTTATTCAGGGATGCGCTTTTGTGTGAATGACTGGGAAACTTGTATGACTGGGCTTAGGGGTATCTCCTGCTTTAACATAGCCTGGCTTTAAGTTTTACATAAGTTGCTCAGCTTACAAATTTTTCTTCAGATAAGCAGTATAAATTCAGACTTCAATCATCTTAATGTACTATATCAGAGTTTAGATTCTGATATTTTTTATTTTTTTATTTTTAGTTACAGTCTCACTCTTTTGCCCAGGCTGGGGTGCAGTGGCATACTCATGGCCAACCCAGCATCAACCTGCTCAGCTCAGGTGATCCGTCCATCTCAGCCTTCCAAGTAATTGGATCTAGAGGTGCACACGACCACAACTGGCTAACTTTTTTGATATACTGTAGAGAAGAGGTCTCACCAAGTTGCTCAGGCTGGTCTTGAACCCCTGGGCTAAGGCAATCCTCTTGCCTTGGCCTCCCAAAGTGCTGGGATTACAGACTTGAGCTACCTCTCCCAGTCGGCAAAAATCTTTATTGTCTTTTTGAGACATCAGACAATCAGGCAGAGTTATTTTAGATTCCCTTAATGTTTCTATTTTTTTATGCAGGTTTCTCATTTTGAACTTTAGACCACATTTTTTTTCACGTGTATTTAAAGCTATTGCTATGTATGATATAGTATACTTTTTCTTATGTGGCTCCCAATTCTCTTTCTGATAACTAGGTATGCCCTTTTCTTTTTTTGTGTTCTTTCTTTCTTTTACTTCTTTTTTTTAAGTTGAGATCTCACTCTGTTGCCCTGGCTGAAGTACAGTGGCATGAGCACAGCTCACTGCAGCTTCAAATCCCTGGGCTAAGCTGTCCTCCTACCTCGGACTCCTGAGTAGCTGAGACTACAGGCTTGCACCACCATGTCCAGGTAATTTTTTTAAAAATCTTTTTGTAGAGATAAAGTCTATGTTGTCCAGGCTGATCTTGAAGAACTGGGGTGAAACAATCCTTTTACTTTAGCCTCCCAAAACGCTGGAATTACAGCCACCATTTCTGGAGGTGAGACACTGTGCCTAGCCTTTTCTTTTCTTTTTAACAACTACAAAGTGAACTCCTTTTTTTTTAATCAATATTTTTTATTATGAATTTGTGAGGTACAGTTAAGGGTTAGGTGTACAATTACGTTTCATTCAGGCACCCTGTTGATAAGAGGTGTTTCCCCATCCCCAGACAGATATTTGCGACTGTTAATCCCATCCCCCCCCATAGTTTCCCAGTACCGTCAGTCATTTTCTTATACTATTACATTGGATGTTCAAGGTCCATTATATGAGTGAGAACATGTGATACTCGTATTTTTGTTTCTGTGAGAGGTCACTCAGTATTATAGACTCTAGTTCCATCCAGGTTGCTGTGAAATTCATGATTTTGTTCTTCTTTATGGCTGCATAGTATTCCATCATGTATATGTACCACATTTTTTTAATCCAGTCCTCTTTTGATGGGCAGCACGATTGTTTCCAGGTTCTTGCTATTGTGAACAATGCTGCAATAAACATATGTGTGCAGGTATCTTTTTTATACAGCGATTTGAGGTCTTCAGGGTATATTCCCAGTAGGGGGATTGCAGGGTCATATGGAAGGTCGAATTTTAGAGCTTTTAGGAATCACCACACTGCTTTCCACAGAGATTGCACTAGTTTACACTCCCACCAACAGTGTAGAAGTGTTCCCTTTTCACCACACCCTCTCCAGCAGCTGTTATTTTTTGAGTTGTTGATAATTGCCATTCTACTGGAGTTAGGTGGTATCTCATGGAAATCGGAACTGGCATCCAATTCCTGAACAAAACCCGAAACCCACAGGTCATAAGAGAGAAGATAGACAAGTGGGACCTTATTAAACTGACAAGCTTCTGCAAAGCCAAAGAAACCATCAAGAGAGCAGGGAGACAGCCTACAGACTGGGAAAAAGTATTTGCCAATTCCAGGTCTGACAAAGGCTTAACATCCTGGATCTACAAGGAACGTGCTGAAAAGAAAAAAACAAACAACCCCATTATAAAATGGGCAAAAGATATGAACAGACACTTCACAAAAGAAGACATCTGAGCAGCCAACAAACACATGAAGAAATGCTCAACCTCACTAATCATCAGGGAGATGCAAATCAAAACCACAAAGTGTACTCTTAAAAATACCTTCCAGTTGCATAGTATTTCTAAGGTTTGGTAGAAAAAAAATTTGCATAAACTTGTCTCAATCTGCCTAAATTTGAACTATCACCATTGATGTTTCTATTCACTTTCATCTGCGTCTATTCATATCTCTTCACTGAATTACCGAATTCAATAATATTCTTTATAGTTTAATTTTACTGTTTTTTTGCAGG
The DNA here is from genome assembly GCA_027257055.1 of Cephalopachus bancanus. Classification (NCBI taxonomy): domain Eukaryota; kingdom Metazoa; phylum Chordata; class Mammalia; order Primates; family Tarsiidae; genus Cephalopachus; species Cephalopachus bancanus. Next base: position 548,537 of record JAPVLO010000443.1, on the reverse strand, counting down.
GGGAGGAGACAGTGAAAGGTATAATGCATTCATTTCTTCTTCTTAAGCACGTTAGGATTTATCTTCTGTGCCAGTATATTCTATTTTTTTCCCTTCTGACTGTACACCAGTATTCGTCCAGATGCTTCTATAATATCCTTTTGTTATTAAAAGTTGTTTACAGTTTATTGCTTGGTTATCTTCATTCTCACTCTACAATGTCTTCTTTGATACCCTCAAGCATTCCTATACCTACAATTACTACACACACACAAACACACACACACACACACACACACACAACACACACACACACTATCTCTTTTTTTTATTATTGCAAATGTTTGCATAATACACTAAATGCCTTGGAAATTTTACCCAAATATTCCCAAACTTAATGTTTATTTTCTCTTCCTAAACCCATTATTTCCATTCTTCATTTTAGTAAATGCCAAATCTTATTTTCTCAGTTGCTTAAATTAGAGTTCAGAGAAAAATCATTTAGATTTTCTATTCATTATACTTTAACTCTATCTTAATCACTAATAAACCTTATTTTTTGTATTAATAATATATGTCTAATTTCAAATATTTTTCTTCCTGTTCATTGTCTCCATGTCCATATCCAATGTACTATCCTTTTATATTAAGCAGTACAATATCTTGCCAATTGATCCCCATTATTTTACTCTTAACTGTGCCATAAAATGTCACAAAGAAGCAAGATATCTTCCTTAAATTAAAACAACATCTTGCCACTTGTCTAATTAAAACTCTTCAGTGATTTTCCATAGTATAACAGGAAAAAGGTAATAGAAAGTGGAAAATAATAACAAATAGAAAACAAATAACAAACTTTCAGGCTTAAATCTTAATGTTAAATGTATCACATTAAATATAAATGGTCTCATATTAAATAATTACATTAAATATTAGTGGTCTAAGCTCATCAAATAAAAACAAAGAATGGGAGAAGTGTTTAAAATTACTAGATCATATGTTGTCTATAAGAAAATCATTTCTACGGTAACAAGTAATCTTGAAACTAACAGATATGAATATATAAAAATAAACATTTACTACTTCTTCGTGCCACATTAATTTAAAGTCTAATTAATGATGTATCATACTCTGAAATATAAAGAGTTAAAACTGTAAGGTTCTAGAAGACAACATGACAAGTGGGCACACAACTTGACAGATACTTCATAAAAGAAGATATCTGTGGCCAATGTAAACACAAAAAGGTGTTCAATGTTATGACTTATCAAAAAATCGCAAACTATAGTCACATGAATGTGCCATTACAGAGTCATTGAGATGGCTAATATACAAATTATGAGAAGTCCAAATGTCCTGAAAGTGGAACTAAATGAAACTCATGTGTTATGGGTGGGCCTATAAGACTGAACAATTTGTAGAATATTTGACGGTTCTTCATATTTATAAATATATGTTGATCATATAGCTCAGTAATTCTTTTTCTAAGTGTGTCTATCCAAGATAGCAAAGAGAACACTATATATTCATAGAAAGATTTGTAAACCAATATTCAGAGAAGTGCTATTCATAGTAGTCATAACAAACACTGGCAATCACTGAGCTGTTAATCAAGAAAATAATGGATAGACAAACTGTGGTATATCCATACAACATAATACAACTCAGCAATAAGCATAAAACAAACTATTGATACGCACAGCAACAGAGCAATCTTTAAAAATGATGGTTAGAAAGAACTAGATGCAAAAGTTTATACTTTGTGTTCAACTTATGTAAAGCACAAAATGTGACAAATCCAGTCTGTTTAGAAATCAGAACAGTGGATGGGGAAATGAACTGGGACAGAACATGAGGGAACTTTCTGGGTGATGTAACTATTCCATAGTGTGATTCTGATATAATGTTGTCAGTGTACACATTTATCAAACCTCATTATATTGTGTACTTAAGACCTACTTATTTCTCCACGTATAAACCTTAGCTGAAATACATAATATTAAGGCCATTTTCCCATCACATATCCTCAAGTTTGACTGGAGGCAGTCAAAATCCGACAGGGCAGTCCGTTCTTTCCCTCCCCTCAGAGCTCTCCTCTCACCTCAGTGGCCTTAACATCCACTGTCGAGATTACCTACTGGGCACTCGATGGCCCCTGGAACTTCTGATATCACAGTCTCTTTCAGTCACAAATGTGGGGTAAAGGGAAAGATCAAAATGATGAGTTTCAGAAAATAAACACAATTTGAAGATTTTCCTGGGTGCATGACCTAATAACTACCATATATAATTGCACACTCTTATCTACAGGAGAACTGAGCAAATACAAGTTTTGTTTTTTCAAATCAAGGCACAATGTCATTTCCAACAAGATAGGAGTCTTATTTAAGGAAAAAGAGATAAACAGATATTGGAAAGCAAATACTAGTCTTTCTCAAACCTCTCCATTAAGGCTTCCAAACTTTCATGGACAGCCTTTGCATTTATATGTGTGTGTGTGTGTGTGTGTGTGTGTGTGTGTATACATATTTTAAATACAAATTTATCTTCCCCAATGCATTCACTATACAGTGGTTGAGAATAAGCAATACGAACACTATAATAGCCTTATTTTGAAAATGGAAGAGTGAACAGCTTATAGCAATCACTGACTCATAGCACCCATCATCCTTTGGGAATAAATAGCAGACATTTTTTTATACTATTCCAATTACAATGTACATTTGAACTAAAACCAAACAATTGCTGATTAATATTATGGGCCAAGCAGATTATGACCTGAGTCTATGTGAGTTTGGCTAAATTTTCGACTGTGTCTTCTGTGTCCTCCACCCCGGTAGCAATTTTTGTTGTTTTCCTTCTCCATTCTTTTCTTTTCTTTTTTTTTAGACTTTGATTTTATTCTACTTTTGGTGTGAGGACTTGATTGTTATTATTTCTCCTTCTTTACACTACTTCTTCTCTTCTGCCCCTTGCTGGTCACATTTAATAAAAATAATGAGTATTAGATGTACATTGTATTCTTTTAGTTCTTACAAGGATTGTCTACTTTGCATCTGGTAGACTCATATATTTATCTCATTGTTTCAATTCATATATGCTGAATGGACTTTTTAAAGTAGTGCCATTCATCTTATAAAAGTTAGCATTTTTCCTGAAGTTCAAGGTGCTGTGCATCAACTCAAGGTTTCTCCTGGACTCAGTTCTAAGCAAACCAGCATTAAGCAGGGTTTGTTTTATCATTTGTGGTATGGGGATTCGTTTTCTAATATCACTAAAGTAGGGATAGTCTTACTTTTTTTGATATTTTATGTTCGATTTCAAGGAGGGGGGAACAGCTCTTTTATTGTGTGAACTTTAAATAGAAGTCATGAAGAGATTCTTAGCACTATTTAGGTTTTTGGAGAAGTAGGCTTTTTACCTTAGTAACAGCAGGTTATTAACTTATCTGAGGCATGTCCATGATGTTAAACAAGTTAAAACATGCTCTGATCATGCCATGCTATGGTAATGGAGTATGTCCAGTAGGTAAGAGAAAAAGAATTATTCTAAAATATATTCAGCCAAATATTTTAAAGCACCTAATTTCTTCAAGAAATCTTAAGTAAAACAAGTTCCAGTGGGAGTTTTTTAGCTTACTTATTAAGACTATTAATAAATATAGATTCCAGGGCAGAGGTGCCTTGTGGCTATAATAATAGTGATTGTGGAAGCACAGATTCCCATTGACATCTGGTTGACCTAATTTTCCTAGTTATAGAAGTGTGTAACAGAAAGGAATTCTCAATAGCTGAATATTTCTCCAGACACATCTAAAAATTTCTATAAATCTAAACTTGCTCACAATTTTCAAGTGATTAAATTTTTCACTGAAGAAAATTTTACTACACTGGCATTTTTAATGCTTTTGTATAAATTTTGACTTTCTTTTTGCTAAACAATTCTGTTTAGTTAACTTAAAAGTTTTGTTTTCCTCTGCAACAACAGAAAATTTCTACTTCCTCAAAAATCGAATAAATTTCTTTTTTTCCCAAATCTTCATATGAAACGTATGAACTTCACACCTGCATTTCCAGAATAAACACATTTTTAAAATATAACAATCAAAAATTCTGATAGAGGAAATGTTAAGTTGTAAAGAACGTGATCACAAGAGACATGACCAGAACCATCTTCCTCTGCCGTAAGGAAGAGACCAGCTGCCAAGTCATGTTGGATCCAGGGATGGGGTGCATTTCTTTCTTATTTTATAGCATTTGGAGAATATGGCTTAAGGATTATCTTGAAAGGTCAAGAATAACAGCATTGTTATTCAAGGAAGCTCTATTTATTGAGATGGTAAAAATTTTATCTAACGAAGGAATTGAGATAATCTAACATATTGCAGGTTTTTGAAGAGAACTAAAATTCAGAGCCAAGAAGATACTCCAGAGCAAACCTCAATTCAGCTTGCTTTACATTCTAGGGTCTTTACCATAGCGTTCCACTCTTGGCTCAAAGTTATATATCATAATGCTTTCAGTTTCAGGTATTAGAAGTCCATATGGAACTACCAAAAGTTTCTAAATAGAATGGATGGTTCACTAGAGGTCCAGATAGCAAAAGGAAGGCAGTATTAATAAGAATTATAACAACTTTAAGGCGCCCCAAACACAGAAGCCACAAACCCAAGAGCTGTAATCATTAGACATGAGAATCACGAGGATTAAACTGCAAGGAAGGCCATTACGAAAATAAAGGGAATTCTTAATCTTTGAATAAAACGTGGTGCTGACAGCCAGATTCAAAACAGGTATTCACAATTCCATTGCTGTGTTATCAAATTTCCACCAAAAAGTATGTGTCAAAATAAATTATGTAAAATTTTAAATATTAGAATATCTCTAAATATATGACACCCTTTCTTGCTTACTTAGGGAATTATTATAAACTTGATAATTTTCATATGCTCTTTGAGCATGTGCTGACATTGATGGTAATTGCACTGAATAACTGGTAACTTTCCTCCCTCAATATTTCTTTCAGAAAATATTAGAAACATTGCTTTTAGGAGTTAAAAGTAGATAAGATGTCCAAATAACATGATTTTTTTTACTATGTTTACAAACTACCCAACAATGCACCAGGTATATTTAGCTTGTCAATGGTAAGTTCATTATGACCTGCCTAAAAATAGAAAGTTTGGAAGATAGGTGTGCTGCTGACAAACCCATATCAATACACGGAGTAAAGCTTAATACCAGTCACTAAGCTGATTGTGAGTATCTTTAGAGCGGTAATAAATGTTCTCGATCAAAATACAATTTTTTTCTGTTGGGACAGGAGTCAGTCAAAGTCAACAGTTGTCAGGAACTTGAGAGGCTATGGGAGTAAGTGATGTTGAATCAAGATTTTTAAAAATGACTTAATGTGGTTTATGCTGCTTCTTTTTGTATATTTATTCTATTCTCTCATCCAGATTTAATTTTAAACAGTATAAAATAGAGGTTCAGAAAATGCTTGAATTTAGTCTTTGCCCGACTACTTGTAGCTTCATAGCTATGAAAGAATTACTTCATCTGTCTTTACATTGTTGGATTCTCCCTTAATATTCCAATCACTCGCCCTCAGTGTGTAGGAGAAAAGCAAACTATAGCTCTAAGGGAGGTACTTCTCTCTGGCTTCCCTTTCTCCATCCTATAGCATGAAAAGGATATCACTTGGGGATGCAATCTGCCATGAGCCTTGAGCATCTCTGCACATGCTTGCTCAGTATTTCAAGAAAACAAGACTAGGTTTATTTTGACCACACTTTTGATTCTCAGAATTGTGTTTCCACAGCAAACTTGAAGAAGTAGGCAACAAAGAGAAGACTTCTTGTTCCTCGCTATAAAATGGCAAATCCCCCAGCTCAGTGTTCCTCTCTAGAAATGCTGCCCACCAAGTGTCCAGTATGGGCCTTGTTGTTACACCCAGGGAATGAGGAAGTACCTTAAGTGTCTTGTCTGTGACCCAGCTCCTGCTTTTCCTTTGAGTAGTATGGTCTTTGTCTCTGAGTCAAGAATTGTATGTCTTCATGAAACTATGAATGGCAGACTGGCATGGTGGCTTCCATGATGGGTAAAATGAAATATTCTCACATCCTTCACATTTATTAACAGCCACAATTTCATATGGAGGTAAAATAATTTTCTTTTTAGAAAAGAAAGGAAGAATGTATTTGAACTAATAGATGATGAGCAATTTAAAAGAAGGATTACTGAAGCGCACATAGAATGATCTGGAAAAATACAGGAAAAACAGAGACTTTGGGATATGTTTATAAAAGAGAAGAAAAGACATATTGGCATTTGTAAAGGATATGGGAAAATCTAAATGTATCGGTAGGCAGGTTCAACTACTGAAGTGCATGTGTGCTGACAGGATGTCCAGATCCATATTTTGAAAGACAGATAACAGTCCTCAGGCAATGCTCTGTGTGAAGAGGAACCATAACAAAGGCATGGTAGTTCAAAGCCCTTTGAGCTGGAGTACCGAGAATGGTTATGAATCCCCTTGGTCAGCAATACACCAAGTAACAAAGTAGATACAACATACAATTAATGATTCATGCTTACAAAGAAGTGGGATAATTTGCTTTAAATTACTTCGTTCAGGAGAGAGGAATTTAGCTACTTTAAAAAATGCTAGAAAAAAAGGCAAGCATGATCTACAAATCCATTTAATTGATAAAATTAACTATGGTCATGAATGTAATAAATATGGTCAGATCAGTTTAAGAAATATATCATAAAAAGTGAATATCTTAAAAAATAAATACATTGCCTTATAAAATTAGAAGGCAGATACAACTTCCTGAGTAGCATCAGTAGCATGAAAACATTGATTATGCCTCTGCATACAGGGAAAATCATGTAGTGTATGGCAGACCAATGCTCTCAGTTAAATAAGCACGAAAAATTGAATAAATTACTTTAAAAATCATAGGTATAAAAGCATCAGAGAAATTTAGAAGTAACTGAAGAAGGAGATAAAATTTTTACAGGTAAGATAAGAACCTGCAGTTATCCCAAGAGGCATTTACCAGTTTGGGGAAAGGCTAGAGTCTGAGTGTTCAGGATTGCCTCAGACCAACAGATGTCATTGGAAGACACAGTGGTGAGACGGTAGCACGGTAGATAGGAATTGTCACCAGTGCAATGGCCTTGTTAACCTTTGTTGTCTGCCTTCCTTTCTCTGGCTCACTTCCTAATGTCTGCACCTCCCAAACAAATTCTTGCCCTTGCATTCTTGTCTCAGAGTCTGCTTATGAAAAACTATGCTATTAATATAGCCCTAAATTTAGGGATGTTCTGGACGCTGTTGGTAATATGACAGCTAGCAGGCCAGTTCTAGTTAAAGCAATGCAGTGGAATGCTTGATGCTCGGGGCTAATAGAGTAAGACTTGGGGGCCTTCTGTCAAGCAATGATTTCTTAGACAACAGAGATTATGAACTCAACTGAGACCCCATCCTTAGGCTGCCCACACTGCTTCCTGAACCTAAGGGAAGACATGCCTTAAACAAAGTGGGCATAAATGTTTATGTAAAGTTGCAAATATAGACTGACATTACACAGATTTAAAGCAGTAGAAAAAAGTTGGCATCAGATGGATATTTATATATACCATATATATACAAATTTATATGTAGTCCTGAATTATAATAATTGGTTAACTTTTGATTTCAAAAACAATTTTCAGTGTAAAAATGTTGCAATAGAAAAGAAAAATAACTAGGTGTACAAATAGGATAAGACTCACATTATTTTGTAATCTATTTTTCTACTTAAAATATATTGGAGTCAGGCTCGGTGGCTCAGCCTGTAATCCTGCGCCTTTGGGAGGCTGAGGTGAGTGGATTGCCTGAGCCCGCGGGTTCGAGACCTCATCTCTACAATAAATCAAAAAATCAAAAAATCAGCCGGGCATGGTAGTGCATGCCTGTAATTCCGGCTACTTGGAAGGTTGAGGCGGAAGGATCGCCGGAGCCCAGCAGGTCGAGGCTGCGGTGGCTGGGAGCGGCCACTGCACTCCAGTCTGGGTGACAGAGTGAGACTCCAACTCAAAAAAAAAATTGGAAGTACGTATGTATCAATCAGATACTTCAGTGATTTATAATGCAGACTACTACATTGAGTAGCTAGTGTTGAATCTATAATCGTAGGACATTTAGGTCAGGATATATTTGGCTCTTCTACACAATGATTGTGTATTTTTTGTGTGTTAAAGCAAAGGAATATTTTAAGTTATTCCCACCTAATATTTGTATCAAAGGTAACACATAGATCTCAGTATTTTTGTATTTTTTCCCATGAAAAATACAAAATTTACGTTTATTTTCTAGAATATTTGAGTGCACATTCTTCCCAGACATAGACTTATATTGGGATTTATCATTCATTTTCATCACAACCAATGTAATAAAAAGAATAATATGCATTAGTGTCAGGCATTTCTCAAAAATTATTTTATATATTTATTGACTACTTTTATTGTGAACTCATTTCTCGCTTTATTGAAAATTTTTAAAAATTAAGTTCTAAGGGATCTTTATGTATACAAATATAGTCTTCAGACTTTTATACATTTTGCAAGTATTTTTTCTGAGTTTCTATTTTAAATAATATTTTTATTATAATTGTTGTTCTTTGTTTTTTCCTCTTATTTTTTCTTTCTTCATTCCTACCTTTCTTCTCTCTCTCTTTTGTTCCTTTTCTGCTTTTCTTTCTTTCCATTTTGCTTCTTTCTCAAAGAGGAGTATTATTTTAAATTGTCAAATCTATTAATATTTTAATTTGCACATTTTTTTCTTGAAATTAGGCTTAGAAAGTCTTCCATCATGTTAAATTATAGGAGATTTTATCTGCATTTCATTCTAGGATTCATTTTTTACATGTTTACTTCTCAGTTCATTTTCAATGCATTATGCTCTAGCGTTTGTTGCTTTTTAAGGAATGACAACAGAATTAGTGATTATGGAAATGCTACACTTTAAGGCTGGAAAAGTAGTTTGAGGATGCAAGAGACATACATAATCTGAACAATTTTTTTTTAAACGAAAGAAAAGCAACAATCACCTCTGTAAAGACACTACTTTGAAGCTTAAGATGACTTCTGGTGAGTCATTAGGTAGGAGGTTTATTGCCAAAATTGACAAGAGAAAAAAGGAATTGATGATGCAGACTCTGATCTGAGCAACAGCTTTCAGCATCAAACCGGCAGGGCAGGCCGAGGCTAAGCAAAGCAAGTTACTGATAGGGACTCCATTGACTGAAGCATCCGCAATATTCTGATGGTGCTAGAAAATACGCTATTTAAAGTTGAATTTTCTTTGTTATAAACTTCTTGCAACACTCTCAATTCTTTTGTCAAGTGTAGCATATACAATGTCCACTCAGTGCCAGCCTTTTATTAAATCTCAATTGGAAAATGCAAGACTGCAGACACACAAGCTGAAGCCGCTAGAGTGCAGTGGGGAGATTACCTGACAGGATGCTGAAAAAGCCTAAAGCCACTCATGATCATACAGGCACATACATTTTCTTCGAAATCCGCCAGAACACACTGGGAAAAAACACATTCAAATAAAAACTGGTAGTCAAGTAGATATTGCTCAAATGGGTTGGAAAATTGGGGAACCTCAGGTGAAGGTGAATTTAGACAGTATTTCAAGAGACTTTCTTTCAACCTCCTTGTGATATGTGGGTTATGATAGTGTCTATGTTACTAGATAAATTTTAAAATCATGCAATCTCATAAAATAGCTCTAGAGTTTGTTTTTTGTCTTGTTCTTTTGTTTTTAATTACAGAGATGTGGAACACAAATGAGGGTTAACTACATAAGTAGTCTACCTCTATGGAAATCAGTGTGGTGATTCCTAAAAGAACTAAAAATCGACTTCCATATAATCCAGCAATCCGTTTCCTGGGAATATACCTGGAAGAACATAAATCGCTCTACAAAAAAAGACACTTGCACATCCATGTTTATTGCAGCTTTAGAGACTGGATTTCAAATGTATTATATTCACAGATTAATTTGGGGATGATTTACCCATTTGCAATATTTATTTATTAATTTATTTAAAATAAAAGAGTAAGACAGTCTTTATTTCTGTTCAATATTCATGTATGCTTCCCAGTGGCATTTAAAAATATATTTTTAGAGGTCCTGCATAGTAAACAATTGCTTCTAATTTTCTAAAATATTTGCACACTTCTAGGAGAGGGATTCTTAATTTTTAACCAATTTTTCCACATATACTAAAAGGAATATATGTTTCACTTTTTATTATGTCATTTTCTAACATAATAAAAATATGTTTTGTTCCAATGTGTTTCAGTAGATTTCTTTGGATTTTCAGATACAAAATATTTCCAGTGACAAATAATTATTATGGTGCTCACTCGATTTTTATGAGTACGCTTAATTACTTTGTCATAACTTATTCCAATGTCTATAATCTAAGAAAAATATTCAATACTGGTCGTGAAAATGAATAACCTTGTCTTCTTAAAGTTTGTACTGGTAAAACCTCAATACTTAAGCATTTTAGGGGTGCTTGTTGTTGACAATGCAGCAAACTAAGGGTGCAAAATTCTCTTATTATTTTTAATAACAATTTTTTCTTATAATAAGGTGTCAAGTTTTCAATGATTTTTCTATATAGGAAAGTATAAAAAAATTGTTGCTATTGAAAATGTATTCATAGGTTAATATTGCATGATTACTCTTCCAGTCTTGAATCAATTTTATTATTGTGTTATATTATTTATTTAAATGTATAGAATATTTCACTATAGGGTATGTCTATATTATGATTGAAGACCATTGTGGTTTTCTATTGATGTTTTTTTTCATATGCTACTATCTGGACTATGCTGATCTCATAAAATGAACTGAGAAAAATTTCTGTCTTATTTGTCCAGAAAATCCAAGCAAGTCAACCAAAATTTATTATGATTAAAATCATTTACTCATGAAAAACTTTAATATTTTTATTGTTCATGTAACCATTTGGTCAGTACTTTTCTAAGGATAATTTTACAACTATCTTCTTGTGAGTTCAATTTTATTCAACAATTTAAGATAAATTTAGAAGTTACTGTAAAAAAAACAAAATAAAAAGTACTAATGAACAAACTAAAATTTTCTAAGTTGATTAATTGGAATTATTTCTATATATTCTATTTTTCTCTTCATTTAATGTATTGTTTCTTCTCAATTTATGTATTTTAAAATAGTCTTTTATTTGATTAGTTCTGCCAGGTTTCAGTTTTCCAGTACAAAATTACTTAAATTTGTATTTATTGTCTTTATTCTTCAAAATTTACCTATTTTGAAGTTTTAAATCATGTTAGTTAAGCCATTATTTTTATTTTTTGACTTTTAGATGTGAAAGCTATTTGTGGTATAAGTATTCCTTTCATATGCTTTTGACTGAATACTGTTTTTATACATTTCATTTGAATTTGTCCAGTGAGAGTCAATAGTGATGTTTGTTTATGACACTATTAGAAAGCATGGTTGTTTTTACCAATGGAAGACTTTAGAATTTCTCGTGTTCCTGATCTTACTCTATATACCCAAACCACTATTTAATACAATACTTTCTTCTCCCTATTTCTTTTTAAACTATTGTGTTACCAGAAGCAACACTCTCCTGAGTGGATGTAGAAAGTGAGATAGAGTCTTAGGATCTCTTTGGAAGTAGAAAATTCTGCGGGAGACAAATAAAACACACTCTGCTTCGTTGCCACACCTAATTCTCTAATATAAGTTTTGAGGGTGAGTATGGGGAGAAGCCAATGTCCTTTTCTATTTTTCAAATGTCTGTGAGTGAGTTGACTACCAGTTATCACATTCCATGGCTCATTCTTCTGTAATTATTGTTGATCCTTCATAAGATCTGGTATATCATGGAAGATATTTCTCAAATAGAATATTGGAAAAATATTAATATAATATCCTATATCATAAATTCCAATAATGATCCTTATCTCAGTGTGTATTATGAGCCTTGCAAACAAACTACCCAGATGCTATTTGGAATGCGATTTTGGTTAATTTCATGCCACTGATACATATTTTTCAATCTCCCTACTAAAATTAGCATACCCAAAGGAAAACAAGAAAAGGAACATATGTTAAAATAACATTGTCATTGTTCAATGATATGTAACTCTTCCTTTTCTCTTTTTTCAGTTAGGTGTTATGGATACAGTTATGCAAAACTAGACAATGATTTGTCAGTTAAATGCAAGTCAAATAATAACAAACTAACGTGATTGCAGTTGTATTTCACTATAATCATAAAGTAAGGTTTTTTAATGTGTCATTAACTGAGTGAATGAAATTTCAATGTGAGAAAATTTATTGACATGATTTGCCACCATGTCTACACATGAACTAAGTATTGCTTTTAATGTGTGCTACCAATGTAATTATGAAAATTTCCTTGAATATAACTAATAAAGCCACATACTATTTTCGTATATGCAACTAGATTCATGCTAAAATCATGAAGCACTTGCAATGATGAGAGTAAGATAGTGCCAGAACTTTGGTGCCTCTCCTGTCCTAGATCATGGTTGATTGAATACTAAGCATTAACTTACCGAGGTCTCTATTCAATTTTGATAATACCGAAGTATGTACATTTTTAAAGTTTCCTACCTTGAGAGGCATTGTCACTAGTGTTCTTCGTTTTTCAATTAGACTTCTCTTTAGATTTTTAAAAAATAGGATAATTCTTTTTCTTTATCACTAAACTAAAAAATGAACGTTAATTGTCATGAGTCTTGCTTCTGCCTTAGAGCAGTTTTCTTATTAGAGATGTGAATTTTAGGCATATTATACAAGTTGCACGTATTCTACATGTCTTATTTTTTGTGATAGTAAAATTAAATGTTATTAGGAAGAGCATCTTTCTTTATTTCTACTATAAAATATCTTTCAAAGCCATTTTCTTGTAAGACATATCTTTCAAATATTTAAATTGGATTATTAATTTATTCTTATGGCTCAGGGGCAGAGTTTAAATTTATATGCAAATGTCACAACTTCTAAAGGTCTGAATTCATCTAGTTTGTTGAAGTGTGACTTTGCATCCCAGATAGTATGCATATAATCCCCTGGAATCGAAATGATGTTCTCCAGTTATCTTTAGTATAATAACTGAACAGAAGTATTTGAATGCTTATAAATGTATAAGATCTACTTTATAATTCCATACATATTTTATGCAAGAAAGCCTTGCAATGTTATCAGTCACTTTTTAGTTGATGCCGTAAATATCAAAATTAAGCCAAATAAATATCTTCTTGAACTTATTGTCAAGTACTAATACAAATAAAATTACAAAATATGCATAAAATAATGTGCAAAGGAAAAGAGTTTTTCCACAGAATCTCTGACAGGAAATACACAAGTTTAATCATTTTTACTTTGAAACGGCACCAGAAATAATAATTGTGTGTCCTATGTTAACCTATTTTTAATAGTGACTATTTATAGAAACATATTCTTCATATTGTGCTTAATAGTCCTTTTAGGTCTTCAGAATGATTGAGAGCAGTTTAATGCATCTCCTTTTCTAATCTTAATATGATCACACTCTGTTATTAAATCATCCCTAATGGTTCTGTTTTTCAGGCTAAGTGCATCCAGATCCTTTTTCTTATAATAATTTTTTTTCCTGCAGGTCAAACCACCTCAACCACTGGACTGTCTAATCACACTGGGGTAGGTATGAGGTTTTATTTATCATCCATCTGCTTTCATAATTCACACCATCCTCTACATTTATAGTAGACCCTCCATAAATGTTTGTAGAATTACAGATTTCCAAATCAAAATTAGTACATTGTTTAGTCCTAAGCATGTATTGAGAGACTTATATGCCATCAACATATTTAGAGTGGTCTTTACAACTGAGAGGATTTCAGACATGGACAGAGTATGTTTATAAACAGAAGGATACATAAAACAATAGAATAATATACAGAAAGTTGGGAGCAACTTGAAAGAGGAAAAATAAAATGAACTGCGAAATACAATCACGTGAGGAGATTTGAGGGGAGGAACTGCAGTATGCAATGATCTGAAGAGATGACACGGGCAATGGTTTTCCGCCGAACACAAATGACTGAGTATTCTTAGTGATCTGAGTTCAAGGGAAATTCATTTGGGAGTAGCCATGAGTGTGTTGTGGAAACGTGGCTGTTCAGTTGTCCTCCTAGCAGGCATCATGCACCCTGTCTTTGTCCCCACTGCTGGGAAAGGACACCTACGTGTCACATTTAAATTGTATGTATTTGCTTCTATGTTTTGAACTTTGTATTAAATTCAATGAATGTACTGTCTATTCCTTTGCCATCATATATTTTTTAATTCCTTTATCTTTATAATTGATTTTGTTAGGTTGTATGGTGAAGCTTCTTTGTTATTTTTCTGTTTTCAATGGTTTGCTAAGTGAAGACATGTGGGAATGGATTTGAATGTGAAGAGAATGGGGAGATAGGAAATAACTTTTGCAGGGTATAAAGAGTTTTTAGATACACCCATACAACGATTTTTCTGGTCAGGACTGAGGCCCCAGGCAAGATCAGATGCCATAAATCTGAAAATGCCGTGCTCTTCAGTCATGTGGCTTTCTCCCTCAGCCCTTGGAATCCCAGATCTAGAACTCTAATGGGGTTGGGTGCACATGAGTTGTGGAAGTTTTGAATGCTAGTGGGAAAGCAGCTGGATCATTGGGCCACTGGCATAAATCTTCATAAGAGTGAAAATAAAGTCTTGATTGGCAAACAAAAGAAAACATCTGTCTTCACAAAATAGAAAGATTAGGCGTGAGAGAGTAAAAAAGAGTTGAGATAGTGATAAAAGAAGTGACTCTTTCAAAATTTGCTTTCAGGGTTACAGCAATTCCTTGTGATGAAAAGATTCTAGTGGGGTCATGACGATTCATGGTCAGTCAGATTTACTAATTTGGTCATATAAATGAAATAAGTCTAAGAAATCAGCGTTTAGAATGTTACACGTTCTTTCTTCAAACATGTGGAAAAACTCCCATAGTGAGAGACTTTGTTCTGCGAAAAGAGACGCCTTATTTTTTTGTTTAGGAAACGTAATAAGGAAATCCTAAGAGAAATGGAGAAGGAAAAAGTGGAGAGATACAGTTGGGATGAGAAGAAATATGGTGACTGCAGTTATTTCTGAAATTACGTAAGCTGTTTATGTAGCTTCATGCCGGATATGATGACGATACCAGGAAGGATTATTTGAATGGCTTCACCATGCATGTGACAGAAGAAACATCTGCTTTACTATGGTTAATCACAGTTTCACAAGTAATATAGAGTGAGGTTGTAACAATAGCTAATACTTAATGATTAAGAAATACTTGACTTGGTTTTTTTTAAGGATATTATTACTTAGGTGATACTTTTCTGTGGCATGTGTTTTTCTGCACTCACGCCATTCTGTGCTGGGATGATATCACCATATATATGGGCCTGTTTTCAAACTCTGCTTAGGTACCTAAGCAAGCAATTTACATATTAAGAATTAATCCATTTTATTTTAAAGTGCCTTTAATTTCTTCCTCATATTCTTCAAAACTCTCACCCCTGCTGACCCCAAATTAGACCAGGGTGTTCTTGTGCAGGGTGTTCTCCGCACACACAGGGTGTTCTCCGCACACACTCCGCACACACTATCATTCGATGGTGCTTACTGGTGCATCCAGCACTCTTGCCGTACCAAGAGTGGGGATGTTATATTTAGTTTTTCTACATGCATGGAAGCACCGTGGTTTTGAACAATACTGCTAAAATCCCTCCATAGCTCAGGTGTCTAATGTGTCACTTTATGCCCACCCTTGATCATGTGGGTGGATAGTGTACGTATTTGACACTCGCTTAATTAATATGACTTTATCCCCATTTTTCTTTTTAATTCTCTCCTTGATAATGTGGTTGCAATCCAGAGAGTATTACAGGAGAAAAGAAAGTGAGACTAATTTTTTTTTTTTGAGTTGAAGTCTCACTCTGTCGCCCAGACTGGAGTGCAGTGGCCGCTCCCGGCCACCGCAGCCTCAACCTGCTGGGCTCTGGCGATCCTTCCACCTCAGCCTTCCGAGTAGCTGGAACTACAAGCGTGCGCTACCATGCCCGGCTAATTTTTTGATTTATTGTAGAGATGAGGTCTCACCTGCCCAGGCGGGTCTCGAACCCATGGGCTCAGGCAATCCACTCACCTCAGCCTCGCAAAGGCATGGGATTACAGGCTGAGCCACCGAGCCCGGCTTGAGACTAATTTTTAAGTATTTTTTTCCATAATTAAAATTTTAATTATTTTTGACATATTTTTAATTATGTTCATTGCAGATGTCATCATATGTTTATCACGACTTAAAATTGAATAATCAATTTTAAAAGACATAGAATGGCAAATTTTATATATATGGAGAGAAAGAGAGAGACAGAGGGAGAGGGAGATGGGGACAGAAAGGGAGAGAGAGAGAG
Organism: Cephalopachus bancanus; assembly: GCA_027257055.1. Classification (NCBI taxonomy): domain Eukaryota; kingdom Metazoa; phylum Chordata; class Mammalia; order Primates; family Tarsiidae; genus Cephalopachus; species Cephalopachus bancanus. Next base: position 532,011 of record JAPVLO010000443.1, on the reverse strand, counting down.
AAATGACCCTCTTCTGCCTTCAAAATACCCATCTCACATATAATGACATCCATAGACTCAAAGTTAAGGAATAGGAAAGATCTGTTGCACAAAGGGAAAACACAGGAAAGCAGGGGTTACTATTCATGTATCACATAAAACAGACTTCAAAACAACATGAACTAAAAAGGGTAAAGAAATGCATTACATAATGAAAAAAGGTTCAATTCAAGAAGATAGTAGTGGGGGACTATAACACCCAACTGATCAATTAGACCTAGTAGACATCTACAAAATACTATGCCTGACAACCAGAAAATATACAATATTCCCATTTGCACAACAAATATATTAAAAAATCAACCACTTGGTCAGTCATTAAACAAGTTTCAATAAATTAAGAAAAGTTGAAATCATACCAAACATCTTGTCAGACCATGGTAGAATCAGAATATAAATTAATACCAAGAGGAATTCTCAAAACCAAACAAATACATCAAAACTAAACAACTTACTCCTAAATGACTTCCAAGTAAACAACAAAAGTAAGGCATAAATTAAAAATAAAATGAAGCCGGGCTCGGTGGCTCAGCCTGTAATCCCGTTCCTTTGGAGGCTGAGGTGAGTGGATTGCCTGAGCCCGCATGTTCGAGACATGCCTGGGCAACTAACTTGGTGAGACCTCATATCTACAATAAATCAAAAAATTAGCCGGGCGTGGTAGTGTGCGCCTGTAGTTCCAGCTACGTGAAAGGCTGAGGCAGAAGGATCGCCAGAGCCCAGCAGGTCGAGGCTGCGGTGGCCGGGAGCAGCCACTGCACTCCAGTCTGGGTGACAGAGTGAGTCTCCGACTCAAAAATAAATAAATAAATAAAATTAAATTTAAAAAATGAAAACAAATGAAAATAGCAATACAACATACCAAATCCTGTGAGATACAACAAAAATAGGGCTAAGAGGAAAGTTTATAACGCTACATGCCTACATCAGGAAGATATAAAATTGATAGCCTAACATTGGACTCAAGGAAACTAGAACAACAAGAAGGAACTCCACTGAAAACTAGAAAAAGAAATTACTAAAATTTTTTTTAAAAAATGAAATTGAGACCACAACATAAGAAAGATCAAAAGATAAAAAAGTTGGTTCTCAGAAAGGATGACATTGATTGAAAGAACACGAGCTAGGTTAATAAAGAAAAAAGAAAGAAGATCCAAATGAACACAATCAGAAATGATAAAGGTAAAATTAAAAGTAATCTCTCAGAAATGCAGAAGATCCTCAGAGACTGCTAAGAACATGTCTATGCACACAAACCAGAAAATGTAGGGGAAGGAGAGAAATCCCTGGGAACACACAGCTTTCCAAGATTGTCACAGAGCAAAATGGAAACCCTTAAAATATGAATAATGAGATATAAAATTGAATCCATAATAAAAAACTTACCAACCAATAAAAGTCCTGGACCAGATGAAGTCACAAATAAACTCTACCAAGCATTTAAAGAAGAATTGGTGCCAGTTTTACTGAAACTATTACAAAAAATTCACTCTGCATATGTGAGCGTTATTTCTGATATGCAAGGATGGTTTAACATACACAGATCAATAAATGTGATTTAACTAATAAATAAAATAATACAACTCCATAATTAGTGCTGGGAAAGCTGGCTGGGCATATGCAGAAGAATGAAACGGGGACCTCTATCACTCAACTTTTACAAAAATTAACACAAGATGGATTAAATAATTAAATGTAAGACTTTGAACTATAGAAATATAGATGACCTAGTGACGTAGGAAATACTCTTTTGGACATTGACCTAGCCAAAGGATTTATAACGAAGACCTCAAAAGTAAATGCAAAAAATAAAAAAGAAAAAAAGAAAGAAAAAAAAAATGGGATCTAATTAAAGACCTTGGAATAGAAGAAAATATTTGCAAACTATGCATCTGACAAAGGACCAATATCCATAGTCTATAAGGAACTTAAGCAAATCAATGAGAAAAAAACAAATATCCCCATTAAAAAGCAGGCAAAGTGCATGAACAGACGTTTGTCAAAAGAAGACATATAACCAACCAGCAAACACATGCAAAAATGCTCAGCATCATACTATCAGAGAATGCAATCAGCACCACCATGAGATATCTCACACCAGTCAGAGTGGCTATTATTAAAAAGTCAAAAAGAAAAAAATAACAGGTGTTGACAAGATTGCAGTCGAAAGGAAACGCACAGTGTTGGTGGGAATGTAAATTAGTTTGGCTCCTATGGAAAAGCGTTTGGAGATTTCTCAATAACTGAAAATAGATCTAAAATTTGGCCCAGAAATTGCATTACTGGATATATACTCAAAAGGGAGAAAATTGTTCTACTAAAAAGACACCTGCACTTGTATGTTTATTGCAGCACTATTCACGTTAGTAAAGACGTGAAATAAGCCTAGGTGCCCAATGAAGTGGATTGTTTGAAGAAAATTTGGTGCACATACACCATAGAATATTGTAACTATATAAAAATAAATAATGCCTTTTGTAAAATTATGGGTGCAGTTGGAGGCCATTATTCTCAGTGAATTAATGCAGAAATAGAAAATTAAATGTTCTCGTCTATATGTGGTAGCCAAATATTACACAGACATAAAGATAGAAACAATAGACACTCGAAACTCCTAAGGCAGGGAGGCTGGGAGGGGAGTAAGTACCAACAAACTCCCTATTGAGTACTGTGTTCTCACTCTTATTACCCAGGCTGGAATGTAGTGGCATGCTCACAGGCCACTGCAGCCTTGATCTGCTGGGCTCCGGCGATCCTTCCACCTCAGCCTCCCAAGTAGCTGGAATTACAGGTGCACAATCACACATGGCTTTTGTGTGTGTGTGTGATTTATTGTAGAGACGAGGTCTCACCAAGTTGCCCAGGCTGGTCTTGGACCCCCCAGCTCAGGTAATCCTCTCACCTCAGCCTCCCAAAGTGCTAGGATTACAGACTGAGCCACGGCGCCCGGCCTGTGTTCACTATTTAAATGATGGGTTCAATAGAAGCTCAAACCACAGCATTATGCAATAGATCCATATAATAAATCCGCACATGTACCCGCCATATCTAAGATCAAAAATTAAAGAATAAACAAAGTAAAATATGTATTTTATTGAAATTAAAATTACTAAAATAAAACTTCAATGAATGAGCTCAAGAGCAGAGTGGAGAGAATAGATAGGAAGAAATAGCGTACAGAAAACAGAGCAATTGAATTGACCCATTCTGAGCAACAGAGTAAAAGGAGATCTGTGGAGACACAAGAAATCTCATACTCATGGCCTTGGAATACCAGAGCATAAGCAAAGATATGCCATCTCCTGGGCCATAATATCGAACTTGGATGGTTTTAAACATGGAAATATAGATAAAATGGCTTCTGATCACAATTACTTCAAATTAGACATAAGAAATAAAAAGATAAAATACAAATATCCAAACACTTGAAAACTAATTAGCAAATTTACAAATAATCCATGTTTCAAAGAGGAAGTCTCAAGAAAAATAAAGGTATACTTTGTACTAAAGGAAAATAAAAATATAGTTAGTGCTGACTGAAAATAAAAATACAATGTATCAAGATTTATGACATATATAAAACAGTTGGAGGAAAATTTCTAGCACTAAATACATACATTAGAATAGAGAAAAAATATCTTATCAATAATTTAAGATTCTCTAAAAGAGGATCAAATTAACCCTAAAGTAAGAGGAAGGATGGAAACAATAAAGATCAGAGTATAATTCAATGAATTTAATTAAACAATAGGGAAAACAATAAAGAAACAGAAAGCTTTTGATGAGCAGAGCAATAAAATCAGCAAATCTTTAGATAGAGTGACAAGAGAGAGAACATATTTCACAGAATTATAAAAATCAAAATAAAAGAAGGTATATCACCACCAACTCTGCAGACTTAAAAGATGATTATAAGGAATTACTAGAAAAAACTATACACATTTAACTTTCGTAACTTCTTTTAATTCCTCAAAAAACTGCAAACTACCACAATGTTTTGTGGTTCTTTCTCATTTATTGGTTTGTTTGTTTTAGCATGGCACCGAAAAAATGTATTGCTATGAAAAGATACTGATAATATATAATATGACAAAAAAATGAATAAGAAAGGTTACCCTTCCCCAAAGGTACTTATATTGTGCCCCCATTATTGTTTTGTTGGTTTTTTGTTTGTTTTTAGTTAACAGAATTTATTGAGAAGAGAGAAAAGCTCCCACAATGGGAGGGGACCCTAAGGTGTTGCTCCATTCTTGTTAATCTAGGCATCATTGCAAACAAATGCAAGAGAATGACTACCAAAATGTTAGCTTGTTATATCTAAATTTGGAGCGGTTTTATTTTGTCTTATTTTCTTGTCTCTGTTTTATAATTCTTAACAACAAACTTGTACTTTGCCTAACATGAAGTAGATTATTTGAGTAAACTAATAAGTATTTTTAAATGCATTGATTGTTAAAACAGAATATTTTTAATATCAGTTAATGTAAGTGGAGTACTGTTGTACACACTTTTATTTTATTTTATTTTATTTTTTGAGTTGGAGTCTCACTCTGTCATGTCGCCCAGACTAGAGTGCAGTGGCCGCTCCCGGCCACCACAGCGTCGACCTGCTGGGCTCCGGTGATCCTTCCACCTCAGCCTTCCAAGTAGCTGGAACTACAGGCGCGTGCTACCACGCCCAGCTGATTTTTTTTTTATTTATGGTAGAGATGAGATCTCACTGCCCAGGTGGGTCTCGAACCTGCGGGCTCAGGCAATCCACTCACCTCAGTCTCCCAAAGGCGCAGGATTACAGGTTGAGCCACCAAGCCCGGCTTGTACACACTTTTAAAAGATGAACACCAACTCTGCACTTTGTCTTCTAGAAAAGAGGAATTTGTTTTGTGAAGCCATTATTAGTCAGATACCAAAACCAGACAATGACAAACGTAAAACTACAGACTAATATTACTCATAGTTTATTCTAGATGCATAATATGTTTCCTTCTGTATAGCAGAAAAATCCTTAGCAAAATATTAGTAAATAGAATTTAGCAACATCTTCAGATTTATATATGTAGAAAATGACAAGGTAAGAAAAATTGCAAGATTCTATCCATTGATGCAAATTGTATTTTACAAAATTCAACATTCAATTTATGGTTTTTTAAAAAATCCTCCTGGCAGACAAAAAGTTAGGGAGACATACTCATCCTGATAAATAGTATCGACAAAACCTATAACAAACTTTATACTTAATAATGAAATATTGAATGCATTTCTCTAAAATTTCAAAAACAAGAATATCTACTCTACCACTCATATTCAACCTAGTGCTGAACATTCTAGCCAGTGCAATAAATAATGAAAAGTAATGAAAGTCCCAATTGGAAAGGAACAATAAAAATATCTCTATTTGCAAATATCATGATTGTCCATGTACAAAACAATAAAAACTCCTAAAATTAATAAGCAGATTCCAAAAGTGTATAGAATCCAAAATAAAAATACAATAATCAATTGCTTTTCTATTCATTATCAATGGACACATGAATTCATAAATTAAAACTATTTCAGATCACTCAAAAATAAAATAGTTGCTTGTAAACCTAATTAATAAGCACAGACATTATACATTAAAAACTATATAAAAATGAAAGACATCAAATGTGATCAAACTTAATGAAAATTATATCATTCTCACACATTGGGACTTTATAGTATGTGTATCAATTCACATCAAATTGATATACAGGTTTACAAAGATTTCTATCAAAATCTCACAACAAATTATTTGTGTCCATAAAGCCGGGATTATTCTAAAATTTATGTGGGAAGGCAGGGGAATAACAGTTAAAATAATTTTTTAAAAATAATAATAAAGTTAGAGAAATCAAACTACCACATTTCAAGACATATTATATAATTACTGCCAAGATTCTATGGTATTCAAGAGCTAGACACTAGATCAGTGGAAGAGACTAGAGAACCCATAAATATATATTAACAAGCATGCTTAAATGTTTTTTGACTAAGGTATAAAAGTGATCGAATGGAGTAAGATTAGACTTTACAACAATGGTGCTAGACCAATCAGGCATCCATAAGCAAACAAAACAAAACAAAAAAAACTTTGACCTAAATATATAAAAATTAACTCAAAATCCAACATATATTTTTAAGAAAAACTAAATGTCTAAGACACTTGGGACAAAAAAAAAAAAAAAGAAAAAAATGGAGAAAAAAAACCTTTAGTATCTGGAACTAGACAGAGTTCATAGAGCTGAAAATAGAAGTATAGAGGATAAAAAGAAAGAATGATCAATTAAAATTCCTAAAATTTAAATTCTGTCCCTCAAAGAATAGAAAATGCAAGCTACAGACTGGGAGAAAATATTCGCAAATCACCTATTTGACAAAGGACTAGTCCCTAGCATATATAAAGAAAAAAAATAGGCTGGTGGCAGTGGTTCAAACCTGTTAATCCCAACACCCAAAAATCAAAAGATTAACCAGGCATGGTGGCACGTTCCTGTAGTTCCAGATACTCAGGAACCTGATGCAGAAGGATCTCCTGAGCCCAGAAAGTTGTGGTGAGCCATGAACTGTGGTGAATCATGAGCCCTGAGCATGCCACTGCACTCCAGTCTGAGGAACAGAGTGAGATTCTTGACTCAAGAAACAAACCAAACTCCACAAGGTAATATCACACTAAACCTAAAATAAAATGAAAATTACTGGCAATATCGCATTCCTAAATCCTAAATCCTAAATTCCTAAATATCACATTCCTAAAATGTTAAAATTATAGAAGACATTACTGGCTGCCAGGGGTCGGAGACCGAATAGTGAAAGTGGGTGGGTAAGTCCCTAAACAGGCACCATCCAGACCCCTGTGGTGATGGAATGTTCTGTCTCTTCATTGTGCCAATATCTGTATTCTGCTTGCGTTATTGTAATAGAGTTTTGCAAGATGCCACCAATGAAACACATGGGTAAACGCTTCATGGTACTTCTCTGTATTATTTCTTATAAAACTATTTGGAAACATCAATTTTCTAAAAAACCCACTTTAAAATCATCGTAGATATTCAACTAGATAGCTGTTTCTGTATGTATTTTACTTCACAAAATGTCACTGTGACCTTCTCTATTGTCTTACAGTAGTATGGAGCCTGGCCACTACTGACCTGTGGACACATTTCCCAGTTAACACAATCTGTTCTGCTTATGTTCTGGATTACATTTTGAGCCTCACTAGCTATGCTCCTGGTAAAGCATTTTTAAATACTTCACTTTACAAACCTGACTTGTAGAAAATTAAACAAATGTGTGTGGTATTTATCTTTGTATAGAATGGAGCTAAATAAATTACTTTGTAACATGAGTTACTTAAGCAGCACGACAATATTTTCCCCACAGTCATTTAGCTTATGACTTCCAAATGTTCAGTTCTCCATGGCTCCAATAACCATTCAACTCTTTACTACAAGCCAAAATGAGCAGTTTGCCATATATTAATAAAAAGATAATAATAATGATAGCATTTAAGAAGGGGCAACCATGTGATTAACTGAATTGTTTACACAAAAGAGAGATAAAGATGTTATATTAAGAAAATGAAAATAATCACTATCTGTTAATTATATGAGAGGTTTTTAATATGCCTGTAGTGTCTTTTAAAATTAATAGCATAATATATAAAAGAAAATAAGCTCTTATTGTATTAAAACTGTTAAATATTTTAGAATAATCTAACAATTTAAATAATTCTTATGTATGTTATTTGCTAGTTTTGAGATAAAACAATAGTACAAACTTCCAGTTTAAGATGATATCTCACTTAGTTTTTTGTTTATTTTTTCCTGAATTCCTACTAAAACACCCTTAAACATAAGGAAAGGAGATGAAAAACCATAACAGCATAACTAAGTAGCAGCCAACTGACAAACTTTGAGCAAATATTCCATAAATGCATGACACATTTAATAAAAAAAAGAGGGAGGAACCACACAGGTAACACTGATGCTGACAGAATCCTAGCCACTGAGAAGTGAGCGTGTAGTGATGGAAATGTTCTATATCTTCACTGTTCTGTATCTTTGCTCTATTGATATAAGTATCCTGGTTGTGATATTGTCGATCAGCGAGATGTTACTTTTGGAGTAAACTGGATAAATAAATGGTACATGGGATCTTCTTATTTTTAACAACTGCTTATGAATCTTCAATTATAACAAAATTGAAATTTTACTTTAAAAAGCTACAGTAATTAAGACAGCATGACAATTTTTTTCTAATCAGACCTTCAGCTGGTCCAATGAAGCTCACCTACATTATGGAAGACAACTGCTTCACCAATCTAAATGCAAATCTTAGCTAAAAACACCCTAAAATAAACAATAACGTTTGACCAAATATCTGGGCATCATAGCCCAGTCAAATTGACACATAAAACTAAACATCACAGTCCATAACATGTTTGCAGTTAGTTTTTGTATAATGTGAGTTATACATTAAAGTTCTCCAATCAGTCCAACGTAATTTATGGAAAAGTGTGTCCTTCCTACATCAAGTTGCTTATGCATCTTTGTCAAAAATCAGTTGGCACATTTGTGTGAGTCTCTTTTGGGTTCTTTATCTGTTGTGTTGCTTTTTGTGACTATTTTTATGCTAGCTTAATTACCATAGCTACAGAATAAGTATTGAGATCACATAACTGATTTCTCTTACTTTATTTTTCAGTAATTGTTTTGGCTATGCTAGCTACTTTGTTTCCATATTAGCAATAGAATATTCTTTTCCTGATGTCTACAAAATACTTTTTAAATTGATATTGCAATACAGCTAAGCATCTATTTGGGGAGAGTTTCTAATTTTTCTTAGGTTGATTTTCCAATCTGCTGGAGTCCAGCTCCTGCAGGGTCAGGGGTTCCCAGAGGTGAGATGGATTCGGCGACTGAAAAAAAAAGAAGAAGAAGGGGGGGAGAAAGAAAGAGAGGGAAAGAAAAAGGACTGGACTACTGTTCAAGTGACAGAAGACTTTTATTGTGAAATACAGAGGTTTTTTATCCCCAAATTTTGCACAGTCAGACTCACATGTCTTCTACATGAACACAAAGCCAGGTACATGGGGGCGTCCCTGCCCACCAGATGTTTCTTCAAGCATAAGGAAGAACAAACCCAAAATTGTCTTTCTGTTTCTTATGCTTGGCTAATGTACCTCAGAAGTACTAGTATAACTTCTAAAATTATACCATTCTATCAATAGTAATCTATATTTTATTTTATTCCACACAGTTTACCTATAACTAATTTTCCTAATGATAAACAATCTATTCCTAAACTTAATCCTAACGCACACAATAGAACTTAAACAAAATGACTAAGACCAGTTCTTGCAGAAAGTGGCCCAGTCCAAAGGTCATGCTGGGCTCTCAGCACTAGGGCTCTTTGATGTGGTCCTGGCTTGAACCAGGACCTGTATGGAAGCCAAAACTGCAGTCAAAGGGAAATGGGAACAATGAGTTTCTAAAGTTAGCTTGTGTTCGTCCCAGTCTCAGAGTTTTTATGCTTGAGCTAGCAGGAGGCTGTAGTGCCAAGAAAAGGGAGAGGTAATGGGGTCAACAGCTCCTGAACATATCCTAGTGGTCTCAGGGTCAACAGGCCTCCCTGATCCCTAACGCTCAGTGGGCCTCCATGGCTGGCTCCCAACACCAATCCATGGACACAGTATGTCTCTCTGTTTATTTAAGTCTTTTATCTCTTGCATCCACCTTTCGTGATTTTTCAGCATACAGATCCTGTACATTTTGTTAAATTTATACTTAAGTATTTGATATTCTTTGTAGAGATTGTAAATAGTATTAAACTTTTAATTTTTATTTACACATGTTCATTATTCATTCTTTCATCTTAGATCTTGATGGTTTTTAAATTTACTCTTTTTATTTTTATCAGTCTTGCTAGAGGTATATGGGTTTTTAAAATATATATTTTAATATCTAGCCTTTTGTTTCAGTAATTTTCTTCTATTCATTTCCTGTGATAGAAATCATTAATTTGTGTTCTTATTTGATTTTAACCTTTCACCTACTTACATGGTAATTATATTGCCCTATTTTTTCTAGTTTCTTGAGGCAGTAATTTAGGTAATTTATTGGTGACCTTTTCACTTTTCTAATATAGACATTTAGCACCATAAATTTCCCTCTCCAAATTGCTTTAACTGCATACAACATATTTTATTTTGTATATTTCACATTCATTCCATGTTGTGTATTTTTTAAAAAATTTCCTCTGTGACCTCTTATTTGATCCATGGACTATATAGAAGTGTGTTTAATTTCCAAGATTTTCAAGATTTTTTTTTGCAGTCTTTAATTTTCACAAATTTAATTATGATGTGGCATGGTATAAATTTATTTCACACTATCTTATTTAGTTTTCACTCAGTTTCTAATGTCTGGAGCTTTATAACTTTCGACAAATTTGAGAAATTTCAGGCATTCTTTTTTGAATATTTTTTCATTCTCATTCTCTCTCAACTCTCCTTCTGAAACTCATGATTTAAAAAAAAATTTTAGATTGGATGCATTTTATCTATTTGTTCTACATTCACTGATTGTATCCTATGTTATCTCTTCTACCATTGAGGCCTCCAATGAATGCTTTATTTTGGTCATTGTATTTTTAGTCTACAGTTTCTATTTGGTTCTTTGTTATAACTTCTATTCCTTTCTTGAGATTTTCTAATTTATTCATCTGTTTCAAGAGAATTTATAATTACTTGTCAAAACACTTGTAAAACAACTGTTTTAACATCCTTGTGAGATAGCACCAACATTTAGTTTGTGTTGGTATTGTCATATGTTGATTGTCTTTTCTCAGTCATTTTGTGATTTTTCTGGTTCTTGATGTAACAAGCAATTTTCTCGGATATTTTTGGACAATGTACTGTATTATGAGACTCTGTATCTTAGCTAACACTTTTTAAGGCAGAGAGCAACCCTCTCTTGAGGTGTAGCTTGACTAGGTTTGTGTCAGTACAATATTAGCTTCTGTCTGGGCCACACCAGTGCCACTCCAATGGGTGACATTGACTTAGACCACATTTAGATTGTAAGAGCAGTTCCTTGTTGGACCCCAGTGCCATCAGAGACAGTTGAAACAAAGGGATAGCTCACACTAATATATTGTCATACTCTAGCACCAGGGGTTCAACTACATGCTAAGCCCTGCTGATTCTTAGACAGGAGGGGTAGGAAAGCCCTGAGTATCCAGCAGTTCCCTCCTAGCACCTTGGCCTTTTCCGTGAACATTGGAGGTAGTGACTCACCTCTCCATTGGTCCTGCTGTCACCAGAGAAGTTTGGAAACTGTGTTGACTATCTCACCTAGTTCCAACTTATTCTGCTGGTGGGTTGCATTGGGGACTCAGCATCCTTCTCGTACCTGCTGACATCAATGCTTGAAGAGAAGGACAAGAGCAATAGTTACCATTGTCTACTTTCTTCATTCTTGCTGCTATAAGCTGAACACAAAGGTTAAGATTCCCACGGGATTTACTGACAACAGAGGTGGGGCTGGAGGGGGAGTGGAGTGCTTTCTATCTTTGACTTGAATCACGCTGTTCAGTCTTAGTAGCCCATAGGGTCTGCACGACATGGTAGTAGGGAGAAAAGGGAGTAGTGAAGCCAAGTGTGCAACCTAGAACACTACCTCGCATCACATCAGTTAAATCTTGTTGCTACTGATTGGAGGTTGAGTGATACTATCCTTATGGGAGGATCTGAGCACCACGTGTTTCTTCCAGGAGGGAGTAGAAAGTCAGCTTTCTGCTCAGTTCACCAACACTGTTCCAGGAGAATTACAGTTACGCCTCCTGTTACCATCTGTAGGGAATAAGAGATCTTCTGCCTACCACTTCTGCTAACCCTACTCTGTGGCAAACCCAGCACTTTGGGTTTCTCTTCCTTAGGAGAGAAGGTCGTGATGGAATGGAGGAAAGGGTGAAGGGGGATCAAATTCTCACTGGGTCCCAATCGGAATCTTGGGAAGGGGAAATTTTGCCATTGGAGTTTAACTGAACCAGGAATCGTGTTGTCAAATATCCCTGCTGCTTGAAGATCCCTTTCCTCATATTTTGTCTCAGGGAATAGGCTTTCTTGGAGCTCTTGGAGTTTGTTCCCATTGGAGGCACCACACTGAAGGCTTCTGCCGCATCCCATTTAGAATGCATGGGAGGAGCATAGACAGTCTTCATTTCCAAGGTTCTAGGCCATTTGGAGACTTTCTTGTCTTAGCTCCAGGGTTCTTTGGTTGTAAGCAAGAGCCTGCCTAAGAGGGAGGGGATACTTCATCTTGACAGAACCATAAGTTCTAAATGTAGCTTCTTAAATGAATTTGGCACCTTGTACCTCCTTCCACCTTTTTTTCCTTTTCAAGAGGATCTGAAGAGTCTATTGTTGTCCCTTTGATTTTTCTATGAAGCTTAAGAATGAGCTAGTCAATATTTTCAAAACTGTTTATTTGGATTCTGTTTATATTTCATTTAATCTGAGATGAATGTGGAGAAAATTAACATCTTTAGTAATGATAGCTTTGTGTTTTCCTTTCTTTTCTTTTTCTTTCATCCCCCTGCTTTCCCTTATTAGTTTATCTTACAAAACAATACTTAATTGAAGTGGTGATATCAACCCTTCTTGGTTTAAAAGTAAGGCTTTCAAGAGTTCTTTAATTTGTAAGTATACTCTTTGGTTAAAATCTGCACTATTGCTTTGTTTTTATTTACTGACATTAGTACTAGTTTTTGAATGCCTGCAAATATTTTTTCTTGTTTCCTAAACATAACAGAATCTTGGAATTTTAATTCCAGTTTTATAATCTATTTCTATCTTCTGTAAATGTTATTCTGTTTTATTATAGCATTAATTTTTCTTGTTTTTATATGAAAAGACTGTTGTGAATCTTATCTTCTTTTCCTTAGCTGTATTATTTTATCTTTCTGGTAGTTTTGTGTGTCTTCTTTTTATCAGTGATATTCAGAAATTTTGTGAATTTTTACTATTATGATTTTTTCAGTCACTATGTTCATAAGGTAGCATATTATTTTGAACAAAAAAATCAGATTTTTCTTCGATTAATGAAATAATTAGCTGATTTTTTTTTCATATTCTTTTTCTTACCAAGTTTTTGTTACATAATATTGCATTTTCTGGCTTGGGTCTTTATGTCCTTTATGTTTTCTTTCACATGTTTTGCCTTTCTATTCTTTTAATCTGAAGAAAGGATAAATTTGGCCTTTGTGCTCTATTTTGACACAGTGTGATCTATGTTGTTCACATTAATCATTTCAGAGGACACCATTTACTCTGTTTTTTGTTTTTTTTTTTAACTTGGGCTATGAAAGCTCATAATATGTCTACTGATTATTTTTTCCTCACAGGCCTTGTTTCTTTTATGTGACTGATAGTTAAGTTCTGTTATGAATTCTACCAACTCTTAATAAATGTTCTTCCAATGGCTTCTATCTTTTAACATGGTAGGAAGCAGCAGGACCCTTAACTGGGCTGTAAATCGCTAAGGCTCACTGGTGACATGCTTCTCTGTGGTATCTGCCATGCGCCCCTAATAGTGACAAGTAGTCTGAGGCATCCAAGTTCTCACCAGAGACAATTAGGTAAGGCCTGTATTCTTCCATGTATCTGGAAAATAAACTTAAGGGAATGGGGGTGGGAATAGGCAGGAAACTTTGCTTTAAAACAGGGGTCATTGCATATAGAGGGTTGGCCCTGCTACACTGCTTCTGACTGTCACATTTCATCAACACTCTCATGATGTGGATAGTTAAAAGGAGTTCTTTTCCAATTTATGCAATCCAGCCAGAGATAATGTAAACAAGTGGACATGGCTGTGTTCCATTAAACTTTTTATTGACAGGCTCCTATGTAGTTTGCCAACTCCAGTGTTAAACAATGAATTAGAGACTGTACCCAATAAAATAAAAACTAAAAAAACAAAAAACCTACAAATAAAGAAATAATTAAATTGTTTTTGAAAATATGATTTTGTGTAGGGAAAACCTAAGATCATTATAGAACTAAAAACAATTCAAAATAAGACATTGAGTTACTGACATTGTCAGTAGCTCAATCAGAAATTTTATGTTGTATCATTTTTCCATTTTTTTTAATTGGAAAATATAGTAGATTTGGAAAGTAAATTAGAGAGAGAGAGAGAGGAGATTCACCTCCCCAAGGTAGGGGAGGGGACCAAAGCTAAGAAAACATGGTGGCCTTAGCTCAAAGAGCCACATGGAGACACCAGAGTTTAACAAAGCAATGGCCTTTTTCCATTTCTTTTGGATAATTTTATCCTAATATATATTATGCTTGAAATTATTGTATCAATCATTCCTTTATGTCTCTACCACATATATATAAAAGTTGAATTTTGAAAATTATCTATAAGTGTATATTTCTAAGTCATGAAAATCAGGTTGATTGATCACAATGACTAGTATTAAAATTTTACCAAATCGTAGAAATGTATTATAAATTTTAATTAATCATAAACATACAAATAAATCATTACTCAATTGCATCCACATATCTCAATGAATAGCATCAAGATTTACTTTAAATAACGTTTCTATATCTTTGATGTGTACTACTTACTGTTTGAATGGGTCAAAGCTCAGCATAATTTTCCTGGCTGCAGGCTCTTTATATATTCACACAACTTGAGAGATAAGCACGTAAGAAGTTTTGTCATTGTAATGTCATTCAAGTCTTTGAATTCTTTCTTAGTCATATGACAAAATGACTCAATGATTTATCATTAGTCCTTTTAGTGATCTAATTGCTAATATCTTGATTAGTTCCTGGCCCAATGTTGCTGAAAAGAAAGAAATGAAACCAAATTCCACACAATTATTTGCAATACTTTTGTTAAAAAAGGAGATAGATGGGTGACAAAGCAATACCTTGACATTAATCAAGGATGTATTCTCAGGAGAGTTGCTTTTAGGAAAGACAAAATAAATAACAATATTGATAATCTGAAAATATGCCTGTTTAAGAATATTTATGAACCATGGTTTAAGAATTTCTGCTAGAGAGCACTGAAAATGAAAGAACTAGAGCTACAGAAGTTGTCCTGGATATATACTTTTAAAAGTTTATTTTTTTGTCAAATTACATGCTACTAATACAATGTATTTTGTCATACTATTCATATAAATTTTCAAGACACACAGTACTGTATTATATACACAAACACGTACATATGCACATATATACATGCAAGGTCAGAAGCTATTCAAGACATAAAGATTAAGACATATTGAGGCCGGGTGAAGCAGCTCATGCCTGAAATTGCAGCACTTTGGGAGGTGGAAGTGAGAGGATTGCATAATCCCAGGGGTTCGAGACCAGCCTGAGCAACTTGGTGAGACCTTATCTCTACAATAAATGAAGGAAAATTATCTAGGCATCATGGTTCACGCCTGTAATTTCAGCTATTTGGAAGGCTGAAGTGAAAGGATCACCTGAGCCCAGCAGGTAGAGGCTGCAGTGACCATGATTGAACCAGTGAGACCCAGATTCAAAAAACAAGGGGAAAAAAAAAGACATACTGAGATCTATCAAACCACATGTTCATAAAAAAGCAGAAAATTCAAAGATAATTAGAATGCAAAAGGAATATGTTTTGTTTGTTTATTTGTTCTAGACGCTAAAAAGACAGAGATCACCAAAAATCAGGACTATTTACATAAAACAAGATTTTGAATTACCCTAGGAAATCAATACTTGTCATGTACAATTTCAGCACATTTTACTCCCTCTATATTTAAGTAGTATAACAGCATTCATCCCTGTACTTCAAAGCATCATGTTAAACAGTATATATAAAAATTTAATCAGTTGTACTATTGTCAAAACCAGTACAGGAGCTGAACAAAGCTTTTTTAGTAAGAACTATAACAGAAGAGACAGCACACATAAAACTTTGACCTTTGGAATATCCAGAGAGATACTTGTAAACTCATTCCCTTAAGAGCCTCTGAGAAGATGGGTTTGCCTGACTAATCCTTGTTCCCTACTGTGTCTGTGTACTATTAACTATTTTTCCCAGAATAAAAACAATCACCAAGGTTATTGGTTATGCTAGACTGGAGAAAATAAGGCCATTAAAGATAACCAACTGTCTCTTCATATTTCTATGAGTAAGAAAATGTAGGTGCCCAGCTTCCATTTGGGGGTGGATTAAATATGTAAAGCCTCATTTCATAAACAGAACAGATTAACCATTCTCATAAAGTCTGAAATAAAATTCATAAACATAAATGAACAGCTGGTATACAAATTTTCACAGTCTGATCTTGCTCCACTTTTCTAAACAAAATAGAAGCACTAAGCTCAGGCTTGGTGTTAACTACACATTGTGAAACCTGGTTCAGATGGCTATGGGGACGGCTTATGTGATGAAGAAGTAGAGGCACTCATTCTCTCTTGAATTGGATTTTGTTAATATTATTGAAAAAGTCTGTTATAGTCTTTTCACATTCGTTAACTAGTTCTTAATGTTACAAAGCATCTCAAACTTTGTTTGTATAACAGTTGAATGTACTTTAAAGGACAAAATAGACTCCGATGTTAAATCCCTTTTCTGATGCTATCAGTGTTAAGAAAAAACTTTTATCCCTGAAATTCTCTATCATACAGTGAGATTCAAAGTCACAGGAAAATGATGAGCATAGTGTCTCATGTTCCCAACATTAAGTTTTAAGATAATGTAAGGTTGAAGTAGATTCACAGAATTATCAAATAACTTCAAATATATTACATCTGGATCATTTTAGTGTGCCATATTTTTGTGTATAGTAGTTCTGTTAAATTCCTGGGATTATATTTGGATCAATATACTGCATATTTAAAAGCACAGTACAGCCATGATTTTTGTTACTATGACAATAGTTATAAATTTATTTATAGTCATTCCATCTGCAGTAATTATCTTATGACAAATATCTGAAATTAATGTATACATCATAAGATATCATTGATTGTCATTAATAATTAAGTAAAATTAATATAGAGCATTTCATATATTTATTACTCCATTTGGGTTGGTTCCTTTGCCTATTGATTATACCAGTTGGGTAGATAGGTTAGTGTGGAATAATTTGTACACCTTTAGTATCTGTTCGAAAGTGTAAAGTAGTTTGTAAAGGATAGAAGTCACATGCAGGGTGGGTAAAAGCATTATCGGTTCTACTTATACTGAGTGCTGAGTGATTGTTCCAATTATGAATCTGGCTTGCAAATGACAGTGAACAACATATTCTTTAGTTGGGTGTCTAAAACCCAGAAGAAAATAGTTGAATAAATATGTAGCCTCATAGAAATATGAAATGTAGTCCAAGATATGATTAAAATATAAACTCCATAACTACCTCTTGGACCTAACAGTCAATTGAGATGGCTCACAAAACAATCGTAGCAGAAAAAAACACAAAATAGACTAGATGAAAATTGAATCTGGATTTTCTAATTTTGGTAGAATGGGGTTTTACTATTGGTGATGACAGTAGAGATGAACTTGGATTAACTCCCTAATAGATAACATGTGTACAGTCCTAAAAAAAAATTATATGAAGGCACTGGAAAGCTACTAACACATGTAGAAACTGAAGGGGAGTAAAAACTTTAAGGAATGACACTGATAATCACGTGTGTATATATGCATGTGTGTGTGTTTACCAATGATTCCAGTTAGTGCTAGTCTTACTGGCTTGAGAAGTCAGAGAACAAAGATCAGGGCTGCCCGAATGGCAGATATCACAAAAGGAAGCCCCAAATCTGTCTAGAAATTACACCAAAATATCTGACTGACCCCTATACACCCCATCAATGTGTCACAAGGATAGAAGAATTAAAAAAAGGAAGTGATTTGGCTACTGCCCATCAGCGAAGAGAAAAGTTTGGAGTTAAGGTTGAGCCAACTAATTCTGTACTAAATCAGAGACAAAAGTATAGAAATGAAGCAAAATGTTAAATGTGGTTATTGGTGAATTTTACTTTTATGATTTTTTTTCCCCTAAATTTTCTGTAGTTAATATGTGATGCTTCTTTTGAAAGAAAAAATTTACCAAAAAAAAAAAGAGTCTGAATTAGTTTTATATGAGGGAAACTCATAAGACAGGTTCATCACTGCATATATGATCTGAGATGTATTTGAACAATTCAATTAATTTTAATACAATAAGTGTGCAATTGATGCAGATTTTTCAGATCAGCCTGGGCTTTGAAAGTGTCAGCTCAATGGGGTCCGCCATCCAAGCCCCAGAGTGGGTCGTGGAGGGACTGGTAAGCCTAGTCCCGCAAGCGTCAACTCTAATGGCTGGCAAGCCAAGCCCTGATTGTTGTGATGGGGCGGGGGGTGCTCACAAGCCTAGCCCCCAGGGTGTTGGCTCTAATGGACTGGCAAGCCAAGCCCTGAGAGTGTTGCTGATTCCGTGGGCTGGCAAGCCTAGACCCCTGGGTGCCTCAGCTTCGGAGTCTCACCTTCCTCCAGCAACTCTCCTGGTTCAGCCAGCGCTGTTGGCTGGCAAGCCAACCTCTGGGGTGCACGACTTTTCTCCTGTGGCTCTTCAGGTTGCAGCTCTTCAGGATCGAGGTTCTTGTCTCATGTCCAAGTAGAATGAGGGGCATGGACATCCAAAAAGTGAGAAAGCAGGAATTATTGGAGACAAAAATCTCCTGTGGGGGGAGGGGGCTAAAGTGGTTGCCCATCTGGGGCGGAAAACCTGGAGCTTATATAGCCCTAAGTCCAAGCTGATTGGCTTGTACTAGCTGGGAGTTACAGCTGTTCTGATTGGTCAGTATTAAGTTAGGTCTAATAGTGAGCTGATTGGTTGCTTTTGGATCCCAGCAGTGAGGACTTTAGCTCTAGCTTCAGAGACTTGGAGCGAACTTGTTTACTGAGCCTGAGCCTGAGAGGCCTGCTAGAAGTTCACTACATTATTACCAGAAGACTCACCTGTCTGTCTGCCAAGCCTTTCTCTAGCTATCTCCTATCTCCTAATCATCTTCTCAAAGCCCAGTGCTATAAAGTGTTGGATAGAAAGAGACGGCTAAGGCTTACTCCCTGCCTTCCCCGAGCACACTTTGTGCACATTCTGTTTTCAGTGTTTTCATTTACTAAACACCATATTCATGGTAAAAACAAATCATCAGTATCCTAACAGCTACAAACATGCAAATATCTGCGACGTAACAGATGCCAACCAGCAACTACCATATGGGACTTGCAAACTAAGTGATTTTTAAAAATTATTTTAAAGAGGAATTTAAAGTTGTGAACCCAGATTTATCAATAATAACCCTTATTCCATTTTTAGGGAAAATGCGTGAAACAATAGCTGAACTGATAAAGGTTGTAACAATCCATGTGGGTATTCAGGTATTTTGAGGATTTTCCCATAGTCAGACACTGGGAAGATGAAACACACATTGTCCAGCATGAGAGAACTTTTTTTAACTTAAGAAAATTAGCTTTCAATGAAATGTGGCAGGTACAACTACAGAAAATTCCATCATGCCTATGTTCCCTGTTCCCTGACGTTATCAAAGTTAGATAACCACAGTTCAATTATCACAGCCAGGAATTAACATAGGAATGTCTTCTTTCCCTCCTGTTGAATTAACTTTTTGAAGGGGTTCCCAGTTTTTTGCCCACAGGGCATTGTCTCTGATGATTCACTATTTAGGTGGGGAATAACTAAAAAAAGGAAAAAAGTGACACATTTCTGATTACAGTCAACACCTAGAATTTCCTTCAGCACATAGACAATCACCTTCATTTTTTGTGAGACAATTAATCCTGCCCTATGTAGGGGCCCCCTGCCCCTTCCAACATAATTCCATTCTGCAAAGTGAGGAATCTCTTTTCCTGTAGTTACCCTTAATCTATTGACACACTTGCTCAAGGCTAGCCACAGAGAACATGGGTTCAGAATTGCTAATTCAAACCACTTAAAAAAGGAAGCCTGCAATCTAAAATTCAGTATTTTCATATTTCTATTTTTAATTGTGCGCTCAATATGTTTGAGGTTTTTAGACATCTTAAATATACAAATTGCTTAATTTGGACAAATACATAGATATCAGTGACCCATAATCTTCTCAAGAAGTAGGACATTTTCTTCAACTTGGGAGTTTTTCTCTATCAACTGGAAGTTGTTCCACAGCTTACTGATGTACATTTCTTTTCTTCTTTTACTTTTTTTCTGTGTCTAATTTGGCTAGTGTTCATTTCTGTATTTTCCAGCTTACCAGTCTTCTTCCATGTCTAATAGACTATAAATCCCAATCAAATTCAGTGCTTTTTAAAATTTTAGACATTATACTTTACATCTTATAAAGTTTAATTTGGGAATTATATATAGTCCCCAAAATATGTATATAGGTAAATATGTATACACACACACACACACACACACACACACACACACACATATCCTGTCTCTACTTATCTTTTTGAACATAAGAAATACAGTTATAATAACTTTTAGTGTTCTCTTTTTAAATCATACCATTAACGTATTCTGAGCTAATCTTGCAAGATGTGGGATCTTTTTTACAAAGCGTGGGGATTCTTTAGACTGTGCAAGAGAATTTGTTTCCAATCCCCAGCAATGTTTCTTTGCATATTTTATAACTGTAACCAAAATGTTGCTTTTTTTGTATAACATCTTTTTCTTTAAAAAAAATCTTTTTTTAAATTTTAAAGATGTGGAGTACACTTCAGGGTTAGGTATACAAACGTTGATTATGCAGGTATCCTTGTTGATGAGGTGTGCCTTTCCCTCCCCTAGTAGTTTCTCTCAACTGCCAATCCCACCAGGTGGTTCAAGCCTGTAATCCCAGCACGTTGGGAGGCTGAGGTGAGAGGATTACCTGAGCTCAGGGTTCAAACACAGCCTGGGCAACTAGGCAAAACCTCATCTCTACAATAGATCAAAAAATTAGCCAGGTGTGGTAGTGCATGCCTATAGTTCCAGCTCTTTTGAAGGCTGAAGTGGAAGGATCACCGGAACCCGGCAGGTCAATGCTGGGGTGGCCATTTGCGTGCTCTTGCACTCCAGTCTGGGTGATGGAGTGAGACTCCAACTCAAAAATAAATAAATAAATAAATAAATAAAAATATTCTTATACAAAAATCCTTTATGTCTAAATTCTAAGCTGTTGTGTTGGCAGCCTCATCATGAGTTAGCCAGCCCTCTCTAAAGGTGAAGAAATTGAGCCCTAGAAGGAGGACTTGACTAGTTCATTCTGCGTAGTCATAGAAAATAAGATCAGGACACACCAGTGCTGGGCAATGATTCTAGGATAATGTGTTTTCTTGCACTTTGTAGTGCATTCATTTATGGTCCAAATTCTTCAAAAAATAACCCACTGGGTGGAACATACTTCTCACAATGTCTATTTTTTTGTAAGTTCCCCAAAGCCATGTATTTATAATTCATCAAGAACTAGTAGACATAAATGTTTTCTTAGACAATAATCATTTTATTTGTTCAGTTGCCTCAAAGCCCTGCTGAGAATACATCCCCTCTGTAAGATGAGAGAAATATTCTTGCTTATTTCACTAAAAAATGGAACATGAAAGGCAGAGAAGCATGTTACTTAGCCGAACCCTCCACTCGCTTAATCCACTATAATTGTGGATAATCATTTGCTAAAGTAGCAGCAATGCTAAAACAAATCAATTAGTCTAGCATCTAAGCCCACAAGATTAAGATACACACAGTTACAAAAGGGTAAATAGGCATATTGTGTTAAATGAATTACGTGTGTGAATAAACAACACATTTAAGCAGGGGAGGGTATTCAGAAAATTAAGATTTGAATTTAATTACAAAAGAATTGCATATATTACCTTAAACAAAAAGCTCAGCCAAAATAATAAATATAAGAAAGCATTCACAGCAAAAAGGCGTTCACGCACACACTTTGCTATGAGGGATAAAAGCATTACAATAATTGACAAACATTTCATCCCCTGGCCTGCCTTCCACATGTATGCTTTTGGAGTCCAAGAAAATAAACAAATGACCAGGTCGGTGGCTCAGCCTGTAGTCCCGCGCCTTTGGGAGGCTGAGGTGAGTGGATTGCCTGAGCCCACGGATTCTAGACCCACCTGGGCAGCGAGACCTCATCTCTACAATAAATCAAAAAATCAGCCGGGCGTGGTAGCGCATGCCTGTAATTCCGGCTACTCGGAAGACTGAGGCGGAAGGATCGCCGGAGCCCAGCAGGTCAAGGCTGCGGTGGCCAGGAGCGGCCACCGAACTCCAGTCTGGGCGACAGAGTGAGACTCCAACTCAAAAAAAAAAAAAAAAGAAAAGAAAAGAAACGAATGAATCACAAAGTGATAGCAGGTTTATAAAGGCACATTTACAACTTCAGGTCTGCACCCAGCATTGTCTGGCAAGTTTGCGAAGTGCTCCTGGTAATGGGGTTCAATGATAACAGTTGCTGTCCTTAATGACTATGTTACAGAACACAATTGTTCTCCACCTCTTTTTAGGAAGATAGTTCTGTCTATATCTTACACGTCCATGGACTGTTAGAACTGCACCAAACAGCAAGAGGGGAGTAGTGGGTAAATGAGTGAAGCTTCATCTGTATTTACAGTCTTTCCCATCATTCACACTATGAGCTGAGCTCCGCCTCCTGTTAGATCAGCTGCATCAGCTTCTCATAAGAGCATGAACCCTGTCATGAACTGAGCATGTGAGGGATCTAGGTTGTATGCTCCTTCTGAGTCTCTAACGCCTGATGATAAGAGGTGGAGCCAAGGCAGGGATGGGAGCTGATGCAAATACAGATTAACATGAGCAGTGAGAGCTGACTACACAGAGACCATAATAAATCAGCTGCCTGCACTCATATGAAAACCCTATCCGTGAGTGGCAAGTGAGTTGATGTACTTCAATTGTATAGCTGCATCTGGTGATAGGCTTTGAGTCAGAATCTGACACTTATTTTAGTCTGCACGTGGCCTGCCCATCATTTTATTTACCACTTCCATCCATACTTCTTTCCTGTATTGCATACTTGTCTCAGTCATAGTTCTTGGGAAGCCCACAAGGTAACCCCAGTCAAAATAAATACATTAAAAAAAAAACAAGCAACACTGGAGAGTGTCTTTGGAAAGGGGGAAAGCCCCAGTGATGAGACAGAAGGCTCTAAAACTGCCAGACTTTAAAACTGCCAGCAGTTTAGTTAAAAGTAGATACCGAGAGTCCTTCTTAAGTTATGGGTTCATTGCAACAGGTGATTCACATTCTCCAAGTCCACTTTGTATAATACATGGCAACCGGCTGTCCAATGAAGTCATGAAACCTTCAAAATTGCTTTGCCACATGGAGACCAAGCACCCTGCATTGAAAGACAAGCCTTTGGAATTTTTTTTTCTTTCTTTTCTTGTTTTAAGTGAGCACAAAAAACAGAAGCAATCATTAAAGGCCATCACTTCATCACATGTGTCTACACTGAGAGCACC
Source organism: Cephalopachus bancanus (assembly GCA_027257055.1). Lineage (NCBI taxonomy): Eukaryota > Metazoa > Chordata > Mammalia > Primates > Tarsiidae > Cephalopachus > Cephalopachus bancanus. Next base: position 508,420 of record JAPVLO010000443.1, on the reverse strand, counting down.
ATTCTTAGTGGCTAAGCTTTTGGGACTTCTCCCCACCAATCTATATAGAGTTATCATCAATCTTTGTAGAGGTATAACATTCATTTAAGCTGCTCTAAACCAAGTATACCCAACCCATAGCTTGTGGGCTGTGTGCAGCCAAGGACAGCCAATAATGCAGCCCCACAAATTATTTTAACATCTTGTGTTTTTTTAAAAAATGTTATTTGCTTCATGACCCCATGTGTAGCTCCATTTTTGAAGTTCGCAATCATGCCTTATTCATGACATCACTTTTTGGCAGCATATACATTTGTGAAAAGATGTTTTCAGTTATGAAGCACACACACAAAGAGCAAAACTTGAACAAACATTTCTAGCAAACACCCTGAAACTCACTAAGAATTGAGACCACTTCCATTGAACCAGACATTAATATATTAGCTTTACAAAAGCAAGATAAGATGTTTCACCAGTTTTCTGTTGTTCTCATTCGTCTAAACTTTATAACAAAAAGTATAGAAAAAGAAGTCTTATGTCCATACACTAAATATTTTCTATAATTTATGTGTGGCCCAAGATAATTCCTCTTTACTCAGTGTGACCCAGGGAATCCAAATGGTTACTCTATGCAGTTTAGAAAGCCAAAAGATTGAACACTTCTGACCTAGAGTACTCTGTTGAAGGACGCAGTCATGTTTTGCTTAGGTTTTCTGAAGGAATGTAAGGTTGTTTCTATTTTTCCTTATACCAAACCATGCTGTAGTAAAAGTCTCCCTGCCTGTCTTTAAGTACATGTGTGACCAGCGTCCCTTAAATACTCAGGATATGGATTACTTGCTTGTTCAATATGCTTATTCTCAACTTAAGAGGTTGCTGTCAAACCTTTCTCCAAATCAGTTGTATCAATGTACATTACTACCTGCTCTGTGAGAGTTCAATTTCCTCCATCAGAGCAGCAACTTATGTGACTTTCAGACTTTTGAAATGCTTGCCAGCCCAATGTGTGTAAAATGCATTTTCGTTTAACTTGATTATTATAATTGACATGTTTTCATACATTGGCAATTTTGGTTCCCTTCCCTGTGAGCTACTTTTTCTTCTACTTTGCCACTGATTAGATTGTGTGCCTTTGTCTAAACCTAGTATTGATTTACATATTCTGGGAACTAGTTCTTTGATCACTCTATGCCTTGAAATATTTTCTTGCAGTCTTCATTCTTGCTTTTAAAATTAAACCGTGTCTTTTTCATATAAATGCTTTATATTTTTATATAATCACATTTAGTAATTTTAATAAAATTCTATAATCTTTTTTGTTAGTTTTGTTTTGCAGGTTTAAAGTTTTAGTTTATAATTTAAAAGACAAAAGTTAAAGATAGAATTTTTTTTTTGTCATGTGGATACTCAATTGACAGCTATTGTTAAATTGCCTGTGATTTCCCAATGATTTGTAATGCTGTCTCACTCACATTCCAGGTGTCCTCTGGGTGTGGATGTTTGTCCAGACTCTTCAGTAAGTTCTCCTGATTTATCAGTCCACCCTGACCCAATATACATTGACATAATTATAATCCCATTCTTTTTAAAAATTCATATTTTCTATTCTTTTCTGTCTCTTATTATTTTTTCATATTAATTATTGCCAGTTCATGTTTATTTTGAATTCAACAAGTTTATAGCCAACAAACTTTCTGCCTTCTAGTTTTATGGCTATACTTTCCTTGTAATTTTCTGCATAAAGAATTATAACATTGCAAAGAGATAAGTATATTTCCAGTTAGTATTTTAATATCAGCCCACATGCTTGACATGTATGACTTTATGTATTGTGAAATTATAAATATCTTAGCATTGCATATTTCTCCTTTTACTCAATATATTACTTAAGGTCTCCCTTTTAAGTGTATGAACACAAGAGTTTCTTCAGTCAGTTTTATTGGGTGAAATTTACATAGAATAAAATTCAGCCTTTTTAGGCTAGAGTTCAGTGAGTTCTTCCAAATGTTTATTCATGAATTCATTACCACCTTTTTGTATTCAGTCTCCTATAACTGACTCCCACTTGTGGGTTACTTTTAGTTTATATTCTTTTAGCATACTGTTTGTAATTAATTTAAATATCATTCTGCAGCCGGGCTCGGTGGCTCAGCCTATAATCCCGTGCCTTTGGGAGGCTGAGGTGAGTGGATTGCCTGAGCCCGCGGGTTCGAGACCTGCCTGGGCAGCGAGACCACATCTCTACAATAAATAAAAAAATCAGTCGGGCATGGTAGCACATGCCTGTAATTCTGGCTACCCGGAGGCTGAGGCAGAAGGATTGCCGGAGCCCAGCAGGTCGAGGCTGCAGTGGCCGGCAGCGGCCACTGCACTCCAGTCTGGGCGACAGAGTGAGACTCTAACTCAAAAAAAAATATATATCATTCTGCTAAGATTGTGGTGGGAGCACGAACGTCTGTCTGCAAGGGCGAGCATCCATAAAGACAGTCTGTGTGAGTGGGTGAGTGCATTTGGGTGAGTGAAAGTCCCTCTGAGGGGAGACTCAGGAATGAGTACCTGGGCTCTCCTCTGGAGGCAGCGACAACCCACCAGGCCCTGAGACCCTACAACCCACCATGGCCCCCAGCACGCAGGATCATCAGCCCTTCTCGGGGATCTCTTGGGAGGAGGCGGCAAAGATCAGCCGCTCCTCAGCATCTGGCCCACACCCTCACCTGTGGCAGCATGCCAGGTGCTGGCAGAGGCAACCACAGAGAGGGCAAGATGAGCAAATCTATAACGGAGCCCTTTCAAGAGCAAGGAGACACCAATCATCACCCTTTTCACCATCCTGGGATAGGCGGGGACATGCATTAGCCCACCGGCTCTGCTCACCTTCCAACCTGGAATCCAGAGATGAACTCCAGCACCTCTCTGGGATTGACCACTGCTGATCCAGAGAAGAAACTCCAGGAGCAGACACAGGGAAATGGATGCCCCACCCCCACACTGGACCAGACAGGGACACATCTGACCTGAGGGGGGGACTTGGTAGCGACAGCAGCAGCAATGCATGAGTTGGGGAGTCTGGATTTGATTCACTCTCCTCCTGTGGCAGTCTGCGGGATATCGAACCCATGCTAAGAGCCACCCCCTCAGCCTGTTCCAGGAGTGCAAGGGAGGGCCTGGAAGAAGAAGGAATCTCAGAGCTGAGGGCCAAAACTGTTAAAAACATAGAAAAGAAGCTTAAAAAAACAGAACAAAGCCTCCAATAGATGTGTAATTATATCATGAGGCTGAAACTGTGATGAGTTGACATTTCTGTGGAACATAAACAAAGACCACTCTGGAACAAACATTCCATGAAATTATCAAAGAAAACTTCTCTCATCTTATCAGAGACATGACCCTTCAAACACTTCTACAGCTAGAAGAGACTGCAATCCAATCTTCAAAGTTCTCAAAGATAAGCAATTCCAACCAGGAATCTCCTACCCAGCAAAGCTAAGCTTCATCGGTAATGGAGAATTCAAATCCTTCCCAGACATTCAATCCCTAAGAGATTGCATTACCTTCAGACCAGCTCTACAAGAAACACTTAAGGAAGTATTAAACACCAAAGAAAGGGAAAAAAATGACCACACTCTTTCCAAGAATGTTAGAAAGAGGTTGAATACACACACATATATCAACTCAAAAATCAAAAGAAAACCAACCAACCAACAAATAACAATAGTAAACGCTATAAGAACCTCAGGACAGGGATAAACTATCACATCTCAATAATTAGCCTGAACATGAATGGACTAAATGCACCACTGAAAAGACACAGAATGACAAACTGAATGAAAAAAAAAAAAATACACGACACAACAATATGCAGTCTTCAGGATACTCATCTCACCTGATTCAAAGTAAGAGGATGGAAAACAAATTTTCAGGTGAACAGAACACAAAAGAAAGCAAGAGTTTCGATCTTGATATCAGACAAAAAATTCTTTAAGCTATGGAACATTTAAAAAGACATAGAGGGTCACTACATAATGATAAAAGGTTCAATCCGTCAACAAGAAATATCCATGGTAAACATATATGCACCCAACATAGGAGCACCAACCTTTTTAAAGCAACTCTAGGTAAACTAAAAAAAGATATTGACTCTAACACTATCTTAGTTGGGGACTTAAATGCCCCACTAACAACCCTAGATGGATCACCAAGGCAAAAATCAATAAGGAGATTCAACACCTTAACTTGATGCTTGACCAAATGGATTTAATAGATACCTACAGAGCACTACACCCAACAACCACAGAATAAACATTCTACTCCGAACCACATGGAACATACTACAAGACTGACCACATCCTTGGCTGTAAATCAAGCATAAACAAATTTCATAAGATTGAAATACTGCCATGCATCTTCTCAGACCACAGTGAAATAAAAATAAATATAAACACCAACAAAGCCACCCCTAAACCCACAAAGACATGAACATTAAATGGCATGATACTGAACAATACCTGAGTCAACATGAAAATCAAAGCAGAGAATAAAAGACTTCTGGAAACAAATGAAAATAAAGATACATCTTATCAAAACCTCTGGGATGCTCCAAAAGTATTACTGAGAGGGAAATTATTTATTTACAAACACACATCAATAAAATGGAAAGCTCAGAAGTTAACAGCCTAACAAATCACCTAAGGAGCTGGAATGACAAGACTACCAAAGGTCTAACTTCAGCAGAAGACTTCAGATCACCTAAGTAAAAGCCCAAATACAAGACATAGAAGAAAAAAAAAACAGATAAAAAGAATCAATGATTTTTTAAAAACTGCCTCTTTGAAAAAATAAACAAGATTGACAACGAACCCCTCACAAGATTGACCAAGAGAAAGAAAAAAAAAGCCCAAATAACATAATCAGAAATGCAAAAGATCAAATCACAATGGACCCTGAAGAAATACAAACATTTTTCAGTGATTAGTATGCACACCTGTATGGAAACAAACTCAAAAACCTAAATGAAATGGAGGACTTTCTGACATCAAACAACCTTCCAAGATTGAAACAGGAAGAAGTTGAGACACTAAATAGACCAAGAACAACCCAGGAAATCGAATTTGACATAAGAAAACTACCCACACAAAAAAAGTCTTGGACCAGACAGCTTTCTAGTGGAGTTCTACAAAACATACAAGGAATAACTGGCCGGGCTTAGTGGCTCAGCCTGTAATCTCAGCACTTTGGGAGGCCGAGGTGAGTGGATTGCCTGAGCCCCCGGGTTCGAGTCCTGCCTGGGCAACTTGGTGAGACCTCATCTCTACAATAAATAAAAAATTAGCCAGGCATGGTAGCATGCGCCTGTAGTTCCAGCTACTTGGAATAACTGATACCTATCCTATTGAAACTATTCCAAGAAATCAAGAAAGATGGAGCGCTCCCCAAATCATTTTATGAAGCTAACATCACACTGATACCCAAACAGGATAAAGATCCAACAAAGAAAGAGTCACAGTCCAACATCCCTAATGAATATAGATGCAAAAATACTCAACAAGATTCTAACAAATCAGATCTATCAGCATATCTCAAAAATCATCCACCATGACCAAGTAGGCTTCATTCCTCAGATGCAGGGTTAGTTCAACATAAACCATAAATGTAATTAAATAAGTCAACAGATGCAAAAATAGAAATCACATGATTATGTCATTAGACAATGAAAATGTTTTCGATAAAATCCAGCATCCCTTCTTGATAAGAACCCTGGAACACCTAGGTATAGAGGGAGCATACCTCAAAATAGTAAGAGTCAAGTGGGATGAACCCACAGCCAACATATTGCTAAACGGATAAAAATCGGAAGTATTTCCCCTGAAAACCAGAACATGACAATGTAGCCCACTTTCACCTCCCCTAATCATCATAGTGTCATCAGTCCTAGCTAGACCAATCAGTCAAGAGAAGGAAAGAAGAGGCATCCAAATAGGAAAAGAGGAAGTCAAGGTATCCCTCTTTGCTGATGATATGATCCCATACCTCGAAAATCCAAGAGAGTCTGTCAAAAATCTTGTACTGACAAAACAATTTCACAAGGTCTCAGGGTACAAAATCAATATGCAAAGGATAGTCACATTCTTATACACCAACAACAAACATGCAGAGAACTAAATACAAACAACAATCCCATTCACAATAGCAACCAAAAAAGTGAAATACCTTGGCATCTTCCTAACCTGAGAAGTGAAAGACATTTACAATGAAAACTACAAAATGCTGCTCAAAGAAATCCAAGAAGACACAAACAAATGGAAAAATATTCCATGCTCATGGCTTAGAAGAAACAACATTGTTAAGGTGTCGATCCTACCTAAGGCAATCTACAGATTTAATGAAATACCCATTAAATTACTATCATCATTCTTCTCAGGAAATGACAAAAGATAAATTCACATGGAAACATAAACAACCACGAATAGCCAAAACAATCTTCAGCAAAAGAAACAAAGTTAGAAGTATCACACTTCCAGACTTCAAACTTTACTATAAGACTACAGTAATCGCTGGGCTCAGTAGCTCAATTCCAGTGCTTTGGGAGGCCAAGGTGAGTAGATTGCCTGAGTCCACAAGTTCGAGACCAGCCCGGTCAACTTGGCGAGACCTCAATTCTACAATAAATAAAATATTAGCCGGGTGTGGTAGCGCACACCTGTAGTTCCAGCTATTTGGAAGGCTGAGGCAGAAGGACCGCTGGAGCCCAGCAGGTCGAGGCTGTGGTGGCCGGGAGCAACCACTGCACTCCAGTCTGAGCTACAGAGTGAGACTCTGGGCAGGCAAGACCTCATCTCTACAATAAATCAAAAACTTAGCCAGGCGTGGTAGTGCACGCCTGTAGTTCCAGCTACTTGGAAGGCTGAGGCGGAAGGATCGCCGGAGCCCAGCAGGTGGACACTGCGGTGGCCGGGAGCAGCCACTGCACTCCAGTCTGGTCGACAGAGTGAGACTCCAACTCAAAAAAGAAAGACTACAATAATCAAAACAGCCTGGTATTGGTATAAGGACAGGCATATCGACCAATGGAACAGGATAGAGATTGCAGAAGCAAACCCTCAATTTCTCAACCAACTCACATTTGAAAAAGCTTCCAACAAAAACCACTGGGGAGAGGAGAACCTGTTCTGTAAATGGTGCTGGGAAAACTAGCTGACCATATGAAGAAGGTTAAAACAAGACCATTACCTATCACCATACACAAAAACAACACTAAATGGATCAAAGATCTAAATGTAACACCTCAAACTATAAGGACCTTAGAAAATGCAGGGGAAACCCTTATGGAAATTGGAACTGGAAATCAATTCCTAATCAAAACCCCAAATGCCATGCCATAAAATATAAGAGAGACAAGCGGGATCTCATCAAACTGAAAAAACTTCTGCACAGCAATAGGAACCATCAAGAGAGTAGGGAGACAGCCCATACAATGGGAAAAAAATATTTGCCAACTGTATATCTGACAAAGACCTAACATCTATCATCCTCGAGGAATTCAAATATACCAAAAGAAGAAAAAAAAAAGACAGCCTTGTTAAAAAGTGGCCAAATATTATGAATAGACACTTTTCAAAAGTAGATATGGGAACAACCAACAGATACATGAAAAAATGGTCTGTCTCACTAATCATCAAAGAAATGCAAATTAAAACCAAACTGAGATACCACCGAACTCCAGTCAGGACGGTCATCACCAATAACTCAGAAAACAGCAGATGCTGGAAAGAATGTGGAGAAATGGGAACACTTCTACACTATTGGTGGTATTGCAAACTAGTACAACCTCTGTGGGAAACAGTGCAGCGATTCCTAAATGACCTAAAAATCGACTTTCCATATGACCCAGCAATCTCCATTCTGGGAATACACCCAGAGGAACTCAAATCACTCTATGAAAAAGATACATTCACATGCATGTTTATTGCACCATTATTCACAGTAGCAAAACCATGGAACTAACCATACTGTCCTTCGAAAATGGACAAGTTAAAACAATGTGGTACATATGCATGGTGGAATATTTTGTAGCCATAAAGGACAAAATTATGTATTTTTCAGCAACGTGGATGGACTTCGAGCCTATAACACTCAGTGATTTATCACAGAAGCAAAGAACTGACTACCACATGTTGTCACTTGGATCCTAAATTATTATCATAATACTATAAGGAAGGGGTTGGAAGTGGAAAACTCCCAGTGGGGGGGCACACTTCATCATTAAGGGTACCTGATCTCCAACCAGGTGAAGTGGGGACCAAAGTAAGGCCCAATATTTACCTGTACAATGACCATTTGTATAGCTAACCTTGAATCATTCCCCACATCTTTAAAATTAAAGAAAAAAATCCTAAAAACAGATATTTTAAATATTATTGCATCATGATCTTAAAGTATAATTCTGTATTTTAAATGGTTTCTGAAAGTGATAGGCAATTATTTTGTGATCTAATATTGATTAGTGTTCACGAATAGTCCAGTTACACTACAGTAAAATTATATTCTTTATTTTTTACTTTTTTAATTTTTTAATTTCTTTTTGAGTTGGAGTCTCACTCTGTCACCCAGACTGGAGTTCAATATTCTCTTTTTCTTGAGTGGTGGGTTATATTATACACAGACATATGCACATATGCATATATATTTTCTGTCTTTAGATCAAGTGGTATTTTGATATATACAATTCTGCATGTTTGTATTATTTATCTAAAATGAATATGTATATATACATATATGTGTGTGCATATCTATGTGAATCAAATCTTCAATGTTGAATGGAATATTAGTTTATTATGATGATTTTCAGAAATGCCTAGATAAAAGTCAAATAGTAGATTGGAGAAACTGGTGTTTAGGAAGAGCCTGGGCTGAATTATGGTCGAATGTTGGCTGAAACTCAAAATTGACCTCTGACATCTAGATTTACAGTCTAGACTATGCTGCAGTCATTGGTTACACCTGCTCTTGGAGGGCTGCAAGGCATTCTGAGTTCAAGCAACACATCAGTTGTTAAAGGTACCGTGTAACCCCACCTCTGTCTGGAGAACGTTCCATGGCTGCCTACTTCGTTTAGCTAGCTCAATACTGATAAGCGTAGGTTGTTGGTTTTGCTTTGTTTTGCCTTTTTTCTTATTTCTTGACAGTAAGTGTATACCTTTTATCTATTCTTAAGGACTTCTGCCATCTTTTTTGTCGTTGCTTTTCCTTTGATTGGGGGAATTAATAAAAAGATCCAAGGCTAATATAATTAATATGATTTGAATGAAGAAGTAGGAAACCATAATTGCAGTACCAGGGGTGGCCATGTCATCCTCATTACAAATTCATGCATGCATTGTGACTGTCATTTTGGTAGAAATTGGGTCAATATCGTCCCTGACCCTTTGTTTCTAGGTGTTTGGATTTGAAAAAGTACAACCGTATCGGCTGGTTACTCATTAAATCAGGGCCAGTAACACTGGAGGGCCCTGCTGCAATCATGCCATGTTCCCTCCCCTGTCAAAGATAAACAAAATCACACACTAGTGAATGTGGCAAAGACAGATTTTAATTGCCAATCTACTAGTAAAATGTGGGGAAGTGTTGAACATGAACCGAACTCAACTTATATTTGTGCAGAGATGACTGAGCTTTTCAAGAGGACAGTGAGAGAACGGGGAGGAGGGTGAACGACAGTTCAGCAGAGGCAGGTAAGAGAAAACCACAAAACGGAGTAAAGAGCATTGGCCATGTGAAACTCATTTTTATTTGCTCTCCAAGTTAGGCTCCTGCCTTCCCACAGAGACTGGGGTAGGACACCAGGCCCCGTCTTCAGGGCGGGGCTGAAATAAACAGTGAATTGTGTTGGTAGTCTTGAATTTTCGGTCCTGAAGACACCTTCATCCAGGACTAGTATCACCCTAGGGATTCCACCTTGAGTTGCTCAAGTCTGTATAGGCTGAGGTTGAGGCCTCCTGGAGAAGGGGGCTCAGAGGGGCCTGGCTGGAGTGTGGTTAGGACAGCATCTTTGTCACCTACCGGCAGTGCCCTGCTCTTTTCCTCTCTTCCGACAGCCAACTGCTCTTTCCCCATCCTCCCTCTGAGCTGAGGAACTTGCTTTGTAATTCAATGAGACAGGAGAACTAATGAGAAGAGAATGAATATGATTTTAGTCATCAGTATGTTCACAGTGCTGTGGTTAACACACTTGGAAATTTATTTTTCGAGTAAAATAAAATGGCTAGCAGTAGATAAATTAGATCCAGTGTATCTTATCAAAGATGACATTAAATGCTCATTGTAAGCCTGAGACTTTTGTCTTCAGACCTCAAAATAATTGCTCAGCACCCTGACTCACAAAGCGTTCCAGGCAGGAGAATGAAGAATGGACAAGTCCAAGAGGATGGAGAGGAAAAGCATGGAATCTTGGGAGTCTTTTCTCTTTGTCTGAAAAGAAAAAAATCATCTTCGCAAACACTTCAGCAATTCCTGCCTTGCATAAATATGACACTTGACCACCTGCAATCTGCAGATTCTGTCTCTCAGTGTCCCAAGCGGTATAACTCACTGACATTCTTGCTGATCTGTGGAATTTAAGCAGCAACAGGGCCTACAATTGCTCTACCTGGGCCTGGGACTTTCTTCTGCTTCTTCGTTCTGGGTGAGGTGTGTCTGTTTAGCTTCAGATATATGAGCCCTGACGTTTGCCCTTACCACCTGCGTCTGAGGCCACAGGAACTGGCATGGTTTCACAGAGTCCACCGCCCTGAGCTTCCAGCTCTTGCTTGTAGGTTCCAATCTGCTCTCTATCTCCCATACTTTATGTCCATCTTCCCATACATCTACCTACCCTGTGGGGTTCAATCTCCAGCAGCAGATGTAAAGACGACAGCCTTGGACACACAGTTTAACCAGTTCCCCACAAATATACAAGGACACATCTCTCCAGTTGGTGTCTCTCTCTCTCTCTGCAAGTGTGAATGTGTATGTGTGTGTACGTGTGTGCATGTGTGTGTTGTGTGTGTGTGTGTGTGTGTGTGTGTGTGTGTGTGTGTGTGTGATGTCAGACTTTGTTCTATTAAAGCCTTCAACTAATTTAATGAGGGCTGCCCATATTATGGAGGGTAATCTGCTTTACTCAAAGTCCTTATTACAATGTTAATGTCATCCCAAAACTCCCTAATAGATAGATACACCTGGAATTATCTAGGCATTGTGGCCCAGCCAGTTGGCTAAAATTAACCATCACAGTATTTTTCTAACATATCTTTTTTAATCTTTGATTTTCAAATGTTTAATATTGTTTATTAGTTATGTCTCTTGCAAACATTGTTTAGTTGGATTTTTAATTTTAAATGTTGTATGCAATTTGACTTTCAATGGATGAAATTGACATATTTATATGTACCCTTGTATTTGTAATTATTTCTTATGTAATAGTCTGTGCTTACTATTGGTTTTCATAGTAAGCACAGACAATTTTCTTAGCTTCTTTTCTACTTATTTTCCTTAAGGTTAAATTAATAAAGTTTGTATATTTTATTTTTCTCTCCTTTTTAGAAGGATAATAAGCTTTCTTTCCTTCTTTCTTTCTTTCTTTCTTTCTTTTTTTTGAGTTGGAGTCTCACTCTGTCACCCAGGCTGGAGTACAGTGGCACACTCGTGGCCACCGCAGCCTCGACCTGCTGGGCGCTGGCGATCCTTCCACCTCAGCCTTCCAAGTAGCTGGAACTACAGGCGCGTGCTACCACGCCTGGCTAATTTTTTTGATTTATTGTAGAGATGAGGTCTTGCCAAGTTGCCCAGGCAGGGCTTGAACTTGCGGGTTCAGGCAATTCACTCACCTCGGCCTCCCAAAGCGCGGGATTACTGGCTGAGCCACCGAACCCGGCCAAGTTTTCTTTTTCAATTTATATTTTATTTTAAAGATATGTGGTACAATTCAGAATTAGGTATACAATGGACATCGCACAAGTAAAGTTTGGGCCTCCTTTTGGTTCGCACTTTGCCTGATTTGAGATGAAAAATTTCAATTATGTTACCCTTAAAATTTTAATACATTTAATTAATTTTCAATGTTTCTAACAAAGTCTAAAATTATTCAGCAATTTCTTCCTCCTCCTGAATAAAACAAGATACTTAGAAAATTTACTTTCTTTTAGACATCTTGTCAGCCATTATTATTTTAGTTATTGCTGCCAAGAGAGGTTTTGCCTTTTAAACACAAAACATTAACCAAGTTTTTACAGTGAATAGTTAAATTCATTTACATGTGAGTTGCATTTATTATTTGCTTCTACTGGTCTTCAGTATTTCAAACGTCATCCTTGCCCATTGATTTTTACTGGAGAAGACTCTGCTTGTGTGTCTTTCAACTTTCTTGATAACTACAACAATTGCCATACTGTGCTGTTATTGCATAATCTTACAACTGGTGTGCACACTCAATTGTTTTCAATCCTGCTTGTAGTTCACCTTGACAATTAACTTTTCTTGAAAACAATTCAGTCATTATAGTTTACTCAAATAATCCATTTTTCTTTTTCTGCCTGTTACCTACTTTTACATTCCTTTTCATTAGGTGATTTTTTTTATCTCTTTGAAAATTCTGAACATGTTTATTTTAAAGTAATCATTTTACTATTATGAATACTATAGGCTTTGTTTTTATTTTTAGGGTTAATATTCTCTAGATGTTTTAAAGTTTAGAAGATGTAACAAGTGAGCATTTCTATTTGTTTTATTTTTGCTGTTTCATTCAGTTTTTAAACTTTCTTTTGTTTTCCTTCTATTTTGTTTGCCTTAAAGATGTCTCCACTTAATCCTGGGAACCAATTTTTTAATAAACATCTTAAAACTTCTGCTAAATGATTGTAGTGAGGATAGTACAGAGCTACTCTTCAGTCAGTGGCTTATATCTTTCTGTGAGAGAATATCTGTTTCATTTCGTTTCCTTAGATGACAGTTGAATAAAACCTAGAGCTCTCATTCTTCTTGGACCAGGGAAGGAACTGTACACCAGCCTCCGACTCTGAAGAGAGAATGTGGTTCTTGATTTCTGTCTCATAAAAAGAGCTTCCTTCCTCTTTATACCTAAGCGAGAATCTCCCATCTGTCTTGTTCTCCTAAGGGTAAAGAGGACACTTATTCTTGACACAGGCTTATATGGGCCTTCTTGAGAGCATCTGCCTTGATTTCTTCCCGAGTCTTGATGCAAATTTTGAAATTTGTTTTGTAGATGCTTTATCTTCCACTTATGACCTCCTGTTCTTTTTAAAAAAATAATTTAATTTTAGTTGGCAAATAATAATTGTATGTATACAAGAAACTCAATAAATTGTTTAATGTGTCAAAATTTACCAGTAGCCCACACGAATAACAAGTCCTGTGCTATGCCCAGTGTTCCACAAGTCACATGACCTGTGATGCACACGGTTGCCCATCAAATGTACTAAAACGCAACCCAGATGCCCCTTCCTTGCTCTTTGCCACAACTTAAATCCTGCAGCTGATTTTTTAGGAAGCCCTGAGTGATCCAGATGCACCACTTTGTCCCCTGAGCCTAGCCAATCTATTTGGTTCAACCACATTAAAGACACAAAATAATTTTGTTCTCAGAGGAAACACATTTACTGGGGATAGAGAGGCATAGAGAGGACAGCATGCTCATCTCATTTCCCCACAGGTCTGGGTCTGAGGATAGGGCATTTTTCACGTCTAAACACTCCCTGGAAAGACAGTGGTGGAGGACAGATGGGCTAACATGGAATGCTGATTCGCCAGAGCTTGTCTGGTCATCCAGGGTCAGAGTTGCACTTCTGAGGACAGAGAGAGGAAGGGGAGTGGAGAGGAAGGAAGAGGAGAGGAGGGGAGAGAGAAGAGGAGAGTAGGGGGAAGGGGAGGAATAGGCGTTACCTGGAAGATCAGGATTCAGGAGTCAGTTGCTCCAGTTCCTACCTGGGGCTACATTCAGCCTCTTTCTTCTAAGTCTTTCTCCACATAGACCCTTAACTACATATGAGAGAACTAAGAACTTAGTCACCTCAGGTTCTATCTACATGGGTTGCTCCTTCTGGAATGGTATTCCTCTTGAATGAATTTTTTTTTTAATTTAAATTTTTTTTAATATAAAGATGTGGGGTACAATTCAGGATTAGGTAAACAAACGTTGATTATGCAGGTACCTTTGTTGATGAAGTGTGTCCCTCCCACCCCTAGCAGGTGTGTAAATTACCCATTCCTGACCTGGAGAAGTATTATGAAAAATAACAATACAGGACTCTTTCAAGGCCCTGTAATTGGAATGAATTATTTATAATTGAGCTTTCCAAATGAGAGAAGGGGGACACCACTCTTTTTAATTCAACTTTATCTTAAGTAATGAAGATTTGCTATTGATTTTTCATCTCTTATTCAACACAACTCATTTTAATTATGGGCATTTTCATCATTTTGCTGGGTGCCTACCACATCTGTTCTATGATCAATATAGAAAGCACAGTAAGGTCCTCCAATGAGGCCATTGCCTTCAACGTCATTTTGTTGTAAGGTTGACGAGAAAAAAAGACTGATTCCCAGTGGAAATCACTGACCCTGAGGCTTTAGACCACTCTTCCCAGCTCTGCGTGGGTTTTCTCTGGGCACTCGGTTCCTTTCCACATACCAAAGCTGTGTCGGTTAAGCTATGCCTGTCTGCAGGTTCCCTGAGTGAAAGTGGGTGCATGAGAGCACCCTGAAGCCAGAAGGGACAGGATGGTGGCCAGTCCAGGTCCACGCCAGAAGGGAGCTGAGCTATTGGGATAGGCTCCTCTCACCAATGACTCCAAACAGGAATAAGTGGCTCAGACATGAATGAATTACAAGTTGTATAATGTAGAAATTTGTGAAGTATATGATGATCAGAGAAATGAAGAACAATAAACTGTGCAGTAAGAAAGTGCTCAGGTGGCTACCATATTTGGTTTCGTTCCTGTTTGACTGTGTGGTAGAAGCACTATCCCTGCAATTTCACTTGGCAAACATTCTTCCTTGATTTAACTCACCCCAATGACTGCTGTCACTTACTGATTCATCAAATATTGGGAAACTATCTGACTTCTTCTCATTAATCTTTCTTAAATGTGTTTGTAGCTCATATTTACTTTAATGTCTAAATATGAGAAGTGTTTGGGGGTGTTTATTTAGAAGTTTGGTAATTGTGTGTGTGTGTGTGACCAGAAATATGGCAGAGAAACTTAGCTTTTAGTTATATTAATTATCCTATGGTAAAATTGGTTTTATTTTATGTTGTTTTCCTTAAAGTCCCAGCTTCCAAGAACCTATCAAAGGTGTTAATTGAGGACTCACTGTATTGATCTGAGAGTATACGATATTTTACTTTCTGTATGCAATCTCTCTCCAACCTGAAATCCAGAAGCTTGAAAGTAGGATGACTATTTTCCAAAATTTAGATTGGATGTGTCAAAACATTTTTTTAGCTCAACGTATGAATAAGATATATTCTTGTCACTTCAGTGTAATATGTGATGTCTCCCACAAAATATTTTGTCCCTATTGTGTATCTTAATTATTCTGCAGAGAAGTAAGTACATAGTTTTGGTATGTATATGTATTTATATTTTGTTTATAATACACTGACTAAGAATATATGTTCTCTTTTTTATTTTATTTGTTTTTTCTTAATCTGTAAGTCATTATTGCTATATAAAAGTTGCACTATAACTGATATAACTATAGATAGATAGATTCATATTTTGCCACCACTTCTTAAACTTCCATTCAATGTGGAATTGATTCCCATCAAACATGCAAACACCACTGTTTTCAAGGACACTATCAATTTCAGTGTTTTCAATTTCAATGACCATTGTCAGTTCTTATATATGATCTTGAAACATCTTTTGATAGAATTGATCACTCTTTTATCTTAAACTTCTTTCTTTACATGACTCCCAGGACTCTTCCTTCCTATCCTTCATAAAACTGGCCAACCATATTCTGTCTACATTGCTAAATCCTCTCCTTATTTCTTACCTTTAGGTTTTGGAGTGCCCTCTGGCTCATTCCCTGCTCTCCATGCCATTCTTAACATTTATTCCCCAGGTGGGCTCAGGCAATCCCGTTGCTCTTTTTTTTAAGTAGGGTTTATAAAGGAGACGGAAAGTCTCCCACCATGGGAGGGGACCTGAAAGAGGTTGCCCCATCTTATTGCTCTTAATCCTATCTATTTACTAATGATTCTCAAATTTATACTTACCACATCAGTCTTGAGATTGACTCCAGACTTTAACATGTAGCTGCTCATTTCTCATCTCTACTTGAATGTTTAATAGATTCACTAAATTTGGCATTTCTAAGGCAATATTATTGCATATATTTACCCTTTGAACACACAAACAAGCACAAAGCTGCACCCCGTTTTGTACGTTCAAAAAATTTGGAGCTCCACTTATTCAATTGCTCCAGAGAAAAATCCTAGATGACATTCTTGTTTTATTTCCCTCCCACATTCCACATCCAATAGATCAGTATGTCCTGATAACTCTACATGCGACCAGTGACTAATGACTTTCCATTCTCTTCCAATTAATATCAAAGTGTTACCTTGACTATTTCAACAGATCCCCAACCGGTCTCTTTTCTCCATGACACACTATTTGGAATGAAGAATCAAAGTTATTATTTGAAAATATAAATTGAATCATAAAAATATTTTTTAAGTTATTCCAGTGATTTTCCATCTGACTCAGAAAAAAAATTATTTACTATGGTGTACCAGCTGGATGTGACCTGATGATACTCCAACCACAAAATAGCTCAGATACAGCTAATGCTGTCATCTTGTTACAAATCAAAACACTCTGTACTTTGTGCTGCTTTGTCTAAAATGCATTCTTATGGAAACAAGAACATATGATTATATCATTAGATGTAGAAAAATCTTTTGATAAAATAAAGCATCACTTCTTGATGAAAACACTTGAACACCTAGGCATAGAAGGAACAAACTTCAAAATAGGAAGCGCCATCTGCAATAAATTCACAGCCAACATATTGCTAAACAAACAAAAATTGGAAGCATTTCCCCTGAAAACTGGAAAAAGACAAGGCTGTCCACTCTCACCCTTCCTGTTCAACATAGCATTGTAAGTCTTAGCTAGAGCAATCAGATAAAAGAAGGAAATCAGGGATATCCAAATAGGAAAAAAGGAAATCAAGTTATCCCTCTTTGCTGACAATATAATCCTATACCTCAAAAATCCAAGATAATCTATCAGAAACCTCCTTGTGCTGATTAAAAAACAACGTTGGCAAAGAATCAGCATACAAAATCATCTTGCAAAAGACAGTTACATTCTTATACACCAACAGCAAACAGGCTGAGAACCAAATAAAAAGCACAATCCCATTCCCAATATCCATTAAAAAAAAGAAAGAAAAAGAAATACTTTGGCATCTTCCTAACCAGAGAAACGAAAGACCTTAACAATGAAAACTATAAAAACACTGCTCAAAGAAGACACATACAAATGGAAACATATTCCATGCTCACAGATTGGAAGAATCAACATTGTTAAGATTTCCATCCTACTCAAGGAATCTACAGATTCTATCCAATACCCATTAAATTACCAATATCTTTTTTTTTTTTTTTTGAGTTGGAGTCTCACCCTGTTGCCCAGACTGGAGTGCAATATCATTCTTCTCAGATCTGGAAATGACAATACAGAAATTCATATGGAAACATAAAACACCATGAATAGCCAAACAGTCCTCAGCAAAAGAAACAAAGTGGGAGATATCACACTTCCAGATTTTAAACTTTACTGTAAGGCTAAAATAATCAAGACAGCCTGGTACTGGTACAAGGACACGCACATAGACCAATGGAATAGATAGAGATTCTGGAAGCAAAGTCTCAATTTCTCAACCAATTCGTCTTCAACAAAGCCTCCATCATCAATCACTGAGGAAAAGAGAACCTGTTCAGTAAATGGTGCTGGGAGAACTGGCTGACCATATGCAGGAGATTGAAACAGGATCCCTACCTATTACCATACACAAAAATCTACTCTAAAAGGATCAAGACCTAAATGCAAAACCTCCCCGGGCTCGGTGGCTCAGCCTGTAATCCCACGCCTTTGGGAGGCTGAGGTGAGTGGATTGCCTGAGCCCACGGGTTCGAGACCCACCTGGGCAGCGAGACCTCATCTCTACAATAAATCAAAAAATCAGCCGGGCATGGTAGCGCATGCCTGTAATTCCGGCTACTCAGAAGGCTGAGGCGGAAGGATTGCCAGAGCCCAGCAGGTCGAGGCTGTGGTGGCCGGGAGCGGCCACTGCACTCCAGTCTGGGCGACAGAGTGAGACTCCAACTCAAAAAAAAAAAAAAAATGCAGAACCTCAAACTATAAGAATGTGAGAAAATAAAAGAGACACCCGTATGGGAATCAGAATAGGCAACCAATTCCTGATCAAAACTCCAGACGTCCATGCCATAAGAGATAAGATACACAAGTGGAACTTCATTAAACTAAAAAGCTTCTGCAAAACAAAAGAAATCATCAAGAGAGTGGGAGGACAGCCCACAGAACGGGAAAAATATTTTCCAAAAGTATATATGACAAAGGCCTAACATCCAGAATCTACAAGAAACTTAAACTTGCCAAAAAGAAGAAAACAAACAGCCCCATTAGAATGTTGGCAAAAGACTTGAATAGACACTTCTCCAAAGACATTCAGGTAGCCAACAGAAGCATGAAAAAGTGCCCAACCTCGCCAAACTCCGTCGCTCAGCCTGTAATCCCAGCACTTTGGGAGGTTGAGGTGAGTGGATAGCCTGAACCTGCGGGTTCAAGAGCAACCCGCGCAACTTGGCGAGACCTCCTCTCTGCAATAACTAGAAAATTGGCTGGGAGTGGTAGCACGCACCTGTAGTTCCAGCTACTTGGAAGGCTAAGGTAGAAGGATTGCTGGAGCCCAGTGAGTTGACACTGGGGTGCCCATGACCTGGGCGACAGAAGGAGACTCCAACTCAAAAAAAAAAAAAAAAGAGCTCAACTAATCATCAAAGAAATACAAAACAACACCATACTGAGGTACCACCTAACCCAAGTAAGAATGACCATCATTACTAAAACAAGCATCAACAGATGCTGGAAAGGAAGTAAAGAAAAGGGAACACTTTTACACTGCTGGTGGTAATGCAAACTAGTTCAACCTCTACGGAAAACAGTGTGCCGATTTCTAAAAGAACTAGAAATTGACTTTCCATAAGACACAGCAATCCCCCTAACTTTGAATATACCCAGAGGAACTCAAATCATTCTATAAAAATGATACCTGCACATGCATGTTTATTGGAGAACTAGTCACAATAGCAAAAACATGGAACTACCAAAGTTACCCATTGAAACAGGACTGGACAAAAAAAAATGTGTTACATATACATGACAGAATATTACGCAGCCATAAAGAAGGACTAAATGATGGACTTCACAGCAACTTGGGTGGATTTAGAGTCAATTATACTCAGTGATCTATCACAGAAACAACTGAATACAATGTTTTCACTCCTAAGCGGACCCTGAACATTTACCGTAATACTATAAGAAAGGGATTGGTAGTAGCTAGAAACTACCAGGGGAAGGAAGGGGGAGGAACATAACATCATTAAGGGTATTTGATCTCAAATCCAGCAAAATGGGGACCAAGGTGAGATCCAATCTTTACCTGTACGATGATTACTTGTACACCTAATCCTGAATTGTACCACACATCTTTAAAAAAAAATTCATTCTTTCCAGGTCTTTGCAGAGTTAATTTTTTACTTCACTGAGCCCTAAACTCAAATGCCACTTCTTCAGAGATCATCTTTCCACATTCCTTTTCACTGACTCCAACAATCAGTTTCTTGCACTGACAGGAGCTCAGTAGGTATTTATTAGATGAATGACGGTGTCAGGTGAATCTGGAATTGGAGTGGCTATCCAGAGCACAGGGCTATCTTTAGAGTGTACAGGGATATAAACAAATATATATATATTTCATGTGTAGGATTCTTGTCTACAAAGCATTTTTATTAAAAATGTTTTCAACAATTTATAAGGCTATGATAAAGAATGACTTTATGAAAATAAAAAATTATGCATAGAGAAAATTACTGACATTTTTCTTTTCAATTAGTGCAGATGAAGGGTCTTTATAGTCTCCAGGCACCATTTCTTACTATTCAGGTGTTAGGACCATCTCTTCATGCTCTTTCCTGTCAAAAGGACTATTTCCTGTTAATTTCATGTCTGTCACCTAAGACATAGTTGGCTGCATTTCTGTTATTTTAATTCCATGGCCCTGTTTGTATTAAAACAATACAGACATTCTTGCCCTTGTAGTTGTCTAATAACATACATTTAATGTAGATTCCATTGTTACTCACGAAACCTCATTCTCCATCATGCAGCCTTTCTCAAAGGTTGTCATTTCTTCCTTGAGGATAACCCCAAGTGCAATTCTTACCCATATGCAAGAAAATGTAAATGGTAATTTGTTTCTTGTCATGTTAATTTTGGCTAAGAATTCTATAATTTCATTGTGCAAACATGGGAAAACATGTTTCAACCATGTCTTCTCTTAAACTCTTTAGCCTGCAAGATTCCCTGAGGACTATTTCATTGTTGCAGACACTAAGTCTTCTGGACACTGTCAGAGTAGTGAGAATGGTTTGACTAGTAGGCAGAGCCTGAGGAGGGGGCAGCTGACCTTGGTGCTATGCCACCATGGGCAACACAGGCAGAAGAAGGATGAGGGAGCACCTGCACACCTGCCCACACATGGCTCTACCTACCAAGGAATCGAGTGTCACCTCAAATCAGAGTGTCAGTGCCATTCTTGTATCCCAATCTCACATTATCCATTTGCCAGGTTAGTCCACTTGGAACCTGATCTTCCCAGGTTGAATACTAGCTTGTGGCCGCCAATTCCCTGATCTCCTGTGCATCTGAAGTCCCCAAGAGCAAGGGCAGGGATTGGGAATGCGGTGTTACAGAAAACTCCCAAGGGCAGAGACTAAGACTGGATCATTGACTCCTACCAGGAGCTTGGTGCACTCTGCCCATACCACAATGCAGATGGCTGATCCAAGAAACCCAAGGGGACCTTGGAAAATCTTCTGAATGCCTCCCCAAGCCCCAAGCTCTCATGCCTGGGCCTAAGGACTCTGCTACATGGGAAAATGCAGTTTCTGTTTAGCTACCAGAAGAACAATTAGAGTTTTTAACATAATGTCCTCATTTAAACTATCCTCAAATGTGATAAACAGAAATCCATAAATTATAGATTGAAACTTTATACATAGACACAAATTTATAATTAATAAATTTAGATATTATTGTTCTTTTTCTTTTTTATTTTTATTTTTTGAGTAGGAGTCTCACTCTGTTGCCCAGATCAGAATGCAGTGGCACTCTCACAGACACCGCAGTCTCAACCTGCTGAGTTCAGGTGATCCTTCCATGTCAGCCTTCCAAGTAACTGAAACCACAGGCATTCACCACCATGCCCGACTAATTTTTCTAGATTTATTGTAGAGACGAGGTCTTGTCAAGTTACCTAGGCTGGTTTCAAATCCCTAAGCACAGGCAATCCTCTTGCCTCAGCCTCCCAAAGTGCTGGGATTACAGGCGTGAGCCACTGTACCTGGCCTGTTCTTTTTCAACGTGAAAAGGATTGTGACTTTCAAGTAATGAGATGTTCATTTTATTGTGTAACCTGAAAGCTGACTCTAATGGCAATTTATGTACTGGAGATGTTAAATTGTTTTGAGAAGTAAACACATCATCAGAATAAGTCTATTCATTTCAAAGGATAGCATTTTTTGGTTGTGTGTGAGCTGTTATGATTATTTAAAAATCAAGTCTTATTAATCACCAAACAAAGCAAAATAAAGAACTCTCCAGCATCATTAGGTAAGCATAGCTTACAAACACTAATTCAAACTAAATTCAGTGGTTGATTTCCAATTTTAAATGGGCAAAAACTAAATTGTACAGAAGAGAAAAGCAAGTAATAAACACAATCAAAAAACTAGGAGATACTATAAGGATTTGATTTAGTTGACTGGAAAAAAAACTAAGAGCTAAAAAGAATGTCTCTGTTACTCATCTCGAATATACACAAGGAAATACTCGTTATAGAGCATGTGTACACAGAAATTACTTCCTTGACAATATATCTTTGTACTGCATCTATATTTCACTTTCTATATACCCTAAAGCTCTGCCTTGACCCACCTACAAATCAGAAAAGCCACACAACCCCACACTATTAACCTTAGGATGCTAAGATTGGAACATAGTTTAAGGCCAATCTAGTAGAGCACTAAGATGTACCGATTCAAGAGCAATGTATAATATATTGGAATCCTAATCTTAGAAAAGTTACAATTCTCACACATGATCAATCAAAAAAGGAATTTAGAGCTAGTTGGGAGAGATCCACTCAGTGACCTCATTTTAGGTTCAATGGTTTTATAGCATTTTATTCTGAAACAATCTGGAGAGCTGTGCTATTTTTTGTTGTTGCTGCAACAAACGGCTATAAACTCAGTGGCTTAAAACAAGTCACTCATTCCCTTACAGTCTTGAAGATCAGAGATCCTAAATCTGTATTAGTGAGCTAAAATCAGGTATTAGTAGCATTGTGCTCTCTCTGGAGGCTTCAGAGGAATTTTTTGACACTTTCAGTATCAGGTGGTTTCTGCAACCTGTGGCTTGTGGACACCTTACTCCAGTCTTCAAGTCCAATACCTTCTAATGTCTCTATATTCAGCATTCCCATTACGTTCTTCTCTGTGCGTTGTGTGTAAAATCTCCCTTTATTTCCCTTAGAAGAATTCATGTGATTACATCTAGGGCCAACCCAGTTAAAATAAGGTAATCTCAGCTCAAGATCCGTAACCTAATCACATCTGTAAACACCCTACTTTTCTCTCATTCTTTCTGAGCATATAATATAATATTCACAGATTCTAGAGATTATGATATGCATATCTTTGCGGAGGTATTTTTGTCACCCACCCTATGAGCCTGGGAAGACCTCTTGCATCTAACGAAGGTGTGGGGTACCAACAACTCACCATATAACACATAGGTCAAAATTTATACTAAATGAGAATACAAGTAAATGACAACGGGACCCTGGAACTAAGTGAGTTACAGCAGAGAGACACCACTCAATCTTCTATAGGCCTGCATGGTTTTTCTTACAGTGCCAGAACTATAATGACCTGTAGATGAGCATGTAATGTGCCCAGAAGAACCTCCATCTTGACAAGATTAGGGTTCTGTTTACTTTCAAATAAATTTTACTTTTAGAGTAATTTTAGGCTCACAACAAAAGTAAATGGGAGGTAAAGAGACATGGTGTATAATTCCAACACCGCATAAGCATAGTTTCCTCCACTATTAACAGAGTGCTACATTTGTTATGATCAATGAACTTACATTGGCACATCAATATCACCCAAACTCCATAATATACATTAGCGTTCACTCTTGGTGTTGTACATTCTATGGGTTTGGAAAATTTGTCACACACAGTAGTTTCTCTGCCCTAAAAATCCTCTATGCTTTGCCTGTTCACCCATCTTTCCTGGTTAATTCCTCACAAACACTTTTCACTATCATCATAGTTTTGTCTTTTCCAGAATGTCATATAACTGGACTTATGGAGTATTCGCCATTCAGACTAGATTCTTTTACTTAGCAATATGCAATTACCTTTCCTCTATGTCTTGTCATGGCTTAATAACTCATTTCTTTGTAGTGGGGAATAATATTCCATTGTCAGAGTGCACCACAGTTTATCTATCCACCCACTGAAAAAATGTCTGAGATGCCTCCAAGTTTTTGCAATTATGGATAAAGTTGGTCTTCATGTGCACATTTTACAAGATTCAGTGTTAATCCCTATCACTGCCTTATGTAAGAAAACAATACCCTTTAATGCTGCTGTAAAATATGTACCCATTTAACACCGCTGGGCCACTCATACTGTAGGACCTAAAACTGAAAACATGCATGGTTGTGAGAAGCACTTGCTCAGTTCTGCTGAAGGGACCGTGTTCATATTTTATCCAGACTCCAGGTAACTTAAACCTCACTTCCTTCTTCAAAAATAGACTTATTTATTTATATATTTCATTATATTCCAATAACTAGATTCTGATCTTATTTCCATTAGACCAAATCCTAGTGATGATAAACTGTTACTCACTACTTAGCAGATGTTCTCAACTACTGTAGACTGTACAAGTAAGTCTGGTTGTGAGGTGTTATCAAGCCCATTTGCATATAAGGAAAATGAGGCTTTGAAAGCTAAATAATCTTTTCCAAGATCACACTACCAGTAAGAGAGAGGTAGAGTTTGAGTCTTTCTGATCAAAATTTCTTGTTATGTACATCATATCCTTAATGATTGGGTTTCAGTCTAGTCTTAACGACTAGTATTGCTGTCCTCAAATACTTGCTGCCCCTTAGTTGAATTCTTAGGTCTTACTGCAACTAACCTCTGATTTGTGCCTTACTAGTTAGGCTGGGGTAGTCACCAGCATGAGTGAAGAATGTAAGGATCATTAGCTATTGCACTTGAATTCTGCTTGCTTCTTCTTCCAAAATCACCCCATCCTGGAGTCAGACTTCCAGTTTGAGAATTACGTTACTATGTCTTTTGGTTTATCTTAAAATTTGAGAACTAAATTTTGACTCTCATCCTATGAGCCCATCCTTAACATAGAGAATCTTTGGATTTACATAGAATTCAGATGTCATATCTTTATTTATTTTGGCTTAAATCTCAGCTGGCATTTTGTTTGTTTGTTTGTTTTGCTTTGTTTTTTAGCATTTTGGCCCAATTTGTTAATTTCCTGAGCCTACATTAGAATGCTATCAGTTCCCATATTCATTCCATCATTCCAGAAATAATAAGGGTTGAACCACTGAAACCATCATATGTAAGAAAAAAAAAGCAATACCTGAAATACTAGGAAAAAGTGTACCTATGGTCTTTCTCCTTTAAAAGATTATACCTACTTGGTAATAACATTTACTTACAGGAAATATTTATAAAACAAGGGGAGCCCCCAAGAAGGGCAGTCTCTTTGTAGTACAGTAGTGTGGGTTTCCCTCACTAGGAAAGTATTCTAAGAACCCATCAGCATCAGTGTACCAACTAGCATTGTGAGAGGCTGCATCAACTTCAGTGAATTTTGTTTATTTTTATTTTTATAGAGATCCTTTCAACACATTTGCCTGTTTTAAGATGAGTGATGTACAAGCACATCTGACCATACAACACTGAGTATTCAGCAGTTTTTGTCCAAAAATGACATGAACCCCATGTCCTACACTTGCTATCTATTCACCCAATCTTGCCCTGAGCAATTTTTTTGTTTTGTTTTGTTTTTCCACATGAAAAAAAGCCCTGAAAGGGAAATGTTTTGCCTATGTGGAAGAGGTGAAACAAAAAATGGCAGTAGCACTAAAAGGAATTAAAACTGACGAGTTCAAAAATTGTTTTGTGCAACGGAGAAAGTATCTCGATAGGTGTATGGCATCGAATCCAGAGGACTTCGAAGGTGACTGAAGTTTAAGCATGTAATATGAAATACATTTTAAAAATAAATTCCAGGTTTTTGGAGGGCCCCCCTCTCCTACAAGAATGTATATGAAATAATAGGGTCCTTGATATTGTGTAGAATAAAAAGTGTTATTTTTACGATGTGCTTGTTTTTCATGCTCACTTTTGAAACAGTTTGTGTTTAACAGCTTACCAAAATATAATTCATACACTATACAATTCACAACTTTAAGCGTAGAGGTCAGTGCTTGTTATTAAATATACAGTATGCTACAACCATCCCCGTAGTAGATTAGAGGTAGACTTCTGTCACCCCAAAAGATTCCCTGTGCTTATTTACAGGCAAGCTCTGCTTCTACCCTGAGCCCTTGGCAGCAAAAAATCTACTTTATGTTCTGTAGCTTTCCCTATACAGATATTTTGCATAAATATAATCATATAGTATGTGATCTTTTTTACCTGGTTTCTTCATTTAGTATAATTTTTTTTTTTGAGGTTTGTTTATGCTCTAGCACGAATCAGTACTTTTGTTTCTATAATTAGCTGTATATGTATAGTGTATTTTGTTTATTCAGTTGATCAACATTTATTTTGTCCACATTGTGGCTATTTTAAATAATGCTGCAATGAATGTTTGGCAACATGTTTTTGCAGGGGCGTATGTTTTTATTACTCTCGGATAGATATCTAAGAAATGAATTGTTGTTTTTATGGTAAATTTAGAAGTCATGTTGTGAAACAGTTGAAATGGTGTCTGATTTTGCACACCTGACAATTTCTATGACTGTCCCTAAAGTATGAGTGAACATTCAAAAAATTATACAGTTTAAAACAAAAACAAAAACAACCATTGCTCATGTTTGGGGAAGTTTTCACTACCTGTTTGAGAAAATTAAAATGCATAACAGATTTTATCTACAGGAGAAAAACAGGGAAAAATAGAAGCATCTGATTACCAAAGTAAGTGATGAAGTCATATCCTTAGTTGCTATCCTACAATCTATTTTCTGATTCAGAAATGAAAGATGTTTGCAATCAGAGCAACTAGAATATCACACATTGTCTGAAATGTGTAATTTTTTAAATAGAGGTCTAGCTTCTGAATCACTTTCCTCTTGATAAATTCAGTTGAAGACAGTAATATAACAGAAAACACTCACAGAACAAGAAAGAGGATACCTGGCCCTGAATAACTGAGTCCAAAGAGAGAGGACAGATCCACATCAAACCCTGGGTGAGTCAGTAAGTCCATGAACTTGATTTTGTCTTCCTTGCTCAGAATCTATTTACAGTGTCAAAATGTAAATATGTGGTAGAAATAGAATATTCTGTCTCCAGCTGAGAAATGGAATGCAAGCAAAATCCCCAGGACACTTTTCATTATAAACTGCAATTGGCAGCATGCAACAAATATCACACAGGTGTAGATCAGTCAAAAATATTTGTGGCTCTTATAATTTAATTGTTTTGTGTTTCCCACAATGAAAAGACTGAGATAAACATAAAGGGCTGGTGGAGTATTTTTAAGTTACCATAAAAGGCCCAAATGTCCAGTATTCTTCTCCTTTTGTGTTTCTTCATGAGGTGTTTACAGAGTGAGACTGAAGAAGAGATGAGAAAGCAGACCCATAACCTGTGTTGAGAAAGCAAATCTGGCATGCAAATATTCTTGTTGAAAAATTGTTCATTGCTGTGTATTTTTTCTGTATGTATTAGTTCTACCTATTTTTCTTGGACCTGCCATCTAATATCATTATTTCACTTAATTTGTTATTTAAGCAAAAAGAAAGTGAATGCCTTTCATCTAGCTATAGTTAATTGATATACCTTCATGCATTTATAATTAGTATTTCTTTATTTTTGTATATGCTTTTATTATAAATAATTTTATTTTTAAAACAGAAATTAACCACAGTCAATTTTCTTTAAAAATGTACATGTTCAGTCCAATATTCAAAGTCCTCAAAGATAAACAATCTCAACCAAGAATTTCCTACCCAGCCAAGCTCAGCTTCATCAGTGATGGAGAATTAAAATCCTTTTCAGACATCCAATTCCTGAGAGATTATGCAGTTTCCAGACCAGATATACAGGAAGTGCTTGAAAAGGTATTAAGTACAGAAGAAAGAAAAAAAAAAAGAATGACCACACACTTACCAAGAGAACATGAGAACACAGAATCAACAGAGAATACATTGCAACAGCAAACTCAGAAACACACACATACAACAACCCAAAAGCTAAAAGACAAAAGAACAAACCAACTAATAAAAAACTTTATAGGAAGCTTATGACAGGGATACACAATCACATTTCAATAATCAGCCTGAATGTGAATGCACTAAATGTACTACTGAAAAGACACAGAGTGGCAAACTGTATAAAAAACCATGACCCAGTTATTTGCTGCTTCCAGGAAACTCATCTCACCTAGCACACAGACTCAAAGTTAGAGGGTGGAAAACGATTTTTCAGGCAAATGTTTCACAAAAGAAGGCAAGAGTCACAATCTTAATATCAGACAAAACAAACTTTAAGCTATCAAAAATTTAAAAAGATATGAAAGGACACTACATAATGATAAAAGATTCACTCTGTCAACAAGAAATATCCTCCTAAACATATATGGACACAAAACAGGAGCACCAGCATTTATAAAGCAACTAACAAGTAAACTAAAAAAAGAAATTGACTGTAATGCTATTATAGGTAAGGACGTAAATACCCCACTAACATCCGTAGGTAGATCATCAACGCAAAAAATCAACAACGAGATCCGGAAACTCAACTTGATGCTCAACCAAATGGATTTAATAGATACCTACAGAGCACTCCACTCAACAACCACAGAATATACATTATACTTACCACCACATGGAATATACTCCAAGATTGATCATAGCCTTGACCATAAATCAAGCATAAACAAATTTCATAAGGTTGAAATATTGTCATTTACCTTCTGAGATCACAGTGGAATAAAAATAAATAAAAATATCAACGGAATTCCCCAAAAACCCACAAAAACATGAACACTAAACAGCATGATAATGAATAAATACTGGGTCAGCACCAAAATCAAAACAGAAATTTAAAGATTCCTAGAAACAAATGAAGATGAAGAAACATCCTACCAAAACCTCTGGGATGCCATGAAAACAGTCCTAAGAGACAAGTTTATATCTCTAAAAATACACATCAAGAAAATGGAAAGCTCACAAATTAACAGCCTAACAAATTACCTAAAGGAGCTAGACAGACAAGACCACCAAAACCCTAAATTTAGCAGAAGAACCAAGATCAACAAAGTAAAAGCCCAAATATGGGAGATAGGAGACAAAATTATCATAGAAAAATAATCAACAAAACAAAAGTAAGGTTCTTAGAAACAATAAACAAGACTGATGGACCCCTAGTCAGAATGACCAAGAAAAACAGATTAAAAAGTCCAAATACACACAATCAGAAATGCAAATGCTCAAATCACAACTGAAGAAATACAAAAGATTTTCAGAGAGTACTATGCACACCTGTATGGAAATAAACTCAAAAATCTAAATGAAATGAAGGCCTTTCTGACATTTCAAAACCTCCCAAGGTTGAAACAAAAACACACTGAGATACTAAATAGACCAATAACAACCCAGAAAATTGACTACATCATAAGAAAACTACCTACAAAAATAAAAAATAAGCCCAGAACCCGATGGTTTTCCAGCAGAATTTTACTAAATACACAAGGAGGAGCTGACACCAATTCTATTTAAAGTATTCCAGGCAATTGAGAAAGATGGAATTTTCCACAAGTCACTTTATGAGGCTAACATCACACTGATACCCAAACTGGGTAAAGATCCAACCAGAACAAAAGAGAACTACAGGTCAATATCCATAGTGGACATAGTTGCAAAAATTCTCAACAAGTTCTAACAAATCAGATCCAACAACACATCTCAAAAATCATCCACCATGACCAAGTAAGTTTCATCCCCAGAATACAGTGCTGGTTTAACGAATGCAAGGAATTAAATATAATTCAACACAGTGACAGATGTAAAAACAAGAACCAAATTATTATATCATTAGATGCAGAAAAAACATTTGATAAAACCCAGCATTCTTCTTGATAAAAACCCTCAAACACCTAGGTATAGAAGGAACATACCTCAAAATAGTAAGCACTTCTACAATAAACTCACAACCAGCTTATTGTTAAATGAACAGAAATTGGAAACATTTCTCCTGAAAAGCAGAACAAAACAAGGATACCAACTTTCACCCCTCTTGTTCAACATTGTTTTGGAAGTCCAAGCTACAGCAATTAGACAAGAAAAGGAAATCAGGGGCATCCAAATAGAAAAAGAGGAAGTTAAGTTATCCCTCTTTGTTGATATGATCCTATACCTCCAAAATCCAAGAGAATCTGTGAAAAACCTGCTTTCAGTTATAAAGAACTTTGGCAAAGTCTAGGAGTACAAAATAAATATTCAAAGGACAGTTGCATTTTTATACACCAATAAACACTTAGAGAACCAAATAAATGCACAATTCCATTCACAATAGTCACACAAAATAAAATGAAATACCTCAGCATCATCCTAACCAGAGAAGTGAAGACCTTTACAAAGAAAAATACAAAACACTGCTCAAAGAAATCCAAGAAGACACAAATAATTGGAAAAATACTCCATGCTCATGGATAGGAAGAATCAACATTGTTAAGATGTCCATCCCATCAAAGGCAATCTACAGATTCAGCTCAATACCCTTTAAATTATCAATATCATTCTTCTCAGGCCTGGAAATAACAATACAGAAATTCACATGGATACATAAATGACCATAAATAACCAAAACAATAAAGCAAAAGAAATAAAGCAAGAGGTATCAGGTATCACACTTCCAGAATTCAAACATTACCATAAGGCTAAAATAATCAAAACAGCCTGGTAGTGGTACAAGAACAGGCATAAGGACCAATAGAATAGGATAGAGATTCCAGAAACAAAACCTCAATTTCTCTACCAACTCATCTTTAACAAAGCCTCCAACAACAAACACTGGGGAGAGGAGAACCTGTATAGTAAGTGGTACTGGGAGAACTGGCTGACCACATGCAGAAGATTGAAACAAGACCACTGTCTATCACTATACACAAAAATCAACTCTAAATAGATGAAAGACCTAAACATAAAACCTCAAGTCATAAGAACCTTAGAAAACACAGGAGACACCTTTGTGGAAATTGGAACTGGCAACCAATTCCTGATCAAAACCCCAAGTGCTCATTCCATAAGAGATAAGATAGACAAGTGGCACCTCAACAAACTGATAAGCTTCTGCAAAGCCAAGAAACCATCAAGAGAGTGTGGGGACTGTCCATAGAATGGAAAAAAAACATTTGCCAACTATATACCTGGCAAATGCCTAGTATTCAGGATCTACAAAGAACTCAAATGTGCTAAAAGGAAAAAACCAAACAGTTGCATTACAAGGTGAGCAAAAGACATGAATAGGCACTTCTGAAAAGAAGTTATATGAGCAGCCAACAGATACATTAAAAAGTGCTCAGCCTCACTTATCATCAGAGAAATGCATTTCAAAACCACATTGAGATACCACCTAATTCCAGTAAGAATGACCATCATTAATAAATCAAACAACAACAGGTGCCAGCGAGGAAGTGGCAAAAAAGGAGCATTTCTACACTGATGGTTGGAATGAAAACATGTGCAACCTCTTTGGAAAACAGTTTGGAAACTTCTGAAAAAAACTGGAAATGGACTTTCCAATAACCCAGCAATCCACCTATTGGGAATATACTCGGAGGAACTCAAATCATTCTATAAAAAATATACCCACACACACATGTTTATTGCAGCAGTGGTCACAATAGCAAAAACATGGAACCAACCATGCTGTCCATCAAAACTGGACTGGATGAAAAATATGTAGTACATATACGCAATGGAATATTATGCAGCCATAAAGAAGGACAAACATATGAACTTTGCAAACATATGGACTTGGATGCATTTAGAGTTCTATCGTACTAAGTGATCTATCACAGAAACAAAGAACTGAGTACCACATGTTCTCACTCATAAGCGAACCCTGAACAATTAATACTATAAAAAAGGCATTGGCAATAGTTGGACACTGCCAGGTGGGGGTTGGGGTGAACACAACTTCAGTAAGAGTACCTGATCTCAAACCAGGCAATGTAGGGACCAGAGAGAGGTCCAGGCTTTACTTGTATTATGAACACTTGTGTATCTAATCCTGAATTGTACCTCACATCTTTAAAATAAAAATAAATAAATAAATCAAAACCAGGTGAAGTGAAGCCCAAACTTCACCTGTTCAATGACTACTTGTATACCCAACCCTGAACTGTACTTGACTTCTTTAAAATAAACAATAATTTTTTTGTTTTGTTTTGTTTTGTTTTGAGTTGGAGTCTCACTCTGTCGCCCAGACTGGAGTGCAGTGGCCACTCCCAGCCACCGCAGCCTCGACCTGCTGGGCTCTGGCGATCCTTCCGCTTCAGCCTTCCAAGTAGCCGGAATTACAGGCGTGTGCTACCACACCTGGCTGATCTTTTTTTTTTAATTTATTGTAGAGAAGAGGTCTCGGCTGCCCAGGAGGGTCTCGAACCCGTGAGCTCAGGCAATCCACGCACCTCAGCCTCCCCAAGGCGCGGGATTACAGGCTGAGCCACCGAGCCCGGCTAAAATAATAATTTTTTAAAAAGAAAAAAATAATTACATGTTTGTGTTTTTCTTTTATGAACTAAAGGCACTGGTTTTATTTCTATCATTTTTTGAATACTTTCTGTGCTATATATTTATGTTTGGTAATATACTAAGTATATTTTTTAAATTAGCTATTTTGAAAATCACTTTGTAATTTGAAAATTATGCATGCTTTACTTTTTCCCTAATTTAAATTTTTTGTTGTTCCCTACATGTACCTGCTTCAATTTTATGATCAATAATAGTGACAGCTAGAATAAGCTACTATGTATTTATCTAAAAGAGTTCAGCAAACTACACCCTCTCATGCCAAACTCACCAAACTCTGCCTGTGTTTGTAAAGAAATTATTCTTAGAATACAACTGTGCTCATTTGTTTACATATTATCTCTGACTGTTCTTTATAATGACAGAGAAAAATAATCTGATGGATATTTTATAATTGGGAAAGTCAAAAATATTTACTGTCTATTCTTTTACATATAAAGTGTGTCAACTTTGATCTAAACACACACGTACTTCGCTTTGGGATATTCACTCTGACATGTTAAGCAAATTTTCACTGATAAGATAAAGTATTAATAATTAAATATAATATACTATGACTCTAGCACACGTGTTATTTCTAAAAAGCATAAAATAAATATAAGAAAAGCTGTGAAATCTAGAATTTATGAAGTTTTTGAAAGTGCAAAATATTGTTTTATAATACAGTAGGAGAATAATATAGGTAATTACACACAGTTGATAGTCTTAATACAGAAAATATCTATAGAACATATTCTGCAAAGAGATTTTTTAAAAAATGACCTTTCTTAAAGTTGTGTTTGCCACTTAACTATTGTCATTTTATTTCTTTGTTAAAAATATTTCAAATTATGGAAATAGTAACCTTAGCAATTATACAATAGTAACAACATAGGCATACTAAAAGCATTTCTATTATTTTACTTCAATTTTAATAGTTTCTTATTCCTTGTAAAGCAGAACTGGCTCTATTTTAATAAATGCACTACATTTTACATCAATTAAACCCCCCAAGAGTGACATAAAATTTGACAGTGATATAAGTGGCAAGCCACTATCTATTTCAAGCATGTCTGTTCTAGAGTATTTATCATGCTGTTGGTATTTAAAGGGTTGCAATGAACATTCCCATTGGTATTCTACAGCAATTTAATCACAATACTATTCATCATTAAGTGTTACCCTGTGGATAATATCATTCACCGTAGGGCTGATATTATGATACACTGGGGGGACCAAGGAGTTTTGTCTTCATTAGCTGACTTATATAGTGACTTGTAAGATTAAATGTCATCAGTGACCTCCTAATTGCCAAATTCATTGGCCTCCTCAGAGTTCTTGTGTTAATCGTCCTTCCTTCAATATCTGACCCTCCCAAACACCACATTCTTTTACACTCTCTTACCTCTGCTTCCTTGGCACTACAGTCTCCTGGTTAAGTTTATTTATTAAAATGTTCATATTCAGTCTCTTCCAAGGACTTTACTTCCTCTACTGTGTTCTTAAATAAAAGCATTTCAGAGATCTTTTTGATGAGGAGTTTTTGCTTTGTATTTCTCTCTAAGGAGTCATTTCCACTTTCATGAACTTACTGTCATTTCGCAGAGCAGAATTTTTTTGTAGTATCCACAGCCATCATTTCAATTACTTGGTGAAGCTCCTTGGGTTTCTATGGAGAGGGAAGGGAGGAGAAAAGAAGTTAAAATAAAAGAAAAGTATTTTATTTTAGATCATTAAACCTCCATGTTCTAAATATTAGGCTCTATATAAGAACTGACCATGGAAATGTATCATGATAAAAATTTCAATAAATATCACCCAATTTACTTTTGTACTACATAATGTGAAATGATAATGTATTTCATGCGGATAGTGGATCCTTATTGACTATACCCTTTATCAAAAACTGTGAAGAATCTAAGAATGTACCTAACTTGCAAGCTAACAACTTGGCTTGGCACATGTTCCTGGATCCTGGTAGACTATGAAAGACTTCTGGATCAGAGACAAAAGGAAATTTATAACTCAGAGCAATAGTCATGGCTAGAATGTCAGCATTGTGACAGTTCTCCAAGCCTCAAATCTTACAGGTGATGGAGTATTAAATAATGCCCATGCATACAGGGGGTAGTGTTAAAGGAAAGAAATTCTTTTAGGAAAGCCATATCTTTAATGAGGGATGGTAAGCCTACCTTACCTTTGTTCAGAAGAAGGCATTATCTTTGTTATTCTGGACAGTAAATAAACCCACTCTGCTCTGAGGATGGCAGTGTGGAAGCACAGAGGAGATGCTGACTTTCAAAGTCATTCACTATACAAACTTCCTTAAAATGGTAGTCTGGAACAAGACAGTCTTAACCCAAAACTGTGACAGAATTTTTTTAATTAATATCTACCCCTTGTTTCTACACAGTCTTGGCTTTTGGTGAATTTCCCATGCGTCTACCTCTTCTACGGTCATTCTAATTAATCTAACTGGCTGAGACTGGCTCCAAATTTATTAGATGCATATCAAATATCATTTAATTAAGATGACATTCAACAGCTCTCCAAGTTGAAGGATGAGTCCAACCTCAAATATTGACTTCATTTGTGTTCCCAGAGTCATACATCTAATCAGGTAAAAAAAAAATCTCAATGACCACCAGGATCAATTTTAGAAAGCAGGTGGCTTGTTCTTTGTTTCTGAATACATCCTTCTACCTGATCCCAGGTAACAATCCATGTAAAGAAGCATGTATTCTTAATTGCCCAGCCTCTACCTTGACCCATCAGGAGGAAGTCTAAAGCAATTCTATCATCTGTAACTTATCTGATCAAGGAATTAAGAAGGACTTGAATGCCTTACAAAGCTATAGTGTTGATATTGATCACTTCATGTAAAGTCAGCATAAAATATCATACCATAATATGATAATAATATCATATTATTATTTCTAATCAGATGATTCTACACATAGAGAAATCTGTAATGCTGTGGACTTAAATAATCAACTATTAATAGCTGTCCCTCTAGAAAGTTTGCCTGAATAACCAAGGTTGGCATCCTTTTCAAAATATATCTTTAAGTGTTTCAGGGCTACATAACTTAATAATGGTATTTTTTCATTGCTTAAATATTACTTACCACCATCCATAAGGTGTAATTCATCAGTTTTGTTCTTTTGAGGGACAGTTGGGAAGGGGGAGAGGCAAGTTAATGCCTGGTTTTCATTCAAATGGTACAGTTTTGAAGGCACACATTGTGCCTCTGAAAAGAGAGTGTCGATTACAATTGTTGAGACCTGCCAAGCGAGACCTAGCTCAGACAGGGATGATGATGGTGCCTTTGACATAGTCTTCCAGATATCCAATAGTGCTAAAGAAACACTCACCTATTTAATTCTTCCTTATCAACAGACTGTATATTAGAGGTCCACTTATTGCCCATTTGGCAATGCAGTTAGTAAATATGTTCATCACTGGTTTCTATAGACTTTCATCAAATCTCTTTACCCAACCCATGAAGCCTTCATTCTTTTCCTTGCATTAAGCTATGCCTCTGTCACCATTCCACCCTCACCATCTAAACAGCCAAGAACTGTGAAGTGTTTGATATTTCTCTGTTCTAGCAAGCTAACAAATTAACTACCATAATTTCATGGATCCAAGCAGAAGATTAAAATCTCATGGATCAGAGAAAAAGGACAGATTAATACTCACAGAAATAGTAACAGTTGAGTATCAGCATTGGCACTTGCTTTCTCAAACCTAAGTCCCACTGGGTGGCATAGAAAGGTGAGGTATATCTTCACAAGTAGTGAGTGACACACATGAAGAAATTCCAAGCATGAAAACTTGAATCTTTCATAATGAAGGGTATGACTTTCTGGTCACTTTTTCTGGAAGAAGTATTTATATTTATCACACTGGAGAGTAAAACAGCTTGCCCTTTTCTTCTTTCACTCTGTTTCAAGGTTGTTAATTATGCAGACTATTTTTAAGGATATACTGAACAAGCATAGCCAGAGCCTCTGCTCACATGATGTGAAGAAACATGAAAGAGCCCTGCAAAATCATCTACCCAATATTCTCTAATTGAAATAATCATTATTTTTAAAAGATCAGCAATAGCATTTATAGAACTTTTCCAAAAAAGAAATGTGAAGCACGTAAAGCATTCTTTATAAGCCATGTCTTAATATTAATCACTTTGAACAATGAAAGAAAAAAATTAAAGCGATTTATTCAAATTCATTGAGATTATTTATTATTATTGGCTGGATTTACTTCTATGGTAATTGAAGAAGACATCATTTAACATTTTGGTCAAAGAGTTCCCATAAGTGAACCACTTAACATTTAACAGAAATTAATTCCTGGCTGAGCTTGGTGGCTCAACCTGTAATCCCAGCACTTTGGGAGGCTGAGGTGAGTGGATTGCCTGAGCCCACAGGTTTGAGACCAGCCCAGGTTACTTGGCAAGACCTCATCTCTACAACAAAATAAAAAATAGCTGGTCATGGTAGCGCATGCCTGTAGTTTCGGCTACTAGGAAGGCTGAGGTAGAAGGATAGCCAGAGCCCAGCAGGTCAATGCTGGGGTGGCTGTGAGTATGTGTACCACTGCACTCCAGCCCGGGTGAAGGAGTGAAACTCTAACTCAGAAAAAAATAGTGATTAACTCCTATTTCAGCGGGCATTCTAGACAGCTTTAAAATGTCTAAATTCACTCCTATATTTATCTGTGACAAGATTGGTAAGAATTTGAACAACAGAGACTCAAGGGAGAGGCAAGATGGTGAGGGAACATGTTGGAGTTTGAGAGTCTCTGCAAAAGTGAGTGTCCATAAAACTCTCTGCATGAGTAGGTGTATGCCAGTGGGGCAGTGAATGTCCAACTGAGGGAGACTCAGGTTCATGCACACAGGGCTCTCCTCCAAAGGTGACTGCAACCTAGCACCACCCTGAGATTGGAGCTACCTGCTAGCAGGATTGTCTGCTGTTCTCAAGGCTCTCTTGAAAGGAAGCATCAGAGAACAGCTACTCCACACTGCCTGACACTGGCCCATACCTCACCTGTGACAGCAAGCCAAACGCTAGCAGCAGGAGCCATGGAGAATGTAGGGCATGGAATTCTGGAATGGAGTCCTGCTGCTGGTGAGGAGATGCAGACTCTTGCAATCTTCTCTATCCTGGAACCAGTCAGAGAACTGCATTCTTCTATCCAGCTCTGCCCAACCTCCAACCTGGGATCCAAAGGCTATCCCCACATCCCTCTGAGATTGACCATCCAACTCAGAGACACAGATGCCCCTCCCCCATCTGGAACAGGCACAGACATGTCAGATCTGAGTGGGAGACTTGTCAACAGCAGCAACAGCAGACAGTTGAGTGAATCCACATCTGATCCATCTTCCTCCCACAGTAGTCCCTAGGACATCTCTCTTAGGCTGAGAGCAATCCTATCAACCTGCACTGAGAGTGGAGGGGACAGACTGGAGGCCACAACCACTCCCTAAACTGGCAGCAGCAGCCAAATGTGGTGGCACTAGCCGGGCTCAACGGCTCAGCCTGTAATCCCGCACCTTGGGAGGCTGAGGTGAGTGGATTGCCTGAGCCCAAGGGTTCGAAACCTGCCTGAGCAACTTGGTGAGACCTCATCTCTACAATAAATAAAAAATTAAGCCGGGCTTGGTGAGACCTCATCTCTACAATAAATAAAAAATTAAGCCGGGCTCGGTGGCTCAGCCTGTAATCCCATGCCTTTGGGAGGCTGAGGTGAGTGGATTGCCTGAGCCCGCAGGTTCGAGACCCGCCTGGGCAGCGAGACCTCATCTCTACAATAAATCAAAAAATCAACCGGGTGTGGTAGCGCATGCCTGTAATTCCAGCTACTCAGAAGGCTGAGGCAGAAGGATCGCCGGAGCCCAGCAGGTCGAGGCTGCAGTGGCCGGGAGCGGCCACTGCACTCCAGTCTGGGCGACAGAGTGAGACTCCAACTCAAATAAATAAATAAATAAATAAATAAAAATAAAAAATTAGTCAGGCATGGTAGCGCACACCTGTAATTCCAGCTATTCAGAAGGCTGAGGCAGAAGGATCGCAGGAGCCCAGCAGGTTGAGGCTGCAGTGGCCGGGAGTGGCCACTGCACTCCAGTCTGGGCAACCAAGTGAGACTCAAAAAAAAAAAAAGAAAAAAAGTTGTGGCACTGTTTGGGAAAGGAATCTGGAGTTACAGAAACAGTCACAGAGCAAGTTTTTCTTTTGTTTGTGTGATTGTTGTTTTTTTTTCTTTCTTTTTGTTTCTATTTATGTTTTTATATTTGCTTTGTTTCTGTTATTTTAATTTTTTAAGATTTTATGTTTCTGTATGGGTATTTTTGAGGGTGAGTATATCACTAGGGCAGTCTTGTTTGGTTGTATGATTTCTGTATGGTTTTTTTCTCTCTTTGATTGTTTCTCTGTTTATTCATTATTTGGTGCACCCATCTGTTTTCCCTCTTCTTCTCTCTCTTCACCTTTCTGTCACCTTCCTCTTTCCTTTTTCCATTATTTTCCTTTTTCTTAGCTCATTTTGCTTTCAGAGGGCAAACATACACTCCCGCTGCATAGACAGATTGCAAGATGGTGGGAAGTGGGCTCCAGGGGCCCACATGCCTGTCAGATGATACTGTTTTCTGAAGATAGCTTTTGAATCATAGTTCTTCCCCTAAGTAAATCTCAAAACTGCAAAAATCACAGCCCCCCAGTCCACAGTTCAGCAACAAAATTGAACAAAGTCAGAGGATCTACATAGGAAGAATAGGAGATTGAGCAAACAGGTGTAAAAGCTATCCCCATCACTGAACAACAGAATTAAAGAAGAGGCAAAAAAAAAAAAAAAGGGAAAGGAAAACTTACACAAATGAAGAAGAACCAAATGAAGAACATGGGTCTCATACAGACCCCTGGATGGAAAACAACTGAGAATACAGACTTTGGAACTCAAACAATGAAGAGCTCCCAGAATGACTGGTCTTAAACCACAAACACAGATATGAAGATATTAATATGCAGAATAAATAGAAATGAGGAGAGACAAGAGGAAAGAATGAAGGAGATAACTGATTGATAACTGAGATAACAGCATTAAAGAATAGATTAATAAAATAAATAGCAAGTTGATAAGCATGGAAAGCAGCATTAACCAAGTGGAAGAGAGAATCTCAGAGCTTAAGGACAAAATATGGAACTAATCCAAACTATTAAAAATGTGGAAAAGAAGCTTAAAAAGACAGAACAAACCCTTCAGGAGATGAGCAATTATATCAAGAGGCTGAATCTAAGATTAATTGGAATCCCTGAGGCAGATAGAGAGATAGAGACCACCCTGGAACAAACATTCCATGAAATTATCCAAGAAAACTTCCCTCATCTCATCAGTGATATGACCTTTCAAACGCAAGAGATTCAGAGAATCCCTGCAAGACAACAAGTGAGAAGACCAGCTCCTAGACATATAGTTATTTGGTTACAGAAAGTAGGTATAAAAGAAAAAATCCTAAGGGCAGCAAGTAGAAAGATCAGACTATCTACCAGGGAAGACCAATTAGAATAGCAGCAAATTTATCTACAGAAACACTTCAGGCTGAGAGAGACTGGAGTCTAATCTTCAAAGTTCTCAAAGATAAACAATTTCAACCAAAAATTACCTACCCAGTTAAGTTTCATCAGTGATGGAGAATTAAAATCCTTTCCAGCTGGGCTTGGTGGCTCAGCCTGTAATCCCGCGCCTTTGGGAGGCTGAGGTGAGTGGATTGCCTGAGCCTGCGGGTTCGAGACCCACCTGGGCAGCAAGACCTCACCTTAACAATAAATCAAAAAATAGGCTGGGCGTGGTAGTGCATGCCTATAATTCCGACTACTCGGAAGGCTGAGGCGGAAGGATCACCAGAGTCCGGCAGGTGGAGGCTGTGGTGGCCGGCAGCGGCCACTGCACTCCAGTCTGGGTGACAGAGTGAGACTCCAACTAAAAAAAAAAAAAAAATCCTTTCCAGATAACCAAACCCTAAGAGTTTACACCTCCTCTAGACCAGCTCTACAAGAAACACTTAAGAAAGTAACAGACACAAAAGATAGGTAAAAAGAACCATGCCCTTCTCAAAAATGCAGGAAAAATATTGAAAATACACATAAATCAACCCAAAAATCAAAAGAAAGAAAGAAACAGCCAGGGTCATTGGCTCAGCCTGTAATCCCCCACCTTTGGAAGGCTGAGGTGAGTGAATTGCCTGAGCCCACGGGTTTGAGAACTGCCTGGGCAGGAAAGACCTCATCTCTACAATAAATCAAAAAATTAGCCGGGCATGGTAGCGCGCGCCTGTAATTCCAACTACTTGGAAGGCTGAGGCAGAAGGATCACCAGAGCCCAGCAGGTGGAGGCTTCGGTGGCCGGGAGCAGCCACTGCACTCCAGTCTGGGCAACAGAGTGAGACTCCAACTCAAAAAAAAAAAAAAAGAAAGAAAGAAACAAACAGCAACAACAACAACAAACCTTATAAGAACCTCATGACAGGGATAAGCTCTCACATCTCAATAATTAGCCTGAATGTGAATGTACTCAATGCACCACTGGAAAGACATATAATGGCAAATTGGATAAAATATCATGATGCAACAATATGTAGTCTCCAAGAGAGTCATCTCACCAAAAAGGACACTCACAGATTCAAAGTAAGAGGATGGAAAACAAATTTTCAGGCAAATGGAACACAAAAGAAAGCAGGAGTTGTGAGCTTAATATCAGACAAGCTATCATAATATCAGACAAGCTATCAAAAATTTTAAAAGATACAGAAGGTCACTACACAATGAACAAGAAATATCCATCCTAAACATATATGCACCCAACATAGGAGCACCAACTTTCATAAAAGCAGCTTTTAGGAAAACTAAAAAATGATATTGACTCTAACAGTATCATTGCTGGGGACTTAATACCTAACTCACAACCCTAGCAGATCATCAAAACAAAAAAATCAACAAGGAAATCCAGAACTGTGTGAAGCTTGACCAAATCAACTTAATTGATACCTACAGAGCACACTGCCCAACAACTACAGAATATGCATTCTACTCATCACCACACGGAATGTACTCTAAGATTAACCAAAGCCTCAGTCATAAATCAAGCACAAATTTCATAAGATTGCAATATTGCCATGCACCTTCTCAGACCACAGTGGAATAAAAATAAATATGAACATCAACAAAGTTCCTCCAAATCCCACAAAGACATGGGCACTAAACGGCATGATGCTAAATAACTCCTGGGTCAACACAGAAATTAAATCAGAAATTAAAAGATTCCTGGAAACAAATGAAAATAAGGAAACATCTTATCCAAATCTCTGGGATGCCATGAAAACAGAACAAAGAGGGGAATTCATATCTCTATGAACACACGTGGAAAAAATGGAAGATTGCAAGTTAACAACCTAACAAATCACCTCAGGAAGCTGGAAAAGCAAGACCACCAAAACCCTAACTTCAGCAGAAGATCCAGATGGCCAAAATAAAAGCCCAAAGTCAGGACATCAAAGACAAAAATATAATTCAAAAAATTAATAAAATGAAAAGCTGATTCTTTGAAAGAATAAAGAAGATTGATGAACCCTTAGTTAGACTGACTAAGAAAAAGAGAAAAAGAGAAAAAGCCCAAACAAACACAATCGAAAATGCAAAATATCAAGTCATAACTGACCCCAAAGACTTATAAAAGATTATAAGAGATTACTATATACACTGGTATGAAAGCAAACTTGAAAACCTAAATGAAATGGAGGACATTCTGACATCACACTACCTCCCCAGGTTGAAACAAAAAGAAATAGAAACCTAAATGGACCAATAACAACCCAGGAAATCAACTATGTCATAAGAAAACTAACTAGAAAATAAAGCCCTCGACCAGATGGCTTTCCAGTAGAATTTTGCAAAACATACAAAGAGGAGCTGTTACTAATCCTATTGAAAGTACTCCAGGCAATCAAGAAAGAAAGAACTCTCCCAACATCATTTTATGAAACTAATAACTGGATCCAACAACACAACTCAAAAATCATCCACCATGATCAAGTAGGCTTCATCTCCAGAATGCAGGGCTATTTCAACATGTGAAAGACCATAAACGTAATTCAATACATCAACAGTTGTAAAAACAAAACCCACATGATTATATCGTTAGATGCAGAAAATTTTTTCAATAAAATCCAGTACCCTTTCTTGAAAAAAATCCTTGAGCATCCAATCATAGGCAGAACATACCTTAAAATCGTGAGTGATCTACGAGAAATCCACAGCCAACATATTGCTAAACAGATAGAAATTGGAACC
Source organism: Cephalopachus bancanus (assembly GCA_027257055.1). Classification (NCBI taxonomy): domain Eukaryota; kingdom Metazoa; phylum Chordata; class Mammalia; order Primates; family Tarsiidae; genus Cephalopachus; species Cephalopachus bancanus. The sequence continues at coordinate 465,654 of JAPVLO010000443.1, read as the reverse complement.
ATTTCCCCTGAAAACTGGACCAAAGATGCCCTCCCTCATCCCTCCTGTTCAACATAGTTTTGGAAGTCCTAGCTAGAGCAATCAGACCAGAGAAGAAAATCAGGGGTATCCAAATAGGAAAAGAGAAAGCCAAGTTATCCCTCTTTGCAGATGATGTGATTCTATACCTTGAAAACCCAAGAGAATCTGTCAATAACTTCTTTGCGCTGACAAAGTACTTTGGCAAAGTCTCAGGATATAAAATAAATGTAGAAAATACAGTTACATTTCTATACACCAATAATATACAAACAGAAACCCAAATAAAAGGCACAATCTGATTCATAATAGCCACAAAAAAAATGAGTTATCTTGGCATCTTCCTAACCAGAGAAGTGAAAGGCATTTACAACAAAAACTACAAAACCCTGCTCAAAGACATCATAGATGACACAAACTACTGGGAAAATATTCCCTTCTTATAGATTGGAAGAGTCAACATTGATAAGATGTCCATCCTACCCAAGGCAAGCTACAGATTTAATGCAATACCCATTAAATTATCAGCAGCATTCTTCAAAGACCTGGAAACAACAATACAGGAATTCGTATAGAAACCTAAAAGACCACAAATAGCCAAAACAATTCTCAGGAAAAAAAAACAGGAGGTATCACACTTCCAGAATTTTAAACTTTATTATAAAGCTACAAAAATCAAAACAGTGTGGTTTGGTCAAAGAATAGGAATATAGACCAAAGGAATCGGATAGAGATTCTGGAAGCAAAAACTCAATTTCTCAACCAATTCATCTTCAACGAAGCTTCCACCATCGACCATTGGGGAGAGGAAAACCAGTTCAGTAAATGGTGCTGGGAAAACTGGCTGACCACATGCAGATTAAAACAAGACCTTTACCTATCACCATATACAAAAATCAACTCTAAATGGATCAAAGACCTAAACGTAAAACATCAAATTATAAGAATCTTAGAAAATGCAGGATAACCTCTTATGGAACCTGGAACTGGCAACCAGTTCCTGATCAAAACCCCAAGTGCCCAGGTAAGATTGACCAGTGGGACCTCAACAAACTGCAAAGCCAAAGAAACCATCAAGAGAGCGGAATACAACTCACAGTCTGGGAAAAAATATTTGCCAACTTTATTCTGACTAAGGTCTAACATCTAATATCTACAAGGAACTCAAACGTGCCAAAAAGTAAAAAAAAAAAAAAAAAAAAAAAAAACTCCATTACAAAGTGGGCAAAAGATGTGAATAAATAAATTTCAAAAGACTTATGAGCAGCCAACAGATCCATGAAAAAGTGCTCAGCCTCACTGACAATCAAAGAAATGCAAATCAAAACCACACTGAGACACCACCTAATTCCAGTTAGGATGGCCTTCGCCAATAACTTAAAAAACGACAGATGCTGGAGAAGATGTGGGGGAAAGGGAGCATTTCCACACTGTTGGTGGGAGTGCAAACTAGTATAGCCTCTGTGGAAAGCAGTTTGGGAATTCCTAGAAGATCTAAAAACTGACCTTCCATATGAACCTGGAATTCCCCTTCTGGGAATATGCCCAGAGGACCTCAAATCACTGTGTAAAAAAGATACCTGTACATGCATGTTTATTGCAGCATTACTCACAATAGTGAAAACATGGAATCAACCGTGTTGCCCATTGAATGAGGAATACATATTTAAAATGTGGCACTTATACACAAAGAAATATTACACAGCCATAAGAAGAACAAAATGATGAAGATCACAGCAACTGGTATGTGCTTAGAGTCTATAATACTGAGTGATCTTTCACAGAAACAAAGAACTAAGTACCACATGTTCTCACACATAAGCAGACCTTGAACGATTATCATAATACTATGAGAAAGGGATTGGCAATAGTGGGAAACTTCCAGGGGAGCTGGATGGGATAATGAAAATTATACAACAACAAATCTCAACAAAGCAAGAAAGGATCAAGCAGGTACCCTTGTTAACTCATCAACAAGGGTACCTACATAGTGAACACTTATTTACCTGACCCTGAGTTGTACCCACATCTTTAAAATAAAAAATCTAAAATAAAAATAAATAGATAAATAAATAATAGAGGCTCATGTGTAGTAAGTTCAGTGAAATTCCATTAGGACTTTTTGTGCAACCTGAGAAAATAAATTGACTCCACACAAGCTTGTTTGTTTTCAAATGGTAAACACCTACAAGTTTAAATTTGTGGGTGTCATAGATTGGTCAACACTGGTTTATTTACTATCCTTGATACCTTTTCTCTGTCTTGTAGCTCATATTCTAGAACGTAGGAAAGATAAAAAATACTGACTAAAGCAATAAACAAAATAAATTAAAAGGCCATAAAAAGTAATGGATGCATATAATTATGGGAAATGTTGGTGAAGTTTAAACAAGTAAATAGAGGTTTACTGTGATTTTAAAACAAATCTCTTACCAACTCTGGGTATTATCATAATTTTTAATCTTTCCCAAACTGACAGATAAAACAATGTCATTTTGTCTGAATATATTTTGTTTAATTCCGTTTTAAAAACTTGAAACTTGATATTTCACTGAAATTTTGTTTTAGGCAGGGAGAATTATAAACAGAAAATTTTTCTTACAGGTAAACAAAACAAAGCATATATGTTGTAAGGTGTTTGAATGTTCTTGGGTATAAACCCTCACTCGAATCTAAAAATAACCAGGATATTTTGTCTTCCTGGTGCTGAAGCAGATGATACCATTTTATGTGCATATACTTCCTCTCATGGTCCAGACATTTTAAACATTTTCAATTAGATGACTAACTAAGCTTCTGATCTTTAAGCCTGGGAAGGAGCATATTAACTATCCCATTCTTATATTACTCGAGATGAAACTCTTCTGTAAAAAACAAATTTTCTCAGCAAACAATTTTCTCCTGAATCCTCAAAAATAATCTTGGATGATCTCTGTTCTTCTAATAGTGTTAGCCGTTGGTTCATTTCCTGGTCATTGAGCATTTTGCCATGTTATTCTAGAACCGAGAATACTTTCTTCCTGCAGAACAGGCATATTCAATCTCATTAGCACATTTAGAACTGCATGATAAGTTCTGAACAATGTATTTCAGTTATATTTAAAATGGTTTATTGCTTCTATTTGACTTAGTCGTGTGAAGGTCAGAGATTTATACCATGTTGACTATCACTTTGTCTCCAGCCAAAGAACTTTAGCAGGTCTGCAAAACGGTTGCTAAGTGGCTAATCTATTAGCAATTTTCTTGAAAATGTAATTGGTCTTTTGTTGAGTCATCATTTTAATGATCACAGAGAGGTCAGATATGGAAATATTAATTATAATCTTAGAACAGGCACTAAACTTTCACATTTGTATCTTCCACCATTTTAGTGCCAGCAAACACCACAAAACAGGATAGTTAGGAATATCTATTCATCTAGAAATCAACTAACTTTTCTTTTCATTGACTTTAGCCCTATCACAATTTGTAAAGAAACATATATGTTAAAACCAAGAGGTTAATCTCTGTAAATGAATGATTATCAAGTTTTAACCTATAGCATCAAAATGTTAGATAAAGATCATAATCTTTCCTACTTATGTGAAGATGATGGAAATTATAAAACAACAAATCTCACCAAAACAAGAAAGGATCACTGTCCTTTGAGGAAAAATGGGAAAGCAGTTATAAACTGGCTTTCCCTACCATTCTTTTCTTATATAATAATCATGCTGATCTTAGTGGTTACAGTAGTGAATTAGGAAGACATAGAAGGAAATTTAAGCAATATTTACTCTTAAAGACATAAACTGTTTCAGAAAGTTACTTGAAGAGTCGGGCCTGGGTTAGAACATGGTCATGAAACTTTGGGTATGTTTTCTGAGGATGGACATTCCTAGACAAAGAACTCTGAAGATTCTGCCAAGTAACATCAATCTGTATTAATTTATATCACCTTGTTTCTCTAGCAGCCTTGACTGTTACTCTTGTGTTATAAGGCCCTTGATTTTTATTATTAGATTTAAATCTTAGGTTATCTTTTAAGTTTATGGTGATAACAACTATATCAATTCTCCGCTGGAAAATCAAATTACCATATGCTGACTAGATATCTTGTGTTAGGTACAATTTTCTTGAGACCACAGGCAAAATAGCCAATATAAAAGGAGGTAGACACAGACTTTGCAGTTAGAACCTAAACCTTAACCAGGCATGGCCAGTGTCAGCTTTTGACACACCCAACTTCACAGGCTAATGCCTCCAGTTTTCTGCTCTCAGCTTTTTTTGTGTAAACATATAGGCTCTGACTTTCTCTTCTGATCCAATTCCTCCTCTGAATGCCATCTTATGACCAGTGTCTAGAAACCACTGAAAGTTTGATGTCTGTGATATCACTAGACATCTAACTTTACAATACCTTCTCATATGTTACCATGAGGACAACAAGCTTATTGGCTCTCTTCATTGTGTAGAATCTAGGGAAGCTAAATTAGCTAAACAAAGAATAAAACCTCTACCAAGAAAGCAAATTTTCGCAACCTTCGGTTGATTTTGTTCTTTTGTCTATTTTGGGGAAATTCAAATGTTGTTGCTAATAGTTGCCCAATTCATAACCCTGGCATTTATATATAACTTGAGGAAACTTTAAATTGAACTTATGTAGTACCCTTCTGGTTTACTTTAGTATTTACATACGTAAACTGTGCATATAGAAATCAATATGCCCTAACTGCACTCCTCCTTAAATGACACAATTCACTAAATACCTCAGGGTTCAAGTCTAGAATTCATTTCTGAGTCACTCACCCACAATATTCAATACTTAAGATAATTTCATTGTTTTTACAGAAAATAGTTTCCTTCTCCATCTATTGCTGTTATTCCCTTAGAAGTCATGTATTTTGCCCTGACCTATATCCTTATTGGATGTCAGTTTTCACACTTGACCACAATAATCCAATAGCCTTTTCAAAATTTGAAACAGATCTATTTTCTGCTTGCACCTTTCCAATGGCTTTCTAAAATGTATGCTTAGAGAAAAATAAAAATTCTACTGTATAAACCTAAAAATATGAGGAATTTGCCTCTTCTCAGACCACAACAGCTACCTTACTTTCTCACATGCATGCTCTCAGACTCACCACTTTTGTTTGCTTTTTGAACCCACCAAACTTGAGGGTTTTTAGACTGTATTTCACTTTCTTAGCTGCTCTTCTCAATAGCATCCAAATAGGTGACTCTTCCCCATCAATCAAGTTCCCTTTTCTCAAAGATGCCTTTTGCAATCACTAATGATATTTAAAGTTAACATTTCACCTCTGGTCATATTCTAAATAGCGCTTCTACTTTCTGATCCCTATACAATGTTAGTTAGCTATTCTTCAATTTTTAAAATTTCCCTGGTAGAAAGGAAGCTCCCGACAGCAGAAACCCTTGCTATTGTTCTCCCTTCCCTTTATCCAGAGTCTAGACTAAGACCTGGCCCATAGTAGAGGCTCAATACTATTTGTTTACTTGGAGGAAAGTGAATGAGTGGTTTGGTATAAGTTTTGGACTGAAGCTCAGTATAATTTTCTTCTCGTTTTCCACTGTTCTAAACAGAAGTTTTCTTTGAAAAATATCTTCTTTATCTATCATGTTAAATTGGCATGTTAGAAATAATTAAATCTTCCTGTTAGTCCACAGATTTCAAAGTTATGTATGAGAAGCTGCATGAGGTTCAGCTTGGGAAAAATAGAAAAGACTTAGAAATGGTGAATTTAGAATTAACTCCATTGGCAGGCTGCCGTTTTGAACTAGGTGTGCCTTTGATTGTATGTCGTTTTTTTGGTGTTATGTCAAGGAATGAATTCAAATTGAATCTTATGAAGAAAGTCATTAATGCATGTGTGTGTGTGTGTGTGTGTGTGTGTGTGTGTGTGTGTGTGTGTGTGTGTGTATGTGCAGGCAGCCACAAATTGCATCCAACATCTATGTTTTGTACGACAGCACATACTATGGTCCCAAGCTGAAGCATGAAGGTCTGAAAGTCTGAAGCACACATACTGAGAAAATCAGAGACAAGAAACAGCTATGAGAAAAGACATACCCACAGTCTGATTTGATTGCCAACCTACATCTCTTAGGCTTTACTTATATAAACAAATCAACTATTCTATGTAAGCAAGTTCAAATTTGATACAAACCTTTTGCAACCTAAGAGTCATGAATAATTTAGAAATTATTATAAAGCTGCTGCGTGTGCTCTGAAAACCTGGATTAACATCTTGCCCGTGTATCTTTGCATCTCAAAGTATTTGTTTACACATTTGTTGAGTGACGATTACAATATCTACCTTGCTTTTTAAAAAAGATTAAATAATGAGACAGCAAGTATAAAGTGTTTATCAAAGCACTTACTCCCCTTGTAAAACACTCTATTTAAACCCCGGCTGACACCACCGGCTCTAGTACCAGCAGTAGGGTCACCACTATATGCCTCAACAGTATCACTGAAATGATTTATCCAAGAACATTCCAACTTTCTGGGTCTTCCTCCACTGACCCTTGATCCTCACTTAAAATACTTTTCCTCAGACAATTATGTATACAAGGAATTATAATATTTGACAAATTTGACTTTATTCACAAGAGTTAAACACCAGGCGTTTATTATGTTGAACGAGTCAATGTTTAAAGATAGTCTGTCACTCAACCTGTTATTACTGCATCATAAATACAAAGAAAAAAACAAAAATACCACTTTTCAGGCAAAAATGCTATGAATTTATTTCTCAATAATTGTTGATTTCATCTATAATTATTTTAATATAGTGAAGCTATACAACAAATATCTATGAATCAATGCAAACATTCTATAAAAGTATTTTTCTCTCAAAATTTCTCTTCAAAATGTTGCTAACTTTCAAGTGTTTTATATACTTGGTGAACTGCATCTGCTGATAAATACAAATTCTACCATTCGAAAAAACATCATAAGGTAATAAACTGACTTTTTTTTTGAGAAAGCAGTATTTATTGAGAGGACAAAAAAGCTCCCACAGTGGAAGGGGACCCAAAGGCTTGCTCTACTATTTTTATTAATAGATAAGTCCATACTTTTCAATTTTTAAAATACTTGTCATGTATTCATTTCATCTTTATTTACTTACATTTTCTAGGAGCTTTAACGGTAACTTAAAGATATGAATCAAGAAAATACTATTTGATGTTCTGCAATAAATTATTTTAAAGAGCAATTGTCATATCTAATTTATTCTATACCCTTATCGAGATACAATTTAAATTTTTGCTGTATAGTTAAATATTGTTGGCTTAAATTCACAAATTAATGATTACTGAATTTATAAAATATGCATTGATTCACACTATTCGGTTAATATGTGAGACATTTCTCTTCTAATAAGCCAAGGGAAGTATGCCACCCTTGTTTTTTGCTTATTGAATTCCTACCAAGTGCATTTAAATGCATCCCACATTGCTCTCTTCAAGGCTATGCTTTCACAATGCATTATAACATACCAAAATTTGGGGAGACAAGACAACCAAAATGACAGTGTCCTTATGAAATAAGTATTTTAAAATAACTGAACTGTGGCTTATGAGAACAAATAGATTCAGCCATCGAATTCTTTTGAAAATATCATTTCTCTTTAGTTACTAGGAGATTCTGTATATGATAACAACATGCATTAACAAGACTTTATTTTCAATTACCTTGATAGTAATCAGATGTCTTGCTGAATAACTGACAATTTATCACAGGAGAGTACTTGAGCTGTATCCTGGTAAATGTGATAGCATTGGTATTAAGGATCAAAACACACTGTAAACATTGATGTCAATTCTGGATTTTGTGTTGTTTGTATTTAGTTGTGTAAGAGTGAAAACATGGGACTTAATAACTAACTTAGTACTTTGGTCAAATCTCAGCAGTCATTTTCAGAAAAGTAGAGTCTGTTGTTGTGAATGCATTGAGAATATATCAAGTCTTTGCTGAGTGGTATGATCAATAATAGACCCACTGATTTAACCTGTTTAAACAAAACATAGCATTTATAGTAAAACTCTTGAGATATGCTATTACTGTCTCTAATAAAAAATGTTTCCTCTCAAGGAGGTAGTCATACATTCATTAATACAGCCTACATTATATCAAATGAATAATAAATAAGAACTAAGATAATAAATTTTCTGGCAGAATTATCATTACACTTAGCATTTTTTATTCAACAAATACCTTAGTACACCAATTAAGTTCCAGGTTCTAATCTAAGGAGCAGAGACCCAGCAATGATGGCAGTGGGGCAGGCAAAGCCCTGCCTTTGGAAACTCAAGTTCATTGTCTCAACAGATATTTGACAATTTGCATGGCAAAGCACGGTATTAGATCTTGAATAACAAATTGATAAGAAGCAGATCCTTAGTAATGGCTTAGTAATGACTATTTATAAGTACTATGACTATTTATACGAAAAAATTTAAGAAGTACAAGTGAAAATATCAGCAAATCAATAACTCAGTCTCATTGAAATAAATAAAATCTCTACCTAAAGTTTGATTAAATTAATGCTTAATCATTACAATTTACATTTTATCTAATTTAAGGCAAAGATGGCACTAAATATGCAAACCTGATTAATTACAAATTAAAGACAAAACCAGAATAATAAGATTACTGATATTAAGTATTGTATACATGTCCATTTTAACTTTCACCTATTTTCATTCATGATCTAAAAAAAACCAATTGTTAAGAATATATAGACATGGTATGTATATAATAGTAAATTAAATTTCTAAAACCATATCAGGAAAGAGTAAAATGAACATGTGAAATAACAATTATGGTATATATTTAACATCAAAGTATGCAAATATGTTTGATGTTTTTTCTTGACTTTCATTCGCTTGCGCCTATAATATGATCTATATAATTCGTTTCCCTTAGAATATTATGCAATGTTCCATAAGAAAATATATGCTGACTATGCAACAGGCTGGATATTGTCCCTCCAACTTGTTCATGCCTGGTCCATGCAACTTGTGACTATTGCTTTACATGGCAAAAGAGACTTTGAAGATAACATTAGTCTAATCATTTTGAAAAGGGGGATCATTCGGGATTATATGGTTAATTCAATGTAATCATCAGGGTCCTTATAGGAGTCAGGCAGGAGCCTAGTCAGAGCGGAAGAGGTGTGGATGGAAACAGAGGTCGGAGTGATGGAGAAAGTGACCACTAGCCCAGGAGAAAGCACAAATCTCCTCTAGAACCTCCAGGAGGAAACAGATCTGATGGCACTTTAGACTTCTGACTTTCAGAACTGCAGGATAACAAAATCATATTTTGCTAAGTCATTAACCTTGTGATGGTTTGTTACAACAGTAATAGGAAACTAAATATTGTTCTTAAAATTACATACTCCGATAAACCTGCATTGCAATTTTTGTTATTCCAATGTGTTGTTTTCTGTGACGTATACAGCTTTAAAATGTATATAACTAATATGTCATTGTCTGCCTTTGCTTATTTAAATCTTGTTTAGTTATCATAGGCTTACTATTAATGAAGCATTTCCTTCACTTATTTCTTAACAGTATTTGTGGTGAATAATTTCCATTTTCTTAGGTAGCACAAAAATGATATTAGGAGAGAAAATTTAAAGGAACAGCAGAAAATATAAAGCGACAGAAAGATCCAGATTTCATCACTTATAGAACAAAAGCAAAACTCAGTCTAATGACTGATGTGTCAAATCATACAAGTGCATAAAAATGAAAACATTTGATGTGATCCAACTTCAGCTTAAATAATTACTCTTGCCCTAATCTTTCCACCAAATGTGACTGCATTTTCATGATGAAAATGCCCCTGGCACCCTAAAAATTACTATATAAATGTTGTCATTTTCGTTTCACCTTCCCTACACTGTAAGGGATCATATACTATCATATCCAATAGCAATTTTACTTGAGTAAAAAAGCGAAGATTAATGTTGAAGAATGAGTTAACCAGTTTCTTAGTATTCTTCAGTTTTCACTTTGATCTTCAGAATCCAAATAATCTAAGAACAATCATTACAGGAAGCATAATAAATAAAAATCCTATATAAATTATTTTAAATTGTGCAAAGTATTTAATATTGGCTAACCAGATGCAGATTGCAGGATGTGCCAATGAATATCAGGCATACTTGACTGGTTGTCAGAATATACTTTTAATCCCTGAGATGAGCATTTTTGTCTGTACTTTAAGAGCTCTCGATGAGGCCCTTGGACAATCCCATGATTCTGTCTGGCAGAATCCAAAGCCAGGCACTGGGTTAATTACAGTTTAAAACGTCATGTTAAAGAAGAATTGTCTCAACTTCACATTAAAATATACACAGGTTGATAAATATAAAAGATGAAGATTGGCAATAGCAATGGAATCGAACTAGTAAATGACTAGTAAATGGAACTAGTAAAAGAACGGGGCAGAGTTAATGGGAGAGGTTTGAAATGAATCCACGGCCTCCCCAAATATTCAGGTTAAACAACAAAGACATTGAAACAAACTAAGCCCAAATCCCATCAGCTAACAATTTAACTTATGTAGCAAATCCTCACATGTACCCTACAAATCTAAAATAAAAATAAGTAGAAAAAGGAAAAAAGTAAGAAGAAAAACATGCTAATTGCTACTGTGCAATCCTCAGAATTCAGGTCAAAGAATGTCTGCATATTTCCAAAAATAAATCAACTGCACCCCTGTTGTAGAGGAAAGCGTTTTCTGATATGGTCAAGTCATGCAGGTACCTACTTCACCTTCACTGTGAAAAGAAGGCATCTTTTCAGTTGTCTCATACGAACTGACTTTGAGTGTCTTAATTGTGCAAAACCCCTCATGGCTGTTTAGGTGACCGTCTGTACCTCCGGGGAATGATCTATAGAGGAGCAAAGTCACCAGCTCTTTTGAAGCTAGTGCCATGTTAAGTGTTGCACGTGTGGATTGTTTTATGTACTTGGAAGAGGAGATTGAGAGACACATTCCAGGAATGTTGGAGACACCTGGAGTAGAGGATACATTGGAAGCATTCATCTTACTTTCAAATGTGGACCAGAGAGTTGAAGATGTCTGGCACACAGAGTGAGAAAATCAAGAGGTGTAAGATTGAATACATAACTAAATGTTCTAAAAAACCCAGATATATTCTGCATTATCAGCGATCTCCCAACCCTAGAACTGCAGGTCAGTGTTGCCATGGGTCATGAGGTAACCACCTATTTTGAACCAAGGTATAGATGGCAGGGGGTCATTACAGATCTCTTTGGAAAAATTATTATTAGAAAGCAAACACTTTCACATTTTCCCAAGCTGAGTATTACAATTATATTAATAATAAAACTATAATGCTGAATAAAAAAAATCAGCATAGCCAGAGTGATAAATTAATTCTGCAGGCAGTTTCTGATATGAACATAGATGTTAAAAATAAAAAGAAAAAGCCCTACCAGCAAGTCAAATGTAAAACAACAAATAAGTAATTATTTACCATACAAACTATTTTTAATTGTAGCAATACAACCTTAATAATTTTAGGATATTTTAATCTAACAGGTATCCTATCAGATGATCAATACATACTTTTAAATGAAAGTCTGCAGTAATTTAATATAACTTTTAGAAATTCGTGGTAAAATGCCTTTGAACATGTGAAATACATAGTTCCTTAAAATACATTTGTTTGAAGAACATATTTACTAACCATATTTGACCATTTAAACAGAAGTTATTTTAAAATTTCTGGTTAAGAAATAAGGAATAAACACAGAAACAAAAAATATATTCACCCAAGAAGATCAATTGAGAGCATTATTGAATGTTGAATAATGTATAAATTATCTGTCAAATTCAATACCTTTTTATATGTTAGTAGCAATTGACTGAGAGCTATTGTGAGCAGTTTCGATGCTGATGAATAAATAATATATTATACATAAATTAAATACATAAAATGGAATACAGATGTATAACTAGATCAACATAAACAAAATAATAAATTAAAAATAATGAGCAAAATAACTGGATGTATAAGAAATATAAATAAATTTATTGAGTGTATGAAAAGAGTTAAGTATATGCAACGGTAAATTACATACTAGGGGAAACATTGAATACTAAAAATCTAGAAATTGTTTCTGAATTAAAGCATGGAATTACAATAATTTATATTAATTCCCAACCATGTTATATTTTAATGATTCCAAGCTTTCATCATATTAATACCTTATCATGCTTAGTCATTCTCCCAGGGTTTAGTCTATTTCAAAATCATCCATTAATATAAACAAGACTTTATTAAACATATTTTCAGGTTAATTATTCTTCACCTCAACTACGAATTAGACTCACATGAGAATTTTTACAAGCCCTTAATGAATGAAAATCTCAATCAAATTAGAAATTCAAGCGTCAACAATTTTTAAAGTCTCTCAGATGATTCCAATATATAGTTATGGTTGAGAGTGATTTTTGGAAAATTATTTTTGTACCACCACTTTTATTTTATTTGAATAAATTTTTAGGACATAAATTGGTTGTGCAAAGAGCACATTTGTTTTAATACATTGTTATGTCTTTTCAAGAAGATAAACTAACTTATAATTCCCACAAAGAGTCTGAAAGAATTTCTCTCTTGCTTCTGATCAAGCTGTTTTATCATCTCTTTTAGGTATTGTCAATTTTCTATAAGAGCAATGTTAAATTATGTAATGTCAATATAAAAATACATATATTTGAAATATTTGTATTTCTTTGTAAACCTCCTTTCCAGAAATGTGAATGTTTACTCTTACGCGTTCCTCTTTTACATGCCGTTTTAAAGCCCTCCCATAATATTAATTTTTAAATATATTTTGACTTTTTCACTGTTTTGAGTTTAAATTTTACTAAGCCATTTTTGTTATGCCTATTTTTAAAATTGTCAATAACTTGCTTAAAGGAGTCTATAAGTTTGTAATTACCTCTACAACACATCTTTGATTGTCAGTGTTATATTTATATTGTCATATTAACCTCTCCACACTTGTATATTTATGATTTAGTTTTTACACTTTACTGTTTCATACATCAGAAATTTATTTCTGTTTCAAATGTGAGCTACATATCTGTATTTTTTTTATTCCACATAATGAATTTTCCTATTTATTTCATGAAAAGGTTATTACTCATGTATTTTTGCCCATCGATTTCCAATGTCATTACTATATCAAATTTTTGTGTACTTACATCTATGTATGCAATTTTCATTTTATTCTATGGAGTAGTTGATTATTCATTTAACAAATATCATATAATTTAGATAAGTATAGCTTCATTCTTTATTCTATGTTTATTATTTGTAGTAAAAACTCTTCCTCTGTATATATATATATACAGTTACCCAAAGGAGGTCTTGCTAATTTCAGTGTACTTTAGAATAATTTTCTTCTTGTTGTTGTTGTTGAAGCTGGGGTCTCATTCTGCTACCCAGGCTGGAGTGCAGTGGCAAGATCATGGCCCATGGCAGCCTCAAACTCTTGAGCTCAATCGAAACTCTCAAGTAGCTGGGAACACAGATGCAAGCCACCACATCCAGCTACATTTTTTATTTTTTGTGAGATGAGGTCTTGCTGTGTTACCTAAGCTGGTCTTGAACCCTGAGCTCAAGCAAAACACCTGCCTTTACTTGTCAAAGTTCCAGGTTTACAGGGGTGAGCGACCATGCCCAGCCGAGTTTTACTCACTGTTACATTAAACACCTTTGAGATTTTATTGAAATATACTAAAAATATGTATATTCATACAGAGCTAAATATCCCCACTTAAAATCTTGGTATGTTTCTGCATATGTTCAAATCCTGCTTTCAAACAAGTTAGATCTTACAATAAAGTGTTTGGGATTTTATCCTATAGAATATGATATACATATGTATGCAAATGAATATATCATATTATACATGATCAAAATAAATACATATATAATTTTAGCTACTATGATACAGTGAATATTTTTCCTAATTATAAACTAATGAATGACTTCTGAATATTAAGAAAGGTATTAAGGTTTGCATATTTATTTTATAAAGGTGACATTGCTGAGTATAATAGCTCTAGCGGAATTTCAATTGTTTTGGTTGTGGTTGTTTTTCAGGCAGAATATTATATTTGTCCACTCTATTCCTCAAGAAGACTATAACAATCTTTTCTATTCCTGGGATTTTTTCTACAATATGACCTTGGTGATTCTCCCTTCAAGAAGCTGGGTCTATGACTCCACTCACATTAACCTGGGCAGGTTTGGAACTCTCTTGCAACTGATGAATATGGCAGAAATGAGGCTGAGTGGTATCTGAGGTGATCTTGAAGAGTGACACAGCTTCCGTTTTGTTCGCTAGAGTCCTTAGTCAGAAAGGGTAAGCTATCAAGCTTCTCTGAAGCCACCACGCCATACTGTGTGCACACAGGTAAGAGGTGAGATTACACTGAGAGACAGTGGTGCCAGGTCAGTCCCAGTTTTAGCAGCCAATCCCCAAGTGATAATGTTGGGACTATTTGCAAGGCAGCAGTAAGAAACAGAACACCCTAAAACACCCTATTGTAGGAAACAATGATAAGTTTATTTCTTTTAAAACAGTCTTTTATTTTTATTTTTGTATTTCTTTATTCTGCTTTAATTGCTGGAATCTTTGGAGTAGCATTAAATGGCATTGGTAATAATGGCCCTCTTTTCTTTGTCCTGCCTAGAATAATGCCATCAGTATTGCACTGGTAGCAGAATGCTGACTGGAGGCTAAGGGATTTTAATAATTGGTTACACTTGCTGGTGCTGTCTGAATCACAGCTTAGGAAGCAAAGCATAATTCCATGGAAACGGAAAGGCCCTGTCTCCTTGGGTGTTAAGCAGACCAGCATGACATCAGGCAGTACTGGTAGGCAAGGGGCAATCGATACCTCCTACTTTTTAGGTACTGCAGAGGGCATTGCGAATGGAATCTCATGGATCGCTCATAGTCACCATGCCACCTATAAATGAAAATGCAGAGAAGTGCCGGTAAGTCAGAGCAGAGTCCTGGGTTCAGAATCCATGTCTGCCTAACATCTGAGTCAGTACCTATTATGCAAGATTCATAAAAAATGTAATTAGCAAACAAAAAAAAAACCCACAAGTTTTAGTTGGAACAATTTTGTCACTTTTTTGTTTCTTCTTTGCATATAACTTGCTAAATTATGTTTAACTTGTTAATTTAGAACATTGAATTATTGCTTACTTCTTACTCTTCAAAATGTAGTTAAAATGATAAATAAATAAAACAGCTTCTTTGAAACTAACCTTGAAAATCTGGGACCATAATGTTAAAACAAATACCATTGGGTCATTAAACATAGCCATTGGGAACTAAATTAACTTCTTGATGAGAAATTTGACTTGTGATTTCCTCAGAAGAAATGTTAATTAGCACAATCTTATTAGAATATCTTCTGATTTAAATGAATTCAATGATGTCAATATTTATTCAACCGTATCTAATTATGCATTTATTTTTATAACTCACCTTGTTACAAAATGTGGAATCATGATGATTTGCAAATATAAATGCATGTAAACAAGGTGAACGTCAGTCGATAAAATAAAACTGGGGTAGAAAAAAGTAAGGCTAAAATCCTGATACACAAGAAATAATAATAAACTTATATAGTAGTGATGTGGAAATATGATTTTAGTTCTGAAATTTCTAAATGTAATATTTCATTTTGAGCAAAGTCATACATTAAAAAATTCTAAATTGCATCAATATTGGAATTATTGTTTTTGCCCAACATATCAACATTACTTTCATCCTGAGGTTGCAGACAGGCCAGAATGTACAGAGGAGGAGACTGGATGATGGCTTGCATCAGAAAACTGAGAAATATTCCCTCATGAATAAGAAATTCAGTTATTTCTTCAGTCTAGTTAATTTATGTTAACAGATATTTTTTCAGAAATAAATGCTTTTTTTTTTTTTTTGGAAATAAAGCTATATGCATCCAGAAGAAAATATCATTAATTGTGTTTTACTGAAGAACAAAAGTGCTTAAATTGTGTGTTATTCCTGCCCAGTTGCACAGTTGACCCATCAGGCTACAATAGTCTTTAAACGGAATTATGAAATGAAAAAGGAAATTTGGATGGCATGAATTATAAAAGAAGGTTGAGTAATCAAGGTAGAACATGTAGCTCATGTTCCTGCCCTAAACTGGGCAGTATCAATTTTAACTTCACCACCCATACACACAGCACCATTTTCTGGGTATGTGGGTGAGGAGGTATGAGCTGTTGATGAAAAAACAAACCTTAAATATTTAAAGAGGCTCATTCTGATCCAAATATGAGTAAGCATGGTCCCACCCAGTACAGTCTCATGAGGTCCTGAGAACATGTGCCAAGGTAATCGAGTTACAGCTCAATTTTATACATTTGGGGGAGAAAGACGTTTACAGGCAAGGACATAATACATGTGAAGCATGCATTGGTTTCGACTGGAAAGGTGGGACATCTCAAAACAGGGGCTTACAAGTCATAGTGGGTTTTAGGGATTCTTTAGTTGATGACTGAGAGAGTTCAGTTCTTGTCTAAAGGTCAGAAATCAATAGAAAGAAATGTCTGGGTTAAGATAAGGAAGTTGTGGAGAGCAAGGTTCTTATTATGCAGATGAAGCCTCATAGGAGACATCCCTTAGAGAGAATAGATGACAAAGTCTCTTATTCAGACTTTTAAAATGTCAGATATGGGGTCAACCCCTCCAGGATCTAAGAAGGTATGGAAAGAGAAAGGTCTGGCTCTGTGAATGGAAATTCTCTACAGATGCAAATATTTCATCACAAAAGATGTCTTTGCACAGCTATCTCAAAATATGTCAAAGAAATATATTTTGAGGTAAGATATTGGTATTTTCTTTAGGGTCTATTATCTGTCACATGATGCTGTGCCAAAGTCAGGTTGGAATTTGTTATCTTTAATTTCCATAGAGTCTGTTTCATCGGTCTTACGATTTCTATTTTAATGTTAATTGTAGTCTGTTATGCCTAAACTCCAAAAGGGAAGGGATGTAACAAGGTGTGTCTGACCTCCTTTCCTTTCATGGTTTGGAATTTAGTTTTTTAGCCTTCCTTTGGCTCAGAAGGTGTCCTTTCAGTCAATTGGGGGACTTAGAATTTTGTTTTTGGTCTCCAGAGACATGATTGAGTCCCCAATTAAAAATATTGGCTGACCAAATGATGCTAACTAAGCAAAAATATTTTATTTTACTTTACTTTGATTTAATTTTAGAGTTGTGGGGGTACAAATAATAATTTGCTATATAAGTAAATTGATTTCCAACTGCATCCAAGGTGTTGCAAAGGCCATGATTTTGTTCTTTTTCATGGCTGCATAACATTACATCATTTATATATACCATATTTCCTTCACTGATCCACTTTAGATGGGCATCTGGGTTATTGCCATGCTTCTGCTATTGTGGATCGTGTAACGGTAAGTATGCCTGTGCAGATATCTTTTTCGTAGAGTGATTTATGTTCCTCTGGGTATATTCCCAAGAGCGGGATTACTGGATCATATGGAAGCTCAATTCTTAGTTATTTGAGAAATTGTCACACTGCTTTCCATGGACGATGAACTAGCATGCATTCCCACCAAGGGTGTAGAAGTGTCCAGTTTTCTCTGCAGTTTTGCCAGTACCTCCTGTTTTTTGTTTTATTAATGATAGCCATCCTTACTGGTGTTAAGTGGGACCTCATTGTAGTTTTGATTTGCATTTCTCCAATAATGAGTGAGACTGAGCAGTTTTTCATGTGTTTCTTGGCTGTTTGTATTTCATCCTTTGAGAAGTGTCTGTTCACGTCCTTTGAATGCTTTTTAAAAGGGTTGATTTTGTTTTTGTTTTTATTTTCCTTCAGTTTGTTTGAGTTCCATGTAGATCTTGGATGTTAGGTCTTTGTCAGAGGCATAGCTTGCAAAATGTTTTTCCTGTTCTGTAGGTTGTCTCTTTACTTTCTTGATGGTTTCTTTTGCTGTGCAAAAGCTTTCCAGTTTGATAAGGCCCCACCTGTCTACCTTACTTAGCTTTTGTTTCACTGGTATTTGAGGACTTGGCCATAAATTCCTTGCCTACTCTGATATCCAGCAGGGAGATCCTTATGTTTTCTTCTAAGATTCTTGTAGTTTGAAGTTTCACATTTAAATCCTTGCTCAATTTTGATTGGATTTTGTGTATGGTGATAGATATTCTTCTGCATGTGGCTAGCCAGTTTTCCAAGCACCCTTTGCTGAATATAGTTTTATTTCCTCAATGTTTGTTAGTGATGGCTTTGTTGAAATGAGTTGGTTGAAGGACTGTGATTTTACTTTCTGAATTTCTGTACAGTTACAATGGTCTATGTGCCTATTCCTCTACAAATGCCATGCCATCTTGGTTACTTTGTAGTTTTGTAATATAGTTTAAACTGGAAGTATGATACCTCCAGCTTTGTTCCTTTTGCTGAGGATTGCTTTGTTTATTTGTGCTCTTTTTTTGCTTCCATGTAAATTTCTGTATTGTCTTTTCTAGGTCTGTAAAACATGATTTTGGTAATCTGATGGATATTGCATTGAATCTGTAGATTGCCTTGAGTAGGATAGACATCTTGACAATATTGATTTTTGCAGACCATAAGCATAGAATGTTTTCCATTTGTTTGTATCATCCTTGATTTTTTTTTTTTTTTTTTTTTTTTTTTGAGCAGCATTTTGTAGTTCTCACTGTAAAGGTTTTCAACTTCTCTGGTTAGTTGGATGCAAAGGTATTTCTTTCTCTTTTCGTTTTGTGTGTGTGTGTGTGTGTGTCTATTGTGAATGGGATTGTGCTTTTTATTTTATTCCCAGTCTGCTTGTTGTGAGTGTATAGCAATGCAACTGTCTTTTGTGCATCAATTTTGTTACCTGAGACTTTACCAAAGACGTTTTTCAGGGCAAGAAGGTTTTTGATAGACTCTGGGATTCTGTACATTTAGAATCATATTGTTAGCAAAGATGAATCACTAACTTCCTCTTTTCCTTTTTAGATACCCCAGTTTCCTTCTCTTGTCTGATTGATCTGTCTAGGACTTCTACTGCTATGTTGAACAGGAGAGGTGAGAGTAGGCATCCTTGTCTTGTTCCAGTTCTTAGCGGGAATGCTTCCAGCCTCTGTTATTAAGTAAACTGTTGGCTGCAGGTTTTTCTTAGATGGTTTTTATTGTTTTGAGACATGTTCTTAAAACTTACACTGGAATTTTCAAAGAGTTTGAGGCGTTTAATCAAGAATGGATGCTGGATTTTATTGAATGATTTTTCTGCATCTATTGAGATAATCATGTATTCTTGGTTTTACACCTGTTAATGTGATAAATTATGTTGATGGTCTTGAGAAAGCTGAACCAGCCCTGTATCCCAGGAATGAAGCCCACCTGGTCATGATGGATGACCCTTGAAATGTGTTGCTGGATACAGTTTTCTAGAATCTTGCTGATAATTTTTGGGTTTATCTTCATCAGAGAAATTGGTCTGTAATTCTCTTTCCCTGTTGGATCTTTGCCATTTGGGTATCAGGATGATAGAAGCTTCATAAAATGAGCTAAGGAATATTCTTTCCTTGGCAATTGTTTGGAATACTTTCAATAAGATTGGTATCAGCACTTCCTTGTATGTCTTATAGAATTCAGCTTAAAAGCTCTCTCATCCAGGGTTTTTTTTGGCAGGGAAGTTTTTTTTGTAACTGGGTTGATTATTATTTGTCTGTTTAGGGTTTTAATTTCTTCTTGTTTCTATCTTGGGAGTTTGTATGATGCCAGGAAGTCTTCCATTTCCTCTAGAATTTCTAGTTTATTTGCATATGATGTTCATGGCAATCTCAGATAATCTTTTGAATTTCTTAAGGGTCAGTTCTAGCATTAGCTTTTTTGTTACTAAATGTGTTTATTTGAATTTTATTTTTCTTTTTTAATGTCAGTCTGACCAGATATCTGCCAATCTTATTTATTCTTTCAAAGAACCATCTTATTGTCTTGTTGACTCTATGATATTTTTTTAATTCTGCAATTGTGACTTTACTTTGGAATCTAGACTTTCCTACTGAATTCAGGATTTAATTGTGCTTGCCTTTCCAGCTCCCTTTAGGTGTCATGTTAGGCTGTTTACTTCTGAGTTCTCTATGTTCTTAATATGCTCTTATCACTGGTTTCATGTCATTCCAGAGATTTTGATAAGATGTGTCTTTGTTTTCATTTGATTTCAGGAATTTTTTTATTTCTGTCTTGATTTCCACATTGACTCAAAAGTCACTCAGCAGCATGTTGTTTAATGTTCATGTCTTTGTGTGTTTGGAGGAGATCTTGTTGGTAGCAATACTTATTTTTATTTCACTGTTATCTGAGAAGATGTTTGATATTATTTTAACCTTTTGAGATTTGATCATATTTGATTTATGTTCAACAATGTGATCAGTCTTGGAGTATGTTTCATGTGTTGAGGAGTAAATAGTATACTCTGTAATTATTTGGTGCAGTGTTCTGTAGATATCTGCTAGATCCATATGGTTGAGTGTTGAGTTCGGAATTTAGAACTTCTTGTTTTTTTGCCTCAACAATCTGTCTAGGGCTGGTAGCAGGTATTGAAATCTTCCATACTGTGAGTGTCTATGTCCTCTCTTAGTTTATGCAGCAATGTTTTATAGAACCAGATGCTCCTGTGTTCAGTGCATGTATATTTAGGTTAGATATTTTCTGCTGGTGGATTGAGAAGTTTATCATTATGTAGTGTCCTTCTGCGTCCTTTTTTATGTCTTATTGGTTTGAAGTCTGTTTTGTCTGATATACAAATAGTCATCCTTGCTTTTTTTGCTTTATATTTTCTTGGAAGGTCACGTTCCAGTCTTTTACCTTGAGTCTGTGAGTGTCTTTTGCGGTGAGATGGGTTTCCTGGAGGCAGCAGAATGTTGGATCATGCTTCCTTATCCAATTTGCTTATCCTTATCCAGTTTGCTACTCTATGACTTTTTAGTGGTACATTCAGTCCATTCAAGTTCAAGTTAATTACCTTTATGTAAGTTTTTAAGGGATTGCTTTGCTTTCATAAATACACACACACACATACACACACACACACACACGCACACACACACACACACACACATATATATTTTGCTTTCATATGTATCATATATATTCAAGGGTTTTCTGGTTTTAATCAAGAAGGAATGCTGGTATTATTGAATACTTTTTCTGCATCTATTGAGATAATCATGTGGTTCTTGGTTTTACATCTCTTAACATGATAAATTACATTTATGGGCTTGTGAAAGCTGACTATATATTTATGACATATATATTTATATTCAATTTTATGGATGATCTATATGCTCTGTCAACTCTGTGCTTCCCTCTGCTTTTTGTGGTGGGTATAACCATTCTTTTGTTTCTGCGATCAAAACTTCCTTACATGTCTCCTGGAGGGCTCATCTAGAGGTGGGGATTGGATGTCTGGCAACATTTTTAATTTTCCACCACTGATGCAGCTTACCTTGGTGGGGTAGGAAATTCTTGGCTGGAATTGCTTATCTTTGAGAACAATCAAGGAAGGACTTCAGTCCCTTCTGATTTGTAGGGTTTCTGCTGAGAAGTCTGCTGCAATTCTGATGGGTCTTCCGTGGTATGTGATCTGACCTTTCTCTCAAGCTGCTTTTAAGATTCTATCTTTCATGCTTACTCTGTCAAAGTGAATTATCATGTCTTTGGGATGATCTTCTCAGGTAACACCTTGCAGGGGTTCTCTGAATCTCTTATGCTTGAACAGTTGCCTCTCTAATGAGACATGAGAAAGTTTTTTGGATGACCTCATGGAAGGCTTGTTTCAGAGTATTCTCAGTTTCCCCTTCTGTTTCAGGGATAATGTAATATTCTGTTACAGTTGATACCAATCAACTGTAGATTTGGTTTCTTTATATAGTCATGTAGTCCCACATCTTTCTTAGGTTCTACTTTTTTTTTTTAGTCTTTTCTCCTTTTTTTATTTTTATTTGTTTATTTTTTGGTCAGACTGCATTAGTTCTTCATTTTAGTCTTCACGTTCTGAGATTATTTTCTCTACCTTATCAATTCTGCTCCCTAAGCCTGTTATTATACTTTGAAATTTTAGGAGAAAATTCTTAAAGTCCAAAATTTCAGAATGGACCTTTCTTATATCGACCAACTCAGCATTTACTTCCTGCACAGATTTAGTGATCTTTGCTTCTAACTTCTTATGAATTTTCTTAACCATTTTAACCATCCAATATTTGAATTCTGTAACTGTCTTCAGGGACAGATCTTTCTGGGTAGTTTCCATTGTTTGGGGCCTGATAGCTGCTTTTTTAGATGATATCTCTTAAAAGTTTTTAGGATTGCAGGTGTTTTTCACCTGTTCTTCTTATCTGTGGGGAGCAACTGTTTTGTTTTTATTGTTATTCTTTAGTTTTGTTATACTGTAGCTAGATAAGGTCTTGCTGTCCTAGGGTCTTTTCTGCCATTCAACATAGTTTACTAAGGAGAGAGAGAGAGAGAGACGAATATTCACTTCTACTCCATGACTCTTGTTGGACAATGCTCCACACTCAAAGTGACTTTCCATTGCAGAGTTCCTCCTGTGGTCAGAGTGGCCAGACTGCTTTCTGACCCTCATTGGGAGCTCAAAGCAGGGTACCAAGTGGGAGATGGACCTCCTGTCAGCTGTTTGCTATTGGCAGCACTGAAATGTTCTCTCTGGGAAACAGTGACTCCAGGTGCCTCTCCTGTCTCCCCATCTCCCATTCAAGACCACACAGAGCACTTTAAAAACAGCCAATTCCCTGTCATGGAGGGATCTACTCTTTGGTTGTGTGAGGCCAGCAGAAAAAGTTTCCTTGTCTGGAGTGGAAGGTTGGTCACCAGACACTGGCTACAGGCACCAAGTAGGTGTGATTAGGAGTCAAGTTCTCTCAGCCTTGAAGCTGGCCTTTGGGGACTACTGGTGGGAAACACAAACTCAGGGGCTGACTGGTATAGGTATTCAGAGTTCAAGTATGTTCGCATCTCTACATGGGCTCCAATTGCATGCCACTGTGTCCTAAACAGCTCTCCTCCCATAAGGAACCAATGACCTGTGTGGTTGAGAAGAAGACACCTGGTCCAAATCATGTCAAGAGCACTGACCCTCTCTCACACACAAGGCTGGGCTGCAAGTCCTTTGTGAGCCTGGTACCCAGGAGGGATGAGATGCCCCAGTTCCAACATTGGCCTCCCAAACTCTCTCCCCCTTGGTCCCAAAGCATTTGAAGAGATCGCTGCAGGGTGCAGAATGCTTCCCCATGAAAAATTGTTCAAGTTGCCTGAGTTTACCAGTGACTGGGTCTGGTCCTCTCTATTTTGCTCAGGAAGAGAGAACTAGGTCATGTCCTCTCCAGTGGCCATCTTGGATCCCACCTAAGTTAAAGTATTGATTGGTTAATTGCATTAATTATTTTTATTTATCAATTTTTATATAGGAACGATCTTTGGATCAACTCCTTGATTTATGTTAATATTCTGACAATTAATCTCTGTTATTATTTGAAGTATATTTCTTCTCTCTAATGTGTTTCTTTAATTTTTTTTGTATTTTCTCATTTGAGACATATTATCACATAAATATCAAATTATTTCTGACAGAAGTAAATTGTAAATTCTTTTCTTGAAAATAATTACAAAGATTAGAAATAGTTTACTATTGTGTTTTTTTACATGTAATTGATAAGTATTATAATTATTTAAATGAGAGCAATAATTCAGATAATCTGGGTACCTTATATGGTTGCCCTGATATCTTATACTTTATTTTCCTGCTTATTCAAAAACAAGAAATATCATTCAAATTTAGAATTTTAGTTTATCTTTGTAGTTTCTCTGAAGAACTTTTGCAAGCAAATAATTTTTCACTAGAATGTTTAACCTACCACAACATTGAACATTTTGATTCAGTAAGATCAAGTATTATAGTATTTAACTTACACTCATATATTTTTCTCCTCTCATTTCTATTTATCTTAATTTGTAAATAGCAAATAAAATCTAAGAAACAGAGATGATACAAGTATCAGTTGGTGGGTGTAAGGCAGATATTGACCAATATACCAAATTGTGAGATGAGGTGAGGTGTCACTGATGGGAGCGAATACTGGGCTAAGGTTTAGGGAGTAGCTAGTAGTGAAATAGCTGCCGAGGCCAGATAAACACAGCTGTGGCTGTGCACAAACAGAACAGGGAGTGGAAAGGCAGAGTGTTCTAAACCTTCCAGAAGTTAAGCTCAGGTTCAGTAAATGACTCATGGATAGCATTTTCCAGGGTGACTCCTGTCCAGTTTTTGAAAAAAGCTTAGCTTGCCATTACAAGCATCTCTGTCCTTCCAACAGTAAGTGGAATTTTACTGGGTAAAAATTGAATTTTGCTTGCCTAGTGAGGTCCAAATTGGCTTCTAATGAAGTCTTTCTCACTAATAGAGTTGGTGCTGCCGTCCTTTATTGCATGGACCTGGAGTCCAGCACTTTTCTTGTTGCTGTTGCTCAGTAGTGTCAGGTGAATTGAAATGGGTCTCGCCATGCCTGAAGGACTTCCAAAGTCCTCTCTTGCATCTTCTCTGATTTGGTAGAGAATTCATTCAGCCACTAGTTTGTAGCAGTGCTCAATTTTACACTATTTGTATGTATGGCCTTTCATATCATTCTAGACATTTAACAAAACGCTTCTGTATAACTCTCAGAAACCCTGGAACCCCGTTGTTTCTTGTTCATGGCAAATTTAAGTTTGACTATTAAAGGGAGTACTATTCTGTGGGAATAGTGAGCTCTTATGTAGCGTAAAGGTCTTGCTCAAACTCTGCGCTGAGATGTAACCTCCACCTGCAGTAAGCCATGTCCTAAAGGTGACCTGGGCCCCCTGCCGAGTCTTTGCTTAATGAAATACAACACTGGAAAACTGCAATATTTACTTCGTCTCAATGTACATTGTCAAATCCTTTTCGGGAATTCTCCGCATACTTCCTTCTGTGGTTTTCAATTTTCCCATAGTCCCCAGTTCCTCGTTTGTTCTTTCCTCATGTCCCATAGCCCCTTTCTGTTCTATCTCTGTTTTCCTTTTTAAAACATCGGTCACCATTGTCCTAGTTGGAGTGGAGCTAAGTTTATACTAAGCCTCTCTCCCCTATCATAATGGCCTGAATAAAATTTTTTGTCATCTTTAACAAGTGTCCAGTGCTGCTTCTCTTTGATAGCTTATTTGAGTTATTTTGCATTACTTGGTAGTCAATTCAGGATTCTCTCTTTCTCTCACTTGCTCTCTCTCTCTTTTTTTTTTATTGTGAAGTTGTGGGGTACAGTTAAGGGTTAGGTATACAATTGTGTTTCATTCAAGCACCCTGTTGATATGGGATGTTTCCCCGTTCCCAGACAGATATTTGCTACTGTTAATCCCATCTCCCTCCCCACACCATAGTTTCCCAGTACGGTCAGTCATTTTCTTATAGTATTGCATTGGATGTTTAAGGTCCATTATATGAGTGAGAACATGTGATACTCGGATCTTTGTTTCTGTGAGAGGTCACTCAGTATTATAGACTCTAGTTCCATCCAGGTTGCTGTGAAATTCATGATTTTGTTCTTTTTTATGACTGCGTAGTATTCCATCGTGTATATGTACCACATTTTTTTAATCCAGTCCTCTTTTGACCGGCAGTATGGCTGTTTCCAGGTTCTTGCTATTGTGAACAATGCTGCGATAAACATGCGTGTGCTGGTATCTTTTTTATAGAGTGATTTGTGTTCTTCAGGATATATTCCCAGTAGGGGGATTACAGGGTCATATGGGAGGTTGGTATTTAGAGCTTTTAAGAATCGCCACACTGCTTTCCACAGAGGTTGCACTAGTTTACACTCCCACCAAGAGTGTAGAAGTGTTCCCTTTTCACTACACCCTCTCCAGCAGCTGTTATTTTTTGAGTTGTTGATAATTGCCATTCAGACTGGGGTTAGGTGGTATCTCAGTGTGGTTTTGATTTGCATCTCCCTGATGATTAGTGAGGTTGAACATTTCTATATGTTTGTTGGCTGCTCGGATGTCTTCCTTTGTGAAGTATCTGTTCATATCTTTTGCCCATTTTATAATGGGTTGTTTGGTTTTTTCTTTTCAGCACGTTTGAGTTCCTTGTAGATCCAGGATGTTAAGCCTTTGTTGGACCTGGAGTTGGCAAATACTTTTTCCCAGTCTGTAGGTTGTCTCCCTGCTCTCTTGATGGTTTCTTTGGCTTTGCAGAAGCTTATCAGTTTAATAAGGTCCCACTTATCTATTTTCTCTCTTATGAGCTGTGGGTTTTGGATTTTGTTCAGGAATTGGATGCCAGTTCCGATTTCCATGAGGGTTTTTCCTTCATTATCTAAGATTCTTATGGTTTGAGGTTTTGCATTTAGGTCTCTGATCCATTTGGAATTAACCTTTGTGCATGGGGATAGATAGGGGTCCTGTTTCAATCTTCTGCATGCGGTCAGCCAGTTTTCCCAGCACCATTTACTGAATAGGTTCTCCTCTCCCCAGTGGTAGGTGGTGGAGGCTTTGTCAAATATGAGTTGGTTGAGAAATTGAGGTTTTGCTTCTGGGATCTCAATTCTATTCCATTGATCTATATGCCTGTTCCTATACCAATACCAAGCTGTAGTATTTTTTGATGATTTTTGATGATTGTAACCTTATAGTAAAGTTTGAAGTCTGGTAGTGTGATATCACCTGCTTTGTTTTTTTTGCTGAGGATTGTTCTGGCTATTCTTGGATGTTTGTGTTTCCATATGAATTCCTGCATTGTTTTTTCTATGTCTGAGAAGAATGTTGCTGGTAATTTGATGGGTATTGCATTGAATTTGTAGATTGCCTTAGGTAAGATGGACAACTTCACAATGTTGATTCTTCCGATCCATGAGCATGGGATATTTTTCCATTTATTTGTGTCAACTTTGATTTCTTTGAGCAGTGTTTTGTAGTTTTCCTTGTAAAGGTCTTTCACGTCTCTGGTTAGGAAGATGCCAAGGTATTTCAATTTTTTTGTGGCTATTGTGAATGGAATTGTGTTTTTTATTTGGGTTTCTGTTTGTTTATTATTGGTGTAGAGAAATGCGATTGTGTTTTGTACATTTATTTTGTATCCTGAGACTTTGCCAAAGGTCTTTATCAGTGTAAGGAGGTTTTTGACAGATTCTCTTGGGTTTTCAAGGTATATAATCACGTCGTCTGCAAAGAGAGATAACTTGACTTCCTCTTTTCCTATTTGGATACCCCTGATTGCCTTCTCTTCTCTGATTGCTCGAGCCAGGACATCCAATACTATGTTGAACAGGAGGGGTGAGAGTGGGCATCCTTGTCTTCTTCCAGTTTTCAGGGTAAATGGTTCTAATTTTTGTCCATTTAGGAGTATGCTCACTGTGGGTTTCTCGTACATGGCTTTTACTATTTTGAGGTATGTTCCCCGTATGCCTAGATGTTCAAGGGTTTTTATCAAGAAAGGGTGCTGGATTTTATCAAAAGTTTTTTCCACATCTAATGATACAATCATGTTGTTTTGGTTTTGACATCTGTTGATGTATTTAATAACATTTATGGTTTTACGAATGTTGAACCAGGCTTGCATCCCAGGAATGAAGCCTACATAGTCATGATGGATGATTTTTGAGATGTATTGCTGAATCCGGTTTGCTAGGATCTTGTTGAGAATTTTAGCATCTATGTTCATCAAAGATATTGGCCTGTAGTTCTCTTTCTTTGCTGGATCTTTACCTGGCTTGGGTATCAATGTGATGTTGGCTTCATAAAATTATTTGGGGAGCGTTCCATCTTTTTCAATCGCCTGGAATACCTTCAGTAGGATTGGTATCAGCTCTTCCTTAATGTCTTGTAGAATTCTGCTGGAAAGCCATCTGGTCCAGGGCTTTTTTTGTAGGAAGTTTTCTTATTACGTAGTTGATTTCCTTGATTGTTATTGGTTTATTTAGGGTCTCAATTTCTTCTTGTTCCAACTTAGGTAGGTTGTGTGATGTCAGAAAGTCCTCCATTTCCTTAAGGTTTTCAAGTTTGTTTCCATACAAGTGTACATAGTAGTCTCTAATGATCTTTTGTATTTTTTCAGGGTCAGATGTGACTTCATCTTTTGTGTTTCTGATTGTGCTTATTTGGTTTTTTTCTCATTTTTTCTTGGTCAATCTAGCTAGGGGACCATCGATCTTGTTTATTCTTTTGAAGAACAGGTATTTTGTATCATTGATTTCTTCTATTATCTTTTTGTCTTCTATGCCCTGGATTTGGGCTTTTATTTTTGTGATCTGGATTCTTCTGCTGAAATTAGGGTTTTTGAGGTCTTGCTTTTCCAGCTTCTTTAGGTGGCTTGTTAGGTTGTTAATTTCTGTTCCTTCCATTTTCCTCATGTGTGTTTGTAGGGATATAAATTCCCCTCTTATTACAGCTTTTAAGGCATCCCAGAGATATTGGTTAGATGTTTCTTCATTTTCATTTGTTTCCAGGTATCTTTTGATCTCTGTTTTGATGTCATCATTGACCCAGGAGTTATTTAGCATCATGCTGTTTAGTGTCCATGTCTTTGTGGGTTTTGGGGGGACTTTGTTGGTGTCAATGTTTATTTTTATTCCACTGTGGTCCAAGAAGGTGCATGGTAGAATTTCAGTCCTTTTAAATTTGCTTATATTTGATTTGTGTCCAATTATGTGGTCGATCTTAGAATATGTTCTATGTGGTGATGAGTAAATTGTGTATTCTGTGGTCTTTGGATGGAGTGTTCTATAGGTATCAATTAATTCCATTTGGTCCAGAGTCTCATTGAGGTTCCGGATCTCCTTGCTGATTTTTTGTCCTGATGCTCTGTCTAAGGTTGTGAGTGGTGTATTAAAGTCCCCAGTTATTATGGTGTTAGAGTCAATGTCTTTCTTTAGTTTTCCTAGAAGTTGCTTTATGAATGTTGGCGCACCTATGTTGGGTGCATATATGTTTAGGATAGATATTTCTTGTTGATGAAGTGAACCTTTTATCATTATGTAGTGGCCCTCTGTATTTTTTTAATTTTTGATAGTTTAAATGGTATTTTGTCTGAAATTAGGATCGCAACTCCTCCTTTCTTTTGTGTTCCATTTGCCTGAAAATTTGTTTCCCATCCTCTTACTTTGAGTCTGTGTATGTCCTTTCTAGTGAGATGGGTCTCTTGAAGGCAGTCTATTGTTGCCTGGTGATATTTTATCCATTTTGTCATTCTATGTCTTTTCAGTGGTGCGTTTAGTCCATTCACATTCAGACTAATTATTGAAATGTGAGAGTTCATCCCTATCATGGAGTTCTTATTGAGTTGTTGCTCTTCCACTTGGTTTTTCCTTTTTCTTTTTCTTTTTTTTTTTGTCTTTCTTTTGGTTTTGGGGTTGGTTCATGTATATTTTATTCTTTTCCCTGTACTCTTGTGAAGAACGTTGTTCTTTTTTCCTTTCTTCTGTGTTTAGTACTTTCTTAAGTGTTTCGTGTAGAGATGGTTTGGTGGTAGCATAAGTTCTAAGGGATTGGATATCTGGGAAAGATTTTAATTCTCCCTCACTGATGAAGCTTAGCTTGGCCAGGTAGGTTATTCTTGGTTGAAATTGTTTATCTTTTAGGACTTTGAAGATAGGGCTCCAAGTTCTCCTAGCCTGCAGGGTTTCTGCAGATAAATCTGCTGCTATTCTGATTGGTCTTCCATGGTAGGTGATCTGGCCTTTTTCTCTTGCTGCCTTTAGGATTTTTTCTTTTGTGCCTACTTTATTTAGGCGAATTATTATGTGTCTAGGAGTTGGTCTTCTCATTTGTTGTCTTGCGGGGGTTCTCTGAATCTCTTGTGTTTGAATTTTTGTATCACTGATTAGATAAGGGAAGTTTTCTTGAATGATCTCATGGAAAGTTTGTTCCAATGTGGTCTCTGTTTCTCTTTCTGCCTCAGGGAGTCTGATTATTCTTAGGTTAGGCCTCTTGAGGTAGTCACTCATCTCTTGAAGGTTTTGTTCTGTCTTTTTGAGCTTATTTTCTGTGTTTTTAAGAGTTTGGGTTATTTCTATATTTTGGTCCTCAAGCTCTGAGATTCTTTCTTCTGCTTGGGTAATTCTGCTTTCCATGCTTATCAATTTGTTA
Organism: Cephalopachus bancanus; assembly: GCA_027257055.1. NCBI lineage: Eukaryota > Metazoa > Chordata > Mammalia > Primates > Tarsiidae > Cephalopachus > Cephalopachus bancanus. Next base: position 435,389 of record JAPVLO010000443.1, on the reverse strand, counting down.
TTTATTTCATTCACAGTATTCTTTATTACTGCTATCTCAGATATCAGCTCCTTCCTAGTTTCTTCTTGTGTCTCCTCAATTCTTTTTAATCTCTCCATTATTGTTTTGATATCTACATTTGCAGTTTGAGACCCTTCATTCTGGGGACTTTTCATTGTTTTCATTCCAAAGTCAGTTTTCTCAGTGTCTGCTCTCCCAGGCGTCTGGGAGAGACCCATACTCTTCTTTTGGTTTTTCTTCATTTCTGTAGATTTTTCTCCCTCTCCCCCTTTCCTTCCCCCTCTTCAATTCTGTTTTGAGGGAAGGTGGGGTTGCTTTTATTTCTCTTCTGCAATGACCTGTTCTTCCTTATGAGGGTCTTCTGGCTTTGTTCACTTTTCCTATGCTTTACAGTCTGTCTATTCAGTAGTATGCAGTCTTGCTCCCTAGATTTTAAAAGGGGGTAAATAAAAGAGGAAAATAATGGAGGAAGGGGGGGGTCAATAAGGAGTTAGAAAGAGAGAAGTGCAAGAGGGAAAACAGATATACATACCAACTATCAGGTGAGAAAGAGACACAGGGCTGGGAAGAGGTGAAGAAATACACGTAAGAAAGATTCCCTAAAGAGTACTGATAGCTACACAGAGATAGGGCAATAAAATCAAAAACAGTGTAAGTCAGAAGGTAAACAACAAACGTGATCTAAATCAACAGTTACAGTGATAAAATCATAAGTCAAAATAAGCGAAAGAGAGAAGTGCGAGAGGGATAACAGATATACATACCAACTATCAGGTGAGAAAGAGTCACAGGGCCGGGAAGAAGTGAAGAAAGACATGTAAAAAAAATTCCCAGCTGGGCTCAGTGGCTCAGCCTGTAATCCCGCGCCTTTGGGAGGCTGAGGTGAGTGGATTGCCTGAGCCCGTGGGTTTGAGACCCGCCTGGGCAGTGAGACCTCATCTCTAAAATAAATAAAAAAAATCAGCTGGGCATGGTAGCGCGTGCCTGTAATTCCAGCTACTCGGAAGGCTGAGGCAGAAGGATCACCGGAGCCCAGCAGGTCGAGGCTACGGTGGCCGGGAACGGCCACTGCACTCCAGCCTGTGCGACAGAGTGAGACTCCAACTCAAAAAAAAAAAAAAAAGAAAAAGAAAAATTCCCTAAGCAGTACTGATAGCTACACAGAGACACATTGTAGATCAGAAGGTAAACAACAGACATGATCTAAACCAACAGTTACAATGATAAAATCATAAGTCAAAATAAGCGAAAGAGAGAAGTGCGAGAGGGAAAACAGATATACATACCAACTATCAGGTGAGAAAGAGACACAGGGGTGGGAAGAAGTAAGAAAGACAGGTAACAAAGATTCCCTAAAGAATACTGATAGCTACACAGAGACAGGCCAAAAAAATCAAGAAACAGTATAAGTCAGAAGGTAAACACCAAACGTAATCTAGACCAACAGTTTCAATGATAAAATCATAAGTTAAAATAAGCGATCAGACTAGAGTCACTTCTGTGATCTCCGATTCCAGCCTCTCCCTTTTGTTTTTTGTTGCAGCATAGGGGTGGGGCTTTGTCTCCTGTTTTGCACTGCTGCCTTAAGAACTGAGGCAAAGTTTGTTGATAGGTGGGTGGGGCAATGGAAGTCTCTGCCTGGAGAATAGCAAGGTAGTTTACTCAGATCTGTTTTTCTCCACTTGTCTGGGTCCCCTGGCTTGGGGTCTCTCACTGAGTGCCTCAGCCCAGGTGGGCCCGGAGTTCCAGAGCTCCAAACCTCCAAAGGGCAGGCAATGGGTGGCGAGAGTGGCTCTGGGCCCCCCACAGGTTACTTCAGCCAGGAATGGGACCGGTGTCTCTGAGGGGCGGGCACCCAGAGCCTCCCTGTGTGACCAGCGGTGCCGGGTGCCGGGCTGGAGACAATGCAGCCAGGGAGAGAGCCAGAGGGAGCAGGGACCCAAAACTTCCCTGCACGCTGCAATATCTGGCCTTAGGAAATGAGGTAAAGTTTGTTGATAAGTGGCAGGGCATGGATTTCCTCCTCACCACTGTCTAAACCATGGTCACATTGTCTCCGATTAACTTCATAATTAAACTTACTTATTTGGGGTTAGAACATCTATCTTATTTTGTGTGGTTGATCACCCATTATCAAAGCATTGCTGCTCAAAACCAATATTTTGGAATTAAAACAGAAACAATAAACTATTTCTTTCAGTATTTTTCGTCAAAGAACAAGGAAATCTTCTTAATTCCTAAGGAAAAAAAATAGGAAAATGTAAAATAGAGTACTTTTTTTCCTCTTTCTGTCATTCTTAACCTAAGCGAAGAAGCCTGAAAAAGTATCTTTGCTAACTGAATGGTTGAAGGTAAAAAATAAAAGAATCAGAAAAATAACAAATAATTAATATATTGGACAAAGTAGCCTCTGTCTTTTATTTCCTGTGGTGGTCCTTTTTGCAGGAACTTGGTTAAAATTTTCCTAATGCTTGGATGACATTCATTTAATTGTTTTGTATCTTAAAGTATTCCAGTAATAGGATATTCACCTTTCTCATCTAGAGTACATCTTTAGGCCTGAAGGAAGCCTTGTTTTTACTTGTTTTCCAGAACTGTAATCTCTATATCCAGAGTTCAGTGCTTAATTCAAAATTTCCCTCTCTTTCTTCTCTCTCTCTCTCTCTCTCTCTCTCTCTCTTTCTCTTTTGTTGGAAAACCACTGGGTCTTTACATTTGGACAGTCTCCTGGTTCCTCTCCTTATATTCCACAGTTTCAAAGTGAGTTTATATCACTTTGAACATGACAAGACATGTTGATATTGTGTATTATATACATGAACAGTATTCTCATATCACAGTAACAAAAGACAGGAAAGACTGAGAAACTAACAGACCAGAATAGTTGTCATGAACTGAATGTTTATGTCACACCAAAATTCATATGTTAAAACTCTAAACCCCAATATGTTGGCACTAAGAGCAGGAGCCTAGGAAGGTAATGTGATAAGAAGGGCAGAACTCTTGTGATGAAACTGTTGCCCAAATAAAGAGAAAGAGACATGATGAGATCATGAGACGTATGAGAATACAATTGAGAAGATGGTCTGGTCACATACAGATCAGAAAGTGGGCCCTCACTGGACTCCAAATCTTCGATGCCTTTGATATTTAACTTCTTGGTCTCCAAAAGTGATGGTTGTTGGTTAAGCCACCCAGACTATGGTATTTTTATTGTAGAAGTCTGGATTGACTAAGACAGGGATTAGTGAAAGATAACAAGTGAATATAACATTTCATTCTGGATTGCATCATAATATATAAAAGAAACATTAGTGTAAAAGACAGTAGAAAATCTGAAATGCACATAAAGACTCTAATACTGCAATAGTTTTGCACCAATGTTGATTTCTCGGTTTGTTCAATGTTCTTTGGTTATGTAAGAGGTTCATGTTAGAGTAAGCTGAAAATTCTTTTCAGGAACTCTATACTGTCTTTGAGCTTGTCTGTAAATCAAAATTACTTCAAAATAGGAGTTCCTTAAAATGTCCATTTAAGCCTGACATTTATAAAAGTTGGTATTTTATCAAGTAGCATATTTAATGTATCACACTAGGTGTCTCTTAGATACCTAAAAATAAGAATTATCCTAAACAACGATTTTCTTTCCTACAGAAGTTGATGCTGTATAGATAAACTCCTGTTTCTCAAACTCATTCATCTCATGATTTTGCAAATTTATTTTTGTTGGTTTTAATTCTACTGCTTTTCCCTCTCCTTTGTGGAGTTATTTTTCTTCTTGGATGCCACATATCTCCAGGGTTCTGTCTTGTGCTATCAGTTCCTTCACTCTGAGTACAATTTTGGAGTGAACTGACCTCACCCATGAAATGAATCTCTACTTCACTGAGATGAATGTCGATAGTCTAGATGTAGCTTACATTTCTATGATGAGCACATTCAGTTGACCACTGTGCACATACATTGGGATGCTTTCGGTTCCACTAATTCAACACATACAAGAGAACTCAAAATGTTTTCCTGGAAATGCTCCTGAGTCTATGATTCCTATCCCAGTAAGTGACATAGTACCAACCCCAGCAGCTCAATAGAGAAATCAGAAGATGACATCCTTTATTTATTCTCAGTATGATGTACCAAGTTTGAATGATTCTTACTCTACCCTTTAAATTATTATTTTCAATAGACTACTTTTTAGAGTAGTCTTAGGTTCATAGAAAAATTGAGCAGAAGTTACAGAGATTTCACATGTATTTCCTGCCTCTACAAATAATCAGCCTCTTCCATTGTCAAAATACCTTACCAGAGTGATACATTTTTTAAATTTTTTTAATTTTAAAGATGCAGGGTCCAATTCAGGGTTAGGTATACAAGTGTTCATTGTGCAGGTACCCTTGCTGATGTCATGTACCCCCTCCACTCCCCCAGCAGATTCATTTTTTACAACTGATGAATCTACATTAACAAATTATTTTCACTCAAAGTCTGCAGTTTACATCAGGGCCACTCTTGGTGTACATTCTATGAGTTTGGACAACGGTATAATGGTATATATCTACCAGTGTAGTATCATACAGAGTGGTTTCACTGCTGTTAACATCTTCTGTACTCCATCTAGTCATACTTTGTTTGTTCTGAATTCCCAGAAATCACCTTTTTATTGTTTCCATATTTTTGCCTTTTCCAGAATGTCATATATTTGGAATTATACAGTATGTAGCCTTTTCTGATTGGCTTCTTTCACTTATACTCATATAGAGGTAAATTTTCTCTATGACTTTTTATGACTTAATAGCTTATTGCATTTTAATGCTGAATATTATACATTTTAAAAATCCATTCATTTATTGAAGGATATTTTGGTTGCTTCCAAGTTTGAACAATTATGAATAAAGATGCCATAAATACCGTTGTACAGATTTTGGTGTAGACACAAGTTTTCAGCGTATTTTGGAAAATAGCAAGGAGTATGACTGCTGGATTTTAGAGTAAGAGTATATATAGTTTTGTAAAAGGCAACCAAACTGTCTTCCAAAGTAGCAGTATCATTTTGCTTTTCACCATCAGTGAATGAGCGCTTCTATTGTTCCACATTCTCACCAGAATTTAGTGTTTTCAGTATTCTAGATATTAGTCATCCTAATAGGTGTGGATTGGTTTTCATCATTTTATTTTGCATTTCCCTGATAATATATGATGTGGAGCAATTTTTTACATGCCACCTATATAACACCTTTGGTGAGATATCTGTTAAGGACCTTTTTCCATTTTTTTAAGTCTTTTTTTTTAGTGTTGAATTGTAAGTGTTATTTTTATATTTTGAACACTAGTCCTTTATCAGATGTCTTTCACAAATATATTCTCCCAGGCTGTGACTTTTCGTTTAATTCTCTTGATGGTGCCTTTTAAAGAGCAGAATTTATTTTATTTTAATGGAGTCCAGCTAATTAATTATTTCTGTTTTAGATAGTGCCTTTGATGTGGTATCTAAAAAGACACTGTCAAACCCTAAATCATCTGCATGGATCCTATGTTATATTCTATGAGTTTTATAACTTTGTGTTTTACATTTAGGTCTGTGATAAATTTTGAGTTAAATTTTGTGAAGTGTGTAACATCTGTGTCTAGATTCATTTTATCTATTTATTGTGATATTTTATTTTATTTTTTCTCTTATTTTTATTTTAAAAATGTATAGTATGGGGTTCAGTTCCCTCCCACTTTGGGAGTTTTTCTGTCCTCTCAATAAATCCTGTTTTCTAAAAAAAACAGCCCAAAAAATGTAAAGTATGATTCAGGGTTAGAAACATAAGTGATTATTGTGCAGGTAAATTGTGAGTACCCCTACTGATGTTATATGCCCCCATCTCCTGGCAGTGTCCAACTACTGTCAGTCCATCTCTTATAATATTATGATAAATGTTCAGGATTCACTTATGAGTGTGTACATGTGGTACTCATATCTTTGTTTCTGTGATAAATCACTGAGTATTATAGACTCTAATTCCATCCAGGTTGCTGCGAAGTTTATAATTTTGCTTTTCTTTATGGCTGCATAATATTCATTTGTGTGTGTGTGAATGTACACTTGTTTCAGCACCATTTTTTGAAAAGTCTACTTTTCGTCATTTTATTGCATTTGCTTCTTTGTCAAAACTCAGTTGACTATACTGGTATGACTCTGTTTCTGGGCTGTCTATTCTGTTCAATTGATCTATTTGTTTATTATTTTGCCAATATCATATTTGTCTAACTTTAAAGGAAGTTTTAAAGTCCTGTAGTATCAGTACTCTAGATATGTTCTTTCATGTATTGTTTTGGCTATTCTAGGTCTTTTGTTCCTCCATATATATTTTAGAGTCTGTGGATATCTACAAATTAACTTGCTGAGATTAATATTGGGATTACATTGACTCTACCAAGTTTGAACGAACAGACATTTTGTCAGTAATGATTATTCTTATCCACAAAATGGAGCATCTCTTCATTTATTTAGTTCTTTTGTTTCCTTCATCAGAATTTTGTAGCTTTCCTCAAATAGCTCTTGTACATATTTTGCTATGTACAAGAGTTTCCTTTGGGGGTGGATGCTAATGCAAATAGTATTATATTTTAAAATTCAAATATCACTTGTGCATGCTGATATGCCTTACAATGATGGCTTACTCATTCCAGAAGTTTAGATGCTGATTTTTTTTTCACATTTTCTACATAGAAGATAATGCCATAAAACAAAAACAGTTTTGTTTTTTCTTCCAAGTCTGTACACTTTTAAAATTTCCTTTTTTGTCTTCTATTGGTGACAGAAAATATCCTTATCTTGTTCTTAGTGAGAATGCTTTGTGTTTCTTACTATGAAATGTAATGTTATCTGTAGTTTTTAAATAGATATTCTTTGTTAATTAAAAAAATTACTCTCTATAGAGTTCCAAATTCTATTCCTGGTTTACTGAGAGATGTTAACATGAGTAGGGGCTGATTTTTGTCACTTTTTTTATATATATTGACATGATTGTATAATTTTTCTTCTGTAGTGTGTTGAAGTAATGGATTATATTAATTGATTTTGTACCCATCTTTCCCTGGGTGAAGACAAGATAGTTCTTACAAATGAATTATGTATGAATCTGTGTCATAGTGAAAACGTTAAACTAAATAAGAACATTTGAGTTAAAAGTATTTGACTCTATTGACCGAAAAGAATGAATATTAATTCAGAAGAGTATAAGTAAATAGATAAGTATGCCAAGAGACATAAATTTGCAGTGGCCAAAGTCGACCATATTTAGCCATTGAGAGTTTTCAGGCTTTTAAGACATTTGTAATAAAATCATGAAAAGCGGAAAGAGAAAGAGAATAGTTAAAATATCAGGTTATGCAATCCTGTGTAAAACAACGAAAGTGAAGAAAATAATGGGGCAATGGAGTGGATTTTTTTTTTTTTTTGAGAAAGCAGGATTTATTGAGAGGACAGAAAAGCTCCCACAGTGAGAGGGGACCTGAAGAGGTTGCCCGGGAATGGATGTTTTAATGAAGCCCTGGGACATGTTGAACCTATGATTGCAGTGTTTTTGAAAGTTGAAGGAAGAAGAATTAGAGAACTGAAATACTTTAAATGTAGCATCTATAAGGTGGAGCAATCTTGGAATATCATGCCCCAGGAAGTGGCTATAAGATTGAGTTTTTAAAGGGTGATTTGAGAAATTCTGAAAGCTGGAACAAGTTTGTTCAAGAATAAAAGTGGAGAGTAATTCTGAATGTGGAAAAAATGATCAAGAGGAAAACAGTGTAAGAAAAAGAAAAGACAAACAATGGGTAGGGAAAGAAGGTAACACTTGTGTATGACCTTGTCTAATTAATCCTCAATCACATCAGGGATCACTCAGTAGAGGACAGAATCATTTCCCTACCCAGTGGTATGTGGAGGGGAAGAGAAAGCATAGTTATTTCAAGCAAGGTGCTTTACTCAAAATATTGTGTCAGCTGAGGTGAAAAGATATGTCCAATGCTTGCTAAAGAGTTGAAAATTTTGAGAATGTTGTTTAGAGTAGAATGATCATTCCATAGGCTCCAACAGAATTGGAGAGTGATGTCTCCAGCTGAGAAATGAGATACAGCACTATACGCTCAGATCAATATGATGATAAAACGACCAGACTCTGGAAACTATTCTTATTGCCATTCTTCAAGCCACTGGACCTTTTTTCAAGATGGCTCCACCTTTTAGATCTTCCATTTTTAAGTATTTCAGTCATCTAATTCTTCTTCCTTCAACTTTCAAAGCACTGCAATCATATTTCAACATGTCTCAACTTCATTAAGACACCAATTCCATTGCACTATGATTTTCTTCACTTCCTTTCCTCCAGAGCAAATTTGCCCAAGAGTTACAAGCCTAAGAGGCATGAGCTTAAAAACCCCAACCTAAGTAAGTGTAACATTTTTTTCTAAGTTCCACAGATTGCCTCTCCTTCTTCCTATAATGCTAATCCTTGGAATCATTCAAATGCTTTTTTCTGACAAGTACCAGTGGCCCACATATCTCTAATATTCTAATGACTTTCAGAGTAATGTCTCTGCTGCCTAATGATGGTATCAGGGGCTAGAAAAGCTAGGTAAAGATTTGAGAGGAGTCAAGAGATAAGGTGGAGGGGCAGGGGGGAGCAGAGTACTAAGAGTAGCTTTAAGCCCAGGAAGATATTAGGAAAGGAGCATTATCTCTCTCTTGCTCCCCTCTTCCTGTCTTGTGGAAGCATTGGCTTTTATGCTTCAACAATAAAGCTTGCCGTTGGCAGCTACATCTTATGCTGATTTCTTCTAGCCTCCTGCCTCCAAATTCCTTCAAAACATTCTGTGACTTGCACACATCCAACACCTTTAAGAGAGCTAATTCCTTCCTCTGTGCTGCAGCTTTACCTTATACAAAGATTCGACAGCCTTCATCCCAAGGTCCTATGCTTATTTGTTTGCATGATTCTGTGAAGTAAGCTGAGGGAAATGGTGTCATAGAAGATGTGGATCCGTGACAAGAACTCAATCAGTGTGAGGAGAGGTTTGCACATTATGTTCATTGAGCATTTTTGCCTTTTGCACCCTTCCCTGAATAATGGAGCAGTGCATAGAATTATTACCTATACATGAAAGACATGTCTCATCGAAGCTTATAAAAAGAATTTTATTTTTTCTCTTTCTCACATGTCGTAGATCATTACCCATTTAATGATAATTGTTCTTCCATTATTACATGAAGCCATCTGTTCAATTTCTATAGAGATCACTAAAAATACCACAATGATAATAAAAGTCAAACACAATTTGGTAAGTCTGAGCTACTGCAAATTTCAGTGTGTGTGTGTGTGTATGTGTGTGCGTGTGTGTGTGTAATCTTGTAATACTATAAAGGTTTAAAAAATATTTTGTTAATGCACCATATGACTCTGGGTTCCTTTTCAATTAAAAAAAAAAAGAATCCACTTATTTAAAAAAATAGCCAGAAGAAACATTTGACCAGTTGCCCACGAATGGTAACAAAAGTCATTACAGACTGAACTGTGAAGAGTCTTGATGCAGAAAACCAAAGAAGAGCAGGTGAATATTTCCCTAGAGGCAAACATTGATTTCTGTGAGTGACTAAATAAGCCACCACTTGTGTGAATTAGTTCATAGGCTACTGAAGAATGATCTAGATCAAATTCCAAGAAACAAACATTCCATGATTCCAAATATGCAAAGACGGTGAGGGCAATGTGACTAGAGTAAAACTAGTATTCTGGTGCAGGGTGAAAACCAAATATAATTTTTAGTTAGGTCCCTGCAAAGAAAGGAACAAGCTCTGTCTATTTAGGGCAGAGTTTAGAGAATTACTTACAAATTTTTTTTTCAACCTTGCCCAAAATGCCATTCTAGAATCCGTTTAAATAGATGTCACTTTCTTGTAGAATAATAATTAATTGATCAAGACAAATATAAGATTTTAAAATCTGTGTATAACAAAATGAAATTCATGTCTGTGAGTGGCTTTTTAAACACAAACAGGCTGCTCCTCTCCTTCTATGTCTGAGCTAATAAGTAAAGAACAAGGGAAAGAGCAGATTAAGCATTTAGGATGTTGTCATATTGTGGAACTGAACAGCTCCTCTACTGAAAATGTCCTCCACACCTCCTGTTTGGCCCTCTGGGGATAGGAGTGGGAGAGAAAGGAAGTATTATCTCCTTCTCTCCTTATGATTATGCTAAGTAATTTGATTTGATAAGAATATGATCATGACATTAGAATACTGAATATACAATTTCAATTTTACTCTATGAGAAATTATAATTTCTAAAATATTAATTATAGTAATTTTAAAAACCTCTAACACATTCTATAAATAATAGTGGTTAGTTGAGATATAGAGAACTAATTTATCATTAAATTGAAATATCTAAATCTAATATTAATAATGATGGATTACAGCATGGCTGCAATCTAAAACCTATATATTGGTAAAAAAAAAAAAAAAGAGAGAGAGAGAGAGAGAACATAGAGTAAATTTCATTATTCAACAAACACAGACAATAAACTGACCTATAAGACATCTGGCTGATATCTTCCAGACATCATGATATATTAGATGAGCTTCAATTTGGGAGACATTAGCTTTTTGAATAAAAGAGTCTATCTAAAGTCATCTTAGATACACAGAAACATATAATCAGAAAAATACACATAAAAACAATTTTAAGTAATATTGCCTGGCACTCAAAGCCCAGGAAGCAGATCCAAAGGACAAACTGTAGATTGTATGTGCCTCCCCAAGGTCTTCTGCTTCTCTGGAAGGCATACAGATATTGAATAGCAAGCCCACATTTTTGTGATACAGAAATGGCTTTTAAAAAGAACACTTCGAACCGGGCTCAGTGGCTCAGCCTGTAATCCCGCGCCTTTGGGAGGCTTAGATGAGTGGATTGCCTGAGCCCGCGGGTTCGAGACACGCCTGGGCAGCGAGACCTCATCTCTACAATAAATCAGAAAATCAGCTGGGCGTGGTAGCGCATGCCTGTAATTTTGGCTACTTGGAAGGCTGAGGAGGAAGGATCGCCGGAGCCCAGCAGGTCGAGGCTGCGGTGGCCGGGAGCAGCCACTGCACTCCAGTCTGGGCAACAGAGTGAGACTCCAACTCCAAAAATAAATAAATAAATAAATAATAAAAATAAAAAGAAGACTTCGTAGAAAGTTGTGTAGAGGAAAATATAAGGAAAACCTCTAGTTAGCCTCATTGGTTCCTGGCAAAGAAGTGTCCTTGACATTATTTACCCACCAGGAAAAGGCAATAATATATTAATGGAAGAAATGGGTTCTTAAGGAAAAAGTAAACTTACTACAAGTGGGGTGTGCAGAAGCTCAGCTTACTATAAAGTCTGTCATCTCTAAGATTTGGAGGAGCCACATGAGGTGGTGAGATTTCTGCAACAACGGAAGGTGGAGTGAGGAGATCAACCATGATGAAAGATGAGAGGGAATCCCGGCCACCACATACAGGTGAGATGCTGACATGCCCCCAACTTCAGCATTGGGGTGCTCAGACTTCCAGTGAAGTAGAAGTCTCTCAGGATCAGAGGAGGGAAGCGTTCCCTTTCTGTTCTAATTTTGGCGCTACTTCCAGTGATTGTATGAACATACATTTATACCCCTATGGCATATCCACAGCAAACTAAAATGCTCAAGCTAAAATAATTCATGTTTTTATTCCCAAATATCCTTATAGGACAGATTTACCAAGATGTATACCTTTACCAAGGTATATGCTATTACCAGTAAGGGTGTACATCTTTATTTTTAGCAACATCATTCCTCTCTTAAGAAGCTCTTGCGCACACACGCGCACACACACACACACACACACACACACACACACACACACGCATATGCTTGCACACACAAACATGCACATTCCTTGCTCTCCTTGGTTGTGTTCACTCTGAGTTGTACCAATGGCAATTTCCCTTTGGACATCTGGTGGTCCTCAAGTGCACAGACCACCCAGCCTAACCCAAGGTCCCCTCTGAAATGTCAGGGGCCTGGCAGGAGACAGATGTCCAACTCTAACTGGACAATCAAGAAGATTTTTATTTTATTTTATTTTATTTTATTTTATTTTTTTTATTTTATTTTATTTTATTTTATTTTATTTTATTAAAACAAGGTTTTTCTCTGTCCCCCAAGCTGGAATGCAATGGCCCAATCAACTCTCAGTGCAGGCTCAAACTCCTGAGCTCAAGTCATCCTCCTACCTCAGCCTCCCTAGTAGGCAGTAATACTAGCACGAGTCACCATTCCCAGCTAATTTTTATTTTTATTTTTATTTTTGCAGAGATGGGGCCTTGTTATGTTGACCAGACTGATCTCAAATTCCTGAGCTCAAGTGATCCTCTCACTTGGCCTCCCAAAGTTCTGAGACTATAGGTATGAGCCACCATGCCTGGCTGAGAAGATGTACATGTGTTGTGCGTGCATGCCTGTGTGTGCGTGTGTGCATGTGTGTTCATGGAGGGGGATAATGTGAAGCAAAGAGTTGACGTGAGAGGGTTGGAGGTGAAGGGGGAAGAGCCAAGCTGAGTTTGAATCTCGTTTTCACCACTCACCAGACACAGCAACCCAAGCAAGCAACTATGATTCTCTTACCCTCCGTATCCTCATCTATAACATAGACGTGGACCTCGCCTTTTACCTCCTAGGGTTGTAGTGAGTATTACACACCCATGAACCCCTAATTCAGGACCTGGCATCCCAAGCAGGTGACACAGTCGATTCTTAATAAACCATTTATTTTAATGTGTGATAATCCCATATAATATGTTATAGGTGATCAAAAATTTAGTAGCGGTGTATCTACTGGTCTCTTTCCAACCATTTGTTCTATTTTGTGTAGATTCATCTATTTTTGTGGGAGAGATAAATCAAGAAGATATAATGAAGGCACAACTTCACAAGACATGCTAGTAATCCAAATACACACACACTCACCTCCGACCAGACCCGAAGAATAGACTCTACCACTTTCCAGTTCCTAATATTTCCAAGGTAGCCAGACCACCAGGTGGAATAAAGGCGCCAATGTGGATTCAAGATCACCACGTTTAGCTGTACAATTTTTGAACACAGAGTGAGAAAGGGCTGTGGAACCCATGAAGCCCCTGTGCTCCTTGCTGAAGGCAGCCACATATAATACAAATCCAGTCTCTTCTCCCATCTTTGTACATGTTGCCAACTCTTCCTTTGGTCTCGATCTGACCTTTCCTCAGGGAGAGGTGGGCTCTACCAAATGTTGTCTTTCAGTTACTTTGAGTAACTTTGTTTTATAGATTGTTATACTGTCACACATGTTATGCTCAATGATACATGAGAAGTAGGACATGTGTTCCTGGCACCGTAAAGTGTTGTCATAATTTCATCATAGAGGAAGACTCCATTTGGTTGAGTGTCACCTGTGTTCTTGGCTATTCTCACACTTGCAGTTGTCTTAAATGAGGCAGGTTTTTATTCCAATCAATGCTTCCATATATGGAGAAACAAATAAAGATAGTTTACTTACACTGTGTAGTTTACTTCACATAAGAGTAAATTGCTTATAGAAAAACTTATGTATAAAGGTTGTTATTTTAAAATCTTTATAACATTTTAATATTTTATTCAAAAATTAGATAAAGATATATCTTTTTATATCTTTCCAGTAGTAATAATTTGCTTTTGTTTCATATCAGTCTAGTATGATAAACCAATCAACACATATATATTTTAATTTATTCCATAATATTAAAGTGCTATAAATGAACATATTTATATACCAACTTTTGATTGCCTTCTAGATTATTTCATTAAAAAAATAATTACAGAAACCGGTTTAATGAACTAGAGTATATAAACATTTTTAATGATCCAGATAAATATTGTCAAACTGCTTTCCTCAAAAGATGTAGCAAATTTAGCTCCTATGAGCATCATATACATGGACTTTTCTAGTCATTTTACCATTAACAATTAGAGAAAAGAACGAGTTAATGAATTTCATTGCTAAAGATTTATTTTTGCTTTTTTATTATTTAATTTGCATAGAAAAAAATTAATGATGTTTATATAAATTTGATTTTTTATTTTGCAGCTTTTTCATTTGTCATTTATTTTCCTTTATATCAGTGTACCCAAATTCTTTGAATTATAAAAATTCATTATATATTAATAATATTTCTACCAAACTTCTTTCAGAAATTTGTCCTGTCTTTTTTTATTCTTTATATTAAATATTTTATTTCTAAATAATTTTAAAATTGTCAAAATGTCACTGGGATCATACAGAAATTCTTTATGTAAATTCACCAAATTTTTCTGTTTTGGAGAATTTGCTTTGTCATCCTCACTACATAGATGTAGACAATAGATACATAAATAATATATATTCCATATTAAATAGTAAAATATACATATTGAGTTCTTTTTCCTTTTAATGAGTAGTTTGAATGTATCATGTTCTCTGTGTGCTTTCCAGTATCTTTTATATCTATAGAACAGTCATCAAATTCAGGAAATTTAACATTTACATAATACTTTCACCTAATCTATAGTCCGTATTTCAATTTCCTTAAATTGTTCCAATGATATACTTTATAGTGATTTTTTTCCTCCAATAGAGGACACAATTCAGAATTATGGAATGCATTTAGTTTCTTGCCTTTCTAGAATCCTTTAACTTGTGACAGTTTTTAGTCTTTGTTTTTCATAATATTGATATCTTAACAGAGTACAGCCATTGATTTTGTAGAATGTCTCTCAACTTGGCTTTGTCTGAGAACATTCTCATGGTTGCAATTGTCATAATACTATAAGAAAAGGATTAGCAGCAGTGGGAAACTGAGGGGAGGGAAGAGGGTAGGATTGGCAGCAGTGGAAAATGGCCAAGGGAGGGGGGTCACACCTCGTCAACAAGGGTACAAATGAACATTCGTATACCTAACCCTGAACTGTACCCCACATCTTTAAAATAAAAAACGATTATGATAGTTGTTCAAGGTCCACTTGTGAGTGAGAACCTGTGATACTCAATTCTTTGTCTAACCCTGAATCATACCCCTCAACTTTAAAATAATAAATTTAAAAGTCAAAAAATAAATAAAAATAAAAAACGAAAAACAAATTCAAGTTGTGGGCCCCATCAGTAGATTACAAAAGCAATGTTAAATCCTCCCAGTATCCAAAGGAACATGAAATCCTTTGACCATTTACTAGTGATGCTACATTTGAAGATCTGGTCAAGGTTTTGTGCTGCCTTTTGTTGTTCCTATGGGCTTGTACTTACTGTTTTATCTATTACAAATAACAGACCATCAGTACTGATACACTTTGACACGATGCACATTTCAAGCTTTTAATCAAGTCAAACAGCCTTGCCTCAGATTTAGCATCAATTGATGATGCTTGAATGAGTTCATCTTGATTATAATGGTTACAACATCAGGATTTTCAAACTCTCACATTTATCAGCAAGCAGTTGAAATTCTATCATGCCAACGACTCTTTTCTTCTGCAACATTTATTTTTGTGTGTGTTTGTGTATCTATTATTTATCTACTTGTGTGTTATTATCTGTTCATTGCAAGTATAAAGTCATGAATTCCTATTTTAATCAATGACCTATAATTCATTATTTTTGGACATAAGCATTGCTTTATACTTATATGTTTCTTTACAAAAATAACCAGATTAGTGTAAGTTTACTAAGCCCCTTTCTTTCTTTCCTTTTTTTTTTTCTTTATTTTAAAGATGTGGGGTACAACTCAGGGTTAGGTACACAAATGTTCATTATGCAGGTACCCTTGTTGATGAGGTGTGCCCCTCACTCCCCAGGCAGTTTCCCACTACTGCCAAGCCCTCTCTTCTAGTATTATGATAATTGTTCAAGGTCCGCTGATGAGTGAGAACATATGATACTCTGTTCTTTGTTTCTGTGATACATTACTGAGTATGATCAACTCTAAATCCATCCAGGTTGCTGTCAAGTCCATGTCTGTCCTTCTTTATGGCTGCATAATATTCCATTGTGTATCTATACCACATCATTTTATGCAGTCCAGTTTTGATGGGCAGCATGGTTGGCTCCATGTATTTGCTATTGTGAATAGAGCTGCAACAAACATACGTGTGCCAGTATCTTTTTTGTAGAATCATTTGAGTTTCTCCGGGTATATTCCCAATAGGGGAATAGCTGGGTCATATGGAAGGTCAATTTCTAGTTCTTTCAGAAATCGCCACACCGTCTTCTAAAGAGGCTGCACTAGTTTGCATTCCCACCAGCAGCACATTCTCCACATCCTCGCCAGCATCTGTCATTGCTTGTTATATTAATAATGGCCATTCTTACTGGGATTAGGTGGTATTTCAGTATGGTTTTGATTTGCATTTCTCTGATGATGAGTGAGGCTGAGCACTTTTTCCTGTGTCTGTTAAGCCCCTTTCTTTCTTAGATAGCATGTCATGTGTCATATACTCTGTTATTTTACATTGTGCAAATACCCTGCAGCTCTCCCTATGTGCTTTCTAGAGATCTTGATCATTCCATATATGGCTGCACAGTACTTCGCTGTATGCATATATCACAGTCTTCTATGCTCGAACCTTTAGGCAGTCATTAATATGTTGTAATTACAAATAAACTGATGCGTGTGCATTTCCACGTTTTCAAGGTATATTCTGGGTGAATTTCTAGAAATGGAATTGATGAGTCATAGGTAGATGCATGTATAATTCTGTTTATATTTCTTTTTTATATTTTATTTTGCTATAGAGATGTAAGGTATAGTTGTTCCAGGTCCACTTATGATTGAGAACATGTGGAACACAGTTGTTTGTTTCTGTGATAGATCACTCAGCATTATAGCCTCTAAGTTCATCCAAGTTGCTGCAAAGTTCATAATTTTGTCCTTCTTTATGACTGTATAATATTCCATCGTGTGTAGGTACCACATTTTTTTAAATCCAGTCCTCTTTCAATGGGCAGCATGGTTGGTTCTATGTTTTTGCTATTGTGGATAATGCTGCAGTAAACAAGCGTGTACAGGTATCTTTTTCATAGAGTGACTTGAGTTCCCTTGATTGTGGGGTCATGTGGAAGGTTGATTTTTAGACTTTTTAGGCATCACCACACTGTTATCCACAGAAGTTGTACTGATTTATATTCCCATCAACAGTGTAGAATTGTTCCCTTTGTGCCTCATCCTCTCCAGCATCTGTTGTTTTTTGAATTATTAATGGTGGCCATCCTCACTGGAGTTAGGTGGTATCTCAGTGTGGTTTTAATTTGCATTTCTTGGATGACTTGTGAGGCTGAGCATTTTTTCACGTATCTGTTAGCTGGCTTTTGTTGTTGTTGTTGTTTTGTTTTTGTTTTTTTAAGCAGTATTTATTGAGAGGACAGAAAAATGCCCACAGTGAGAGGTGACCCGAAGAGGTTGCCTTGTTAACTGCTCTTATGTCTTCTTTTGAGAAGTGTCTTTTCATGTCTTTTGTCCACTTTGTAATGGGGCTGTTTGTTTTTTCCTTTCGGCACATTTAAGTTTCTTGTAGATCCTAGATGTTAGGCTTTTTCAGATACACAGTTGGCAAATATTTTTTCCCAGTCTGTAGGCTGTCTCCTCATTCTCTTGATGGTTTCTTTTGCTTTGCAGAAGCTTTTCAGTTTGATGAGGTCCCACTTGTCTATCTTATTTCTTATGGCATGGGCACTTGGGACACTTGGGGTTTTGATCAAGAGTCAGTTGCAAGTTACAATTTCCATAAGGGTGTCTCCACAGTTTCTAAGGTTCTTATAGTTTGAGGTTTGATGTTTAGATCTTTGATCCATTTAGAGTTGATTCTTGTTGTGTATGGTGGTAGGTAGGGGTCTTGTTTTAATCTTCTGCTGTGATCCAATTTTCCCAGCACCATTTACTGAACAGGTCCTCCTGTCCCCAGTGGTTGGTGGTGAAGGCTTTGTCAAAGATGAACTGGTTGTGAAGTTGAGGTTTTGCTTCTGTAATCTCTATCCGATTCCATTGGTGTATATATGCCTGTCCTTGTTGTTTTGAATATTGCAGCTTTATAAGTTTTTAAAAATATAGTTTATCAAAATATATTTTCTAAATGTTTTGTAAATTTATTTATAATTTGTTATTTGGATATATCAAGGGAATTGATAATTGCAAATTAATTTTTTCTGCCATCTTGCTGAATAAATCATTTTTGAGTGCATTCTGTTATTAATTAGTTGAGCCTTCCCAAATATATTATTACATCATGTGCAAAGGAGATACATTTTACTTTTTTTCCACCCAATTCTTATGTATCTAGTTGTTTTTTCTACTGCAAGACTAATTAGGTAATGGGGACGGTGAGCATAATTACCTTGTTCATAACTTAATGGAAATGCTGTTGGTGTTTTCTCATGAAGTAAGATGCTGGTTTCAGAACACACACACACACACACACACACACACACACACACGCACACTGTACATTCACACAGTTATGCTAATATGTATGGTACAATATAGATGTTATCATGTATGTCAAATACCATGCCCATACACTTCTATATATACTAATGCCTCCATTTCTATATTCTTGAATATTTTCTTCAGAATGTATTTAATTTGTACAAGTCTTTCTCAGCATGTATGAGGATAACTGAATGACTTGTTTTTTTAAGGTCTGATAATATGGTGTGCTATACAGAGAGATTTCTCAATATTGAAACTGACAGTGCTGTTATATTACCCAATTTGTAATGATGTAGTATTCTCATAATATTAAAATGTAATATATTGACAATTTTTTAATTTAGAATTAAAATGTTTGAACAAATATGTATGAGAGTTATTTACCTGAAGCTTCCTTTTTGAAATATCATCTTTATGAGGTGTAGGTATCAATGTAATATTTAATTTTTCAAATGTTTTTGTGCATTTTCTATTGTATGAAACAACTTATGTGATGTTATAACTATTTGCACCACTTTTTGGTAGAATGCCAACCTTTGTAACACCAACTGAAGCCACTTTCTTGATTCTTTTTTCTATCCCTAAAATAAAAATTGACTTATTCAATCTTTTTGATCAATATAGGGCTTAATTTTAGTAAACCACATTTTCCTAAGACATCATTAATTTTGTGCAAATTTTCAAATTATTTTTTACAGAATTGTGGCAAAACAGTTTAAGATTTTTTTTATTTAAAATTTTTATATTGATACTTCCACTTTCATTATTAAATTGCATTTTATGTCCTCTCCTTGATTAAATTAAATGATGCTTTATTCATTCTGTAATTGTGTTTTACATGAAGATTTGATTTGTAATCTTAATATACTATTTTCTCATTCTCTACCTAATTAACTTCTGCTTTTATCTTTATTATTTCCTTCCTCATGCTTTATTTTGGTTTATTAATATTTGTTCTTTTTTTAGTTTCTTTACATTTATATCTTCATAAATTTATTTATTTTTAATATTTTATGTTTATTGACATACATTTTTAAGGCTATGACTTTTTCTCCGATCACATTTTAAAGTCATATCCTGACTTGATACATACAGTTTTTAATATTCCTATGTATTAGAATTTCTGTTATTTTTGTTTATATTTATCCTCTCATTCAATAATTTCTTAATAACACCTTTTTATTGATTCCTAAGTGAAAGTACTTTGCAATTTTTATTTTAATTGAATTTTAATCAAATAATATTGCTTTTAATATTTTAAGTTCATGTAACTTGTTGAAGTTTCTTAGTGTTGATTTATTGATTTTGTGACAGTTTTCTGTGCATACTAATAAATGAAAAAAATTATTTATGTTAATCTATTCTAAAATGTTTATTGGATCTCAACTTTCTGCCAATTCCTATTTTAGATTCTAAGGATATATAAAAAACACAACATAAACAAAGTTCATATTTTATTTATTTATTTTTTTTGAGTTGGAGTCTCACTCTGTCGCCCAGACTGGAGTGCAGTGGCCACTCCCGGCCACCACAGCCTCACCTGCTGGGCTCTGGCAATCCTTCTGCCTCAGCCTTCCGAGTAGCCAGAATTACAGGCATGTGCTACCACACCCGGCTGATTTTTTGATTTATTGTAGAGATGAGATCTTGTTGCCCAGGCGGCTCTCGAACCCATGGGCTCAGGCAATCCACTCACCTCAGCCTCCCAAAGGCATGGGATTACAGGCTGAGCCACCAAGCCCAGCTCAAAGTTCATATTTTCATGAAACATAATTTTTTTAAGGAAGAAATAGACAATAGAAGATTGGGAGAGGTCTATTTAAGGTAGTCAGTAAAAGGCCCTGTATTTACTTAATACTTCAAGAGAGACTTGAAGAAGTAAGAGAGCAAACAATGGCGATATTTGTGAAGATAGAATCCTAGGAATTGACAAGTGAGTGTGAAAAGTTCTTGAATAGAGAGTGTTCCCTTTTGTGAAACAAAAGAGAAACTACCATAACCAATGTAATGGATAAAAAGAAACAGTGATAGGAGATGAGATTGCAGAGGTAACAAGGACACTGTGCAAATTATGACGTATTTTGCAACAAAAAGAACAAAATATACAGTGGCTCTAAAAAAAATAAGTTCTTTTGTTTGTTTTTGTCTTTTCGCATAACAATCCAGACATAGGTTGAGACAGACATAGTTAACAAAGCTAGAAGTAGTTAGGCAGATTTTCTTAGGCAGTTCTAATTTAGACTAGGGTAAACTTTCAGACATCTTTTTTATACATGAAAGACCTTCATCCAACTAACCAGCATTGTCAGACCTGACCACCTTGTGGGTTGGATTGTGTAACTAACAGTGCAGTAAATCACAGACACAATAGGCAATTACCCAAAGCATAGATATGATGTTCTAAGAAAAGCCTAAATCTATTTAGGTAATAACTTTAATTTTTTAGAAGGTCTTTGTGACCTTAAGTTTGAGCGATGGTAATCAAAACTCATGACCAGAGCTCTCCAATCTTAGCTCTTTATTTGCTTACTTATTAATGTAAAAGTATAATAAGGTTTCTTGTCAAAGACAAGCACAAGTCCTTTCTCTTAAGGTACCCATGATCTTTGAGCATGTCTTTTTTTTTTCTAACAAATTCTATCTTAAACTATACTTTGGGCTGTCTCTGAAATTCCTTTTTGTGGCAGAGTCAAAGAACTCATAGAGCAACACACCACACCCCACCTGGTATCCAGGTATTTCAGATGTTGAGACATCTCTCAATCACAGGTTCATCTGAGGCCCATGTTTCTTCTATCTTGTTGCTTCATTGATTCTTAAACTCTTGCTCTCATTTGATGATCAAAATAGGAATCACCAAGTCCATATTCCAAGGTTTCAGCCTGTAAACTGTGGAGGAGGAAGAAAGAGAAATGGAAGACAAGGAAAATTCTTCTTAAAATTTATGACCTACAATTTCAATCACTGTGTTCTCTCACACCAATACACTAACTTTAATCACATAGCTCCTCCTAGCTTCATGGAACACCAGGAGCTATCATCTCAGCAGGAAGTCCACACACCCAGTAGAACGTTCAGGGATTCTATTGCTAAAATAGAACAATGGAAAGTGGATCTTAGAGTGAAAACTAAGGGAATCTTACCAAGGCCCAGCTGATTTAGATCTTTGTAAACCCTTGGAAGACTTTTATTTTAAACAGTAAGTGAGACGGAAAGCATTAGATTTGAGCAAAGGAGTCATAGCATCAGACTTTTATTTCTGAAAATTGTTTTGGCGATTATCAATCTTTATTGTGCTTTAATAGCACTATTCTATTTTTTGTGCTTTTTGTGATGTACAGAGTGTTATTCTGCACATCAACCTGTACTGTTGCACAATTTCCACTTAATTATTGCAGTCCTGTAAACAGGGAGTATTATATGCAAGCATGGACGACAAAACAAAACAACACCTTTTTTCTCTACCCTCCTGGATTCTCCCTCTGGGGACAGGCAAAGGTGGATTTAAAAAAGAGAAAGAATTTATTAACACGCTGCAGCACATATCACATGGGAGAAACATCGGTAGCACTTAGCTCTGAGTTGTGGTTAGAACTTGGGGCTTATGAAGCAACTTAGCAAAGAACAAAAAAATTGTACCAAAGTGGCAACACAAAGGAAAAGGGATTTGTGTTTTTAAGAATGGCAAACTTTGGGAAGATAAATGTATAGGGGAGCAAATGGAGCAAGGTTTTCATAGGCAGGTCCCTTGTAGTGCTGACTCTCCATCTTTTTCATGGCCATAAAATTTCCCTGGTAGCGTGAATTTACGGAAGTCCTTTTTTTCTCAGAAGTGTCTGCTTTTAGTCAGTTAAAGGAAGTTCGTTGATGCTTCTTCATGCACCTGTTGGATCTCTACTGCCTTCAACAAAATGTGGCTAAGGATGATTCTCTACCAATATAATAGAAACGGAATGGGTTCTGGAGTAGGTAACCTGTGTTTAAATCTCAGATGAGTCCTTTTTTAGTATGATACTTTCTCATGCCTTAATTTCTTTATCTGCTAGGAAGGATTTTGTGAATAATAGATGTGTTAATATGCCACATAGTTAGATAGCTACCAGCACATAATAAACTTTGGAAAATCGGTGAAAGCTATTATTGTAATAGTATAAGAAAAAGATTGGCAGTAGCGGGAAACTGTTAGGAGAGGGGCAGAGAAGTGGGACTGGCAGTAGTGGAATTTGCCTGGGGAAGCGGGGGCACACCTCATCAAGGACAACTGCATAATGAACATTGCATAATTAACCCTGAAAAATCTTTAAAATAAAAATTAAAAGTTTAAAAGAAAAGAAACCATCTTTTAAAAAAAGTCTATCATCCTAGCATATTTAAATATCAATATTCTTTTTTTTCTTTACATTGGATTTTAGTGTTTTCACATTTCTTCTGCTTAAGACTTCTATTTTCTTATTATTGTAAAATTTCAACGTTTTTTAAAATATTTTATTGTGAAAATGAATTGCTAAGAATTTTAGTGTTCCAATATTCAGCCAAAAACATAAACACTCAGACACAATTCATAGTTTTTAAAAATATCTTTTAAAAATAACATTTCCTAGCTCTCATTATACACTTTTTACATGCTTGCTAAGCTCATCAGTGTATTAAATATTTCTTTTCTATGCCTTTCTAAAAGTTATATGCAAAATCGTATTTGAATGTGTTTATGAAAACTCTATATATTTAGATACATTTTCCGAGAATGACTCCATAGCTTTTATCAACTTTTCAAAACAAACTCCACATTTATGAATATTTTCTTTTAAATATTTTATATTATCCTTTCTTGTATAAAATTCTACAGTGGGCTGTGTTTTACAATGGCAACTTCTCTTTGATGTTATTTCCTTGAATTCAATTTGGCCTGAAAAAAATAAACAAAGCAAGAAACATTAACATACGAGTTTTGTGTGCCTGATAAGGTTTGCCTTATCAAAGTACAGTTGATAAAGAGAATGGCAAAAAACTAGAATAGATGCTGAATTTTTAAAACAAAACAGCTGTTTTTAATCACTTGAGTACAGGTGACAGAATAAGTCATTAACTTAAACACAGAAGCATTAATTAATGCATTCATAGATTATATATAATATGTTAGATTTAGTACAAAATATTTCTGAAATTTTGCTTTCCTTTCTTTTTAGACTTAAACTTTAGTCTCACATGTCTCCTCAGTTTAGACTTTGGGTTCTCTAGGATATATCTCTCCCTTTATCGCTGTATTTCAGTTTGAGTTTACTGATAGCTACTGACTGTTCCCTAGGGAACAGGAGGCAAACCCAAGAGGGAAATGCACTTATGGCTTAAGTTCTTTTGCCACATCATTACCAACAGAATGTTCTTTGATTGATTGAATGACTCAACAAATGTTGCAACAATTGACCTCAACACGCTGCACTGTTTCAATGATGTTTTTATCCTTCTCAAGAAGGCTTTTTCTTAAAGTGCTTGCTACAACACTTTTGGGATAATAAAACATTATTCTAAGTATACAGGATATCTTAGTTGTCACAAGTCTTATCAACATAGAATAGCAACGTGTATAGCACAAAATGTAGGAATCCAATAAGTGGAATGCTCTTACACTTTTTATCCCATTTCATAAACTTTAGCACACCATACATTTGATAAAATCAAAATGCATACATGATAATTATCTCTTCAGACTGTGAATCCATTCTGTACAAATTTCACCACATCTTGTTATCTGCAAAATTTGTTAAAGTATTTTTAACTGTTTTGGAGTAACATTAACATCTCATGCAGATTTTTCCCACTTTAAGTATTCTTTGTTATTTCTAAAAAGTCAGGAATCAAGCTCAATACAAGATGAGTTTCTAAGGTTCCTTGACTGATCTCATGCAGTGTTTGCTAGTTTGCTTTCTACAACAACCCTGCCAACTCTCAAAGGGCATGACAGTGTCATGGTGAGGCATGACAGTGTCATGGATAAGGCATGACAGTGTCCTTCCCTTTCTGTTTATGTGAAGGGAGAACTGCCCCAAAGCAGTGCAAGATTGTCACGTACTTGGA
Organism: Cephalopachus bancanus; assembly: GCA_027257055.1. Taxonomy (NCBI): domain Eukaryota; kingdom Metazoa; phylum Chordata; class Mammalia; order Primates; family Tarsiidae; genus Cephalopachus; species Cephalopachus bancanus. Next base: position 410,807 of record JAPVLO010000443.1, on the reverse strand, counting down.
GGCCCCAGGAAAAGGGAATGCTCAGCCCTGCCAGTCATACGCTTTACAGTTCCTTTTCCAGACTGGCTTGGAGGGCACTTGCGAGGTGTGTAGTACACGATAGAAGGGGTAAGTGATTCCAAATTTGAAAGAAGCGTTGTCTGTGTGAGTTCCTTATGCAACCAAGCAAAGCGTAGTCCTGAGTGTAACCTTGGTGCTGCTCAAAGACCCCATGGCCATCTGTCCCCCAGATGGGCACATTTTAATTTGCCTGCTCTGTCAAGTCTGAATGCAGGAATATTGGCAGAAAATCTCAGTGTAGTCTCACTCTCACAATAGCAAGAAGTATATTTCTCTTCCTCAGAAATTTCATAAATAACAAAGCATACAGCACAAAAGAACATGGTCAAGAATGGATAAACTCACGTTATATCATAAACAATCAGCTCGAACAAATGCACATTTAACTTCCTTGGCTAAGAAAGTGCTCCAGTTTTGTCTGTGATAATTAAAACAGTTTGAATGTTTAAGTTTAAAAATTAGACTAAATATTAGGAACAACTAAATATTGATCTATTGAGTGACTCCTGAACAGAGCCCAGATTGTATCAGGTACTTTGCTGTATTCTTCATGTTTAAAAATTAGTTTGCAAAATCTCAGCATTATACATTCCAGTTCATCTAACTATAATTGCAGTGTTATTCTGTGGTTTCTTTCCAAATTTGTCTTACCAAGTAATTAAAAAGAACTTTGGAAGGATACTTAAAGATAGTCACTGTTCAATTTGTTCACTAATCATCTCTTATGCAACTTTATAGGCCATCACCCATAATGCACCCTTACTAAATCCAAGGAAATTTACTTTAGTTTCTTTTTCCCTTAAGTCAGAGTAACTTATTTTTATGGCCCTGATATTGAGTCTTCTTTTCTAATGATAAACAAGCTTTAAGAATTTTTAGCTCATATCTCAAACTATTCATGTTAATGATAGCACGTTATATACAGACTTTCTTCAAATCAGTACTGTTCGTTAGACAGAATGTTATTCTATTCTGCGATACAGACTGTCAAATGAAATGTACTTTCCATCATAATTTAATAGCAAATTTAGGTCTTGCTGTTATTTGAAAAGATCCTTTTCAGCATACTTAAAAAAACAGATGTCTAATTGAGGAAATATTATTTGAAACATTTAGCACAATAGGCATTAACATTAAGTTAGTGCATATTTATGCCAAGCTATAAATTTTCATTTAATTCATTCAAAGGAGGTTTCCTGTTTCATGGCATGTACTACATAGTAAAATTGAATGCTGCTTTACATTCTTCCCATGGTATCAACAATGAAATAAAGATACCAATTATAGTTCTTTAAGACAAATGGTTTTTAAAAGTTCAGAAACAATTCCTCACTTAAGAAAATAATTTCTTCTTTTTAAAGCCATTACCTTTGTCAGAGAAATTTTTTACATCAATTATCAACGTGTATGTGGGAAGACAAGATTATGTAAAACAAGGGAAAGGTTGTTCTGTACAAGTATATTTCATACTAAATATTGGCTGTCCTTTTCACATTGTAAGATATCATTGTGAAAGTTTTGATCCATGCAATAGAGAACAAAATAAACAAGAGTAGCACAATCACTGGCCTGGAATGGATATAGATATGTGAAAATCATATCACTGGAAAACTTTAAAGAAAAGTAACTATAGTAGAATAATCTCCTATATCACTCAAGGTTTCATAATAAAATTCTTAAAAACATAAAAGTAACGACTTTAGTTATAGAAATAATGTCAGTATGAGTATTTTAAAAGTTAGTCTGTATCGTTAAAAATAAGATATACCTTTATACAAGTGTCCCTGAAATATTTACAAATGTATTTACATGCTGAGTTAAAAGTCAAATGTCTATAATTTTGAGAGATTATAAAATGCAGAAAATATTATTTGAGAACAAAAATAATATTGATGCAGATAAGAATTTCTAATAGTAGCAGCATTTATTGAGCACTAAATATATGCCAGCTTGTGTAAAACTGAATAAGGCATATGACTGAAATTGATCAGCTAGCCACAATAACCTGAATTCAGAATAAGCATATGCAAAGTTCATATTTGTAACTTGAATAATAATGCATTGGATACAGTTTGAATAAATCAATTTTAGCAAATTGAACATTGACAAAAGTACTACTAAATAACTTTGAGAAGATTTAAATTACAGCTAGAGAATATATGAAATACAACAGCAATAAGTACTAAGTAGTACTTATGAAACATGAGCAAGGATGTAATCATATATAAAAACTAAATAATTTTATTATTTTAAAAAAGGAAAAAAATAGAAGTAAATAAAAAATTTATTAAGATAAAAACAAAACAAAATTAAAAACTACTTAATTTAAAATACAATTTTTGAGAGAAATATATCACTAAAAATACAGATATAAAACAATATTTACTTTTTAAAAAAGGATGATAGTAATAAGCTTGTATTCTTTTGTTTTGCATTTGTAATAAACATGGTATATGAGACTTGTGTATGTCTATCATTTTGAAGCTATCAATAAAAGTAAATTATTCCAATTTTTAAAAATTAACTATGTTACCTGAGAATAATTTTTTAATTAAAAAAGTGAGTTTGAACACAGAAACAAACGAACAGTCATAAGCATCGCAAAAGTAAAGGCAAATTAGCAGAACATACAACTTCTTCACAAAATGAAAATACACACGTATATAAATTCAAAAGTAAAAAGAAAGTAAAGCCACCCCCTAAGAATTCTATGACAGGGCTAAACTTTTACACTATAATAATTAATTTAAAAGTGAGTGGGCTGAATGTACCACTGAAGAGGCATCAAGTGGAAAACTGAATAAAGGAACATGATCCAATAGTCCGTTGCCTCAAGGAAACTCATCTAACTGCAAGGGACACACACAGGCTCAAAGTTAAAGTCTGGAAAATGACCATTCAGGCAAATGGAAAACATAAAAGAGTAGGGATAGCTATTTAGATATTAGACAAAGCAGACTTCCAACCACCAAAAGTATAAAAGGACATGGGAGGCCACCACATAATAATAAAAGACTCAATCCACTAGCAATAAATATACATCTTAAACATGCATGTACCCAATACAGGAGCACTGGATTTTATAAAACAACTACTAAGTAAAGTAAGAGAGGACATTGACACTCACACAATCATAGTTGGAGACCTCAAAACACCACTAACAGCCCTAGACAGATCATTGAGACAAAACGCCAACAAGGAGATCCAACACCTTAAGTCAATGCTCAATCAAATAGATTTAATACACATTTACAGAACGCTAAACCCAACAACTACACAGTATACATTCTAGACTTTAGCACATACAACATACGCCAAGATCAATCACATTCTTGGACATAAATCAAATGTGAACAAATTTCAAAAAATCAAAATAATACTATGCATCTTCTCATATCACAATGAAATATAAAATAAATATCACCACCAACAACCCCCAACCCAAAACACAAAGACATGAACCCTAAACAATATGCTGCTGTATGACTTCTGGATCAGCATAAAAATCAAAAGAGAAATAAAAAGAATCCTGGAAACAAATAAAAATCAAGACACATTTTATCAGAATCTCTGGGATGCCATGAAAGCAATGTTAAAAGGATAATTCATAGCATTGCTTGCACACATCAAGAAAGTAGAAAGATCACCAGTAAACACCCTAATGTCACACCTACGGAAGCTAGAAAGGCAAGAGCACCTACATTCTAATTTCAGAAGAAAAATTCACATAACTAAGATAAACTCACAATTGCATGATTTGGAAGACAAAAAATATCACAGAAAGGGTCAGAAAGACAAAAGGCTAGTTATTTGAAAGAGTGAGTGAGATTGCTGGACCCCTGACCAGATTAACCAAAAAAGAAGAGAAAGAAAGCTCAGGTCTTTCTTTTTCAGGGACAATTGTGACCTCACAATTGTCCCTGAAGTAATTCAAAAGATTATCAGAGATTTCTATGCTCATCTGTATGTAAATAAACTAGAAATTCTAAAGGAAATGGAGGCTGTTGTGACATGACAGAGCCTCCCAAGTTTGAAACAAGAGGAAATTGAAACTCTAAATAAAACAAAAGCAATCCAGAAAGTCTATTCAATCATAAGAAGCCCCTCACCAATAAATAAATAAAGCTCTGGACCAGATGGCTTCCCAGCTGAATTCTATAAGACTTACAAGGGGGGAGCTGATACCAATCATACTGAAAGGATTCCAGGCATTCAAGAAAGATATAATTCTCCCTAAGTCATTTTATGAAGCTAATGTCATACTGATACCCAAACCTCACAAAGACCCAACAAGGAAAGATAATTACAGGCCAAACTGCTTGGTAAACATAGATGCAAAATGTCTCAACAAAATTCTAGCAAACTATATCCAACAACACATCTCAAGGATCATCCACCATCACCAGGTTGGGTTCATTCCTGGGTCGCAGGGATGGTTCAACATTTGCAACACCTAAACTTAATTCAGCACATTAGTGGATAATAAAGCCAAGAACCACACGATTCCTACATTAGATGAAGAAAATGCATTTGGCAAAATCTATAGTATAGATTTTGTATCCATTCTTGATTTAAAAAAAAACTCTCAAGCACCTAGGAATAGAAGCAACATTCCTCAAAACAAACAATATGAGCCATCTATGATAAATCTGCAGCCAAAATTGTTTTCAGTGGACAGAAGCTGGAAGCATTCCCCCTAAGAACTGTAACAAGATAAGGATGCCCACTCTCACTCCTCCTATTTAAAATTGTGCTGGAGACCCAAGCCAGAAAAATCTGGCAAAAGAAGGGAATCAGGGGTGTCCAATTAGAAAAAGAGAAAGTTAAGCAATCTCTCTTTGGGGATGATATGATTTTATACCTTGAAAACCAAAAGTGTCTGTCAAAGCTTCCTCACTCCAATAAACAACATTGCAAAGTCCCAGGTTGCCCAATATACATTCAAAAGACAGTTGCATTTCAATACACCACCAGCAAGCAGGCAGAAAACCAAATAAAAATCACAATTCTATTCATATACTTACACACTCACTAAAAACGAAAAACCTTGGCATCCCCCTAACTGAAGAGATTAAAGACCTATACAAAAAGAGCTAAAAAATGCTGCTCAAATTAATCAACGGTGACACAAACAATTGGAAAATCATTTCATGCTCATGGATTGGAAGAATCAATATTGTCAAGATGTCCATTCTACCCAAGGCAATCTACAGATTCAGTGCAATACTCGTCAAATTACCAACATCATTTTTCATAGACCTGAAAATGACAATACAGAAATTCATATGCAAACAAAATAAAGATGAATAGCCAAAGCAATTCTCAGCAAAAGAATCAAAGCAGGTGGTATCACACTTCCAGACTTCAAATTTTATTACAAAGTTACAGTAACCAAGATGGCATGGTATTGGTACAGGAATAAGAACATAAACCAATGGAACAGGACAGAGATTCAGGAAGCAGAATTGTCGTCTCTCAACCAACTCATCTTTGACAAAGTCTCCAGTAATAATCATTGGAAAAATAAGACCATATTTAGCCAATGGTACTGGGAAAACTGGCTGACCATATGCAGAAGAATGAAAACTGGACCCCTACCTATTAGCATATACAAAAATCAACTCAAAATGGATCAAAAACCTGAATGCAAAATCTCTTGCTATAAAAATCCTAGAAGAAAACCTAGGAAACACCACTCTGGACATCAGCGAAAGCAATAAATTTATTACCAAGTTCCCAAAATTGAATGCTGTAAAAGCTAAAATAGACAAGTAGGACTCATATGATTGAAAAGGTTTGCACAGCAAAAGAAACCATCAAGAAAGTAAAGGGACAACACATAGAATGGGAAAACAATAATTGCAAATAATGCATCTGACAAAAGCCTACCATCTAGGATTTATAAGGAACTGAAACAAAGTGAAAAGAAAAACCCTAACCACCCCATTAAAACATGGGCATAAGACATAGACACGTCTCTAAAGATGACATACAAGCAGCCAACAGATACATGAAAACTTTCTCAGCCTCATTAATCACTAGATGAATGCAAATTAAAGCTACAATGAGAAACAACTCTGGTAAAGATGGCTATCATCAATAAGTCAAAACAAACAACAACACAAAAACAGGTAATGGCACAGCTGTGGGAAAAATGGGAATGATTCTACTGTAAACTAGTTTAACCTGTAAGGAAAGCAGTGTGGCAGTTCCTAAAAGACCTAAAAGTTGATGTTCCATCCAATCCGGCAATCCCTCACTAGAAAATACATGAAAGAACATAAATCACTCTACCAAAAAGACACCTGCACATGCATGTTTATTTCTGCAAGATCCACAATAGCAAAAACATGGAACCAACCCAGCTGTCCATCAAAAGTGGTCTGGATAAAGAAAATGTGGTATGTAGACATGATGGACTATTACGCAGCCATAAAGAATAACAAAATCATGGGCTTTGCAGTAACTTATTATTTTAACCAAGTAGTCATGCAAAGCAAAAAAAAAAAAAAAAGCAATGTCATAATATTTAAAATATTAAACTTGTTCATGATGAAACTTGAAAAAATTTATTCAAAATTAATTTCTAGAAAAAAAGCACAGAATATTTATACCTTACATATGTTTTTTCTAAATTAGTATCTCATTTCATGTGTTTTTATTTTCTCTTAACAAGAAACTAGCCATAAAATTTTTAATTCTTCAAAATTCTTCTATTAGTCCAAGTTCCGAAGAGAAACCAAACCACTATGATGATAGACACACAGACAGATGATAATGATAGACAGAAGATAGATGGATGGAGAGAGAGAGAGAGATTTAAAGAGATTTGTTCTAAGAAATCAGTTCAGGTAATTGTGGAGGTTAAGAAGTCTCAAAATCTGCCATTCACAAGTTGGAGAGAGCTAGTTGCATGGCTCACCTCTGAGTCCACAGGCCTGAGAACCAGAAGTGCTAATTGTGTAAATTCCAATTGAAGACTAAACTCTGGTCTCCCTTTTTTTTTTCTCCCTTACCAAATTCCTAACTAAGGAGTCTGAGAAGTCTCATTAAGCCAGTTTTTAAAAATTGACACTATTTTGGCTTGCTTTCCAATCTGACTCTGGTATAACATCACATAACAGATAAAGAAAAAAATCAAAAATATTTTTGACTTTGCAAATCCATGTTTGGGGGAAGTTTGTATCTGTATAGAATGCCCTTCCCAGGGATCCGCAGAGGAGGTCAACATTTGCTATTTTCCCTCACAGTTACTACCGATGAGGATTCATTTACATATCAAGATATTTCCTCAAAATGTCCTTCATCAATGCATTTTCTTTATTGATTTCAAAATTCCTTCAGACGAAACCTCACTCTTGCTACTAATTACCAGTTGAGAAATCTTTGAATCCACCTATAACATGCAAGTCCCCACTTGGAGGTGGCCTGCCTTTCTGGGTCAAACCAATTCAAATCTCATGTAGTGATTTATGGTTTTTTGTAGCTTCTGTCTTCCATGCATATAACCAAGTAGAAATTTAAACACCTCAGGCACACGTTCTCAGGATATTCTGAGATGGTGCCATGGGCTTATGTCACTCACATTTGGCTCACTGTCATGCACAGGGAGAATTCTCCCTTCTTCTACCTTTTTGTGCAAGTTAGGCCCCAAACGGACTGGATGAGGCTCACTCACATTTGTATGGGTAATCTGCATTCTTCAGTCTACCAATTCAAAATTTAATCTCTTCCAGAGATTTAATCTCACAGACAGAAATTATGTTCAACCAGATTCTGGGCACCCCATGTCCAATTCAAGTCAACACATAAAATTAATCATCACAATTTCCATGTTATTATGTCTGAGTCTCTTCATGTGTTCATAATAATTTAACTTTAAACTTACTGTATTCTTCTCTTCACATTTAAAACTGAAATGTGTCTAGTCATCTACTTTGTTGCTGAGTGTTCTTATGAATTAATGGCCTTCCATGGCATTTGGACAGTTGGCATTCCTGACAAACTTTGTATATGTCCCTAGATCAATTTCTTTCCTCTCTTACTGTTATTGCCAATTATTTCCATGCCATATCTACTCCATATTTTATCATTTCAAATCTAAAGGAATGTGGTAGCTAAAAGAATTTCGGCACCAGTAATGACTCCACATCCAGCCAGGACCAAGAGATTTATTAAAGGGGGCTGTTACAGAGAGGATCTATAACAGGGAAAAAAGAAAGAGAGAGAGGGAGTTGTGGGGAGAGGGCTATATTTATCAGCCTGACAGGGGCCGGAAGGGGCCGTGCTATGTTCCTATTGGAGGAGCTGCATGGGAGTAGGGTGGGGCCGATGCTGTGTTATAGTCCTATTGGACACATAACAAAGCTGGCTAAGGATTGGAGGCTTACAGGTTTGAAATTCACCCAAGGGAAGGTTTGAAATTCGCGTGAGCAAGGAATTGTGCTCACAGAAGCCAGGACCTAGGGCCTTTGTTGTCTGGTGTGTCCTCACCATGCCATTTTGGAAGCTGCCCCTCTGGTCGCTTCCTGCACCCTTCATTCCCACCTTTTCTGCTTTTATGGGGAGGGGAGTCATTACTCTTTCTGGCTACTTCTTGCTGGTCAGGGGCATTGTGGGGGTAAGGCAGTGGAAGGGTGCAGAACCAGCCAGAGCAGGGCCCAAAGGTAGGCACTGAAGGTGTAGATTTCAGCAGGTGAGAGTTCCATGAAGGTCCCTTGTAAGTGTAGAACAGTGACTTGTTCCGACCAGTCTTCCAGTGGATCCAAGGGCAGTAGTAACCAGCTGTCTTGGAGTGGACTGTGGAGGTAAATAGAGAACCTGGAAGAGAGCATATCTAAAAGAAAAATTAAGTGATGTTTAGGGACAAGGTGTTGACTCCTCTATTGGGACAGGTTGATAACTATTGAGTAATAGGAGGCTGAGGTTTTGATTTGAGAGTTTAGTTAAGCATTGTTGGAGAAATTTAAAGATATATGGGGCTATTAAACAAAAATGCAAATTAGAAAGAGGCAAGTGCCTCCCTGTTGGACTATTGAAAGCCAGGAAAATGGGGTGACTTTGGCCGTCTGTTTTATGGAGGCTTGCAAAATTGACTAAAGTTTTTAAAAGCATGTTATAACACAAAATCACAGTAGTTATTGTAAAAGTTACTTATTTAGCTGAAATGATAGTGCAACGATTTTGAAAAGGAAAAAACCTCACTCTTTTGTAACAAAGACAGTGGGGGGAGGGCTAATTGAATTTTGTCTCTTTTTTCTCCCCTTTGTTATTTAAAGAAGAACATTTTTTGGAGATTGTTAATTTAGAAGCTCATGTTCTAGCCTTCGAGTAGCATGTTGGCCTAGCATTAGTATAATTGATATTAATGGTAAATTTATGGAATCATTTTTGTAGCCTCGAGTGTTTACAGAATTTCTTTTACATTTTTCCACTAACTTTCACCTAACATGTTCGATAAACTCATACCATTCTTTGACATGCTTGTTCAATAAACTCATACCATTCTTTGACATGCTTAAACCTTCTATTTTTGTTCTATGCTTTCTTTAACCAGTCATTCTATTATAGAACAAAAATGTACCATACAAGATTCTTTCCTATACAATTATTATCTTTCCTTTATCCTTTCTTACTAAAACATACCTTACACCAACAACTTTCTTTACATTTTTCCTAACCTCAGGGCTCTAACCAAAGCAATAAGTTTATATGTAGAAAAAGGGCTTAGATACGATCCAATGTGGAACTATTAGGGAAATCCAAAGCTATACAAAAGGCACCCAAAAAGTGCAGTGGTGTGAGTTTTAATTTTTGTCATAATGTCCCTTCCCAATACTGGAGCTGGACACATTGGCATAACAAGGGAAGAGTGTTGAAATACTTTATCTCCCAGAACACATGGAAGTAATGGCATAGTGAGGGGACTGGATATAATGCCCTGTGCCCCCACAACCAAAAGGGGTGAAGGAAGGAGTGGACCAGGAAATGTAAGTAGATCTGAGCATATAGCCCCCTGTATTAATAACAAATGATATAACCCTGCCATCTACTGATATTTCCACCCTAGGCTTGGTTGGTTTAATGGTTTGTTCCAAAGACATTGGGGCTACCAAGTTAGGGGTGAGTCAATCTGACTGGAGCAAGCCCAAGAGATCCCCTTTTGAGATCGTGTAAGATGCCTGGTGTCCCTTAATTTCAGCAAGTCTCTGGACCATGTGCTCTCTTCCTTCTGGATGAATGAGCCAATCATGAGCCCAATGTCCATGCTGTTTGCATTTGGGACAGGGTTTTGCTGGTGGGCAGGGCTTGATAGTCTTTGGCCATATGTCCATTTTGATGGCATTGGAAACAAACCTGGGAAAGGGGCTGTGTACCCCTTCTGCTATTGACTATCTGGGGTGGAAGATTATCAGTGGTGGCTTTTTTGTTAAAGTGGTAGATAAAAGCTGAAGTGCTTTCCACTTATTTTGGGTGGTCCTGTATTTCTTCCTCCTTTTGGTTGTTAAAGATTTTAAAGGCCATGTCCAATAGCTCTAATTGAGGGGTTTGTGGGCCCTTTTCTAATTTTTGGAATTTGTGCCTAATACCCGGTGCTCACTGGGAGATAAAATACATAGCCAAAAGAGTTTGTTCCTCTACAGAGTTTAAACCAATATTAGTAAACTGCTGCAATGTTTTAGAGAGTTGACTTAGAAACATTGTTGGATTTTTATCTGGTCTTTGAAAAACCTCTTTTATTCTGTCCTAGTTAGCCTGTTTATTAACATCTTTTTGTAGTTAGCTAACAGGATTTATTTACATGATCTCTTTATTTTCATCTGGGAAGAAGGTTGACATAGTCCTGGTTTAGATATAACTTGAGAGAAATTTATTATAAGGAAACAACAAAGACTTGTTGCAGCTGGTAGGGCTGCTATCAGGGGGTTATCAAGCAGTGAAGGGGAGGGGAACTTAGAGGAGGAGGCTCACATGTGCATGGAATAATGGGAGAAAGAGAAGTTGTAAGAGAAGCAGTAGATGCTAACATGAGTTGAGAGTGGAAGTTAGAAGGGTTAAAATTGAGACACAGGCAAGGATGTTTATGGAGGAGAGAAAAAGACTGAACATAGGGAATCTCTACCAACCGTTTTGAATGCTCACAGAAATTATATAGGCCACTGATTTTGGTTGTCTAAGGGGTATGTTGGCCAGTCTTGCGTGCAGAAATGAATTAGGCATTTGGGTTTGATATCAGGGGAAAGAGAAAGTGCAGTGAGATTGTTTAAAAGGCATTTAAGAGGGGAGTTGGCCGGCAGGGATGACGAACCTCCCATAGCAGGACAGGTGGGCTAAACGGGGCATCCCCCGAAGAATCGGCTGTCCACGAAGTGTGACTGTGGCACAGAGGTTTGGCACAACCAGGGTTCTCCTGGAGAACCGAGGGGGTCAAGGCACCTTGCGCAAGGATTTTTGGACCAGACAGGTCCTCCCTCTTGACCGGGAGGCGGGTGGGAGCGTGTTTGAGATTCCTGCCAGTCGAATAGGGCTTACTGTGTGTCAATAGACATGAAACCTCCGAGGTTTACTATTGCCTTACAGGTATAGGAGTCCTTCAGAATCCGCTGTGGGCCAGCAGATGTGGGACCCCTGGGGTCCGCTGCGGCCTGACAGCTGTGGGATTCCTTAGGGAGGGGGAAGAGAGAAAGAGAGAGTTTTACGGAAGCCGCTGTGGGTTAGCAGACGTGGGACCCCTGGGGCCCGCTGCAACCCAGCAACCATGGAAGTTTTAAGATTTATGAGATAAAAGAGAAGAGGAAGACTTTAGGGTCCACTGTGGCCATGAAGGCCGAGGTGGGGTGCATTCCCCCTCACCCTGGGGTCAGAGGGGCTGCCGGACGATCAATGGTCAGTTCCCCCTGGGGATCCTGGGCAAGTTTCAGGCTTCCATGTCAGGGGAACTCACCTATCCAATGGTGGCTGGTGGATGCAGGTCACGCGTTCAAAACAGTGGGAAGGTCCGGGAGGGCTAGAGTGTCCACCGGTGCCAGGTTGGGGGTCCCACCTACGGGGATAGACCCGCACAAGGGCGGGAGAGCACCCGATCCGAGTCACTGCTCCAATGAAAGAAGTTCGGCATCAGTAACGACTCCTCACCTGTTTAAGGCCAAGAGCTTTATTGAAGTGGCGGTTACAAGGGAAAGGGTCTGTGGAGAGAGAAAGAGAGAGGAAGTGGGAGAGAGGTGGGGAGAGAGCTGCAGAGAGGGAGAGAGCGACAGAGAGAGAGAGAAAGAGAGACTGAGAGAGAGAGAGAGAGTTGTGGGGAGAGAGCTGTATTTATAAGCCTCCTTCCTATTGGAGGAGCTGCATGGGAGTAGGATGGGACCGATGTTGTGTTATAGTCCTATTGGACGCATAACAAAGCTTGCTAAGGATTGGAGGCTTGCAGGTTTGAAATTCGCATGCATGGGGAATTGTGCTCACAGAAGCCGGGACCTAGGGCCTTTGTTGTCCCATGTGTCCTTACCATGCTCGGTCCCATTTTGGGAGCTGCCCCTCTGGTTGCTTCCTGCACCCTTCAGTAGCTGTGTGTAGTTTACTGGCCATAGGACTGAAACACAGCCTGCCTTGTTAATTTTTAAAACTAAAAACATATCTGAAATGGCTTCTTTTAACCAGTTTGAATTTCACTTGCTTTACCTAAAAAATTGAGTTTAAAATAGCTCACATATGCCTTGCATACAAAGCAAATGTCATTTAAGACTTCTTGTTTGCAGGATGTTCAGGACTAGAATTTGATGTTACTTTCTAGCTTCTTTCATATATTTTGTCTTTATACTCCATAATTTCACTTAGAAATAAGCTGTTAAAATCATCCATCATAAAAAGAAAAACAAAACACCAAGAAGCCACAGTCACCAGCAACACTCCAGGTCAAAACTTTAACAAAGTTACCAGCCAGCTTCTAATCTCTCCAAGTCCAAAGAATTTTCTATACTCCTTCATCAATTTAAACTTTCCCAGTTTTCTAGTATATTAGTTACTGTGTCATGTAACCTAATTTTTTGCTAATTTTTCTCTTATATTTATTTTCTTTGAACCATGAATATTGAGTATTCATATTTTAAAAGTAAAATTCTGGTAAAATACAAATAATGGCTCCATTAGTTTTCTAGGCCTGCTGTAACAAATTAACACAAAATTATTGGCTTGACATGACACATATTTGTACTCTCAGAGTTCTGTAGACCAGTAGTTTGATATTAAGATATTGGCTGATAGACACTCCCTCTGAGGTTTTAATGGAGGATTCTTCCTTGCCTTTTTCAGTGTCTGGGGATACTAGGCCCTTCTTAGTTTGTGACAATACCACTTCAAATTCTGCCCCCATTTCCATATGTTCATCTGCTTGGTGTTTGTGTCTTTTCCTTTTCTTATAAGGACATTTGTTGTTGGATTTATGTCCCATGTGAATAATCCAGTGTGACCTTAGCTTTATATTTCATAATTACATCAGCAATGACCCTTTTTCCAAATAAGATCACATACACAGGTTCTGTGTAGACATGCCTTTTGAGAGCCATCATTCAACCCACCACAGTTCCTAGGAAAAAAGAAAAACTTACTTCCAACACAATATGTGCTAAGGTTTGCATACTTAGCAAAGCCATCTCAAGTTACACTCATTTTACACTGTAAGGGCATCATGGAGTGACACAGAGCAAAGGAGGGCATGTATGGTGAAGCAATGTTTAATACTTTTTGTTAGTTTTAAACAAAGCAAGATTGTGTTAATATAAAATTGTATTTATTTCAGACAAAATTGCACTAAATTTAGGTATGAGATTTTTCAACCATCAACCTTGTGACCATGGTAGGAAAATAAAGACCGTCCCATTAATTCACAGAACATCTAAACCATCTTTTTTCCTTCTGCTGCATTATGCCAGGTATTTAATAGTAAAACCTTTTTTAAAAAATTGGAAAACAAAAGAAAGTAGACAATTACTATGAATTATTTTGGGATCTTTAGGTGATTTGTCTATCAAATATAAGCTTACATCATTTAAATATAAATATTATATATGTATTTAGATAGCCTCTTAATTTCACAATATAACTTGAATTTCTTAATAAATATTGATATTAAAAGTTTTCGATTTTAAAGGTATAGGATAATTCATTGTTACTTGATTATTAAAGCTCATGTGCAGAAGTATGTACAACTTTTTTATGTTCTTTCTGAGTAAAACGTATTTGTATTTTGTATATATATGTTATGGAAAAAAGAAAAAAAAACTTATTTGGGGGGGCAGAAACTCCTATGATTCCAAAATCAAATTCATAAAAATGGTACAATTAAGCATATGTTTTCCAATCACACTCACCTTAAAGGTATCAGATGATATTTGCAATCCTCTTTTATAATTATCATCTTTACGTCTCTTCCCTCTTAATCACTGAACCCTCCAAGCTACTTTGTATAACTCAAATGACAAGGAAATCATTGTTTCTGAAGCCCCTTCAATATAGAATTAGATCTAGATTGATTCATTCTTGAGGTTTTTTTTCAATAGAGGCTTCTCTTTCATCTAGGTCTATTCCCTGGGGCCAAAGACTTTCTTAATATACTACTCTCTAATTTGATGCCTGCGTTTGTGTCTTTTCCAGGACAAATACAATCAAATTTTTCATTATCCATATTTTTTTGCTTCTAAAAATATTTCGTTTTAACATTCTCTTTGCAGAATAATGTTGAAAACAGGAAACCAAACTCCAGGCATAGAGAGCACAATTACCTATGTAATTCTAAATTTGAATTGTTTATTTATACTTTTTTCAATGGGAATGCCTATTTGGCAGCCATATTGTTCTGCTGATTTATACTTTTCACACTGTCAACTGCCTCTTGGACAATTTCTTTCTATAAGTTTTATTATTATGTGACCGTTTGTCTAAATCTGTTTCTGCTGCTATAGCAAAACATTTTAGACCCGGAAAGTTAATAACAACATAAATTTATTTCTCCCAGTTCTGGGGTCCCTTCAATATTGAATTAGATCCAGATTGATTAATTCTTGAGGCTTATTTTGGAATCTGGGAAGTCCAACATTACAGTATGATTCAGTATTTGGTGAGGGCTTTCTGCTTCCAAGATGGCAGGTTGTTGTATGCCCTCATATGGTGGAAGACAGAAGAGCAAAAGAAAAAAGCATCTTTCTAGCACCCCTTTTTTAAGGTAATAAATTGCATTCACAATGGCTCAATTCTCATGACCTCATTACCTCCTAAAGGACTTAACTCTTAATACTACCACACTGCAGTTAAGCTTTAACATATGCATTTTGGGAAAATACATACCTTTAAATCACAGAAATGCTCTATTCTGATATTGTACATTTTTTGTTATTCATCTTGTACAGTTTATATTTTTCTTGCTAGGTTTAATCTAATGTTCTTGCTCCTTGAAATGTTATCATTTTTTCATTCTGTCACCTCAATTTTAAGCTCTTCTATACATCTTCAAATAGTGAACAAGTTTTTAAGCATACATTGTACATCCTAATCCAATTCATTGAAAAAATGCTCAAGAAAGCGAGCTGAAAATAAATTTTCTTCTATTACAAAATTGATCAGTAATTCAAGTTTAAGTATTTCAGTTAGTTACTAACTTTCATATCTGATGGCAATGTTTGTGTCATCCTTGATTTCTTTGGGCAGAATTTTATAGTTCTCATTGTAAAGTTCTTTCATCCTTCTGATTAGGCAGATGCTATGGTTTTTCTTTCTTTCTTTCTTTCTTTCTTACTTTCTCTCTCTCTCTCTCTCACTCTCTCTCTGTCTTTATTTCTTTCTTTTTTTCATGACAATTGTAAATAGGATTGTGTTTCTATTTAGGTCTTTGCATGCTTGTTGATGGTGCATTGAAATGCAACTGTCTTTTGTACATTGATTTTGCAACACAGACTTTATTAAAGTCATTTATTAGTGTGAGGGGTCTTTTGACAAACTCCCTAGGGTTTTCTAGGTATGGAATCATATTGTCAGCCAGGTTCAGAGGCTCAGCCTGTAATCCCACGCCTTTGGGAGGCTGAGGTGTGTGGATTGCCTGAGCCCGCAGATTGGAGACCCTCCTGGGCAGCAAGACCTCATCTCTACAATAAATCAAATGTAGTCTTCTGGCAAGATGGTGACAGGGCAGCCTGGTCTATGAAACCCTCTGCAAAGGAGAACGCAAAGGGTCTCTGGCTCTCCCCCCAGGGGCTACAGATCCCAACATAGGCAGCCTGCTCGCTATGAGACTTTTTGTTAAAGTCCAATGTCCTTTGAGCTCTGATTTCTGGCTGTCTTTTCAAGCTGGTAAATTAATTCACAGTTAGGGTCAGTTCACCATTCAAATCTGGCCTCTGTCTGTTTTTCAAGCTTGTTTCTCCCTTTCCGTGTTGTTACCTTTTATTGCCAGCAGGTGGTGCTATCTCAGCTGCTTGTCTCAGAGTGGGTGGAGCCAGACAGGAGGCGGGCAGAGGCCGGAGATCGGAGCCTGCCTCAGGGCACCCAGGAGGAGACCCACGGCCGGCAGGACATCACAGTGGCAGCAGAGGTGGCAGCGATTAATAGAGAGAATTAAAAAAATTGAGGAGAGATGAGGAAAATAGGATGGAGCTGATGTCAGAACTAACAGCAGTAAAGAATACTGTGATGGAAATAAATAACAAACTAATAAGCATGGAAAGCAGAATTAGCCAAGCAGAAGATACAATCTCAGAGCTCAAGGAACAAAACACAGAACTAACCCAAAATGTCAAAAGCATAGAAAGCAAGCTCAAAAAGACAGAACAAAACCTTCAAGAGATGAATGATCACTTCAAGAGATCAAAATTAAGAGTAATTGGCCTTCCGGAGACAGAGAGAGAAATAGAGGCCACACTGGAACAAACATTTCATGAAATCAATCAAGAAAACTTCCCTCATCTCATCAAGGATGAAAAAATTCAAACACAAGAGATTCAGAGAACCCCTGTAAGACAACAAATGAGAAGATCAACTCCCAGACACATAATATTCACCTAAACAAAGTAGGTATAAAAGAAAAAATCCTAAAGGCTGAAAGAGAAAAAGGTCAGACTACGTACCAGGGAAGATCAATTAGAATAGCAACTGATTTATCTACAGAAACCTTCCAGGCTAGGAGAGCTTGGAGTCCTATCTTCAAAGTTCTAAAAGATAAACAATTTCAACTGAGATTAACCTACCCAGCCAAGTTAAGCTTCATCAGTGAGGGAGAATTGAGATCTTTCCCAGATATTCAATCCCTAAGAACCTACGCTGCCACAAGACCATCTCTACAAGAAACACTTAAGAAAGTATTCAACACAGAAGAAAAGGAAAAAAGAACAGCAACATTCTTCACAACAGTACAGGCAAAAGATTAAAAACATACATGATCCAACTCTAAAACCAAAAGAAAGACAACACACAAACAGGAAGAACAACAATTCTGTAAGAACATTATGATAGGGATCAACTTTCACATTTCAATAATTAGTTTTAATGTGAAAGGACTAAATGCACCACTGAAAAGACATAGAATGGCAAAATGGATAAAATATCACCAGGCAACAATCTATTGCCTTCAAGAGACTCACCTCAGTAGAAAGGACATACACAGACTCAAAGGAAGAGGATGGGAAACAAATTTTCAGGTGAATGGAACACAAAAGAAAGGTGGAGTCATGATCTTAATCTCAGACAAAATACCCTTTAAGCTATCAAAAATTTAAAAAGATAAAGAAGGCCACTACATAATGATATAAGGTTCAATCCATCAACAAGAAATATCCATCTTAAACATATATGCACCAAACAAAGGAGCACCAACTTTCATAAAACAGCTCCTAGGTAAACTAAAAAAAGATATCAACTCCAATACCATCATAGCTGGGGACATTAATACCTCACTCACAACCCTAGACAGATAATCAGGACAAAAAAATCAGCAATGAGATCCGAAACCTCAATGTGACTCTTGATCAAATGGACTTAATTGACACCTACAGAATCCTCCATCCAAAGACCACAGAATACACATTCTACTCATCACCACATGGAACGTACTCTAAGATCAACCACATACTTGACCATAAATCAAGCATCAGCAAATTTAAAAGGACTGAAATTTTACCATGCACCTTCTTGGACCACAGTGGAATAAAAATAATCATTAACACACACAAGGTCCCTGAAAACCCACAAAGACATGGTCACTAAACAGCATGATGCTAAACAACTCCTGGGTTGTTGATGAAATCAAAACAGAGATTAAAAGATACCTGGAAACAAATGAAAATGATGAAACATCTTACCAAAATCTTTGGGACACTATGAAAACTGTAGTAAGAGGGGAATTTATATCTTTACAAATGCACATGAAGAAAATGGAAGGATCACAAATTAACAGCCTAACAAGCCACCTAAAAAACCTGAAAAAGTCAGACCACAAAAACCCTAATTTCAGCAGAAGAATCCAGATCACCAAAATAAAAGCCCAAATCCAGTACATAGAAGACAAAAAGATAATACAAAAAATAAATGAAGCCAGGCTCGGTGGCTCAGCCTGTAATCCCACGCCTTTGGGAGGCTGAGGTGAGTGGATTGCCTGAGCCCGTGGGTTCGAGACCCGCCTGTGTGGTGAGACCTCATCTCTACAATAAATCAAAAAATCAGCTGGGCGTGGTAGCACATGCCTGTAATTCCAGCTACTCGGAAGGCTGAGGCAGAAGGATCACCGGAGCCCAGCAGGTCGAGGCTGCGGTGGCCGGGAGCAGCCACTGCACTCCAGTCTGGGCAAGAGTGAGTCAAAAAAAAGAGTCAAAAAAAAAAAAAATCAATGAAACAAAATGCTGGTTCTTTCAAACGATAAACAAGATCAATGGTCTCCTAGCAGGACCAAGAAAAAGAGTGAAAAATACCAAATAAACACAATCAGAAACACAAAAGATGAAGTCACAACTGATCCTGAAGAAACATAAAAGATCATTAGAGACTACTATGTACACTTGTATGGGAACAAACTTGAAAACCTTTCGGAAATGGAGGACTTACTGTCATCACACAACCTGCCTAGGTTGAAACAAGAAGAAATTGAGACCCTAAATAGACCAATAACAACCAAGGAAATTGACTATGTAATAAGAAAACTACCTACGAAAAAAAACCAGATGGTTTTCCAGCAGAATTCTACAAGACATTTAAGGAGGATATAATACCAATCCTACTGAAGGTATTCCAGGTGATTGAGAAAAATGGAACTCTTCCCAAATCATTTTATGAAGCTAACATCACATTGATACCCAAGCCAGGTAAAGACCCAACAAAGAAAGAGAACTACAGGCCAATATCTTTGATGAACATAGATGCTAAAATTCTAAACAAGATCCTAGCGAACTGGATTCAACAACACATCTCAAAAATCATCCATCATGACCAAGTGGGTTTCATCCCTGGGATGCAAGGCTGGTTCAACATTCGTAAAACCATAATTGTAATTAAATACATCAACAGATTTCAAAACAAAAACAACATGATTGGATGCAGAAAAGCTTTTGATAAAATCCAGCACCCCTTCTTGATAAAAACCCTCGAACATCTAAGCATATGGGGAACATACCTCAAAATAGTAAAAGCCATCTATGAGAAACCCACAGCCAGCATACTCCTAAATGGACAAAAACTGGAACCATTTCCCCTGAAAACTGGAACAAGACGAGGATGGCCACTCTCACCCCTCTTGTTCAACATAGTATTGGAAGTCCTGGCTCAAGCAATCAGAGAAGAAAAGGCAATCAGGGGTATTCAAATAGGAAAAAAGGAAGTCAAGATATCTCTCTTTGGAGATGACATGATTGTGTACCTTGAAAACCCAAGAGAATCTGTCAAAAACCTCCTTACACTGATAAAGGACTTTGGCAAAGTCTCAGGATATAATATAAATGTGCAAAACACAATCACATTTCTTTACATCAATAATAAACAAACAGAAACCCAAATAAAAAACACAATTCCATTCACAATAGTCACACAAAAAATGAAATACCTTGTCATCTTCCTAACCAGAAACATGAAAGACCTTTACAATGAAAACTACAAAACACTGCTCAAAGAAATCAAAGATGACACAAACAAGTGGGAAAATATCCCATGCTCATGGATTGGAAGAATCAACATTGTGAAGACGTCCATCTTACCTAAGGCAATCTACAAATTTAATGCAATACCCATAAATTACCAACAACATTCTTCTCAGACCTAGAAAAAACAACACAGGAATTCATATGGAAACATAAACAACCAAGAATAGCCAGAACAATCCTCAGCAAAAAAAACAAAGCAGGTAGTATCACATTACCAGGCTTCAAACTTTACTATAAAGTTACAATAATCAAAACAACCTGGTATTGGTACAGAAACAGGCATATAGATCAGTGAATACAATTGAGATTCCAGAAGCAAAACTTCAATTTCTCAACCAACTCATCTTCGACAAAGCCTCCAACACCTACCACTGGGGAGAGGAGAACCTATTCAGTAAATGGTGCTGGGAAAACTGGCTGACCACATGCAGAAGATTGAAACAGGACCCCTATCTATCCCCACACACAAAGGTTAACTCCAAATAGATCAGAGACTTAAATGTAAAACCTCAAACCATAAGAACCTTAGAAAATGAGGGACATACCTCATGGAAATTGGCACTGGCATCCAATTCCCGAACAAAACCCGAAATCCACAGGCCATAAGAGATAAGATAGACATTGGAACCTCATTACACTGACAAGCTTCTGCAAAGCCAAAGAAACCATCAAGAGAGCAGGGAGACAGCCTATACACTGGAAAAAAGTATTTGCCAACTCCAGGTCCAACAAAAGCTTAACATCTTGGATATACAAGGAACTCAAACGTGCTGAAAAGAAAAAAAAGAAACAAACCCATTATAAGGTGGGCAAAAGATATGAACAGACACTTCTCAAAGGAAGACATTTGTGCAGCCAACAGACACATGAAGAAATGTTCAACCTCACTAATCATCAAGGAGATGCAAATCAAAACCACACTGAGATACTACCTAACTCCAGTTCGAATGGCAATTATCAATAACCCAAAAAATAACAGTTGCTTGAGAGGGTGTGGTAAAAAGGGAACACTTCTACACTGTTGGTGGGATTGCAAACTAGTGCAACCTCTGTGGAAAACAGTATGGCAATTCCTACAAGTTCTAAATATTGACCTCCCATATGACCCCCAGTCCCCCTACTGGGAATATATCCTAAAGAACTAAAATCACTCTATAAAAAAGATACCTGCACACGTATGTTTATTGCAGCATTGTTCACAATAGCAAGAACCTGAAAGCAACCATGCTATCCATCAAAAGAGGACTGGATTAAAAAAATGTGGTACTTTTACACAATGGAATACTACACAGCCATAAAAAAGAACAAAATCATGAATTTTGCAGCAACCTGGATGGAACTAGAGTCTATAATACTGAGTGATCTCTCACATAAACAAAGATTTGAGTATCACATGTTCTCACTCATATAGTGGACCTTGAACATCCAACATAATACTATAAGAAAATGACTGACAGTGGTGGGAAAATATGGGGGGGAGGGGAAGTGAGATGAGATTAATGGTAGTAAATATCTGTCTGGGGATGGGGAGACACCTCTTATCAACAAGGGTGACTGAATGAAGCATATTTGTATACCTAACCCTTAACTGTACCCCACAATATCATAATAAAAAATATTGACTATAAAAAAAGAAAATAAAAAATAAATAAATCAGAAAATCAGCTGGGCGTGGTAGCCTGTAATTCTGGCTACTTGGAAGGCTGAGGTGGAAGGATCCCTGGAGCCCAGCAGGTCAATGCTGCGGTGTCTGGGACTGGCCACTGCACTTACAGTCTGGGTGACAGAGTGAGACTCCAAGTCAAAAAAAAAAAAAAAAAGAATCATATTTTCTGTAAAAAGTGATAGCTTAGCTTCCTTTTTTTCTGTTTGGATACACCTGATTTCTTCCCTTGCCTGATTTCACTGGCTATGACTTCCAACACTATGCTGAATAGGAGGGATAATAATGGGCATCCTTGTCTTGTTCTGGTTGTTAGGGAGATCGCTCCTAGATTCTGCTAATTGAGCAAAATGTTGGTTGTGGGTTTATCATAGCTAACTCTTATTGTTTTGAGAAATGTTTCTTCTACACCTAGGGACTAAGAGGTTTTTATCAGGAAGGGATGCTGGATATTGTCTAATGCTTTTTCTGCATCTAATGAGATAATCATGCGGTTCTTGGCTTTATATCTGTTAATGTGTTACATTATATTTATACTCTTGTGAATGTTGAACCATCTCTGTATCCCTGAAAGGAAGCCTACCTGGTAAAGATGGATGCTTCTTGAGATGGGTTGTTGGATCCAATATGCCAGAATCTTGTTGAGAATTTTTGTATCTATGATAATCAAGGAGATTGACCTGTAATTTTCTTTCTTTTTTGAGTCTTTTTTAGTTTGGGCATCAGTATATTGTCAGCTTCAAAAAATGAGTTGAGAAGAATTCTGTCATTCTCAATGGCCTGAAATACTTTCAATAAGATTGTTATCAACTCCTTCTTCTTATGTCTTATAGAATTCAGCTGGAAAGTCATCTCACCCAGGACTTTTTTTTGGTGGGAGTTTTTTTTTTTTTATTACTGAGTCAGTTTCCTGGATTGCTTTTGGTCTCCTTGAGTTTAAATATTTATTTTTTCAACTTTGGGAGGTACGTGATGTCAGAAATTCTCCATTTTCTCTAGATTTTCTAGTTTATTTGCAAACAGGTGTTCATAGTAAACTCTGATCATCTTTTGAATTTCTTCAGTGTCAGTTGTGACTTTGCCTTTTTTGTTACTAATTGTGTTTATTTAGAATTTCTCTTTTTTTAGTTAATCTCACCAGGTGTTCACCAATTTTATTTATTATTATTTTTTATTTTTGTCTTGTTGATCCTATTTTTTTTCTTTTATACCCTGCAATTGTGATTTTATATTAGTGATTTGGGTTTTTCAACTGAAATTAGGATTTAGATGTTCTTGCCTTTCCAGTTCCCTTAGGTGTGAAATTAGGCTGTTTACTTGTGCTATTTCTATTTTCTTGGTGTCTGTCTGCATGCTGTGTATTTTCCCTTTAGAATGGTTTTTGCCACATTCCATTGATTCTGATAAGATGTATCTTGGTTGTTGTTTGTTTCCAGGAATTTTTCTTTTTTTCTGCATTGACCCAGAAGTTATTCAGCAGCATGTTGTTTAGTGCTCATGTCTTTGTGTGGTTTGGGGGGAATCTTGCTGGTTGTCATATTTATTTTTATTCCATTCTGATCTGAGAAAATACATCATATCATTTTGACCTTTTTAAAATGTATTCATACTTTATTTATATCTGATAATATCAATGATCCTGGAGTATGTTCTATGTACTGATGAGTACACATTCTACTCATCACCACATGGAACATTGATTTGTAACTGTTGCATGGTGTGTTCTGTAGATGGCTATTAATCCATTTGATTGAGCATCAAATTAAGATTCTTGATTTCCTTGGTTGCTTTTTGCCTCAATGATCTGTCTAGTGCTGTCAGTGGGATATTGAGGTTTCCAACTCTGATTGTGTGAGAGTCAATGTACTCTCTTAGTTTACTTAGTAGTTGTTTTATAAAACCTACTACTCCTGTGTTGGGTACACATATATTTAGAATGGATATTTCTTGCTGGTAGATTTAACCTTTTATCATTAGGTAGTATCTTTCTGTGTTCTGTTTAACATTAGTAATTTGAAGTCTGCATTGTCTGATATCAGGCTAGCTAACCCTGTTGCTTTTGTTGTCCATTTGCCTAAAAAATTATTTTCAGTCTTCAACTTTGAGCCTATTGGAGTCCTTTGCAGCAAGATGAGTTTTTCCTGGAGGCAGCAGGCTGGTGGATCATACTTCTTTACTCAGTTTGCCACTCTACAGCTCTTCAGTGGCACATGCAGTCCATTCAGGTTCAAAATAGTTATTGAAATGAGTTTATCTTAGTGGGTTGCTTTGCTTCATTTTTAGTTTTGTGTTTATATATGTGTATTTTCAGTTTTGAGAATCCATGTACTCTGGTAACTCTGTGCTTGCCTGTACTTTTGTTACTGTGTTTAGGATCTTCTTAAGCACCTCTTGAAGAGCTGGTCTGGAAGTGGCATATTCTTTTAGGCATTGAATGTTTGGGAAGGATTCAAACTCTCTGTTACTGAAAAAGTTTTGCTTGACAGTGTAGGAAATTCTTGGTTAGAATCACTTATCTTTAATAATGTTAAAAATCGAACTTCAGGCTCTTTTGTATTGTAGTGTTTCTGTAGGTAACTCCCCAGAAGGTGGAGATTTTTTCTTTCATGCTTACCTTGTGGAGACAGATTACAATGTGACTTGGGCATGCTCTTCTCATGTGATACTTTGCAAGGGTTCTCTGAATCTCTAGCGAGATGTGAGAAGTTTTCTTGAATGACCTCAAAGAATGCTTGTTTCATGGTATACTCAGTTTCCCCTTCTGCTTCAGGGATACTAATCAGGTGTATATTGGGCTTCTTGACATATTCTCTCATATTTCTTAAAGACTTTGCTCATTCTTTTTTTTAGACTTTTTAAATGTTTTTGACAGACTGGGTTAATTAGCAATATTTTGGTCTTCAACTTCTGAGATTCTTTCTTCTGCCTAATAAATTCTGCTCCCTGTGTTTTTAATTTCCAAGATGAATTTATTCATTTTCATTATTTCAGAATGTGCCTTTGTGAAATTTGTCAACTCTGCTTTTGCTTCCTGTATGTCTTTGGAGAGATTTTACTCTAGTTTTTTTTTTGCCATTCTCTTTATTCATTTTAGCCATCCTATCTCTGATTTCTGTGACTATCATCTGGGGTGGGTTATTCTGGGAGGCTTCCATTGTTTGTGCTCTGATAGCTGTTTTTTCAGGTGCTGTCTCTTTAAGACTCTGAGGATTGTCTATATTTTTTCACTAATTCTTCCTCATTTGTGACAAGCCTCTCTTCCTTCTCTATCTTTCCCCTTTGGTTTTGTTGTTCTGAAGCTAACCGGTGAACTTCTGTTCTAGGGCCCTTTCTGTCATTCAATATAGGTCAGTCAGTGAGACAGAAACGGGCACTCACTTCCACTCCATGATCCACCCTGTGAAAGGCCTCCTGGTGCTAATTTTTTCTGCCATGGTTAGTCATGTCAGGTTGTTTATCAGAACCTGTTGCAAGTACTCTGTGGAGGACAGGTGGGGAATGAATACTCTGTTTGTTGTTTGCAGTTTGCAGCTTATAAGTTCTGTATCAGGAAAGCCTTTAGGTGTCTTTCATGTCAAATCCTTCCTGTTCAGGTATGACCTGAGCACTTGAAAGAATGCCAATCTCCCTGCCATGGCAATCTGCCCTGTAGCTGCATGTGGTTGAAAGGTGATCCTTCCTGATCTGGTGGAGGGTTGGCTGCTAAGTTTTGGCAGCAGGTACCAGACAAGTTTAATCTGTAGGCAAACTTTCCCATCCCAGGAGTTGGTCACTGGCCTCCACTGCAGAAGGCATCCACTTGGCAACTGTCTGAACATTGTTTTGTTCCCTGTTTCACTTGGATTCTGGTTTTCTGCCACCATACCCTGACTAGGACTCCTCCTCTGTGGAACCAACAACTCTGATGCAGCTGGGATGGGGGAGCCAACCCCAAGTGTGTCAGGATCACTCACCCCCTTCTCATTCACAGGGCAAGGGTCAGTCCCTGTCTGAGTCTTGTGCACAGTGGGGGATGGGGTTCCCAGATTACAGTGTCTGCTGACCCTTTGTGGTCTCTCTGTATTCAAAGAGACCTTTGCTGGGTGTAGGGTGCTTCACCCATCTGATATTGTTTAGGATGTCTACATCTGTTGGCCCTACTCTCTGCCTTATATAGTAAGAAAGGTACTGGTCTGCTGCTTCATGGTTGCCATCTTGGATCCAATCATAATTATTTCTAATGCAGATATACTCACACCAGACACACATACACTCATTCATGCTTGAAACCATGTATATATCTATATAAAATATAACAAATATATTTCTATTTATGTATCATTTTAGTCTGATATTTTTTAAAACAACATATTCAGAATATTTTTGTTAGGAAGTACTCATTTATATTATTTATTTAAATAATTACATATTAATCATGTGCTCAATCATGTAATATTGTAGTATTAGATTGTAGTTGTTAATAAACAGTGAGCAGTGTATTAATATATTATTGTTTGATAATTAAAATATCATTCCATTAGTTAAATTTCATCATATTAGTATTAACATCTATTGCATTTTCTTTTATTAATTATTAATTATTTATTTTCCTATTTGAATCAATTTTTATAACATAATTTGGTATTTATCTATTAGATTGTTAGTTTTTTGCTTCTAGTTTGTAAATGCTCTTTACTTTTTAAAATTTTGCTTGTTATATATAATACAAATTATTAGATTGACCTTTTAATTATACTATAATATTGATCCATTCCATCATTATTCATGTGAAACTACTGATTATTTTATTTTGATTCCTTAACTTACACCTTTTTTCTTTCTTTTCTTTTCTTTTTGAGTTGGAGTCTCACTCTGTCGCCCAGACTGGAGTGCAGTGGCTGCTCCTGGCCACCACAGCCTCGACCTGCTGGGCTCCGGCGATCCTTCCACCTCAGTCTTCCAAATAGCTGGAATTACAGGCATGCGCTACCATGTTGGCTGATTTTTTGATTTATTGTAGAGATGAGGTCTCGCTGCCCAGGCGGGTCTCGAACCCGCGGACTCAGGCAATCCACTCACCTCAGCCTCCCAAATGTGGGGGATTACAGGGTGAGCCACTGAGCCCGGCTCTTACACCTTTTTTCAGTGTGAAGCACATTTATTTTCCGTATATTTTTGTCATTTGTTTTGAAATTTCCTCTAAATAGAGTTTATAAATAGGTCTGTTATCACATCATAATTTTTTTAGCATTGTGTATAGTCGCTCTTTCAAATTTTCTTTTCATCAAAGTGTTACTTAGGTAATACTTTTCTTATTGTATTCATGGATATTTTATACTTCCTCTGACATTTGAAGAAATTATCTACTAGTATTGAATACATTCTTTTGTTGTCTTGCATAGAAATATACATTTTTATTTAATCAACTGTCTTAATTTTTCTCTAAAAATGTCCTTAATGGTCCATCAACTTTATTTTGATATTTCATATTTATCTTCCAATTTCACAAGCTTAGAACTGTGACTCAATAGTAAACAATCATTGTTTCTCCTCTGACTATTCTTTTTCCTTCCTCCTCTCCTCTTCTTTCTTACATGAAATATAGTAAGCAGAAAGGGATTTAATCAAGATAATTAGAGGCTTAAAATCAATGGAAGTTCTAAAAAAGAGAAGACTCTAGACTGGGACACCAGAAACGAATCATAACGATATCCCTAAACTGGTCCACCAGGAATATCACCACGTCTGCTAAGAACAGAAAGGCAAACAGTCATGAAGCCACACAGAATTGGTTGATTGTATGGAAGAAAACAATACCATAGCTGGGATATAGGTATCAAGAGGCAACAACCTCTTGCCATCTTAAACATTCAATTTTGTCATCAAGAGTGACAGAAAGTAAAGCAAGAAACAAAGTTTCAATTTGTCATATGCAGCATGACTATTACAGAAATGTCATTTTCTTCTTCTTTTTTCTCTTCTGGTCATTAGAAGTCATTCACTTGTCATCACCAGAAAACTTATTTTAGTCTCTTGTGTTAGAACCTAATTATTAATAATATTCTACACTTCTAATATTTGTTGACTTGATCATTTATTTTTATTCGGATTAATTTGGTTTCATTTTTTGTTCAAATTAACTTCATTTCCTGTTTTTTTCTTGACTTTGTTAATATTTATTGACTTGTTCATTTATTCCTGATTCAAATTAATTTTTTTCCTTTTTCTTGACTTTATACTATTAATATTATTAAGATTTACTAAAAACTGATCACACTTTCTAAAACTCATCACTCAGAATTTTCTATTAACATACTAAGGCTGAGTAGTACATGAATTTCAAGCCTTCCATTCTCCCTATTGTTCAAGGTCAAATCTGTGGAGACATGAATTCCAAACCAGTCCACTTACAGAAGTAATACGCTACATGATTTAAGTAAATAAACATATTACACTGCTTTAGTTCAATTCCAAATACATTTGTTCTCCAAAAATATTATTTTAAATCCATGCGCTAGTTTAATGCAACATCATCAACTCAATGGCATATGACCACATAATCTCTTCACACTCTGCACCACTGCCATGATTCTAAACATCTTTAGTTCTCGGCATGTTTTTCCATATTAACATGATTTTATATATGGTGTACTTTTTACTTTTTAAAATTTAATTATTCTTCAAATCTCATCTCAATATTTTTTCTCTCATTATAAGGTGTTTTTCTAATAATTTTTCTATTGATATATCTCTTATTGAGCACCTTAAATATGTCTCCATTTGTTAACTTATGAACAAAATATTTCCCTACATGAATCTAAGAATGGGTTGTCATTCATGCTGGACCACTGAGTGGTATCTATCTATCTCACGCAGAAACATTCACATAGTTGATGTTGGTAAGAAAAAACAACACATTAATTTGGTTGCAATGAATAGCATTCACAAAGTCCTTAGAGTAATCAGACACATAATTTTTGCTCCAAATTGTGATTTCTTCCAACGTGATATTCTTAGAACAAAGGAATATAAAAACAAAGGAATGGAAAAACAAATTAATGACCATATTAGGCTAAATAGGTAATGTCTTCCCTTAAGGAAATGCCTTAGTTTATTTTTGTTGCTATAAAGGAACACCTGAGGCTAAATAATTTAAAAAGAAAAAAGTTTCATTGGCTTATATTTATGCAGGCTGTACAAGAAGCATAGCACAAGCATTTGATCAACTTCTGGCGAGAGACTCTGGCTGCTTCCACTCATGATGGAAAGCAAAGGGCCAGCATGTGCAGAGATTACATAGTGAGAGAGGAAGCAAGAAAAAGGGAGGGTGCCAGACTGCTTTTAACAACCAGCTCTTGCAGGAACTAATAGAGTGAGAACACGCCTCTTACTGTGAAGATGCACCAAGCCATTCATAAAGAATTCTCCTCCATGACGTAAACACCTCCCAGTAAACTCCACCTCCAAAATATTAAGAATCAAAATTCAACATGAGGTTTGGAGGTGATAAATATCCAAACTCTAGCAGGAGACTATTACTGACTGAATCTCACTGACTGTCAATGAAATGGCAAAGAGCAATACACTCTATTCTATGCTAAGAAGAATATACTCTCAGATAAAACATACACAGAGATATGTGTGATTTTCTTCTTTCCTTTCTATTTTTTAGTGAATTTCTGCTACAAGTTCCTCATCCTCAGTTTGACACACAAAATATATCAATTCCCCACTCCCTACTCTTGTCTCTCTGCTCTTCTCACTCTAGCACTTTATACAATGAGTGACAATTTACAAAAGTATGGATTCAACCAAGTTTATGATGCTCCAATTTGCATTTCTGGCTCAAATATTCATTCTGAGTTTCAGACATTTACCGGTAAGTGCCTGATTGATAAATCCAACGTAATTCCACATTTTCTACAGGAAGTTTGCGATTTGCACCAAACACTTTCTTGTTTTCTCGGTGATACCAACTTCTAGCCTGTTATTGAAATATATACCTGGGGTTGACGCATATTTCATTTCTCTACTTTTCTGGGTGTTTTATTCTTACTTATTGACCAGTTGCTTTTTTCCCAGTTTCATCATCTTTGTTCTTGCTATCATGTCATTTTGAAACATTTTATTTTATTGTGGTAAGAATGCTTAACATGAGGTATACCATCTTAACAAATGATTAAGTATAAAATAGAAAATTGTACTATAGACATAATGTTGTACAGCAAATATCTAGAACATATTTATCTTGCATAAGTAAGACTTCATGCTTGTTAATTGGCAACTCTCTGCCAACCACTCTTTGGCAATTGCCATTTTACTATTTGGTTCTATGAATTTGACAACTTTTTCATCAAGTGAAATCATACAGTATCTGTAGTATCTGCTTTTATTGCTGGCTTATTTTGCTTAGCACAATGTTCATCCAGGTGATTGCAGATGCATGGATTAATTCCTGTGTTCTCTGCTATGTTTCATTGGACTATATTTCTGCTTTTCTGTTATTACCATGCTCTTAATTACTATAATTTTGTCATATGTTTTGAAATCAAAAGTTGTGATACTTCCAGATTGTTATTCATTTTCAAGATGATTATGGCTATTCAGGTTTGGGTGTGTGTGTGTGTGTGTGTGTGTGTGTGTGTGTGTTTGTTTCCACAATAATTTTCCTATTTTTGTAAAAAATTTCATTGAGATTTTGACAGAACTGCACTGAATTTGTAGATTGTGTTAGATAGCATGGAAATATTAGTACTATTAAGTCTTCCTACCCATGAACATGGACTTGTATGTGTGAATTTTTTAAAAATTTCTTTTATTAATAGTCTGTAGCTTTCAGTGTACAAGTCTTTCACTTCCTTAGTTAATCTTATGCCTAAGTGTTTTATTCTTTTTTGCAGCTATTGCAAAGGGTATTGTTGGTGTGTAGAAATGCATTTGATTTTTTTGAAAATGTATTTATATCCTGAAACTCACTGAGTTTCTTTATTAGTTTTAACAATAAATCTCTCAGGGTTTCTGTATATAAGATCATGATGTTTGAAGACAGGGACAATTTAACTTCTTCCTTTACAATTGAGTGCTTTTCTTTCCTAATTTCTCTGGCAAGTACTTTCATTCTTATGTTGAATAGAAGTGGCATGAATGGGAGTCTTTATCTTCTTCCTGATCTTAGATGAAAAGCTAGATTGTAATTGTTGAGTATGTTACCTGGGGGCTTCTCATATTGAGATGTTATTATGTGTGGATAATTTTCTTCTATACCTAATTTGTTGGGAATTTTTTTTTAATCACAAAAGAGTGTTGAATTTTGTCAAATGCTTTTTCTGCATGTATTGAGGTGATTGTGTGATTCGTATTATTCATTCTGTTAATGTATTTTATTATATTCATTGATTTTTGAATTGGGCCTTTACAGACTATCTTTTCCGTGATTCATTCCTGGTAGGTTGTATATCTTTAGACTTTTTTTATTTCTTCTAGATTATCCAGTTTGTCAGTATATAATTGTTCCTAGCAATCTCTTATGATCCTTTTAATTTCTATGGCATCAGTTATAATGTCTCCCTTTAAATTTCTTATGTATTAGAGTTTTCTCCTTTTTTCTCAGTCTATCTAAAGGTTTTTCAGTTATGTTTATTGTTTCATAAGTCTCTTGATTTATGAATCATAAAGTCTCAACTTTCTTGATTGTTACAATTGCTTATTCTCTATTTGTTTTATTTCTGCTATAATTTTTATTACTTCCTTTCTTCTACTGTCTTCTGGCATATGTAAATAAATTTAGTTCTTTGAAATGTAAAGACAGGCTACTGATGGTCTTTCTTCTTTTTCTGATGTAGGCATTTATTGCTATCACCTATCAATTCAGCACTGTTTATGCCACATTTCATAAGTTTAGGTTTGTTGCACTCTTATTTTTGTTTGTCTCAAAATATGTTTTAATGTTCCTTTTGATTTCTTCTTTCTTCCACTGAATGTCCAAAAGTGTGCTACCTAATTTTCTTCTGCCTGTGAATTTTCCAGTTTTCCTTCAGTTACTGATTTCTAGTTCCATTCTATTGTGGTTGGAAAATATATTTGGTATTATTTCCATTTTCTTCAATTTGTTAAGACATTTTGTGTGGTTCATTCTAGCAAATGTTTTGTACTCACTTGAGAAGAATGTAGATTCTGTGGCTATCTGGTAGACTATTCTGTAGTCTATTAGGTGCTTTTGATCCATAATGTTTTTAGCTTCCCTGTGTTTTATTGATTTTCTGTCTGGTTCTATGCAATATTAAAAGAGGTTTATTGAAGTATTCTATTATTATTATTATTATTTTGTATTGCTCTTAATTTCTCCCTTTGGCTGCATCAATATTGCCTTTAGATATTGACTTTAGAAATTTGTAATGTCAGATGCATATATATTCATAACTGTTATCCATTTCTGGGGAATAGATTCTTTTATCATTAATTATTTGAATAATTGTGTATAATTGACAACAATATTAATTATGCAATTAATTAATAGACATTGATCATTTTAATCATTAAAATTATATCAATTATATCTTGCACTATTGATTGACTATAGTATCTATTATAAAAAGTAATAATTGTAGTAAGTATAGAAATAATGATAAAATGAAACATCACTGATTATTGCTGGAATAATTAATCAATTATCATTCATTATTATATATTCCTGTGTCTTTTGTGATAGTTTTTAAACCTAAAGTTTATTCTGTCTAATATAAATATATCAATGCTGATCTTTTTTTTGTAGCTGTCTGCTTGGAACATCTTTTCTCATCCTTATACTTATACTTGATTTGTTTTCTTAAATCTCAAGAGCATTTTCTATAGACAGCATGTAGCTGGATCATGTTTTTTTTATCCATTCATTCATGATTGAGTATGTTACCTGCAAGATTTTCATTTGTAGTCTTTATTGTGGCTAGATAATTTCCTTCTATACCTAGTTTTATTGAGAATTTTTATCACAGAAGAGTACTAAATATTGCCAAATGCCTTTCCTCCATTTATTTGATAAGGGAGGTTAATTCATTTACTTTTAACTTAATTATTACTATTATTAATTTTTTTTTTTTGAGTTGGAGTCTCACTCTGTCGCCCAGACTGGAGTGCAGTGGCTGCTCCCGGTCACTGCAGCCTCAACCTGCTGGGCTCTGGCGATCCTTCCACCTCAGCCTTCCAAGTAGCCAGAACTATAGATGCACGCTACCATGCCCAGCTAATTTTTTTGATTTATTGTAGAGATGAGGTCTCGCCAAGTTGCACAGGCGGGTCTTGAACCCGCGGGCTCAGGCAATTCACTCACCTTGGCTTCCCAAGGCTCAGGATTACAGGCTGAGCCACTGAGCCCAAGCCCGGCTAACTTAATTATTAGTAAGAAAGGATTTTCTATTGTTATTTTGTTCTGTTTTCTTTTTGTCTTATAGAATTTCTGTACCTTTTTTTCCCTCTTTCTGTCTTCCTCTGTATTGCAGGTTTTACAAAATATATTGTTATTTTTTGTTATATTTTGGTTTATTTGTTATATTGTTATTGTTATCTTTTGATTTATTTGTCTTTTTCTCTTGGATAATTTATTTTGTTTGCAGGTTCCATGAAACTTACATAAAATGTTTTACAATTATAACAGTTTGTTTTAAGTCAACAACAGATTAACTTCAACTGTTAAGAAAACACTGCAATTTTAGTGCTTCCTTGCACTTTATTTTATGTCACACTTATATTCATTTATATTCAGCATTTAGTAACATATTTTTGTAGATAACTTAATCCTTTTGTCTCTTGACATTTTTATTAGAATTAAAATGATTTTCCCACAGCAATTACAATAATACAGATAATACAGTATTCGGCATTTGTGTATATATTTGCCTGTGCCAATGCATGGTGCTTTCTTGTGCTGTCATGTTGTTATTTGATGTACTTTTGTTTCAACTTGAAGACCTCCTTTTAGCATTGCATTGCTTATAGGACAGGTTTTGTGAGGAAGTCCCTCAGCTTTGGCTTATGTGGACGGTTTTTGTTGCTGTTGTCGTTTTGTTTTGTTCCTTTCCCTAGCACTTTAAATATATCAGCTCACTTGTTTTGTTTTTTGTTTTGTTTTGTTTTGTTTTGCTTGCAAGGGTTTTGCTGAAAAACCTCCTGATTATCCTATGAGGAGTCTCTTCTAAGTAATGAACAACCAATGCTTGTTGTTATGCTCAAAATTCTGCATTTGACTTCTAAAAATGTTGGTATGTGTCTCCCTGGGATTTTTTTTTTTTTTTTTTTTTTTGAGGGACAAGGGCATACCATATTTGAAATTCTATGTGCTTCCTAGAACTGGATGTCCACTTTCTTCTTCCAAAGATCTTAAGATTTGGGGAGTTTTCAGCATTATTTAGTTAAATCTGCTTTCTGTCTTTTAACAAAACCTTTCTATTCTTCTACTGGATCATCCACAGTGTCAAATGATCCTTTTAGTACTGTCCTCATGAATTCCTTAAGTTTCTTCACTCCTTTTCATTTTTTTTACTTTTTTGCTCCTCTGAATAATTTCCAATGACATGTATTCTAGTTTGCTGATCATCTTTTCTACTTGATCTAGCCTTGTGGATCTCTATAGTAATTTTATCCACTCAATTTTGTTCTTCAATGTCAAAATTTCTTTCTTGGTACTATTTAATGCTTTCTGCTTGTTGAAATTTTTACATTGTTGTCCTAACTTTGGTGAGCATGTTTGTGATGACCAATTTGAATTTTCTGTCAAAGAAATCATATAATTTTGCTTTATTATAGTTAGTTTCTACATATTTGTATGGTTCATTTGATTGAAACATATTATTTTTCTATTCAAAAAATATATTTAACTCTATGCTGATGTCTGAGTATTAGACAAGTTATCTCTCTCAGTATTCATGGACTGACCACATACAGGAGAAGCATCCATCCAGAAATTCTGATAATTCTGTAATTTAATACATAAGGCTGATCAATAAATTCTGATCATACCTTATTATGTTGTTGTTGTTGTTATTATTGAATTGTCTTTAATTTGAAAGGCAAACTGACTTACTAGAAATATTGAGCTCACTGAATTAGCAGCTATATGGCTAAACACATTCCAAAAACTTTTTAAATAAACTGTTTAGTATCTATAAATCTACAGTACTGGGAATCACCCACTATTCCTATTGTAATGGGTCTAAAACTATTCTGCAACTGTAATTAACTGGGAAGCTTGGAAGATTTTAGTGCTCAGACTTCAGATTGTACTCCATATGAATCGCATCTGAATTTTGTGCGTAGAAATCATTGAGATCAGGACTACTTTTTTATTTGAACCTCACTCTGTCACCTAGTCTGGAGTACAGTGGCACTCACAGCTACCACAGCCTTTCTCTCTTGGGTTTAGGAGATCCTTCAACCTCAGCCTTCCAAGTAACTAGAACTATAGGAATATGCCCCCACAGCCAGCTATGTTTTTGATTTGTTGTAGAGACAAGATCATGTCAAGTCACCCAGACTGGTTTGCAACTCCTAGCCTTGGGCAATCCTCTTGCCTCTGTACTGGGATTACAGGCATGAGCCACCATGCCTGGCCAGCATCAGTATTTTTTAAAACCTCCGGATGATTCCAACATAGAGCCAAGTTTGAGAACAAAGGCCATAATATAAACCTCTCCACATGTCTTCTCAATCTTTCTAAATGTCTTCAAGACTTTTAATATACTCATTGAGACTATTCCTTCCTCATGTTATGAAACCATGTAAATGGAAACCAGCGGACGCTGCCAAATTAATTTTAAGCCCCAATCTGATTACACCACAATGGTGAAAAATAACAGAGTTCAAATCTTCAAGATGTGTATAATCTAAGGCGAAGGATAAGGCAAAGAGAAAGAGGAAACTATTGTTTTGTGAGAAAATGGTAAGTAGTAGATCAGAATTTGATGACTTCAAAGCACACAGGAGGTCAGATGGCGTCTTCAGAATCCAGAAATGTTCTCGATTTCAGTGATAGCTAGAACATAAGGGAAAGACTAGGGAAAGAATGTATTAGAGGCAGGAATGAAATGCACCTGTAAGTGAAAGAGGGCTTTGATTGATCAGAACTTTAAGTGGTTTACTGAATTGGTAGCCTTGCTTAAGTAGCAGAAAGAGACGAAGTTTAGTAGTGAATAGGAGCCACTTCCTGAAGGACCATGAAAAATATTTAAGAAACTTTTAAACTATTTAACAACTTTTTCTTAAAAGTTATATAAATGGAAAAAATATTATTCTAAAATAAAGAGAACAACGATCGTGAACACGGCAAATATTCTGCAGGATTGTCATTAACAACTTCTTAGAAAAACAATTATGGAGATACATATTTCTATTTGCCACATGCAGTACACATCTCTCCTATCAGAACCAGAAAATAAGAGCTCGGAGTCCAGCTAAAGCATGAAAAATGTTTGCCTTTTTCCCAAGAACAAATTCCAGAATCTCAAATTCTGTCAACCAAAAAGAAAATAAGATAATGGAGGAGGAGAAGGAAGAGGAGAAGAAAAGGACAAGGAGGAGGAAGAAGGAAGGAAGAGAAGAGGCAGGTAAAACTTTTAAATTTCAGGTCTCCAACTACAGAATTAATTAAAACAAGTGTCATGGCTGCACATTTTCCAAGATCTCTGAAGCTCTACCTCAGCACTAAAAATGTGCAACTCTCCTTAATGCCACTCCCACAATAAATCTTTCACTATTTTTTTCTCTCTCCCCGAATACATATATCTATAAAGTTCTGTCTATTATCTATATAATTATATATTTATAAATTCTACATATAAATTATATATACATATGTCAATAATTAGCAACAAATAAACTAAAATAAACACTGCTGAGTGAGAGGAATCTAAGAGAGGAAAAATTGATTCTGTTTTTTCAGAAAAACAAATTTGGTGATGCATAACAAATATTATGTAAAAGTTCACATTTCATTATTTGTAATTTTATTTCCAGAAATTCATTCACTGTGATAATCAAAGATGGGAACAGAATTTATATGCAAACTTCACTTTCAGCAAGATTTATTTTTTAAAAGTGTGGAAAAGCAGGAAAATATCTGAATAATTTCAAGTAGGAAAAATAATATTATAATTAAGATGAATTTAAATATCAAAAACTTAGTAGAACTTCCTACCTTATAACTGTGCATATGTAAAACAAATGACATATTTTAAAATATAAGTAAAAATAAGATTATATAAGTATCTGATTTCTAGTCTTTTACTTAAGTGGTATATATTCGGTAAACCATTAGCTATAAACAAACATACACACAAATGCACAGGGAAGAAAATTCACAAAATTAAAATATAAATTAATAAGTATTGAAATAAGCCAATACTTATTTCAATGTATCTTTTAAAATTTGTAATGACTATAAAATTATATTTATGATGCAAATGTACCTATACATTTAGATATTATTATTCATCTTTTGCATACAGAAGATTGCATTCCTTATAACTTTCTGTCCTGTTTTTTACCTTCACTGTAAGCATCCCTTGGCATGAAGTATACTTTGGAAATATCATAAATTATGTAGTGACCAACCTTCTTTCCCAGAAAAGTCTCCAGTTTTGTTGTGTACTTAATAATTACCTAACACCATTTTTGTTATTTATTCATGCACTTTCTCTTCTACATACTTACATGCTTCACTAAGTCCAAGATTTAATTACTTTCTTCTTCTCTAGACTGATTTAGGAATAGGTGTGTGACACTTTTTTGTTCAAGGAGTGCCTGCACAATAAGAAAGATTTTTCCTTCTCAAAATGTTGCAGTCCAGAAGAAAGAATTACTTCTTTCATTGCATAGTTTCAGGATTGTGTTGATACCTAGCATCAATAAAGAGCTGGTCTGAGGGGAATTTATTCAGATCCAGCATTGAAGAGATATCAGAACCAAGCGATTAGTAAAATATTGTCATTGATGACACATGGACCTGCTGACTTATCTTATATTAGAGTCACTCAACCCTGGGAGACTTCTTGCATACAGTTCCGCATTGCTCTCATTGAGTAAGTGAGTTCAAGTAGGATTTTTCTGTTCCTTGCAGCCCAACTCAAACTAAACAGAAACTTGCACAAAGAAAGAAACTGGGGGCAACCCTCTTTTGGGCCTCCTCCCACTTGGGAGATTTTCTGTCTTCCTAACAAATCCTACTTTCTAAAACAAACAAACAAACAAACAAAAAAACCGTGTACAGTCATGTTAGCTTGGCTAAGCCAGCTATGGTAGCATGTGACCAAAGCATCCAAGAGTTCTGATTAATTGCCTTCCTCCTCAGACCTAAAATAAGAAATAGGAATTTACAGTTTTCCTTTGAGAAGGCCCAACTGAGAGCAACTTTTCACTGTGCAGGTAAAAAGTTGACATAAGGAAGACAAAGCACAGAGTGAGAATTGCTTAAGCTGTGTTCCACAGGGCAGCTCACCTTGTGCTTCCCACAGCCAAAGTAACAGATACTATCTTCATCATCAGTTTGAAAATGAAAAGTATAAGAATAAAGACAAATTTCAATCACTTTCCTTAAACAAAAATTATCTGGAGTCTATAGTCACTGCCATATGAAAGAAACAGGTCCAAACGGAGGAGCAACTCTGTGCAATCTTCTCCCAGATTACAGGAACTGGCCCTTTCTGACTTTGATAAATGACTTTACATGTCTGTTTCTGAAACAGGATAGAGGATACAACCTGAATGATATGGATGAAATCCATACTTTTTCTTGAAAGAGCACTCTCTGTGGAGAACCTGCTGAATCCTCTTTGCATCTTAGCCACAATTCTTTTCCATCAAGTGTGTTTCTATAAAGGAAATGAAGATTGTTTGAGAGCAAGGTTTTATTCACAAGGAATGAGACAGCACACAAGTCATTATATAACAACGGAGCAGTGGGCTGAACATCATCAAACCAAGGAAAACTGGATTGAACACGTTTCTCAACTGTCCCAAGTAGTCGAAGATGACTGGCAATTTGTATGCAGGAGGTTTACTGAAGACAGCTCTTAGGAGCAATGCCCGGGGCCGGGGGAAATCATATTGGGTGCTTGGAGTAACTAAAGTGTAATGCAATTGCATCAAAGGCCTCAGCTGGTTCCACCAGAGCTCTGAAGAGAGGGTGGCCCTCAGAGATAGATCTTGAAGGGAGACCTTGGACTCCTGCATCAGCCTGTTCTTGGAGGCCAGCTGTCCCCCCTGGGGGCCATGGCTTTGGGGGAAGCTAACTTCAATTCCCAGGGAGGGCCTCAGGTCAGAAGACAAAGCTCGTGGCAGTTGGAGCAATGAGCAGGTAATAACAGGAGTGCTTGGTTAGTGCATCATAGCCTCTACTCCAGGCTCCACATATAGAAAATAAAGATGCAAGTGAGGAGGGACAGAAGGAGGAGAAGGGGAAGGCACAAGCTGTGTGGTAGATGATTCGTGATCAGGCCAGAAATATTTTGCCTGATGATGTGAGACCTAGCCTGACTATGCTTTAGCACGTTGTCTGTCCACACTTGAAATCTCTGTGTCTGAAACACAACAAGCATGGGCCCTGGGATGGGGTTGCCTGCTCGGAAACTGCACAAATTTTGAGAGAAAATAAATACAAACACCAAACTAGGAAACACAAGCCTTTCCCCTTGGCGTGCACAGCACAATCACTATATTTTGGATAAATTTTGTGGGTCCCATGTCCTAACTTAAATAGTTAGAATGGTGTAAACTATCTTGTCCTCATTCAAAGGACTAGCTAGTGATCAAAAAAATTGCTGCATATGAATGTGCTATATCAGTCCTAAAGTAGAAAGCAAATGTGTACTATTTTCACCTCCAGAAGAAATCAAAACACCCATAGAAAGATACATTTTATTTGTATAAAGATTGGTTATGGCTACTAAAAATAAAAATAACTTTAGAAAGTATCATCTACCAATGACTCAGCAGTATGCATGTATCAAAAAAATCTTTTGTTGTGAGAATGTGCTTTTGACTTCAGCGAGTTACATGGTTTTTTGTATTCCCGTGTCAGATGATGGGGATACTCAAGGTCAGGCTGGAGAAACAACAGGCCTTATAGAATCATCTGTGGATATCCTGGAACTGAGTTTTGCATCTTGTTACTCTTGAAGTCTCCATCTTGCACTGTTTTTTCCAGATAAACACACATATTCACTCTCAAATGCACACCACACACACACACACACACACACACACACACACACACAGAAAATAAAAAAAATAAAGATACAGGCCGGGCTCGATGGCTCAGCCTGTAATCCCGTGCTTTGGGAGGCCGAGGTGAATTGCCTGAGCCCACATGTTCGAGACCCGCCTGGGCAACTTGGCGAGACCTCACCTCTACAATAAATCAAAAAATTTGCTGGGCATGGTAGTGCGCGCCTGTAGTTCCAGTTACTTGAAAGGCTGAGCTGGAAGGATCACCCGAGCCCAGCAGGTCGAGGCTGCGGTGGCCCGGAGTGGCCACTGCACTCCGGACTGAGTGACAGAAAAGAAAAAGAAAAAAAAGAAGGAAAAGAAAGATGCAAGTGAGGAGGAGGGACAGAAGGAGGAAAAGGGGTTAACTTTTAGGTGTGGTTTAATGTAGGTAAGGGAGTCTCACAAGGGCTTCTGATAAATTACATACTATGTCAGGCTCATTGTATTTTGGGTGGGGAGTTATAGACAAACTATTTATCTCTTCTGATAAAGTTAAAAAAGAAATAAAAATAATTCCTTATTTTGCAATCTTTGTTTTTCTATAGAGGAAGAAGTAGTACACAGAGCTGATAACTATGGTTTAAAACTAGTGTGTCTTTTTAAAAATATAAGTAAATTTTTAATATAATCAGAGATCAGACAAGTAAAACCGCAAAAATAACATATACATTCCATGCCCCAAGCCCAAGCATCACTCCTCAAAATGTGTGAGCATATTTTTGAGCAAACATTTTTTAATTGCCCATGCAGTATAATGACACTTAAATTGGTTTTAATGCCACAGGTTTGTGTGTGTGTGTGTGTGTGTGTGTGTGTGTGTGTGTGTGTGTATTTCCAGATAGTCTCTGTGCTTATTTAGGAAATGTTGAAGGTGTTTGTTGAAGGATCTGAGATCCACA
Source organism: Cephalopachus bancanus (assembly GCA_027257055.1). Taxonomy (NCBI): domain Eukaryota; kingdom Metazoa; phylum Chordata; class Mammalia; order Primates; family Tarsiidae; genus Cephalopachus; species Cephalopachus bancanus. Next base: position 369,786 of record JAPVLO010000443.1, on the reverse strand, counting down.
AATGAATCCAGTTCAAATTGTCCCCTAGATATGTCACCTTACATTAGTAATGTATCCTCTTGGTGCCTTACCATTTAAAAATAACAGAGATAAGAATTGTACACACTTTATATTTCATTTGTGAGGGATAAATAAAATTCTCACAGTTAGAATTCAGTATACATAGCCTCTTAGCAGTATTCGTTTAAAATTATTACTGTATATGGTTATTAGGAAGAAGGGCATGCAGAAATAATCAAAATATTATAGCGTTGTTTACTTTTTAGTGTTATAAATCTAACTAACCCTTTTAGGGACTACTTGCTATATCATCATACAGGTTTAAGAACAAATTACTCCATAAATCTTCAGTTTGATTTATAATTGGGTTTTTGTTTGCTTGCTTTTGTTGCTCATTATTCCATAACAAAATTTGATGTTATATGAGGGGAGACCCTGGAAATATTTTTTGGAGGGCGAACTTTTTAGAGTACAGGCTTCCCCTATTAGGTAAGTGCTCTAGGAGTCCATTGGCATTGTGTACCAGCTAGTGTTATGACAATCTGTGTTGGGTTTCAGTGAATTTTGGGGGGAGATTCTTTCAGCATGTCTGCCCATTTCATGATGGGTGATTTACAAGTGCACCTGCCCACACCATGCTGAGTGTGCAGCAGATTTTGTCCAAAACTGGCATAAGCCCCATGCCCCATCCTCTTTATTAACCAGATCATGCCCCAGCAACTTTTTTTTGTTGTTTCCTGATGAAATAAAGCCCTCAAAGGAAATGTTTCCCCGATGTGGAAGAATTGAAACAAAAATTGGCAGAAACACTAAACGGCATCAAAATTGATGAGTTCAAAAACTGTTTTGAAAAAGTGTTCGATAGATGTATTGCATCAAACGGAAAGTACTTTGAAGGTGACTGAAGTTTAAACATGTAAGAATACACAGTTTTTTGTAAATAAATTCTCATTTTTGGAGGAGTCCCTCTTCATGTGCATTTCAAAAGAAAATGTGTCTTTGTAAAGGTCTATGTGTACATTTGTACAATAAATATGATAAAGCTTAGCTGTTGTAACAATAGATAATGGCATAAGTGATGACGAATTACCTTCCAAAAATACTGTATCAACATGCACTAATGTTTCTGGTTTGCCAGGGCTTGTATGTGAAGGTACTCACAATGGTGCAAAGATTGCTGTAGACAATTTGAGAGACAACAGATGCAGAAGAAATCTTTTTCAAGCTTCTCTTACCTAGCTAAAGGCAGGGCTTTCTGAGAGTGAACCTGTCATAAATCCCCTCTCCAGGAGAAATTTCAATCAGAAATAAGACAGCATTAGGTCTTGGATGAGAAATTGTACTTTTAAAAAAAGTGATTACAAGCTGCTGTACATTCCATCTGTTCCCTTAAAAGCTCATTTGTATCCTATAGAATTCCTAACCCTCCTCCTATAATAAGTTGCTATGTAAACCCTCATCCCTAGCTGTTCAGGGAGACTTTTCCTCCAAATGATTTGCATGTACAATAAGTTGTTCTCCTGTTAAACTATCTAGCTTCAGTTAAATTTGCAGGCACCAAACTACTGGAACCTGAGTTTTGGGGCCAAAGTTTTTCTATCTATTACATCTATTTGAATGGGGTTATCAGACTTAACAAATAATAGTTAGCAGATAGTATTTTTTTGGTTTAAGTATGACACAGACACTATTTAAGACATACCTATACTAAAAAAAATCATTATTTTTCTGAAATACAAATTTAAGAAAGCATTCTGTTCTTAACCTGCCAATACTAATTTGAGCATGTCAGAAAATCCAGTCTACTATGAAGTTTTAATGATTAATACCACAGCTGTTTTTATTGTTGTACTAAATACGTCATAACATATGAGATTACATAAAAAACTAAGTTTTCATTCATCCTAAAGCTGTTAATGAGTGAGTGTAAGATATCAGTGCAGTAGCTTTGCTTCTTCTCTTTAAAGTAGTGCTCAAGGCAGCAAGTCTGGAACAGAGCTGCTCAGGAGCACAGGGCCATGGGTTATAACTAGCACACATATTTTATTTCCTTGTGGGTCCTTTCCACTCCAGCTTCCCAGGAAACCTCAAAAACCTGTGAACGTGTCGATATCCTCCATAACAATTACCAAGACCAGCAGGATCTCAACAATTCAACAAGCTACTTTTAAGAGAATAAATAGTATTTTATTTTAACATTTAAACTAGGATGAGCCAACTATGCTTTATACTTTTATTTGCTTCTACTTTTTCATTTAGAATGCAGATGTTACCAAATTTCACCAGAGAATAATAACATAAATGTAGTTGCTAAAAATTACATACAAAAAAGAAATTCTCCTAAACATTTCAAAATAAAACTTTACTACTTTGAACTAGAATAACATATACAACAAGGTGACAAGCCGTGTACCAACACTGTCAGAGTGAAATCCATATAAAATGTAGAAGCCACATTTTGTAATTTTTCTTAAATGTGAGTGGTGCCAAAGATGACAAAGACAGATTAACATCAAACTTAAAAGTCTGAGGACCATGAGATCTAGTGGAGTGATGCCACGGATAGTGTCTCCTCCAAAGTAATTTCAGTTCACCAGAAAGAATGTTCCACAATAGGTTTTGGCCAAGGGCAATCTCTATGTTGAGGAACCTAAAATCAGATCTGAGTACTAACATAGTCAGCAATACTCACTTTATTATTTAAAAAGGGCATGTTGCCACTTGCTGTTTTCTTCTGAGTAGGTAGTCTGCTGTCCTGTGAACAAGGCTAGGGCAACCAAGACAAGAAAGTCTTCTCTATCACTTCTCTCCTTCAAGAAGTCTTGAGTCCTTTTGACAAATCCTGACTGAGTTATTGGTAATTTCAAACAAAGGCAGAAATGGGGAAAATCAACGGATAATGTACTAAACAAATGAGTGCTAGTTTTGTAACAAAACGATTCAGCAATAAATCATAATTATAAATCTTGCAAAGATTGTCATGTCTAATGACTGTCACTTCTGCAAATTATCTTTTCTGGTATGATTTATTTTCATTTTAACTTTCATCTTCAAATATTAGTGTTTTATTAAATATTGCATACTAAATTTTTCACTACATACAATAATTAGTCCAAAACTTAACTGGAGAATTGAAATAATAAGTTTTGCTTATGTTTCTTTTTAAAGTATGTTGTTAGAATGTTTAAAGACATTTTCTTGTGTAATTAACATAATTGCTAATATCATTTTATTAAAGCATAAGATAAGAGATAACAATAGGAAGCACTGTGTGTTTTATAATCAGTTCCATGTCTCTGATACTCAAATAAAATTCTCATGGTCACCAAAACACAAACCTCATATGGGGACAACTGCTTTTTTTAATAATTTTAAATTCTAAGTTAAAATCATTCAATATCAGCCAAGAAATAGACTTAAAGTGTCTCCCTGTCAGTGATACCACATCACAAATAATAGATTTAAACACCCAATTAAGGGCTGATGCTAGATGAACCACAAGTCCTTGGGGAGAAATACCATGTGAATGGTAGAGTATGACAAAGTACTTCCAATCCCCAGAGGCAGGTTATGATTTGGGAGGTCTCTAACCCCCTAAGAAGTGACAGATACTGCATATTCACTTTGTTTAACATACATTTGTTCTCTTCAGATCTGCTGTGAATGAAGAAAGGTCACATTCTGAGCCAATCTGAAGAAACATAGTTTGAGACATGGTTTGTAGTAAACATAAAAAGTGACACTGCATTTATTAGTTTTTTCTTTAAGTTATGTTTTCTTGAAATTACTTAAAATAATTAAATATATATGCATACACATATATACAAACACACGTATAATATTCAAAAAGTATATGTTGGTTTTTAGTAAAATTGCAAAAGATAGGAAAACAGAATGACAGGTACTTCTACTGTTATTCTTCCTGTATGCTTTTAATGAAAAATGTGACTTTATTTGGAATTGAAACATTTTTACCAAGAAGTTTTTTCTTTTTCCCCACCTTTTTTGAAATTTGAAAAAGAATCCATTTCTTCCTAATTTAGAAGTTGTTTGAAAAAAAATTGACTGGGCTCAGTGGCTCAGCCTGTAATCCCAGCACTATGGGAGGCTGAGGCAAGTGGATTGCCTGAGCCCGCGGATTCGAGACCAGCCCGGGCCACTTGGCGAGACCTCGTCTCTACAATGAATCAAAAATTAGCCGGGCATGGTAGCACATGCCTGCAGTTCCGGCTACTAGGAAGACTGAGGCAGAAGAATTGCTGGAGCCCAGCAGGTCAAAGCTGGGGAGGCCGTGAGCATGACACTGCGCTCCACCCTGGACGACGGAGTGGGACTCCGGCTCAAAAAAGAAAAGAAAAATCATCTTGTCATAATAATAAAATAATTCCAAAAACACGGTTTAAATCTACTAATAGATTGTTCTGAATAGTTGTTACTTTTTAATTAATTTAATAATTTTAAGCACATCAAGTACATTTCAGCAAATATTAAGACCATAGAGATAGACGGCAGGATTAAAGAAATAGAACGTCTCAGTGTTTTCAAATTAACTCTCACAATAAAATTTGGTATTGCCAAAGTCCGAATACCCAGTTAGATATCTTTTTAAAAGCATATTGGAAAGTTTAGAGTAGGCTTAGAATAAAAACCCAAAAGAGAACATAACATAATATTTCAAATGATAAATCTCATTTTGAATTGGTAATTTTTGAAAAATAGTCTTGTATTTTGCTTCTCAAGTGTTGTATTAGAAAAACATAGCACTTGTGATGACAGCTTTTGAGTTGTAACGTGACCATGACTCAGCACTCAGAGTTCTGAAGTAGTTGTGGAATGACTGTCTGTGGAAGGACAGCCAGATTTGTTGCTTCAGTGATTATTTCACCTTCTTGTATGTAAACAAGCCAATCAGAAATACGAAAACTTACACAACCCTGTCTGAAAGATCAATGCAGCCAAAAGCAACTGTGGAAAGGTTTTCCTTTATGTTTGCATATGTTTATTCATATGTGTAATGAAAATGATATTCTTAAAGTATCTGCAGATTGTATCTTGCTTTTTTTGCTCTTGTTGTGCCTGTGCTGAATCTTGAAACCCTAAAGAACATAGTTTGAAAAACAACAAATGACATTCAGAATTGCCTTGGGTTTGAAAGACTAAAATGCCACAATGCTGCCAGACTTGCCTGAGAGTTTATTAAGAACACTTTTTTAATCCTGTTTCCTGCAGTGCAGAGGAGTCAATGGTGTTATATCCATGGTGAATTCAGTCTTCTACCTGCCTACCCTCCAGGAAACATTCCACCAAGCCAACACCCTGTGAAAGCCAGCCCAGAGCATCTCTGACTTGTTCCAGCTTTAGGAATTGCCCTTGTGTTAAGCTTCATTCCCTGACACACCACATTCTTCTAAATCTTGGCTTGTTGTCTTATATCTTGTCCCCAACTTCGTACTTATCTCACGCTTCTTATTCCTAACACCACTCTTCTAGAACTGTCTTGGGGTCCCATCTTCCACTGTGACTGTTGCCTTTCAATGTGAAAATCCCCTGGAGGTGAATTGATAGGTCCCCAGAAGCTTATGGTGGCAGCCAGCCATTTTGAAGCAATCCACACATTTGATTCTTAACTGTCATGATAATAATTTATCTTTCTTATTTTACTTCTTTCTGTGCCATTTGCTAAGGAGTCTGTTCACATGTATTATCCTGTTTGTAATTATTATCAGTATGTTATTAGTCTTATTTAAAGTTAAGAAAGCTCAGACTTGAAGGCCTAGGTGACTTCCCTGAGGTCAGAAACTCAAGATGGCATAACAAAGTTGCAGATCTTGGTTATTCTGACACAGAAACTCATACCACTGGGCTATAGTTTGCTATGGAAAGGAATTGGACATCTTGGTCCTCAGAACTCACATAATAGAGACAAATTCAATGGAAAGGGGGTGGGAGATAAATGGCAAAAAAATCCCCCCATCAAATTATGAAAAATATGAGAGACTAAGTCAGTCTTTATCAAGTTTCCTTTTTCCCTGGAGTAGACTTCGTAAAGAAGGGAAACCACTTTTCTTCTGCAGTTAGACTGATAAAGAAAGATTAGCCAAAAACAAAGGCATACAAATTAACTTGATTTTGATAGTTCCACATGAGCACAGATAACTTCATATAAAAGAAATTAAAACCCCCAAAGAAGATAGACCTGAGAATTGTTGATTAAAATATGTCAAACTTTGTAACATATTTTCAGATGGTTCATTCTGAACCAAACTTGAGGACCTTGACCCATGACAGTAGAATACAATTAGTAGATAACTGTTTTGGGAGGGTTTCATGTCCACCTGAAAAAATATTCATATAGATTCTAGAACTTATAGATAGACCAAGACATAGACACAAAGAGATATAGAAATACACACACACACACACATACACACACACACACACACACAAACACACACACACACACACACACACATCCTTAAGTAAACAAGGATTAGATAGGTGTACTTATACTTACCTGTATGTGTGTGTTTATATAATCCATATCTTAAGTATATCTCAAAAACTCTTGAAGATGAAGCCAACATTGATCTCTGGATTTGTAAATGTGGGCATATACCATATTCAGAGGCTCATTTATTCCTTTCTGCAATTAAGGATCAAGACCAGGATATTTCAAAAGAAATATCCTTTCTCATTTTGAGCTGAGTGATCACATAACCAGTTATTCATTACGATATCAACCTATTCAATATTAGCTTCCAGTGTTTCTAAATACCTTAGTGAAGGACTATACATTTAAGTTGGAATGGGGATGCCAGAATTACGGCACAACTTGGGAAAATGCTCCGGACTCTGAAGTTTCTCAGCAGTTCCCTCCAACTCAGCTCCCTGGGGCCCATTCAAGCCCAGTTAGATTTCACATGCAAGAGTGGGTGGCTAAATGATAGAAATAGAGCTGAGTTGGAAGTAACTGAAGATGAGGCTTAAGAAAGAGATGAAAGTGAAGAGAAAATGGAAATCAGATGGGGAGAAAGATTGAGGAAAGATGGAGAGACAAGGAACATTGACACAAAGGCACATAGTCTATTTACATTACAAAGGTTCCCAAAGTTAGAAACTGAAAGTCACTGACAGCTCATTCAGTTATCCTTTTATTCACCTTTTCAACAACTATTTATCCAGTGAGAGGTACTGGGCAATATGCCAGACCCAGTGTTCAACAAAACAAAAATGGTCCCTGCTGTCAAAGGCTCTTTCATATTTTGCTGATGGAGTTAGGTGTCAAGAACCATGATGTGTCTGAGATTTGACTCTATTTATAAACTCAAGCAACCTATCACAATTCCACAGATGCTGGAAGAAGATTTGAGACTTGTGGGTCAGAAATGAAAGAGTTTTTCACAGAAAGAGCAGCAGCCAGAGAATCAGCATAGCACTGGTTTCCTGAGGTCCCACTCCCACAAGCCAGCAGTAAGTGCGACGATGCCTGTGCCTAGGACTTTGCAGTACTTTCTCTCACTTCTACACACAGGTCCTTCTGGTTTCCCTTGTTCCAGAATTTCTTTCCTAAATCTCTCAGAAAACAGTTTGTATCATTTAAATGTCAATTAGTTGCAGTGGAAATCCCAAATTAAATAGTAGTAAGATGTAGAATGAACAAAAACACACGAATACAGTCTTAAATCAGAAGTGATGAATGCACAAGTTTCTCCAATACCATAGGGATGCATTCCCTTTCCCTCTCTCATACGTGTTATTTCTGTATAGTAGATAAAATGTCATGGGTACCAGGAATCAAAGATTATAATCCATCAGAGAGGCAGTCTGCAAAAAGAGGAATCCTATCTCCAGAGTTATAGAATCTGTTAGAAAAAAATGAAGTGTGTATTTTCGTGGCCTGTACCAATCCTTGTCACCTCTCTTACTGACATGGAATGTTCTGATCTGATTCTGGAATCCGTTCCTCTCAATAGGTGCACTAGGCTCATTGATGAATTTAGGTGGTCTGCTCGTGCCCCTGGTGGTCCACGTAGCCAGTTCCTTCCAGGTCCTGACCTCTGGAGCCCCAACGTGTTCCCAGTGTTGCCTGTCTATTCTTCAGTGGACTATGCTCTAGACTGGGAGCAGCTGTTAGCTCTGCCAGTTGAAGAAGACTGGGAGAAATCTGACGAGCTAGACTGGTAAGTCTAGCTCTTACCTCTGTCAAGATCCCATTGAGACCAGGAGTTTGAGGCTGCCACTGCACTCCAGCCTGGGTGACAGAGTGAGACTGTGACTCAAAAAAAAAAAATTGATAGCAATGACTTTAAAGTTAAAATTTGTTCTTTCAAAGTGGCTGGCACAGAATCCAGGAGAGTGGGGAGAACCCGTGGAGGCTGCCTCTCTGACTTTAGCACAAAGTGGTAGCATAACCTTTCTTGCTCTTGCTGGAATTTGCTTTAATTTTTGAAAAGTAATTTGAAATTTGAGACAATGCAGAGGACAAAAAGTAAAAAAAAGCCCAGCCTATAGTTATGTAACATAAGCATTTAATTACAAATATAATTGGACAAACACAAAAACAAAGAGAACATTAAATTTCCCAATCACATATTCATCAGCCAGACCTCAAAACTCAAAATATGACTGCTTTATTTTTTTAATTTCCATTTTTCTTTTTTTTGCTTTTTTTTGACTGGAGTATTTGAAAGCAAATCAGAGACATTATATCACTTTGACACAACACACCTCACATTGCATATGCCTTTATAGCGAAAGTGGATTTTGTAGGTTTCTTTTTTCGAGTCTGACATTCTCTTTTAGAAGAAAGAGTAATACAAAATATTATAACAATTGAAAGTCATGTAATATCAATTTAGGTGGATCATATCTATCCTCTTAGTAACTGTTTTTTTTTTTTTTTGGTTTTTTTTTTTTTTTTGAGTTGGAGTCTCACTCTGTCGCCCAGACTGGAGTGCAGTGGCCGCTCCCGGCCACCACAGCCTCGACCTGCTGGGCTCCGGCGATCCTTCTGCCTCAGCCTTCCGAGTAGCCGGAATTACAGGCACGCGCTACCACGCCCGGCTTTTTTTTTTTTTTGATTTATTGTAGAGATGAGGTCTCACTGCCCAGGGGGGTCTCGAACCCACGGGCTCAGGCAATCCACTCACCTCAGCCTCCCAAAGGCGCGGGATTACAGGCTGAGCCACTGAGCCCGGCCAGTAACTGTTTTTTAAGTCAATTGTTGTTCCATCTGTTCTTTCACTCATTTCTTTTTCTTTTCTTGTCCTATAGATCAAATTTGATTTTAATAGCTCTGTTGTGACTACTATTGCATCACTAATTATAGATATTTTCAGATAATATTCTATGATTTATGCAATACATCTTAACTTATGACAATATTCTTTCAAAGTGTATAATGCCATTTTACTTAGGTTGTGTGATATAAGAAATATTATACTTTTATTTCCTTCCTTCTATCCTTTGTTCTATTTCATTTCTATATATGTTATACATATCATACTTTAATGCTTCTACATAAATTTAAAATCTCAGTATATTTGCAATTTTACTTTAGGCAGTTGATTATCTTGTAAAATGATTAAGTATAAATTCAGAATTTTTCTTAAATTTACCCTTTTATTTGCAAATCATTTACCTAATAAGGAGCTTGCATGTGAAATATATAAATGAGTCTCACAGCTAAAAAACTGAAATGATAAGACAAATAAAAACCGGGCAAAATAGTTGAATAGAAATTTCTCTTAAAAAGACATATAAATGGCCAATAAGCACATGAAAAGATGCCCAACATCATTAGTCATTATAGAAATGGAAATCAAAACCATGAAATACCATTTCATACCCACTGAAATGGCTATAATAAAAAAGATAGAGGATAACAAATGTTGAAGAGGATGTGCAAACACTGAAAATCTCATATGTTGCTGCTGAGGATATGAAACATTGCAGCTTTTTAAAAAAGTTGTTGGGCAGTCTCTCAAAAAGTTAAACAAAGAGTAACTACATGACTCAACAACTCTACTCCTAGTTGTATAACCAAGATAAATGAAAAAACAAACAATAAAAGCATGTCCCCACAAAGACTTGTAAATGAGTGTCCATAGTAGCATTATTTATAATAGCCAAGCAGTGAAACAACTCAAATGTCCATGACTTGATGGGTTAATGCATAAAATGTAGTACATAAGTGTAATGGAATAATATTAGGCATCCCGAAGATACACAGTACTCATGCATGCTTCAGCCTAGATAAACCTTGATCTCTGATTCCACGTGTAGAAAATGTTCAGAACAGGCAAGTCGATAGAGATTGAAAGTAAATTAGTTGTTTCTCAGGTCTGGGCTGATGGTGGGCTGAGGGGAGATGGAACTTGATTGGTCATAGATATGATGATTTTTGAGGAGAGTGTTTGAAAGTTCTTTAAAAGTAGGTTGTGTTTATGGATGCACACCTGCAAATATACTAATAGATGCTGGTTATGCAGTGAATTTTATACTTTAATGAGTGAATTGTATGTTATGTGAATTTTTTCTCAGAGAGCTGTTAAAGAGAAAGAGGCCAATTCATAATGGCACACAATAGTCAATAGGTACAGAATGATGAAAAATCAGGAGAAATTTATGTAGATATTTTGCCATGCATAACATGAATTAGCAATTACTTAGCAGGAAATAGAGACATCCTCATTGTCAGGGATTCCATCAACATAGCCAGTTTCATATTCTGTTGTTTGAATTCCTTATGCATGATTACCTTATTTAGACAGGGCTCTCTTTGTTACAGACTGTAGAAATTCAATTCAAGTTTGTCTAAGAAACACAAACATTCATCTGCTCATGTACGTGAAACAAATAAAGATGGAAGTGGCTTCCATCTTAATGCCCAGCATGCTTTCTTTCAGGTAGGCTCTGCTCCACCGGGAACCCACACCTCCTGAGTTTTCACATGGCAGTAGCAGAAGACTGTTTTCTACCCAACAGCTCTGCCAAATAAGCTTCTGATAATTACATACCAACTTCTCCGTGAAAACCTTAATAAAGAAAGATTCCAGGAAGGGAGAAAATTTATCTTTATCCACTGGAAGGTTAAGGAGTTCCAATTAATTATATTTCTCTCTTGACTAATAACTTAAAATTGAGCAGGTATAAGAATCATAAAAACAGAAAACAAAATAATAGCTTAACTAAATGCTTAGAGTGAATTGAAGAGTGGGGCTGAGATCTGTGGCCAAAAAGCCTTCAAATTACCATGTCTTGGTTAAGGGCCAACTGAGTGGGAAACCTCCATGTGGTAGAGGAAGCCAAACTGCTCCAGGAAAGAAAGCTCTTGGGGTGCTGCCTTCCCCCATCTCCATCAAGCCGTGTCCTCACTTACCCAGTTCTTTTGCCAAAACAAGATAAAGCTGGAATAAGAAACAAAAATAACTGTTCTGGCTTTTTTAAGAAAGAAAAGTTTATTTAAAAGTAAATTAGAAAAAGAAAGAGAAAGGAAAGAGAAGATTCACCTCCCCAAGATGGGGGAGGGGACCAAAGCCAGGAAGCATGGCAACAGTCATAGCTCAAAGAGCACATGGCTACACCAGAGTCTTGCAAGGCAATGGCCCATAGCTATTCTTATACCTTTATCTTTAGAGGAAGGAAAAGTTCCTTCATGGAAAGGTGAGAACGTTTGGTAAGTTTTCCTAATCGTATCCAGACCAGAAAGGAACAAGTCCATTGCAGTCTGCCCTCCACTTAATTGGGTACCACACACCTGCAGATTCAAGCAACCAGAGATGGAAAACATTTGGGGAAAAAATGAATGGTTGTTTCTGCACTGAATATATATTGACTTTTTTTTGTCATCATTCCCTAAGCAATACAGTTTCATAATTATTCACTTAACATTTTCACCCTATAGGGTATTATAAATTATTGAGAGATTATTTAAAGTACACAGGAGAACATGAGTAGTTTATATGCAAATGATCTTTATATCAGGAACTTGAGCATCCACAGGTATTGGTATCCACGGAAGGTCCTGGAACCAATCCCCCGTGAATACAGGCAGAAGTTAGAGGTATACAAAAGTTGACCTCAGCTAAGGAATATATAAGTTTGCATGTGCAGTCCACATACATAGATGCACATACATACGTCCCAGTCAGCTTGCCTCTTGTTTTCTCTGTAAACACACAGAAGGATGATGGGCACTCACTCTTTCTCTTCTATTTGACCTGATGTTCTGGGGGAAAGTGTTGAAGCTGACACACACAGCTCATGCTGAGTAAAGAGTTTTATAAACTATAATGATGAGGTTTTGACCTATAGTAAAGTATCTTAAAGCTATGACACAAACTTTAATTTAGCTAAGTCAAATAGTCTTGAGGAGATGGCTAAGTATCATTGTAACACAGTATAATAGTGCTGATTTAAATTGAATTACAGAGATCTCAGAATTAAAAATCAACTGTGCTGCAATATTTTAGGAAATAAATTAACTTATAATGAATCCACAATTAAAGAGCTCTTCTCTTTAAATGTTTTAAATGCCTTTAAAATTAAAATATATTTTCCACTTAAGAGATAGCTAGTTCTTTTAATATTAGTTATATAAACTAGCCATTAATTTAAAATAAACAGTAAAAGATACTATCGTTGTCATTATTTTTTAATCATCTGATGTCTCAGAATATGCTGAAATATTGTGAACAGCGATTTCCCTCATTCCTTAAAGCATTTGAACTATAAAAAACCTGTTAAAAATATAAAAAATGGGTAGGAAAAGAATAAATTTCCATAGGCAACACTCTCTCTGGAAAATTGATTTATTCATATATTTAGTTCTCAAAATTAATGTCTTAATAAAAAACTTCTTGAATAAACTTTTTAGTGACTTCACACTTTAATATTTTAAATTGCAAATGATCATAACTGTAAGTAATGACCAACATAAAGGAAAGTAATAAAAATATGCTTTCAGTCAGTTAAATAATCTATTATTTTGATTGTGAAATTAACTAAATCTCAATTATTTAAAAATCAGTAATTGAACAAAATATACTCTGTTTTATCATAAACATATTTTAATCTGGAATACATTAATCTTGTAAAATGAAAAAACTACAAAAATATTCAAAATGTGAACTGTGAAGTCTAAAAAAAAACTACCAAAATTTTTTCAAAAAAGTAGTGACATATTACTAACGAAACAATCTTTTTTTTTAAGTTGTCATCTCATTTTATTATCCTATTATTGGAATCCAGTGACAGGATCACAGTTCACTGCAGCCTCAACTTCCTGGGCTCATGTGATCCTTCTACTGAAGCCTCCCAAGTAGCTGGAACTGCAGGTGTGGTGCACACCACCACTCCTAGCTAATTTTTAAAAAATACTTTTTAGAGATGAGTTCTCTCTATGTCACCTAAGTGGGTCTTGAGTTCCTGAGGTCACATGGACCTCTTATCCTGACATCCCAAAATGCTGAGACTACCAGGATGAGCTACCAAGACCAGCCAAAAAAAAAATTTTAAAAACATAAAAATTCTAATTTTTATATTCTATGTCATTGTTGACTCTTCTTGCTTTTTTATTCTTCAACAGATTTTCATTACAAAATAAGATACTAAATAAGAATGGAGACTACTTCCAAGCTGTTAATTAGATATGTTGGCAAAATCAATTGAATACCAACCTCAGCTGTATATAATCTGTGTATTATTTTAATTCTCAATATGTTGCTTTTTTTCCTCTTTTCTACCCTTACATCTTATATCAACTTTATATTACCAAGTAAAAACAATAACAGGATGCTTTAGCTTTCCCATTTACAGACTACTTTAAGGTAGTTTGCATAGTTTTCTTATTGTTACAGCACCTTACATGAGAAAAACATCATAACTTTAGAGAACAAAATGTAAGTTGGATAATCTTATGATCTATTAAAACACAAAACTTGAAAGTTTTGAGCTTAGGTCTATGCCCAACATATCTGGACTCACATCCAGTATTCTTTTCATGACAAGAACTGCCTCCTCTCTTTAAATTTAATGAAAGCACTGCAATATCTAAACTTGAAAACATCTGCTCTTCTAGTTTAATCCAGATTCAGCAAATAAACGGACACTAAAAATGACAAAGTGAAATAATGACTATTCTTGAGATAATTTCAGCAGTGACTAGAAGACACATGGCTTAGGGTTTGTTACATTGATGATTGACATGAGAAATGAAAATTCAGTTCCTATAACTAATGTCAGATGAAAACAAATTGAATGGACACTAATAGGAAAGACTTTGAAACTTGGGGTAGTTGAAACAAATTATTTTAGCACATACAACTACTGATTGTTTACTGAAGATGATGGATTATGATCCAAGATGCTCAAATAATTTGCAAGTGTGTTCATGAACATATTCTTGAAAATATTTGAGAAAACTTGGCAAAACTTTGAAGTTCTACAAGTTTGTTGAGTTTGACAAATAATAATCACACTTTGAAAAGTTGGACAAAGACTGCTTACTGCTGATGTGTAGCATAATATTGCCTTCTTGTCTAAGGAGCACATCATTAAAGCTGAAAGATGTTCCTGGAGGAGGAGGTGAGTATAGACCCACAAAGAACAAATCATGTCAGACTAGGCATTTGTGGACAAGATTTAGAAAAGTACAAGTTCAAGATGATGGATTGGTAGCTGTTTGAAAAACTCAGCCCAAAGAGGTGATTAATGGGTAAATGTCCATGTAAAGGTGGTTTTCAATAGAGTACCATGGTTTTTGACCTTGGCTATATCCTTTACAACATTTTATTAATAATTTAGATAAAAATATATAAGACATGAGTATCTAATCGTGCATTACCAGGAGCAAAGATGTATAGCAAATGTGTTATGTGGCAAATTAAATAGTAGGGGATTTAGATAACTCTTTTAAAAACCAGTTCAAGAATTCAGCAGGCAAAATGAAGCAAAACAAACAACAGCCCCAGAAATTAATGTGTAATCTGCAGAAAAAAGGGAAGAGAAGTTATTTAAAATGTGAGGAATAGCAGTCCTGTTCAATTTTATAGTGATCAAAGGACACTTAAAAAAAATTTATTTAGTTCATGATGCACAGTTTAAAAGAGAATGTCAAATTAGAACACACTGAAAGAAGACAAAAGAGGGAATATACATAATATGAAAATACAGTTTTAGTGGCTACTTTTTTTCAGGCAATAACATTGGTCCACAGTAAGGAGAGAGGCTGATTAGTCCATTACGGCTTCTAACATAGTTTATTGCATGCTTGTGTACAGGGAGAAGGAAGGATGGTACAAAGAAACTACTGGAAGACAGATTTATATTCTAGCAGCTGAAGAGTATAAAAGTGAGCTAGCAGATTCAGTAGACTGTGGGACTGAAGCCAAGTTTATGTTCAAATATAGGCTAAATGACCATTTGGATTAGGAATAGTGTCTCTAGGGAACATTCTCTGCAGGATGGGATTTCTGAGTGCCTTTCACATGTTATTTCCAGCAGTAAAACCAAGTCACATGTAAAAATGAACCATAAAATGTAGGTAGAACAGCTATGGCATTACGTGCATTTGGGGCTCCATGTAAAAGAAAAATAGAAGCTCCATCTTTATGGCAAATAATAATATCCCTTAAAAACATATGCCTCATCTTCCAGAAAAGATTGAGAGAGGAAGTAAGTTTTTGAGAGAGTTGTATTTCCAACAGTCATCAGTTTGGGCCGGAAGAGAGTCTGACTCTTCAGAATTTGAGGTAGACTTTTATTCATCTAATTCCAAAGGACAAGGAACAGACTGAGAAAGCTGTCTGGTCCCCAGGGAGGGCATATCATCAATGATCTTCTCAGATATGACAAAGTAAGATGGTGAAAAACAGAGAACATCTTCCAGAGTAGAGCCAAGTGTTACAGAAAACAAAAATCAAGCTGGGAAGAGAGTGTCCACTCTCAGAATGCACAAGTCAGAGCCTAAAGAATATTCCCCTTCCTGAGGATAAGAGCTTCTTAAAACATCCACTCAGCAGGTTTTCGGGATTGCTGTTACAGACCAGTGATGGCAGGTTGCTTTCAATTTTTCTCTTTTCTCAATGGGAGCATTTATTGAAGTTGTATTGTTCCTATTGTTCCATTGAGCGTAGGGAGTGAAGGAGGCATTTAAGTTGGTTTTAGTTCATAGGCCTCCTTATCAAACACGGTTAAACACAGTTAAAACACAGCTCCAGACCAAATGTAGAGAGGTGCAAGTAATGAAGGGTGTCATTGGGGATTTGGGCTTGTCTTCTTGATGATGAAGTATATATGCCCTGTGTGAGGGAGAAAAGAGAAATAAAATTAATGTCCAAAACAAGAAACTTCATTGTACTATTCCACTAAAAAGTATCTCTTACCTTTTCCTGGGGAAGAAATATGCAGTTGTCCTTTGGTATTTGTAAGGGGATTCGTTTACCAAAATCTGTGAATGCTCTGATCCAGTGCTTACATATCACTTCAATCATGTGGATTCAAAGTATTACTTGGTGTACAGCAAATTTAAGCTCTGTTTTTTGGAAATTGTCAGAATCTGTTTCTAAATATTTTCAATCCACGGTTGAATAAAGCCATGGATTCAGAACCCACAGATATAGATCTCTTCATCTTAGTGACATCAGCCTTAGCCTTGCCACTTGCTCTGGCCAATGAAAAGAAACGTGAAGCAACATGTTTTCTTCCTAAAAGAAAAAAAAAATTTGACAAGCTCTCATCTTCCTGTGCTATAGACTGAGTCTGCTTCAAATCCCAGGCTGATGTCAGAAAAGTGTGGAACAGACAGAGCTGCAGCCAATCTGTACAAACACATGATGGAAGGGAGAAACAGTGTCTTGTTGAAAGCCACTGAGATTTTTTGTTGCTTGCTACCACAGTATAACATGGATTTTCATGACGATTACAGTGTGTGAGAAACAAATATCATCTGTTGAGGGGTCATTTTTGTTCAGTTGAGGAAAAACTATGGAGAAAATCATCTAGTCCTGCAGAATGTGTGTTTTAAATCCTAAGCTGTAAAATGCATTGCTATGAGCAAATAAGACAGCTGGATATTTGATCAAACTTTAAAAATAAAGAAAAAATTATAATAAGATAAAGTAAAAGAATTAATTTGCTGTTTATGGCAAGCAGAAGTAATGTTCTTAAGTAAGATTATGCATTGTTGCCTATCATAAGAAATAGACCTCTCTGCTGAGTTCCCTTAACATACAGAGTAAAGTAATAACAATCACTGGTTGTAAAATTGTTTCAATTAAAATACTACTTTTAACTATATGACATATAAACCTCTATGTTACATATAATGCACATTGACAGAAGGAAAAAGTTGCAAATATTATGGAATACTACAGAATAAACATTTGTTCCAGGAATTAGAGCTTATATAATTATGGATGGATTTGATAAAACAAAGAACTGTAGGCCAGGCACAGTGGCACACACCTGTCGTTCCAGTCAATAGGGAGGCCAAGGCAAAAGGATCACTGCAGCACAAGAGTTCGAGAGTGCAGAGAGCAGTGATCGTGCCACTGCACTCCAGTCTTGGCAATGGACTGAGACTCTGACTCAAAAGTAAAAATAAAGATCTACCATAGAACAGAAATGAGATACCCACTCCTTAATGAGGAAGAACTTTTTGGAACTCACCAGAAAGTGGGTACTTACTGCTGCTGCAGTGGCAGAACCAGGCACCTGGGGTGTCTCCTCCCTCTTGGTGAAGCAAAGTCAAAGCAAGTAAAGAAGAGTTGTGAGGACTAGTTAGAAAAGGAAGGAGAAACTGGGGCCTGCCTAGTTCACCACCTCTGGACCTGATGGTCTCAATTCAATTATAGCAATGCAGGGAAGGGGATTTGGGGAAAAATAATTCTAGCATATTTTTCTCTTCCTTGTGGATAGCATTTTAATTTTAAAATATGACAAATTTTAATTTGTCATATGCAACCGTGATTTAGTCAAATCTGATTGATTGACTACTAATAGTATTTCATAAAATTTTGAAAGCTATGATTAAATTTCAAAAACAGTATGACAAAGAAAATTTTATTTACTCAAAAAAATTTGTCCCTAGAATAAAAGAAATAGTTTTATAGTGAAACGAAAGATAAAAATCAACATTTCTATTTGTGAAATACAAATATGTAAATGAGAATTTTGGACAACGTCTTTCCCTTATGACTTTTAAAACTAGGTGTGCATTCTTTAGGGTGAATATTCATATCTTCAGAAAAAAAGAGGAGCAGGCAGAATATCCAAATATCGATCTCATGTCCCTCTTGATCCTCTGGCTGTTTCTCACTGCTTGTTTGACTGAAACTGAGGTGGCACATGCTCCTTCCCCCAGCATAGGTGACATTTTGGAAACTTTATTTTTTTCTGGGTGGTGTGTGACTGAGTTATAGCTAGTGGATGGAGAACCTCTGTGTTCAGCCTCTAGGAAATGCTCTCAGTTTTGCTTCAGAGTTGGTTAAGAAGACTGAAGTTACACAAAGAGGTGGGAAATGTGCTCATGCTCAAGGTAGCATGGAGAAGAAAGCAGGAAGAAAGGCAGGTTGTGGGTTCCCCGAGTATTTTATGAAGTATTCAGAATAACTTTTACCATTATTTTGCTCTTTGGTCACCCTGGTGTAACTAATGCTATTTTTCCCGATGAACCTGGTTTTCCAGAATTTTTTTTGAAAGTATTCTCAAGTTAAGTAAATCTGAAGATTGGAGAACTCTGATTCAAATTCTAGTATTTGGCTGATTAAAAAATTTGTATAATTGTCTCTATTTGATTTTGCTGAGTTTAAATTCACAAAGATATATAATTTTTTCAAAATAGGCAAACGAGTAATTTTGAAATATTGTATTTAGCTTATTTAATAAGCATCTTATTAATTTAATAGTTTTCCACTTTCTGTATGTTTTAGAGAAATTCATGAAAGCTTTTAAGATTGTATGGTTCTAAGACTACTTTAACATTATGATTAGAATTAAAATGCTCTACCAGGCACTGTGACTCATTTCTGTAATTCCATCCAGCAATTTTGGAGGTCAAGGCAAGAGGAATGCTTGAGCCGAGAAGCTCAAGACCAGCCTCGGCAGCACACTGAGACCTAGTCAATTAATTGTAGACAATTAATTGAAAAGTTAACAGTGCATGATGGTGCACATTGGTAGTCCCAGCTACCTGGGAAGCTGGGGTGAGAGGATCCCTTGAGCCCCAAAGTTCCAGGCTGCAATAAGCTATGATCATTCCAATGCATGCCAGCCTGGGTGACAGAGCAAGACCCTCTCTCAAAAAAAAAAGAGAAAAAAAGTAAAAAGAACAGAAACAAAGTGCTGGCTTCATTAAGTGACAGCAAATATGCATGAAATATTTATAGGGCAACCCCTCCGAGTCCCCTTCTCACTGTGGGAGCTTTTCTATCCTCTCCATAAATCCTGCTTTCTCAAAAAGAAAAATATATATATATCCACATATATATTTATGATTAGTATTTGCACTTTTTGCATCAGAGAAAATCAGAATTTTCTTACAAAACTTCTAAAGTTGGTCAAAACAGAATGGTGACTTTTAATGATGGAAAAGGTTGTTTAAATATGCATTTTAATTACAAACTTGAAAGACAGTTATCCTTCTGAATTTGGGTGCTGAAAAAGTCATAAGAATAATTTAACCTATTTATGTTTTAGGATATAGTTGAAAAAAAACTAAAGCGACACTAACGTGAGAACACTGGTTGTGAATAAGGAGTTGACAGGTGTGAGACGGAACTGAGGAAAAGCGATAAGCCTGCTTGAGGGCATGCTTTCTTATGATGATGTTCTCCTGTCTTCCTGTTCCAGCTGCATTTCCCCTCCTCTCACCCCGGAATGATGTCAAAGTCCAATCACACCAGGTTTTGGAAATATCTGTGACTGCTCAAAGGCTGAGGGCAGCTGGGTAGAGCATCACCCTGTGCAAGGTCAGCCCCATCGCACTGCCTCCTTGGAGTCGGGACCATCTGTCCGATGCCCTTCTGCCTCCCTGAAGTAGGGACCGTCTGTCTGACGCTTGTCTGCCTCCCTGGAGTAGAGACCATCTGTGCGATGCTTTCCTGTCTCCCCTCAGTGGTGCCCAAGTCATCTCTGATGCACGTGACTGTGCTCAGGGCCCTGGCCCCTAGCTGGCATCCAGGCCAGGCTGCTGCGACCATTCTGAAGGTGCTTTGCTTTGCTGCGGGAAAGGGAGTGAAGCACAGGGGCTAGTATTCAGTCCCAGCTCCATTCCCAGCATTGGAGCCCTGCCCTCCATTCCCAGTCCTCTGCCCTGCTGGCTGTTAGACGTCATTCTCCTCCTCCTGCCAGCCCTTCCCCTCAGAGCAGGACCCCTCTGCTTCCCTATGCCTTCATGTCAGACTCACTGTTTCTCTCAGTTCTCCACTTTGACCTTATGAGACTACATACCCATCCAGCTTCCTGAAAGCAAATGCCTCCCTAGGTCCTTCATTCTGGATATCCCATTGGATGTGCCATCCAGCTCTTTAACCCTGGGGCAAGTTCCCTAACCACTGAGTAACCACTCCCATTCTGTCCCTGGAAAATGGGAAAAATAATATCCATCTCATAAGGTTCTTGTAAAGCTTAAATCATTTACTCCCTGTATAACAGTGTCTTATTCTTTTTTTATTTTTTAAGTTTAAGTTTTGGGTTTAATTGACAAATGATAATCGTATATGCGATGAGATCCAAAGTGATGCTTTGATACATGTGTACATTGTAGAACAATTAAATCAGGTCAGTTAACATATCCACCACCTCCAAGCACTTATTATTTGTTTGTGGAGAGAACATTTAAAATTTGCACTTCTCTTATATGTGAAATACACATTACATTTTTACTAAATATAGTCAATGTGCTGTACAAGAGATCCCAGGAAATATTACCCCTAACTGAAACGTTGTAGCTGTAATGAAAGCTTCCTCTTTTCCCACCCACCTTTGGTCTCTGGTAATCACCATTCTACTAGCTATCCATGAGTTCAATATTTTTAGATTTGACGTCTAAGTGAGATCATGCAAAGTTTATCTTTCTGTGTCTGGCTTATGCCACTTAGCATAGTGTCCTCTAGATGTATCTGTGTTGTCACAAAAGACAGAATTTTGAGTTTTTTCCTAAGGTTAAGTAGTATTCCACTGTGTATATGTACCATATTTTTAATTTGTTCATCTATAGTTGCACATTCAGGTTTCCACATCATGGTTATTATAAATAAGCTGCAGTGAACATGGGACTGAAGGTGTTTCTACAAGGCATTGGTCGCATTTCCCTTGGTCATGCACCAAGAAGAAGGACTGCTATGTGGTATGGTAGTTTTATTTTTAATTTTCTGAGGAAACTCCTTGCTATTTTCCATAATGGCTGCACAAATTAACATCCCCATCAACCATATATAAGGTTTCTCTTTTCTCCACATCCTCACCAACACTTGTTATTCTTGTCATCTTGGTACCAGACATCCTAACATGTGTGAAATGATACACCATTGTGGTTTTGATTGGCATTTCCTTGATGATTGGTGATATTGAGTACCTTTTCCAGATACCTGTTCAACATTTTTGTTTTCCTTTGAGAAATATATATTAAGGTTCATTGCCCATTTTTTAAGTGAGGTATGTGCTACTTTGCTATTAAGTTGGATGAACTCTTTGTAAGTTTGGGGTATTAACTCCTTATCATGTGTAAGGTTTACAGATGTTTTCTCCCATTCTGTAGCCTACCTTTTCATTTTTATCGATTGTTTTATTTGCTGGGCAGAAGTTCTTTACTTTGATGTTTAGTTCAGATTGGTTTACTTTGATGCTTATTGATTATATTTGTTCTGTGCCTGAGTTTTGAGTATGACATCAAAAAAAATCATTGCCAAAACCAATGCCAAGGAGTATTTCCCCTTTGTTTTCTTCTAGGAGTTTTAGGATTTCAGGTTTTATGTTTTGGTCCTTTGTCCATTTGTGAAGACTTTGTCTGTGGTGTAAGACAAGTGTCCATTTTAAATTTTTGCATGTAGATGTAGTTTGCTCTATACCTTTTATTGAGACTAAAATCCTGTCCCTATTGTCCCTTGCTGCTCCTGTCAAAAATCAGTTGGCCATATGTGTCTAGGCTTATTTGGGGGGTTTTCAATTCTGCTCCATTGATCTATGTATCTATTTTCATGCCAGTATCATACTCTTTTGATTATTACAACTTTGTAATATAATTTAAAATCAGGAAGTGTGAGATCTCCAACTTTGTTTTTCTTTTTCAGTTATTTTTAATTAATAATAGTACTTGTGTATGTTTATGGAGTCTAATGTGATGCTTTGATCTATGTATGTATACATCATAGAAAGATTCAATCAAATCAATTAGCATATCCTTCATATCACCAACTTATATTTTCATGGTGAGAATGCTAAAAAACCTTTTCTTTTAGCAATTTTGAAATATACAATACTTTAAAAGCATGGCTGGTGAACAAATATCTTTTATTCTGTAAATCTGTCAGGCAAAATTTCAGAAGTTGTGTTCTTAAAAATACTTTTGGAAATTTCTAATGAACGTCATATTTTTAAAATGCATTTTAATGTCAATTTGATACTTAAGTCCTAACTAAACCAAAGAAGGGTTAGGCCTCACTCTTTCCAACCTGGGTGTCCAGTTAGATTTTTATTTTTTTGGTTTTCACTGCAAAGTCATTGATTCACACAAGGATATCACCACTTTATGATGTATTATTTCAGAGAAATTCATGAATTGAATCTGACTGTGTCCAATTGTATCTCTTTTTTTAAATGCTTATATATTTATCATAGAGTTGTGGGGTACATGTGAAGATGAACTGATCTTATCTCTTACCACTTTCTATAGTTTTGTATTGATCTGCTTTTTGTTCAGAACAGTAGCATTTTAAGTTGGTTAAACGTTTTAAAGTTTTATAATCTATCTATAATGAATCAACTTAGTAATTTAAAATGTAATTTAATTGTGTCACATAATGAATGTGAGGCTAAGAATTAAAGATTAACTTTCTGGTTTTTACCTTGTAAATGAAAGCATAGAAAAAGACTCAACATACTATACAAGGCAGAACACTTTTATTAAAGCCAATAATGTGAATCTTTAATAATAATATTTTTTAAATGAGTCTTTCTTCTTGGACTCAGTTCTTTGTTTTACATGTTTCCTTTGCTATTACCTAATTACAATAGTCAAATACAAGAAAAGTCAGATTTTATTTTCAATTCTCCTTTGGATATGTCACTTACAATACTACATGCCATGACTTGGGAAAGGGGTTGATGATACTCCAAGTAGTAGATGAATGTGAGGACAGGTAAGGAGGTTGTGGTGTTTTAAAGCCTCTCTGTAATAGCAAAACACTGTGGGCGTAGACCTAGCTAAAGTCCATGAAAGGAGGTGGCAAGCGTGCAATAGCATCTGGAGAATTCTGTGAGAGATAGACAACCAATTGTTCTTGGAGGCTCAATGTAGAGTGGAACTGGGATTACACAATACTTTGAACCCAGGAATCAGCAGCATTCAAAAATCTAACTGGGGAGCAGGTAGCAGTTGCTAGGAATAGCATTGCCTCTTGATGAGACCCCAAATACTAGACCAGAGTATAGAAATAACTTCCTGCCAGTAGCAACAGGGTGAGACGTAGATTATGTGTCAAGAAGCCGAGACAACAATCAGGTTAAAAATAAAGAAAGAGAGCTAATGCCCAAAATGGATTATAATTTATGAAGTGTGATTTCTAAATAAGGAAGGAGTTGCTATAGAAGTTAAAAAAAAAATGGACATACATTAA
The DNA here is from genome assembly GCA_027257055.1 of Cephalopachus bancanus. NCBI lineage: Eukaryota > Metazoa > Chordata > Mammalia > Primates > Tarsiidae > Cephalopachus > Cephalopachus bancanus. The sequence goes on along the minus strand of JAPVLO010000443.1, from coordinate 345,949 downwards.
GATAAGTGGAGGCCAAAGGCCATAGTGCTGGACTAGACTTCCTTCAGGGTTGTTTCTATAGTTGGAGGGTGTGTGATCCTCAGGTGAAGATCTAGTGTGGGCGGAGGAAGAGCCCCAATGCAGGCACCATGGTGATCCCATTCTGCACTCTTGTGGGAGCAATGACCATCTGCTAGTTCACAGCTTTCCCTCCATGATCCTGTTCTAGTCTGTGTCTTCTCACTGTTTCTACAAATTCTTCTTCAAATGTGTTGGCTAAGAGGCTTTTCATTCTGAAAAGAATGTCCCAGAAACTGTTTTTATTTAATTTTATGCTTTTCCAGTTTAACAAATCATCTCATTTCAAAAATGTACTTACTCTCAATTCGATTTTGCATTCCATAATTTAGATTTTTAAAGTTTTGAAAAATATTGCCAAATTCTTTCAGATTTATATAAATATGTATAAAATATTAATACCTAGCTCTTCATCTGTAAAAAACAACAGTAGATATACTCTAAGATAAAAATAGAAATGTATCTTTTAATGTAATAGTATTATAATTTTGATAGTTGAAAGAAACTTTAATTCTATCGTACTCTTCATATGTTTTCAATTCTGATTATTTTATTTAGTTATATGCATTGGCTTCCCACTGTGTATGGGACATACCAAGTAGACATAATAATTGCCGATACAGCAAATAATATATATGGCCTAGCAAGATGTTAGTCCACTCAATCTCCCATGACAAAATACTACAGGCTCAGTGGCCTAAACAATAAGAATCTATTTCTTACAAGTCAGGAAGCTGAAAGGTCAAGATCAAAGTACTGGTAGAACTGGTTCCTGGTGAAAACTTTCTGGAAAGCAGATGGCTGCCTTCTCACTGTGTCTCCATGCGGCCTTTCCTCAGTGTGTACACATGAGAAAGACAGAAAGAGGAAGAGAGAGAGAAAACGCATGGAAGAGCTCTAGTGTCTCTTATAAGGCTACCCTTCTTATAAGACTACCATTCCTATCAGATCATCATGACCTCATTTAACTTTCATTACTTCTATGAAAACCCATCTCTCGGTGTTATCAAAACTGGGTATTAGGGTTTCAATGTATACTTGCTGGGGAAGACATATTCGGCCTATAGCACAAGGGCAATCATAGGTACCAGTTTACCCAAGAGAATTCTCAATGGTCTAAAAATTAACTTGGTCTAATTATTAAGATAATCATTTCCCTTTTCACTATTAGAACTGACCTGATGTGCATGGCAAATTATACAGACCTTTCATACAAAGGCCTCAAGGATTTCAAAGCTTCAGTGGAGACAATAAAACCTGAATCAATAGCCTTACTAAAATTTACTCAAAATAATGTGAGGCCACATTCAAATCAGCTATGTGTCAACGTGTTGAGTAAGCTAAACACTTCTGAACCTGTGCTTCTCTTGACAATTGAGGCAAACTTGCCCTTGTCTTTCACTGAAGATTATGTCTAGCCATATGCACACAGCACTCCATCATTTGTTTGTTTATTTATTTTTTTAAGGAGAGTCTTTTCAGTCAGGATGGATCAGATATGCCTGGTAAAATATGTAGTTTTTGCTGAGAACTGAGGTTTGAGTAGACATTTGCTGAGCAGAAAATGAGCAGAACAGAGTGGGAGAAAAAGAAAAGGCAGCACCAGAGAATGAAAAAATGTTAGCAAGAAATTGGTACCCTCAAGTAGCCTGACATTCACACGAATAGGAGGAAGAGAGCAGATTGGTCAGAAGGATGATGGAGACCAATTCTGAGCACTCAAGTGTTCCACCTGTGTTGCAGCCATGTTCTGTGTGAAATTTCATAGCACCTCAAATTTTTAAGGAGACATATAGCATGATCAAATGGACGTTTTTTTTAAAACAATCAGTCATACAAAATATGCTCATCAGATTTCGATGGGGAAAAATCATTGATGAAGAAAACAGTGATAAAATGATGCCTCATTCTCATTTTTAGTAATTGTAGCAAAGTTTCAAGACACTTTTCTTTTGCAATATTTGTGACATTTTTTTAGCTCCGGAGAATCTTTTTCTTACAGAACAGTATTATCCAGGTTGTAATAAGCGAGAATGATGTAAATTCCCACAAATCCTTATTGAATTCTTTTTAAATATGGATTAAAACGAGTTAAATAAATGACCTAGCCTCCTTTATGATCCATGTCACTAGAGTCACCTCTGTAGCATTGTGGTGTGATCTTTAGAACTTAAAATTCTAAAAGGAATAAGAAAAATGTTTAAAAAATTGAATTCTCACACACCCTGTGTTCTATACATATCAGTCTTAGAAGGAAATTCTGTTATTGGTTCGTGAATAAATGACTGTCCAGCAGGGGTCCCAGTCCATGGCCTGTGAGGGCCGCACAGCAGAAGGTGAGCAGGTGAGCAGCAAGAGAGCAAACAGGCTTCCTCTGTGTTCACAGCCGCTCCCGTGGCTCACATTGCCACTGTTGATCTGAGGTAGGGCTGAGGCAGTGATGCTGGCACTGAGAAACGCCTCCAAACACAGATTAAAATTAGCCGTGAGGTTCGACTGCACACTTCCCCAACACACGCTCCACCTTCCATGGAAAAACTGTCTTGCAGAAGCCTGTGCTTGGCTGGACTCGGTGGTGCTTGGCTGGGCTCGGTGGCTCAGCCTATAATCCCGCTCTTTGGGAGGCCAAGGTGAGTGGATTGCCTGAGCCTGCGGGTTCGAGACCCACCTGGGCAACTTGGCGAGACCTCATCTCTACAATAAATTCAAAAATTAGCCGGGCGTGGTAGCGCGTGCCTGTGGTTCCAACTACTTAGAAGGCTGAGGCGGAAGGATCGCCGGAGCCCAGCCGGTCGATCCGGGAGCAGCCACTGCACTCCAGTCTGGGCGACAGAGTGAGACTCCAACTCAAAAAAAAAAAAAGAAAGAAAGAAAAAACCTGTTCTTGGTGCCATAAACAACATTAGGAACCACTGTTGTATATATAAAAAACAAACATCTATATTTGGATATGCAGAGACCATCACAAAACCAGAATTTTCTTTTGGAAGATAATTCCTTGTATACTCATAATTTGTTCCTTCAGCTCAAACTGTCAACCAAAGTTTTAATCTGGAAATTTTGAGAAAGTTGTGTCAAGAATTTCAGAAGAAATGTCCCACGTTGTGTCACACAGATGACTGGTTCTTCCGCTATGACAATGCATCTGCCCACACTGCACTGAGCGTTCAACAGTTTTTGAGCAAAACTGAGTGACCCCTGTGCCCCACCCTCTCTATTCACCTGACTTCACTCTGAATGATTCTTTTTGTTTGTTTACCTGGATGAAAAAAAACGTTCTCAAAGGGAAACGTTTTCCCCATGTGGAAGAGGTGAAAACAAAAAAACGGCAGAAGCACTAAAAGTCATCAAAGTTGATAGGTTCAAAAACTGTTTTGAGCGGTGGAGTCTAGAGAGATGCACTGCCTCAAACGGAGAGTATTTTGAAGGTGCCTGAAGTTTAAACATGTAAGAATAAGTACTCAATCTTTTATAATTAAACTCTGGGTTTTATTGTGTCCCCTTATATGTGCATAATTATGCATAGCAAAGATTAGACATTTGTATTCTAATTTGATAGTCAAGATTGGGTTCATAAGTTATTTTTCTTTTTCATGAAGAGTCTTTCACTTCATTTTCCATTTAAATTGACAGATAAATTATATGTATTTATCATGTACAACATGTAGTTTTGAAGTTGTATACGTTGTATAATGACAAAACCCAGCTAATTAGCGCATGCATCACCTCACATATTATTTTTTGTGGTGAGAACAGTTAACACCCACTCTCTTAGCACTTTTAGACCTATAATATATTGTTAATGGCCTGGCTGGGTGGCTCAGCCTGTCATCCCAGCACTTTTGGAGGCCGAGGTGAGTAGATTGCCTGAGCCCTTGGGTTCGAGACCAGCCCGGACAACGTGGTGAGACCTTGTCTCTACAATAAATCAAAAATTAGCCGGGCGTGGTAGCACAAGCTTGTAGTTCCAGCTACTTGGAAGGCTGGGACAGAAGGATCTCCAGAGCCCAGCAGGTTGATGCTGGGGTGGCTGTGAGTGTGCCATGGCACTCTAACCTGGGCAACAGAGAGACTCCAACCCCCCCAAAAAATATATATATATATGGTCACCATGTTGTACAATAGAGCTTGATCTTGCTTCTCCTACCTAACTTGAATTTTGTACTCTTTGACCAACATCTCCCCAAATTCCTGACCCAACCACCCAGCCCTGGAAGCCACCATTCTATTTTCGACTTTTCTGAGATCAACTCTTTTAGATTCCACATGTGAGTAAAATCATATATTTGTCTTTCTATGCCTGAATTATTTCATGCAACATAATATTTTTCTTTGTGCTTATCTGCCCTTTTTATTTCCAAATGGTCTTTCCTAATAATGCATTGCTATGCAATATGTGCTATTTGAAAATACAAACCTGAGGCAACCTCCTCGGGTCCCCTCCCACTGTGGGAGCTTTTCTGTCCTCTTAATAAACCCTACTTTCTTACTTCAAAACAAAACAAAACAAACCTGGAGATCTACTCCACTATTTATTGTTCAAAGGAGTCAAAATGACAAATGAAACCATTTCTGATAGTAACGTTTGTGCACGTTTTAAATCCAAAGAATCAAATTATTTTTGTTTAAAATTAACATTTAAACACATTGTGGAAATGAGAAATAACACTTTTAATCCATCTCCTTCCTTCGCCTTAGCTAATGTGAAGACTCAAAGACAAAAGAGGCGAGTCAGGTCTGAAGACATTTTCACGTGCACAGACACGTGAAACCAAAGGCTACTCCCTAAAGTCCTAAAAATGAGACCATAATGTTAAAGACTAACGTTTACTATATTGACATGAAACATCAAGGATCATAGGTCATTTGTTTTGGTATTTCATCCATTTGTAAACAAATCTCAAAAGAATTTGTTAAACTATTTTTGTGAAAGCTACAATATGTTTTTGAAAAAATTTTGTTTAACAGATTCTGTATTTAAAAAATAAAATTATTTATTATTGATTGTAGTTAGGTTTACTGAACTGCATCATTGCTGTGTTTGGGATGTTTGAAGTTTACTGTCATTTGGGGAAATGATTAGTTACAAAATTTAAAATGAAAAACTACCCTTAGAGAAAAAAATTGACTTTAGAAATCCATAAAGCTGAACTTATTTTATAACACTTTTATTCTTCTCTTCATTTAAGCTTAAAAGTTAATGGGTACAGAGTTATAGTCTATCGCTACATAGGTTGGCTGCAATTTGATAAAGTTCATAGGACTGTAAGTTAGCTCCATTAGTTACAGGAATGCAAATGAAACAAAATTTCAGGTTTTTGGAGGAAACCGCATTGAACTCTATAAGAGAAAAACAAAGAAGTGAGAGAAGGAAAAAAAGAAAGAAAGAAAGAAAGGAGGGAGGGATTTCAGGAAGCCAGGGATATGGAATACCTGCGGGAATATGACCATCTCTATTACAATGTTACTCTCTTGTTTAGTGTGACTGGCGTATCCAGTCCAAATATATGGATCGCTTGAAAACATTCAACATTGCAATGTCTTAGTCTAACCAAATGGTTCTTGATTGTGTGACAACGGAGTCGTAGAGCAATGGGAAAAGTGTCAACCATCCTAGTGTCATTTGTTGTAGCCTGAGGAGCACAAACTTCTGTGCAGTCAGAGAAGTCTCTGACAGCCCTCATCAAAGCTGTGCTGCAGCTCTCGATATCCTACCTGTATCCAACAACAGAATCACACAGAAGCGTTCTCATCTACTTAAAAAGGTGCATTTGAAGAAAACAATAGAATTGCTCAGATTTAACACAATTTATTTGAACGCACTCAGCTTATTTATATATTTATACTTCTTTCCTCCTATGCTCCATGATGTAAGCACTAATCTCAACAACTTCCTGTTGATATTAACTACTTCCTGTTGAATAAATATATGTGATCCATATATTTGGCCTGGCACATGCCAGTTACACTAAACAAGGGAGCAACATTATTATAGAGATGGTCATATTCCTGCACACATTCCATATTCCCATCTTCCTGAAATCCCTCCCTCCCCTCTTTCTTTTTTTCCTTCTCTCACTTCTTTGTTTTTCTCTTATAGAATTCAATGTGGCTTCCTCCAAGATGAAATTTTCTTTCATTTGCATTCCTGTACCTAATGGAGCTAATTTACAGTCCTATGAACTTTATCTAATTGCAGCCAACCTATGTAGCAATAGAGTATATCTCTGTATCCATTAACTTTTAAGATTAAATGAAGAGAAGAATAAAAGTGTTATAAAAGGGTTATTTAATTTTAAAAAACCAGCAACAGGTAGTTTACAGTGAAGAGATAAAGGATAACATTCAAAAAGATATATGATTCCAAAGGACAGTGTAAAAAAAAAAGTGCATTTTCAAAACCTTTCTTATTTTGTAAATTTTTACATAATTGAAAAAATCTTTATACTAGTAACATATACATTTTTTTTTTGAGTTGGAGTCTCACTCTGTCACCCAGACTGGAGTTCAGTGGCACACTTCTAGTCACCACAGCCTCAATCTACTGGGCTCCGGCGATCCTTCTGCCTCAGCCTTCCAAATAGCTGGAACTACAGGTGCACACTACCACACCCAGCTAATTTTTGATTTATTGTAGAAACGAGGGCTCGCCAAGTTGCTCGGGCGGGTCTCGAACCCGCGGGCTCAGACAATCCACTTGCCTCAGACTCCCAAAGCGCTGGGATTACAGACTGAGCCACCGAACCCAGCAACATATACTTTTATTCACTGTGATTAGGTATATTGAACTGAATAACTTCTGTGTTTGGAACATTTAAGTTTACTGTTATTCTTGAGAAATCTTTAGTTTTGTAACCCTTTTGAGCATTCAAATAAAGTTCCATATCTCAATTTTGGGTGTGTATTTTTTGATAAATAACTAAAACCAATAGAATTAATTGACTGATATTTTGTCTTTATCATCTATTGGCGACATGTAGGAATATTAACATCTTCATTATTATGGGCATTGAATTAAATAGTTCTATGCAGTGAAAAGAGATGTTGTAGTCTATGTTTTAATATTCTGCTTTAAAGTGATAGAGTTGTCATGGTAGACTCTATGCTATCAATATAAAATGAGCTTTTAGTTCAATTTGATTTGAAGCATTTGAATATTAATTGAATATTAATATCAATACTTTTCCATTGTTTCTTTCATTTTTGGCAAAATTGAGTATATCCCAATTTTTAAAATTGAATCACACATTTTTGTGTTTCTTTTTATTTTCTTTTGAGACAAGTTCTCACTCTGTGGGCCAGGCTGAAGCACAGGGGAAAAATCCCAGCTCACTGTTGCCTCGACTTCCTGCCTTAAGTGAGCCCCTGTCTCAGTCTCCTGAGTAGGTGGGACTACAGGCACACCCCACCTTACCTGGTTAATTTTTCTTTTTTTATTTAGAGAAATGAGATCTCACTGTTATGCCCAAGCTGGTCTCAAACTCCTGGACTCAAACAATCCTTCCACCTCAGCCTCCCAAAATGCTGGGGTCACAAGTGTAAGCCACTGTACCTGGCCATAAATTTGTCTGTTTCTAAGTCTACTTTTCAAAAGAAAGAAAAAAGGAAAACACATAGAATCATGTATATCCTCAGCTCCACATATGGACTATTACAATTTGTATATGCAGCTTTATAAACTGTGGGGAAAAGTATATAAATACTGTAAGTAACAATATGACATGTTATGGCCTTCAGATAATTGTTTATGCAGAATTGAATTTAGCAAGATTCAAGATAAAGAGCTTTTCATTGTGGCAGCCAGGTCCTTGACAACACACTGTTTTCGCCACACTCTGGCTCCTTCCACAGTCATGAGCAGCCTATGCACAGACGTGAGATTCCTCCATCCTTGTTGCCCTCATCACATCTTGGCCAACCCTTAGGCTCCAGCTGCACTCAACTGTCCTAAACTCTGCCTTTCAGGGGTTAGGGCCATGCTAATACTAAGAGTTGAATGGGGCCTGCTTGCAGAAAATTCTAAGTCCTGCATATGACAGGGCTCTCTAGAAGAGAGTTTGGAAGCATGGTGGGCCATCCTTCAGAGCAAGTGAAGCACCAGGCCTGGAGCAGAGTCCCTCTTGGCACTATACTAACAGCAGTACTGATGCTCAAGACCAAAACTCACGCAAATCACAACATTACAAAATTGAAGTTGGCACCTCGACAAGGGCAATAACAACATTAACTCACGAGTAACACATTGAATAAAAAATATACTCCTTTATGGGGGGGGTCTTAAATCAATCAATATGCCTTGTTTTTTGATAGTGATGGTCAATAGTTTAAAGGTTAGTAGGTAATACTATCCAAAATAGCTAATGATTTAAACCATAAAATGTTAAAAAAGAAAGTTGAATTTTAAAGTATAATATCTGTTTTTAAATTAACTTGGCAATTATTATTTTTATTGAAACTTTTCACTAGTGCTGTTAATAAAGCTGACATACATAGCACATGATGTTTGGAAATGTAAACTGGTGCACATAATCTATGAAAAATTGTGGAACCATACATTAAAAGCCTTACATAAGCCGGGCTCGGTGGCTCAGCCTGTAATCCCATGCTTTGGGAGGCTGAGGTGAATGGATTGCCTGAGTCCGTGCGTTCGAGACCCGTCTGGACAACTTGGTAAGACCTCATCTCTATAATAAATAAATATAAATAAATAAATAAAATTAGCTGGGCGTGGTAGCGCATGCCTGTAGTTCCAGCTACTTGGAAGGCTGAGGCGGAAGGATCGCTGGAGCCCAGCAGGTTGAGGTTGCGGTGGCCGGGAGCGGCCACTGCACTCCAGTCTGGGTGACAGAGTGAGACTCCAACTCAATAAATAAATAAATAAATAGATAAATAAATAAATAAAAACCTTATGTAGTTCACAATGACCTACCCCACAATTTCACTTTTAGAAACTTATTTTAAAATGAGGGACATAGATCCAAAAATCAAAAAGCATTACAATGTATTTCCTAAAGAAAAAGCAACAGAGATTTAAATGATTATGCAAGTTTATCAAGGCTCATTTAAAAAGACACAATCATGTGACATAAGAATGCTGTGTTTGAGCCGGGCTCGGTGGCTCAGCCTGTAATCCCACGCCTTTGGGAGGCTGAGGTGAGTGAATGGCCTGAGCCCATGGGTTCGAGACCCACCTGGGCAGCAAGACCTCATCTCTACAGTAAATCAAAAAATCAGCCGGGTGTGGTAGCGCACACCTGTAATTCCAGCTACTTGGAAGGCTGAGGCGGAAGGATCGCCGGAGCCCAGCAGGTGGAGGCTGCGGTGGCTGGGAGCAGCCACTGCACTCCAGTCTGGGTGACAGAGTGAGACTCCAACTCAAAAAAAAAAAAAAAAAAAAAAAAGAATGCTATGTTTATATGTGTTTATGGCCTATCACTAATGTTTAAAAAGTATATAATACTGCACAGATAAATCTCTGAACTCAGTTTTCTCACCTTCCATTTTTACTCATTCTTTGAATCAATTTCATATACACTCAATCTTAAGTTCCAAATACTTTAGAAAGCCAGTTTCTTCATTGCTATTTCAGAGAACTTTCTAAGGGGTATTATTTTCATCCCCATAATCTGTGCCGCTTGTTCTGGTTCTTGGAGTGATTTAGTGCTGCGTTATGTCCTGGCAGCTCTTGGCCCTAAGAGCAGAAGAGTTCTTTTCTCTTTCATTCATGAAAGTATTGATATGAACACACTTAATGAAAGTATGAACAAACTTATACTGAATGTTTGGCCATAATAGAGGGGGAATTACAGGATAATGTATACTCGAAAGATTCTTTGTTTGTTTATCAGTCATCACGAAATATAAGTTACTTTTTGAGTACCAGTCATCTTAAATTCCTTAGCATGTTACATAACAGAGATGTATCATTTGCCATATTTATCTTAAGGTCTTATATGCTGCATATTTTATGAGTCTGTCCCTTCCCATTATGGCATAATTTTCCTTAAGCTAACAGTTCAAAACACTATGCTTTGTAACATTTAAAATGTACATAAATCTATCCATTGATCTGCAACAAGACTAGACCTAACACATAGCCTTGATTATCCAAGAAGTTCACTGATTAGTTAATTGAAGCACACTATTAATAGGTGCTGCTACAACTAAATTAGACTATGCTAGCAGATTCTAGACCACAGTAGAGTGCACTGTTCCTATTTTAATTTGTGTGCAGAGTAAAATGACTAGACTAGATAATTTTCTTTATAGTCCATGTTTTCTGAAAATTTTGAATTAGATGATATTGTTTAAAATTATAAATGTAAGTGTGTTCATTGTTATATTAAGGAAAAGCAAAGAAGAAAGAAGGAAGGAAGGAGAAAGACAGGAAAAAAAGAAAGAGAGAAAGAAAGAGAAACCAGAAGGAAGGAATAAAGTCACTAGAAAATAACCTATGTTAAAAGCCTTATTAAGGTCAGAGTATTTTGGACTTGTTTGGGTTCCTAATTCACATTTTAGAATATTTGAATTATGAGTAAAAATAAAGAAACAAAATCTTAAAAAAGCAGGAGAAATCTTAAAGGCAACATTTGTTCTATGTAAATCTGAAATTGACTAGTACCTTTCAACTTTCTTTCTTTCTTATTTATTTATTTATTGAGTCAAGGTCTTACTTTGTTGCCAGGACTGGAGTGCAGCGGCATGATCACAGCTCACTGCAGCCTCGACCTCCTGGGTTCAGGCAGTCCTTCCTCCTCAGCCTCCTAAGCTGGAACTACAGGCACATGCCAGCACACTCAGCTAATTTTTGTTATTTTTTGTAGAACTAGTTTGCACTATGTTGCCAAGGCTGGCCTCGAACTCCTGGGCTCAAGTTATTCTTTTGCTCAAAGTGCTGGGATTATAGGTATGAGCCATTGTGCCTGGCTCCACAGATGCTTTTAAGGCTACTCTCAAGGACACACAATGGCATAATGCCTTTCTGGTTTTAATTAAAGTAAGGGAAAATAATTGGTATCAGATATGATGAAAGTTCCATCAAGTTTATCATTTCTGGGAAACAATAACAAAATCCGTGCTGGAATTGAATATGATCCACCATCAGAACCAGGAATGCACAGGCAAACTCAGAAGTCAGCATGACCTCTGGCGGCTCCGCACTGCATTTCCCTTGTTCCGGGACACAAAGCACCTGGAATCAGAGCAGCTCAGCCAGGTGTGTGCCGGGACATGGCTCCAAACTCACAACATACCTTGGTTTCTCCATTTACTGAGAGATGCATCTGCAAAATCATTGCAAGAATGAGTCATGTGCGTTATCAGTGGGGCTTATTTGCTGGGAGTGTAGTGATCTCAGAAAAAGCATGCAAGATAGAGACACGAAGAGGAAACCCAATTTATGTTATTTATTATTTTTAATAATTGGCTAAACACATAATTATTTAATGTCTTCTAGTGCCAGGATTTCAGTGCTGAGTAAATCAGACACAGCTTCTACCAACATGGAAAACATTCTAGGAGCCATACAGCACACAATGAACTAAATAAAAAGAGTCCTGACTGTTGGCAGTGGTGGCTGTGAGGTTGCAGGAAGTCTTACATTCTGCAATGGCATCTGGGCTGCTCAGCCTTTGCAGGACATTGCCTGACCCCAGGGGCGAGTGTGGCAGGAAGACACAGAATCTTGCTGGGAGGAGGAGAAAGGATAACTGAAACAGGAACAGAAGTCACCTTTACCACCAATTTCAAATCACTAGTGGGTGGAATGAAAACTGAAGGAATTCCTTTCTCAACAAATTCTTTGTCCATAGAAAATTAAATCATTGCAGGACTGGCAACAACTGTAGTGTTAATCAACAATGTGTGCTGCCTGGAACTCCTGCTTGGAGTCAACCTCTTCCCTTTCTCTCAAACATGCCAAGAATGCTGAAAAGTCCTGTTCTAAAGCATTCCCTCTAAACCATAGCAGAATGTGCATCCACACACCAAAATTATTAGATAGGTAAAAAATACAACTACCACGAAAGGAATACAGCAAACTGAACTTAGTAAACCTTCTGAAAGGAGGTTATTAGAACAGATATGTAATTGTTTAAAGGGTTACTAAATATATGTAAGAAGATAAAAATATATCTCTATTATGTGTATATATCCCAAATAGAATTAAATATATTAAATGAGAAAAGAACATAGATAATAAACAGCAAGATGAAAACCATTAGAGAATATGGATTAATGTTGGAGAAACAGACTACAGAATTACTTTAAAATGCAGCAGAAAAGACTAAAGAAATAGAAAATACAACTGAGAGCAGTAGAGTTCCCAAACTCCAGATAAATAAAGCCATCATAATACAATTTTAAAAAATCAAAGAAAATCAAGGTATGAGAAATATTTGAATAAGTTATGAAGATAAACTTTCTTGCATACAAAGAAACAAAAACTTTCAGATTGAAAAGCTGTAAGTAGCTGGGCTCGGTGGCTCAGCCTGTAATCCCGCGCCTTTGGGAGGCTGAGGTGAGTGGATTGCCTGAGCCCGCGGGTTCGAGACCCGACTGGGCAGCAAGACCTCATCTCTACAATAAATCAAAAAATCAACTGGGCGTGGTAGTGCATGCCTGTAATTCTGGCTACTTGGAAGGCTGAGGCGGAAGGATTGCCGGAGCCCAGCAGGTCGAGGCTGCGGTGACCGGGAGTGGCCACTGCACTCCAGTCTGGGCGACAGAGTGAGACTCCAACTCAAAAAAAAAAAAAAGGAAAAGAAAAAAAAGCTGTAAGTGGCTGGGCTCCGTGGCTCAGCCTGTGATCCCAGCACTATGAGAGGCCGAAGCAAGTGGATTGCCTGAGTCTGCGGGTTCAAGACCAGCCTGGGGAACTTGGCAAGACCTTGTCTCTACAATAAATCAAATAGTAGCCAGACGTGGTAATGGGCACCTGTGGTTCTGGCTACTTGAAAGGCTGAGGCAGCTGGACCTCAACGGGTTGACCCTTGGGAGGCCATGAGCGTGCCCTTGCACTCCAGTCTGGGCGATGGAGTGAGACTCCAACTCAAAAAAAAAAAAAAAAAACTGTATTAAATGCTAAAATGGGAGTAATAAGAAAACATACATTTAGACAAGCTATGATAAAATGCAATAATTGCAAACAAAAAGAGAAAACTATAAAATCACCATGGAGGGAAAAAATAGATCTTCAACAAAGTGAAGGAATTTATATTAATATTGGGCTTCTTAATACCAACAAGAAGACAACAGATTTATTTTTGAAAACCAATTTTAAGGAGGTAAGATTGATGTACCAAAAACCACATCCATTTAGAACGTTCTATTCAGTAAGTTTTAACAAGTGTATACATGAATTAACCTAATGTCAGAAGAAAGACACAGAACATTTCTATCAACTCAAAAGATACTTTAGGCCTCTTCCTTGCCTATAATTCCCACTGAACTGCTCCCAGACAGTCAAATTTCAAAGTATCCTAAACTAGATGTGCTGTTTCATAAAAGCGTTATATATGCAAAATGACTCCCAAATGCAAAAGGAGCAAAGAGACCAAAGAACAGTGGAGACAAATCCAGGTTGTTGGTGGAGGGTGATTTATTGGAGAACTTATAGACAGAAGCATCTTCACGGGTGATTGTAAGACAGATAGACCTCTGCATTGTCACCTGCCCCCACCAGACCCAGGGTTACATGCCCTAAAGAAAGTATGAAGAAACGCTAGGACGATTGAAGACAACCCCTGAGGAAAAATTCAGGAATGGTATGTGTGCCAGAGTCAATGATTCACCTAAGGGCAGGATTTGCAGTAGGTGCATGCCCTTATCCATGAACAGGAGGTGGACAAAGCAGACATTTTTTTTTTTTTTTTTTTTTTTTTAAGAAAGCAAGATTTATTGAGAGGACAGAAAAGCTCCCACGGTGGGAGGGGACCTGAGGGGCTGCCCCAAAGCAGACAACTTAAAGACCTTTCTGGAGCGTGGGCTAACCAGAAGTCAGAATGGCAGATCACCATGCAAGAGGCAGCTGCTATGTGGGCGTTTTCACTTTCCCTTCAGTAACGCTTATAACGTTCAGTCACTCCACGTCCTCACATTTAGTATTGTCAATCTTTTTTTTCCTCTTTTAATTTTTATTTCAAATTGTGGGATACAATTCAGGGCTAGGTATACAAATATTCACCGTGCAGGTACCCTTTATCGATGAGGTGTGGCCCCCTTCCCCAGGCAGTTAACGACTAATGTCCATCCCACCTCCCCACCCCCTCAGCCCCCTCCCCGCAGTTTCCCGCCGCTTTAATCCTTTTCTTAGAGTAATACGGCAGTTGCTCATAGTCCACTTACGAGTGAGAACATGTGATACTCAGCTCTTTGTTTCTGGGAGAGATCACTCAGTATTATAAACTCTAATTCCGTCCAGGTTGCTGCAAAGTTCATGATTTTGTTCTTCTTTATAGCTTCATAGTGTTCCATTGTGTATATGTACCACATTTTTTTTTATCCAGTCCTCTTAGCGATCTCAGGGTAAGTTAGGTTGAAATTGTTGTAGAAGAGTCTGATCGTGGATACAAAGAAAAATAAAAAAGAGAGCAAGGAGGTAGGAAGGAAGGGAAAAAGGAGGAAGGGTGGAAGAATTGTGTTATGCAAGTGCTCTGCTAAATAGAAAAAGTAAAATAGCCGGGCTCGGTGGCTCAGCCTGTAATCCCGCGCTTTGGGAGGCTGAGATGAGTGGATTGCCTGAGACTGAGGGTTCGAGACCCGCCGGGGCAACTTGGCGAGACCTCATCTCCACTATAAATAAATAAATAAAAAGAAAAGAAAAAGTAAAATAATTACAGACATAGAAAACCACTACAAGAATAAGAAGCATATTGTGAAAAATAAAGTGCTATAAATGTAATAGCCTAGATAAAAGTATTACATTTATAAATGTAATATCAACATTAGTACAGCACTATATATAGAACTTGAATAAGCTAATGGAATAAATTGTTATTGATAACTTCGTTATGCCCTCCAAAAGACGGCTGCACGCATATGTTTATTGCAACCCTGATAGCAAGAAGATAGAATCAACCCAGATGCCCATCAAGGGTGGACTGGATGAAGAAAATGTGGTCCATGTGAATGATGGGACGCTATGCAGCCACAGAGAAGAAAAAAATCACGTCTTTTGCAACACTCTGGGCGCAGTTGGAAACCGTCCCTCCCACTGAATCCTCACAGAAACAAAAGAGCGAAGACCACGTGTTCTCTCTCATAAAGGTGCTACACACTGGAGACAACAGGCAGGTGCCGCTGAAGGAGAGGGACAAGGGATACAAAACCACCCATCGGGCACCATGTCCGCTACCAGAGCGGGAGATACCTCGTCAGAAGTGCAAGCCTTGCCTTCCTGCAGCATACTATGGTAGATATTGACCTGTGGCTCACAGTTCTAAAACAAAGAGAATTAAAAGAATAATGATTCTTACTTTTTGAAAGATTGAAGGCAGAAAAGGATCATAACTGCCACTTTTTTCAGAAAGAGGAAAAATGTAATTATCATCACAACTATGAAATATAGATGCAAAATACATAACTAAAATATCAGCTAGTTACACATAACAGCACATGAAATATAATGATTATGATAAATTGAGGTTTATACTAGGAATTTCAAGGTGATTTAATATCGGGATATAATTCATCTTGTTAATAATTGTAGAAATATAGATACTTTTTAATGCAAAAGAAATGACACAGTCATCTGACAATATCCAATACCTTATGATAAAACTGCATCAATAAACGAGAAATGGTCAAGAGCTTCCATGGCTATGCATAGAGTTTAAGGACATAAAAAAGATAGTAAGATAGATGACCAGTTGATAGATTGATAGAGGGTACACAGATGATGATAGGTAGAAGATAGATAGATAGATAGATAGATAGATAGATAGATAGATAGATAGAGAGATAGATAGGATATAGATAGAACAAAGCCGTAATTATATTTTAAGAGACATATCCCTTAAAATAAGAAAAGTGCAAAATTTTCATTATCTTCTCTTCTGTTTGGTAGAACCTTACAATTCCTGGCAGATATTATAAGGAGAAACAAGTACTGTACAGTCTGGAGGAAAAGAGATTTAATTACAATTATTTTGAAATAATATATGATTTAGCTAGCTGGAAAAAAACAACAGAAATAACGGATAACAACAGAAACTAATAAGTGAAATCAGAAAAGTTTCCATTGTTTACTATAAAAATCATGTATATTGGTAATTTAATTCAGAAATATAAGACACCCTTTTAAGTAGCAATAAGATTATAATGTATCTAGGTAATTGTTAACCAAGAAGGTGCACGTAATTCACAAAGGTGGGCTTACGGCTACAATGATGGAAATGGAAATTGAAATGAATAGATGAAGACCTATTCCACTGATCATTTTGAAATATAAGTTCTCAGAAAATTAATCCATGAATATAATACCAATTCAATGTATACTGGATATTTTGAGAAAGTCAATTAAGTGTGTGTGTGTGTGTGTGTGTGTGTGTGTGTGTGTGTGCGCGCGCGCACGCGTGTGTATATAAAGGGAGATTTTTTTTTACTTCTAAAATAGTTATTGTATTGAATACATTTTAATGATCTATATATTTTATACCTCTTGAGAATACTTCGGAAATTCAGATGGTTGACGGAAGCATAGAAACAAGCATGTTAGATCCAGCAATACATGGAACGACACATGAGAACTGCAGCAGTCAAATTGGTAGACCTTCTAACAAGGACATTTCCCTGGTAAATAGTTGTATTCCACTAGGGGTATTAGTGAAGACAACACAGGCCTTTAAAGTTGAGTTAATATACTCCGCTTGTTATCAAATAAGAATGCACCCTTCAGAAATATGAGCAGATCATAAAAGTACAATGTGATTTTTTTCTTGTTCTAAGATAAAGAGAAACGTGGAAACCAAGAACAAATGAAGACAAGTAGCAAGATCGAACTTATAAAGAGCTCTTTGAATGTGGTACACCAAAATTTGTCCTCAGCACTTCACTGTTAGCCATCAGTTAATGCAGCAAGCAGGAACCCCAGGTTGTAATCTTCCAACTTGTGATACATACCTTCAGAGAGTTAAATAATTTTGTCATGGTTCAACCTCTTTATTTCAATTCATCAGCAATGAATGAGTGTTCTGGGTTCCTGTTGTTCCACTCCCTTGGAATTTTATGTTGCCCTTATTTTGCCTTTCAGCAATTGCAGTAGGAGTGTAGTGCTATCTTATTTGTATTTCGACTTGCAATTTTCTAATGACATATGGTGTTGAGGACCTTATTCTGTGCTTATTTTCCATCCATATAACTTTCTTGGTGAAGAATACATTAAAATATTTTGCCTAGTTTTTTTGAGTTTTTTCTCCTTTTACTGGATTTAAGACTCTCTTGTATATTTTACATACAAGTTCTTTAGATATGTCTTGCAAACATATTTTCTCAGTCTGTGCCTTGTCTTTTTATTCTTTTAGAATGTCTTTCATCAAATAGAAGTTTTTAATTGTAGTACAGTTTACTATATCAATTTTTTTGTTGTTGTTTCATGGATTGTGCTTTTGATACTGTATCTGAAAGTTTATAGCCAAACCTAGGGTCATGTATATTTTCTTCCACATTATCTTCTAGAAGTAATATCATTTTGTATTTTACATTTAATTCTATGGTATATTTTGAGTTTTATATATACATAATTTCTCTCTAATGATACTTCTACTATCATGGGATTATTTTTCTAAATATGTTTTTAACCAGTTCCAAAAATAAGATAAGTTTCTACATAATGTATTAAATGTCAACATTGCACAGATTATTTTTTAATGTGATGAATGAAAACATTTTAATATTTTTCACAACATATTGAAATATATCTACTTTGAATTCTATGCAGAAATTCTTTTAAAAGATAGAAGATTCCTACGAATTTTAAGACACAGAGTAAGATATGGTGATCTCTTATTTTTTTCACATTTATGGAGCTTACCAGAATACTAAAGTACTCTAAAACAGCTGGGTAATCAACATGAATAATTCGTCCTTGTCAAACAACTATCCTGTAATGATTTCACTTAGGATTGTAAAATTTCTGCTAAAAATACCTGCCCCACTTTTTCATTATGATAACTTTCTGTGACACAAGGATGCATGCAAAAGTAAAATGTCTCTTTATGGATGCATTCATTACGATGAACAGGTAATATACACCAATTCTTAGGCGAAGTTCCTGTTGACACCTAAGTAAGTTAGAAGACTGTGCATAGTTAGTGTCAGTTGACTTTCACCTTTATCAAATTTTGCTTCAAAATGGTACATTAGAAAATAAAAATACCAAAGAACTATGAAGTTATAGAACCATTTATACTTTGGATTGTCAATGCTTTTAATTATTCTTTGACAATGAACTAATAAGCAAGATCACAGACGTGCTGAGCTAATGATTGTAAATGCTGTTCTGAATTGAAGTACCCCATTTGAGACTTTTTAATTCTCCTTTGTGGCTGTTTATCCACTGAGTTATATTTGAAGGAGTTTGAAAGGACAGACACTAACCACGTGGTTTCATTGTGTTTTGACTTTATGTTTTTCCTATTCATAATACTTGGAGAGGGAGAGGAAATATATTAGGATATCTGGATTATCTCTAAGGAGTTACTTTTGATGCTTATTTCTAAGTGCATTCTCTCTAGAATTATATCTTATTAGCTTTATTTCTATAATATGAGAGTAGGGGAAACAAAAAAAGACATTCACAACCATAATAACAATAAAAATACTACATGACTGAAACCTTGTTATGGAAGGCAGTATGTGAAATCTGTCACACATAGTCACACTTGGTACTCACATAGTCATATAAGTAGGAAAATAATCGGTCCCACTTGACAGAATAGATGTTGCTTAAATAAACTAAATTTTTCCCGGAAACGCATACAGCAAGTAAATTTCATGGCAGTCCTCAGATATTGATTTATATGACTCAATATAAACCCTCAGTTTTATGCACAAACTTATTCTTTCTCTAGCCAAACCACTGTAAATAAGAATATTTACTGCTGATAGCGTTAGAAATAACGATATTGATGATTGTCAATGTCATCTAGTATATCTAAATATTAGCACATATTCATAGAAGAAAACACTGAAACTTATTTTATATTAAACAAAATATAGTTAAACTTATTAAGTAGAAAGCTTAGTCTCTACACATTCCCTCAATGTTGAACAATTCTGGTCATAAAAGACATAGACAAAGTGAAAATTTCAGTTAATTAATTAAATTTCACTTACAATACTTCACAATTTTAAAATATAAAATGAATATATGCATTAAAGTACTTTAATGAAAACTCCAAAACACCCCTTAAAGCAATCAGTCAGCTTGAAGGAATCCTTATTCCTTCAATTATTATCGCAAATAATATTTCTTTTTCTTAAAAAAATTCCACATGTTGGAAAATATTTATTAGATGTTTTCTATGAGTAAATCACTCTTTGGGGATGTTCACACACAAAAAAAATATGCTATTAGACCTGCTTTTAGGAAGTTTATTGTCTAGTTGGGTAAATAAACTTGGAAGTAGAAAATGACAAATAATATCACCATGTCATTTTTGAAAATGTATTCTGTGGGGGTTCAATCTGTTTCTCCACTGGAGTGCTCATTTCCTTTTTTGACTTTAACATCACCATTTCCCTAGAAAATGAATTTTTATGTAAATACAGTGTTCTTCTAAGGGTACAATTCAAGATACTTTCTAGTTTTTCATAATTCTTTCACTCTAAGTCACATTTGGCATATGACTACTACCTATTAATTATTGTAGTTATTTTTAACATTTACAGAAAAATTGAACAGACAGTAGTTTTCATACTCTCATGTATTATTTTTCTATCTTTAAAATTTTCCCTTAATGTAGTACCCTCGTCGCAATTAATGAGCCAATATCTATATATCACTGAGTAAATCTATAGTTTATTCAGATTCACTAGTTTTAATCTAATATTATTTTTCTCTTTTAAGATCACATCTAAAATATCACATTATATGTTCTGTCATGTCTTCTGAAACTTCTTTGGGTTTTGCCACTTTCCCAGACTTTCCATGTTTTTGACGACCTGACAGTGTTGACAAGCATTACTTAGTTATATTATAGGATGCCTCTCTATTGGAATTTTTCTAATGTTTTTCTCATGCTTAGACTGAGTTTACGGAGGAAGACCACAGAAGTAAAGTGTAATTTTCAGCACATCATAACAGGTTTGCATTTTGCTAACCTCACTTGTGACTATTGATGTTGACCTTGGTTTGTCACCTGAAAGCTCTGCTGTTGAATAGCATTTTAGCCACAATAGAGCTTCTTTCAGTGGTTCAATTCTCTCAAACCCTGCCACTGCTTTATCAATGGAGTTTATGTCATATTCTAAATTTGTCATTTTGACAGTGCTCACAGCATCTCTACGGAGAAGATTTCATCTTCACAAACCACTTTTTTCTGCTCATCCTAAGAAGTAACTTCTCATTCATTAATGTTTTACCATGAGATTGCAACAATTTCATCATATTTTCAGGCGCCACTTCAAGTTATACTTCTCATGCTACTGTTATTACATTTGCAGCTACTTCCTCCACTAAAGTCTTAAATCACTCAGTCATTCATAAGAGTTGGAACAACTTTTTCAAACTCCTGTTAATGTGAATATTTTTCCTCCTTCCATGCATCACAAATGTTCTTAATTTCATCTAGATGGTGAATACTTTCCAGAAGGTTTTAATTTACTCCGCCCAGATCCAGTGATTAGAAGAATCACCCTCTACAGTAGTTGTAGCTTTTCAAAATGTATTTCTAATTAAGACTTGAAAATCAAATTATTCTTTGATCTGTGGTAGCACAATGGATGTTGTACCAACAGCCATGAAAAATACATTAATTTACTTGTATGTTTCATCAGAGCTCTTGGGTGATAAGGTGCATTGTTAATGAGCAGTAATAAAATAAGACTAATCTTTCTTTTATCCTGAGTAGTAGGTCTCAAGAGTGGACTTAAAATATTCAGAAGTCCCCCTTCCCTACTTTGGGAAAGTGAATCTCCTCATTCTGTCTGCTCTCTCTCTCTCTCTCTCTCTCTCTCTAATTTACTTTTAAATATACCAAATTTTCTAATCTAAAAACAAATTCATTAAGCCATCCAGGTTTTGTTGTTTTACTGATAAGACACAGGCAGAACAGATGTATTGTAATTCTTAAGGACAGTAGGATTTTTGGAATGGCAAATGAGCATTGGCTTCAACTTATCATCAGCTGCATTAGCCACTAACAAGAGAGTCATAGCTTTGTCCTATCTTGATTACTAATCTTAATCATTTCTAGTTTTTGATTGAAAGTGAGAGACACTCTCAATTGAACATTTGGAGGGAGTTCACAATAGGGCTATTAATTTGGGCCTAATTTTAATATTGTTGTGTCTCAGGAATTAGAGAGGCCCAAGCAAAAGGAGAGAGATGAGGGAACAGCCAGTTGGTGGAACAGTCAGAACACACACCATCATCAATTAAATTTGCCATCTTATGTGGATGCAGTTCATGATATTGCAAAAAAATTGCAACAGTAACATCAAAGGCTACTGATTGCAGATCACAATAACAGATATAGTAATAATGACAAAAATGTAACACAGAGACACAAAGTCAGCACATGCTGTTGGGAAAATGGCACCAATGGCAACACAGGGTTGCCATAAACCTTTAATTGTAAACAATGTGATCTGTTAACTGCAATAAAGCGAAGTACAATCAAACAAGGTATACCTAAACCGGGCTCGGTGGCTCAGCCTGTAATGCCATGCCTTTAGGAGACTGAGGTGAGTGGATTGCCTGAGCCTGCGGGTTCGAGACCCACCTGGGCAGCAAGACCTCATCTCTACAATAAATAAAAAAATCAGCCGGGCATGGTAGTGCATGCCTGTAATTCTGGCTACTTGGAAGGCTGAGGCGGAAGGATCGCCAGAGCCCAGCAGGTCGAGTGACAGTCTGGGTGACAGTGAGACTCCAGTCTGGGTGACAGTCTGGGTGACAGTGAGACTCCAACTCAAAAAAAAAAAAAAACAAGGTATGCCTATATATCAAATTTTATTTATTCATACAATTGTCAAAAGACTTTTAGGTTGTTTCTATATATTTCTATTGTGAATAATGCTCCAATGAACATGAGAGTGCAGATTTTGTGATTCTGATTTCAATTCATTTCAATACATAATGTGGGATTGTAGTTCTGTTTTTAATTTTTTGAGTTACTTCTACTGTAAGCTGTTTTTCATGACTGTACCAATTTACAATCCCACTAGCAGTGTACAAGTGTTTTTTTCTCCACATTGTCACCAATGGTTACTCTCTTTTGTCTTTTTTATTATAGCCAACATAAAATGTGTAAAGCTGTGTAACATTTAGGTTTTGATTTGCATTTCTGTAATGATTAAATATGTTTAGGCCTGTTATATGCCCACTGACCATCTACATTTCCCCTTTTTAAAAGTATCATTTTAGGGCCTTTGACCATTTTTAAATCAGATTATTTGTATATTTAGTATTGAGTTGTATGAGTTTATATACATTTTTAATATTAATCCATTATCAGATATAAAGTTTGCAAATATTTTTTCTCATTATGTAAAGTCCATCTTTCTTTTATTGATTATTTCCTCTGGTGTCATATTCACAATATCATTGCAGAAACTAACATAAAGTCTTTTTCTATGTTTTCTTCTAGGAGTTTTAAAGTAACAAGTTTTATGTTTAAATCTTCCATCCATTGTGAGTTAATTTTTGTGTTAGTTGTGAGATAAGGGTCCAAGGTAGTTTTTCAATGTGAATATTCAGTATTTCTAAAACCATTTGTTAAAAGACTATTTTTAATTCCATTGTGTGTTTTCGGTACATCTGTTGAAATCAATTGACCACAAATGTGTCTTTATTTGGGGGTTCTCTATTCTGTTCCATTGGTCTATATGTCTATTTTAAGCTAGTACATCATTTTTTGTTTTAATTATTGTAGTTTTATAATAAAATTTGAGGTCAGGAAATGTGAGATCTCCAGCTTTGTTTTTCTAGCTCAAGATTGTTTTGACTATTGAAGGCCTTTTGTGGTTCCATATTAATTTTAGATTTTTTTTCTATTTCTGTGAAGAATGTCATAAGGATTACAACAGAGATTACATTGAATCTATATATCACTTTAGGTAGCATGGATATTTTAACAAGAGGAATTATTTCAGATTATGGAATAGGATGTCTTTCTTTTATATGTGTCTTTTGAAATTGGCTTCTTCGGTGTTTTCTAATTTTTAGTATACATGTGTTTCATCTCTTTAATTAAGATAAATCCTAATTATGATTTTTGTTTGTTGCTAATGTAAATGGAACTGTTTTTTTAATTTCCCTTTCTGGTAGTTTCCTTTAGACACGTAGAAACAAGATTTTTGTATGTTGATTTTGTATCTGGCAACTTTATTAAATTTATTACTTTTGTGTGTGTGCACATGTGTGTGTGCAGTTTTTTGCATTTTCTATGTATATGATCACATAATTTTTAAGCATAGGTAATTGTACTGTTTCCCTTCTGATTTGAATGCCTTTTTTTTTTTCTTACTTGATTACTCTGCCACAGACTTTTGGAAATTTGTTCAATAGCAATGGCAAGAGTAGACATCCTTGTCATATTCCAGATTTTAGAGGAAAATTTTTCAGGTTTTACCTTTGGTTATAAAGCTAGCTGTAGTCTTTTCATATATGACCTTTAATATGTGTACTTTTACAAATATTAGCTGAGGTCAATTCATCTAATTTTTTTTCTGAGGGGAAGGAAGAAGATGAATGCATGGTTGCTTTACTTTTTTTCAACTTTTAAGTATATGATGAATGTGAATATATTTCTCCTGTCTATCAAAAATTTTCTATCATTTAACCAATATCTCCTAGCCTCTTCACCTCCCAGACTCTGGTAACTACTACTCTAATCTCTGTTTCCAAGTTTGACTTTTAGATTCCACATATAAATGAGATCATGTGGTATTTGCTTTTCTGTACCTTGTTTATTTCACTTAACATATACATACTTTGCTGAAAGTTTTTATAATGAATAGGTATTGATTTTTGCCAAATTCTTTTCCTGTATCCATTGAGATAATCATGTGGTTTTTGTCTTTCATTCTGTTAATGTGGTGTATCTTGTTGATTGATTTGCTTATGTTAAACCATCCTTACATCACATAGATAAATCTCATTTGATCATGGTATATGATACTTCTAAACTCTGTGTTGAATGCAGTTTGCTAGGATTTCATTGAGAATTTTCACATCAATGATGATCAGCGATATTGGCCTATCGCTTTGTTGTGTTGCATTGCATTTTTCATTTTTGCACTGCCTTTGCCTGGTTTGGGAATCAGGGTGACCTTGGACTCATAAAATGAATTTGGGAGTGTTTCGTCTTCTATTATTTTGAAAGAGTTTAGGATGGGTTAACTTTGATTCTTTTTGTAACGCATGGTAAAACTCAACTGTGAAGGCTCTTGTTGTCCTCAACTTTGCACTGTGGGTAGCTTTCTGATTATTGGTTCAATCTCTCTGTTTGCTTTTAGTGTATTCAGGTTTTCTGTTACTTCGTGATCCTATCTTGGAAAGATTGTGTATTTCTAGGAAATTTACCAATTTCTTCTATGCTGTCTCATTTATTGGCACATAATCCTTCTTAATTTTCCCTTATAATCTTTTTTTCTTGTTATTTGCTATAGTGCTTTCTTTTTCATTTATAACTTTTTTTATTTTAAGTTTCTTTCTTAGTCTAAGGGCTTGTCAATTTTTATTTTTAAAACATCAACTCTCAGTTTTGTTTGATTTGCTATTGTCTATTTGTTTTATTTTTGTTCATATTTTTATTATTTCCTTCCTTCAGCTAGCCTTGGGTTTAGGTTTTTCTTCTTTTTCTTGGGAAGAAAAAGACATTGTAAAATTAGATTGTTCAACTGAGATCTATATATAAAATTAGGTTGTTCAACTGAGATCTATCTATCTATCTATCTATCTATATATATATATATATATATATATTTTTTTTTTTTTTTCCAAGCTGACACCAGTTTTTTATTAGGAGTTAAACAGGCCTTTTCCCATTATGGCTTCATTTGTGCACATGCTTTGCTGAGCTTCCATGGCCTCGGAGGAGATCCTGCCTCTGTCCATCCACAGCAGAAAAGCCGTAGGGGTGCAGAGGGCGGTGGGGCCTATTCTTTTTTTAATGCAAGCATTTAACACTGCAAATTTCCCTAACTGTACTGCTTTAACTGTGAAATGAGCCCATATGAAAAGTGATCCCCAAATATGGAAAAAGCTGAGAGATCAAAGAATGAGGCAGATAAATCCACTGTGTCAGTATTGGGAGATTCACTGAGGAACTTACAGACAGAAGTGTGCTCTTGGGTGACCACTAGACAGGTAGAGTTCCACACTGTTACACCTGATTCCAGTGCTCATAGACCATAGAGGAAAGCTATACACGTGCTCCAGCAAGACAATTAAAGGCAAACTCCAGAACAGGCAAAAATACAGTACGCATCCTATCCGGAATTTGTGTGATAATATTAAAATTGCATTTTTCTTACACTAAATACAGGAAATAAAGCAAAAATCAAAAATCAGGAGGCATTTATGGAACTGGAGTTGATTAGAAGTCAACATGGCAGATCGGCATCCAGAGGGGAGTCACTTTTGTCTCCACTTACTGCCTCCCACCAGTTTTGGTAAGTTGTGTTTTCATTCTTTGCTCAAGATATTTTAAAATTCCTTTTTTTCTCTCTTTTGCTAAATCATTGTTCAAGAGTATTTTTTAGTTTTTACATGTTTTTAAATTTTTCTGTTTTCTTTCTGTTATTGCTTTCTAGTTTCACTCCGCTGTGATCTGAGAAGATTTTTGACATGATTTAATTCTTCTTAAATTTGTTAATGCTTGCTTTAATATGTATTCTATTCTAGAGAGTATTTTGTGCAGCCTAGAGAAAAATATGCACCCTGCTGCTGTTAGGTGGAAATTTCTATTAATGTCCTTTGGGTTCAGTTGACTTATAATGCTGTTCAAGTCAATTATTTTCTTACTGATTTTCTGCCTGAATATTCTATCTGTAATTAGAAGAGGACATAAAAATGTCTTACTGCTGTTGTACTATTGTCAGTTTTTCCATTCAGATCTGTCAAACATTTTTAATATACTGGGTATATATAGATATATAACTGTCTTATCTTCTTTTCAAATTGAACTTTTATTATTATATAATGAGTATTTTTGTCTCTAGTGATAGTTTTTCACTTAAATTATATTTCATCTGGTATAAGTTTAACCAACCCTGCTCTCTTTTGGCTACCACTTGCATAGGATATCTTTTCAGGGCCCTTGACCTTCAGTTTATAAATATCCTTACATCTTAAGCGAATCTCTTACAGATGGCAGTCACATTTTTATTTGTTTTTATGAAATCCATTCAGCTATTTTTTGTATTTTCATTGATAGAGTTTAAGTCATTTATATTTAAAGGCTTCATTGATAGGCAAGAAATTGCTATTGCCATTTTTAAATTATGTTTTGTCTGCTTTGCATTTATTTGTTCCTCTTTCAGCTTCCTTTTGTTACTTTATGATTTTGGTGGTAATTTGTCTTGAGTTTTTAAAATCCTTTTTTGTTTATTTAATATAAATGATTTATTTGTGGTTACAATGAGAATGTTATGAATCTTGTAGTTAAAACTGCTTATGTTAAAGTTTTCATCTGCTATGTTAATGTAAATTATATTGCATTTTTTTATTTTAAATTTCAATTTTTAATTGCTAGTAATATTAACCTTGTATTTTAGATGTCAATAAATCACTTTTTTATTCAGGGTGTTGCCTAATGCATTCTTTGAGATTTTATAAAAATACAATTATATTATTTATGAACAAATATGTGTTTAATTCTTTCAAGTGTGTACAATTTATTTTCTTGTTTAATTGCTTTAGCTAATTGTTCCAATACCATGTTAAAGATGAATGATAAAATAAGACATTTTTGCCTTATTCCAAGTCAGAAAAAGAATTCAGTTTTCCTGATGAAGTAAAAGGTAGCTGTAGGATAGAAATTTTTTAATTAGTTAAGAAAGTTCCTCACCATTCCAAGAATGTTGAGAATTTTTACCATAAATGAATGTTGTTTTGTGTCAAATGTTGTATTCTTTAGCTTGTTGATGTGGTGGATTACACCATAGATATTTTTTTTTTCTTTCTTTCAAGAGACAAGGTCTCGCTCTGCCACCCCAACTGGAGTGCAGTGGCACAATTATAGCTCACTAAAGCCTGAAGCTCCTGGGCTCAAAAGATCCTCTGGCCTCAGCCTACACAGTAGAGAGGTAAACAAATTGAATTTTGAAAGTTGATACAGCCTTATATTCTTAAAATAAATCCAAGATAGTTGTAGTACATTATTCTTTATACAGATTGTTTTATTTGATTGTGTAACATTTTGTTGAGGATATTCACATTCAAGTTCAGGAGATGTAGGGCTCAGAAATTTTCTTTTTACAATGTCCTTATTTGATTTTGTTATTAGTATAAAGCTAACATCATGGAATGAGTTAGGAAGTGCTTACTCTGCTTTAATTTTCTGCATGAGATTGTGAAGAATTGATATTATTTCTTCTTTAACTTTCTTTAATAGATATAGGCCCATTGTGATTATCATTGTAACATACATGAGTTTGTTCATTTGTCTCATTCAAAAAATTCGTCCATTTGATCTAAGCTGTTCAAATTTGTAAATACAGAGATTTTCATAAATTTTCCTTAACTTTGTAATGACATTGGATGAGGAGTAATGACTTCTTAATTTCTAATTTTAGTAATTTTTGTTTTCTCACTTATTTTTTGAATAAGAAAGTTAAAGATTTGTCAGTTTTATTAAGCTTTTCAAAGAATCATCTCTTAGTTTTGTTGATGTTTCTATTGATACTCTGTGTTCAGTGTCACTGAATTTTTTGTAATAGTTTTCAAATGTTTTCGTAATTATTATTATTATTTTTTTTGAGTTGGAATCTCACTTTGTAGCCCAGACTGGAGTGCAGTGACCGCTCCCGGCCACTGCTGCCTCGACCTGCTGGGCTCCGGCAATCCTTCTGCCTCAGCCTTCCAAGTAGCCGGAATTACAGGAATGCGCTACCACGCCCGGCTGATTTTTTTATTTATTGTAGAGATGAGGTCTTGCTGCCCAGGCGGGTGTTGAACCTACGGGCTCAGGCAATCCACTCACGTCAGCCTCCCAAAGGCACGGGATTACAGGATGAGCCACCGAGCCCGGCCGTAATAATTTTTATTATGCTTTTTAGATGCATCATTAGGGTTAATTTTCTGTACTTTTTCAAGTTCACAAGGTAAAAATTTAGATTATTGATATTAAATATTCCTATAATTTAATATTTGCATTCAATGTTAAATTTCTCTCTACTGATTTTACAGCATCTCACAAAATTTATGTCATAATTTTATTTTATTTAGCTATAATAATTTTAATTCTCTTTGGAATTATTTCTTCATCCATTTTCTATTTAAAATATGTTGTTTTATTTCCAGTTATTCTAGGATATTATATTTTTGTTATTATTACTAGCTTAATTCCATTGTGATATGAGAATATACTACTATAATTTCCAGTCTTTTAAATGTGTTTATGTTGGTTTTATGAACCAGAACATGGTTGATTTAGGTGAATAAGTCATGCAAGCTTGATAAGAATGCATATTTTGCTGTTGTTAGTTGAATTAGCCTATGTATGTCAATTAGATCCAGTTTATTAATGATGCTGTCAACTAACTTTTCCTTGCTGATATTTTGCCTTCTTTACCTATCAGTTATTGAAAGAAGGTTGTTGAAATTCCCAACTATAATAGTGAGTTTGTCTATTTTTTTTTACAGTTTAGTCAGTTTTTGCATCACCTATCTGATTTTGTGTGGTATGTACAAATGCATAAGGATTGTTATAACTAGAGAATTGTTGCCTTTATAATTATGCAATTTCCCTCTTAATTTTTAAGAATTTTCCTTTTAAAAAAATAAAATCAACACACACAAATGAGTAGCACTGCTATATACCAATAAAAGCTGAGAATCAAATGAAGAACTCAATCCCATTTATAATAGCAGCCAAAAACTAAAATACCTAGCAATAAATTTAACCAAGAAAGTGAAATATCTCCACAAGGAAAACTACAAAATACTAATGAAGGAAATTGAAAAGGACACAAAAATGAGAAACATCTCATGCTCATATATTGGAAGAATCAACATTGTTTAAATGACCATTTTAGGAATTTCCGGCAAGATGGTGACGGGGCAACCCAGTCTGTGAAAATCTCTGCAAAGGAGAACAACGGTGGGTCTCTGACTCTCGCCCTGGGGGCTACGGACCCCAACATCACAGCCTGCTCTTCATACAGAGCTAGGCCATTGCCACCGCTGGGGCATCGCAGCGGTCTGGACAGCCACTGCAGTGCAGACGCCGCCGCTGCAGCTGCTGCAGCCGCCACAACCACCACAGCCCCCACCACCGCCGCCGGTAGCACATCGCACCACCGGGGCTGGAGGCGATCCACAACTTCAGTCCTTGAAGCCCCTTCAGGGAAGATCTGCTGGGACCGCTGCCACCTCTCCTGCATGCCATAAGTCTCCTGCCGTCTGCCCTGAGGCAGGCAGCCCCACGCCCTCTGGGGCCAGCAGCTGAGATAGCACCACCTGCTGGCGATTCAAGGTAACAACACCGAAACGGGAGAAACAAGCTTGATAAAGACATAGGCCAGAGTGGTGAACAGAGGGTGATCTGAACTGTCCTTCACAACAGACCATGGGCAACTGACCCTAACTGCAAACTAAGTTACTAGCTTGAAAAGAAAACTAGAAATCAGACCTGAAAGGACATTGGACTTAAACGAAATGTCTCAGAGTGTGCTTCATTGATTATGTTAGTTGATGACTTAATTCTATTCCTACTGTATTGTTCCTTTTTTTCCTTTTTCCTCTTCCTTTTCTTCTCTTTTCTTCTCTCTGTAAACCATATCTTTGTATAGAGGAACAGCACACTAATAAGGTGGTTGGATAGCTGGTATGTTAGCATCACTGTATGTTTTATTTTTGTCTGTATGAGAGTTGGTTCATCTGTAGCTATGGTCTATTGTTTTTATCTGTTTCAGTATAGGCCTCTCTCTCTATTTGTTGGCACACTCGTTTGTTTCCCCACTTACTCCTCTATCTCTCCACTCTCCTCTTCAACCCACTGTCTGCTCCATTCTATCCCCTCTGCTAACCACATTTTATTTCAGGGAGTAAACCTACAGGCCCACTGCATGGACAGATTCCAAGGCAGTGGGAAGTGAGTTCCATATTATTCACACACCTGTCAGTGAATACCAGGACCTGCAGATAGATTTTGAATCACTTAAGTAAATCTCAAAACTAAAAAGGACCACCCCCAACATACAGTGCAACTCCAGAATTGAACAAAGTAAGAGGGCATATATAAAGAATAGGAGATTGAACAAACAGAAGTAAAACCAATCCCTTTACCCCTGAATAACAGAATTAAAGAAGACGATGACATGGAGGGAAGGAAAAAGTAGGGAGGAGGAGAAACCACACAAATGAAGAAAAACCAAAAGAAGAATATATGTCTCACACAGACCCCTGGGAGATCAGACACTGAGAAAACAGATTCTGGAACACAAACAATGAAGACCCCCCCCCCCAGAATGACTTGTTACATGCAACAAACCCAGACATCAAGACATTAATGGAGAGAATTAAAAAAATTGAGGAGAGACAAGAGGAAAATAGGAAGAGCTGATGTCAGAAATGACAGCAGTAAAGAATACTGTGATCGAAATGAATATCAGACTAATAAGCATGGAAACCAGAATCAGCCAAGCAGAAGAAAGAATCTCAGAGCTCGAAGACCAAAACACAGAACTAACCCAAACTGTCAAAAGCATAGAAAAGAAGCTCCAAAAGACAGAACAAAACCTGCAAGAGGTGAATGATCATTTCAAGAAACCAAACCTAAGAGTAATTGGGCTTCCTGAGGCAGAGAGAGAAACAGAAGCCACACTGGAACAAAAATTTCATGAAATCATTCAAGAAAACTTCCCTCATCTCATCAAGGATGAAAAAATTCAAACACAAGAGATTCAGAGAACCCCTGCAAGACAACAAATGAGAAGACCAACTCCCAGACACATAATAATTCGCCTAAACAAAGTAGCTATGAAAGGAAAAATCCTAAAGGCAGCAAGAGAAAAAGGCCAGACTACCTATCAGGGAAAACCAATTAGAATAACAGCAGATTTATCCACAGAAACCCTTCAGGCTAGGAGAGTCTGGAGCCCTATCTTCAAAGTTCTAAAAGAGAAACAATTTCAACCAAGAATAACCTACCCAGCCAAACTAAGCTTCATTAGTGAGGGAGAATTGAAATATTTTCCAGATATCCAATCCCTAAGAACCTACGCTGCCACCAGACCACCTCTACAAGAAACACTTAAGTATGGAACACAGAAGAAAAGGAAAAAAGAACAGCAATGCTCTTCACAAGAGTACAGGCAAAAGATTAAAAACACACATGAACCAACTCCAAAACACAAAGAAACACAACAAACAAACAGGAACAACTCTGTAAGGACCTTATGACAGGGATCAGCTCTTGCATTTCAATTATTAGCCTAAATGTGAATGGACTAAATGCACCACTGAAAAGACATAGAATGGCAAAATGGATAAAATATCATCAGGCAACAATCTATTGACTTCAAGAGACTCACATCACTAGAAAGGACACCCACAGACTCAAAGTAAGAGGATGGGAAACAAACTCTCAGGCGAATGGAATACAAAAGAAAGGAGGAGTAGCGATCTTAATTTCAGACAAAATACCCTTCAAGCTATTAAAAATCAAAAAAGATACAGAAGGCCAATACATAATGATAAAAGGCTCAATCCATCAACATGAAATATCTATCCTAAACATATATGCACCCAACATAGGTGCGCCAACTTTCATAAAGCAACTTCTAGGAAAACTAAAGAAAGATATTGACTCTAACACCATCATAACTGGGGACTCTAATATCCCACTGACAACCCTAGACAGATCATCAGGACAAAAAATCAGCAAGGAGATCTGGAAACTCAATATGACTTTGGACCAAATGGACTTAATGGATACCTACAGAACACTCCATCCAAAGACCACAGAATACACATTCTACTCATCAACATATGAAACATATTCTAAGATCGACCACATACTCGGCCATAAATCAAGCAAAAGCTAATTTAAAAGAACCGAAATTCTACCATGTACCTTCTCTGACCACAGTGGAATAAAAATAAATATTGACACGAACAAAGTCCACCCAAAACCCACAAACACATGGACACTAAACAGCATGATGCCAAACAGCTCCTGGGTCAATAATGAAACGAAAACAGAGATCAAAAGATACCTGGAAACAAATGAAAATGAAGAAACATCTTACCAAAATCTCTGGGATGCCATGAAAGGTGTAGTAAGAGGGAAATTTATATCCCTGCAAACACACATGAAGAAAATGGAAGGAACAGAAATTCACAACCTAACAAGCCACCTAAAGAAGCTGGAAAAGCAAGATCACAAAAACCCTAATTTCAGCAGAAGAATCCAGATCACAAAAATAAAAGCCCAAATCCAGGACATAGAAGACAAAAAGATAATACAAAAAAATCAATGAAACAAAAAGCTGGTTCTTTGAAAGGATAAACAAGATCGATGGTCCCCTAGCTAGGCTGACCAAGATAAAACAAGAAAAAAAACCAAATAAGCACAATCAGAAACACAAAAGATAAAGTCACATGTGACCCTGAAGAAATACAAAAGATCATTAGAGACTACTACGTACACTTGTATGGAAACAAACTTGAAAACCTTAAGGAAATGGAGGACTTTCTGACATCACACAACCTACCTAGGTTGGAACAAGAAGAAATGGAGACCCTAAATAGGCCAATAACAATCAAGGAAATCGACTACGTAATAAGAAAACTTCCTGCAAAAAAAAGCCCTGGTCCAAATGGCTTTCCGGCAGAATTCTACAAGACATTTAAGGAGGAGCTGATACCAATCCTACTGAAGGTATTCCAGGCAATTGAACAAGATGGAACTCTCCCCAAATCATTTTACAAAACCAACATCACATTGATACCCAAGCCAGGTAAAGATCCAACAAAGAAAGAGAACTACAGGCCAATATCTTTGATGAACATAGAAGCTAAAATTCTCAACAAGATCCTAGCAAACCGGATTCAGTAATACATCTCAGAAATCATCCATCATGACCAAGTAGGCTTCATTCCTGGGATGCAAGACTGGTTCAACATTCGTAAAACCATAAATGCAATTAAATTCATCAACAGATGTCAAAACAAAAACCATATGATTATATCATTTGATGCAGAAAAAGCTTTTGATAAAATCCAGCACCTTCTTGATAAAAAACCTTGAACATTTAGGCATACGGGGAACATACCTCAAATAGTAAAAGCCGTCTACAAGGAACCCGCAGCCAGCATATTCCTAAATGGACAAAAATTGGAACCAATTCCCCTGAAAACTGGAATTAGACAAGCATGGCCACTCTCACCCCTCCTGTTCAACATAGTATTGGAAGTCCTGGCTAGAGCAATCAGAGAATAGGAGGCAATCAGGGGTATCCAAATAGGAAAAGAGGAAGTCAAGTTATCTCTCTTTGCAGATGATATGATTGTGTACCTTGAAAACCCAAGAGAATCTGTCAAAAGCTTCCTTACATTGATAAAGGCCTTAGGCAAAGTCTCAGGATACAAAATAAACGTACAAAAGACAATCACATTTCTCTACACCAATAATAAACAAACAGAAACCCAAATAAAAAACACAATTCCATTCACAATAGCCACAAAAAAAAATGAAATATCTTGGCATCTTCGTAACCAGAGACATGAAAGACCTTTACAATGCAAATTACAAAACATTGCTCAAAGAAATCGAAGATGACACAAACAAGTGGAAAAATATCCCATGCTCATGAATTGGAAGAATCAACATTGTGAAGATGTCCATCTTACCTAAGGCAATCTACAAATTCAATGCAATACCCATCAAATTACCAGCAACATTCTTCTCAGACCTGGAAGAAACAACACAGGAATTCATATGGAAACATAAACAACCAAGAATAGCCAGAACAATCCTCAGCAAAAAAAAAAAAAAAAGCAGGTGGTATCACATTACCAGACTTCAAACTTTATTAAAAAGATACAATCATCAAAACAGCTTGGTATTGATACAGGAACATGCGTATAGATCAATGGAATAGAATTAAGATTCCAGAAGTAAAACCTCAATTTCTCAACCAACTCATCTTCGATAAAGCCCCCATCACCTACCACTGGGGAGAGGAGAACCTATTCAGTAAATGGTGCTGGGAATACTGGCTGACCACATGCAGAAGATTGAAACAGGACCCCAATCTATCTCCCCATGCACAAAGGTTAACTCCAAATGGATCCGAGACCTAAATGTAAAACCTCAAACCATAAGAACCTTAGAAAAGGAAGGAAATACCCTCATGGAAATCGGAACTGGCATCCAATTCCTGAACAAAACCTGAAACCCACATGTCATAAGAGAGAAGATAGATAAGTGGGACCTTATTAAACTGACAAGCTTCTGCAAAGCCAAAGAAACCATCAAGAGAGCAGGGAGACAGCCTACAGACTGGGAAAAAGTATTTGCCAACTCCAGGTCTGACAAAGGCTTAACATCCTGGATCTACAAGGAACTCAAACGTGCTGAAAAGAGAAAAACAAACAACCCCATTATAAAATGGACAAAAGATATGAACAGACACTTCACAAAAAAAGACATCCGAGCAGCCAACAAACACATGAAGAAATGCTCAGCCTCACTAATCATCAGGGAGATGCAAATCAAAACCACACTGAGATACCACCTAACTCCCAGTCAGAATGGCAATTATCAACAAATCAAAAAATAACAGCTGCTGGAGAGGGTGTGGCAGAAAGGGAACACTTCTACACTATTGGTGGGAGTGTAAACTAGTGCAACCTCTATGGAAAGCAGTGTGGCGATTCCTAAAAGCTCTAAAAATCGACCTTCCATATTACCCCTCAATCCCCCTACTGGGACTATACCCTGAAGACCTCAAATCACTCTATAAAAAAGATACCTGCACACGTATGTTTATCGCAGCGTTTTTCACGATAGCAAGAACCTGGAAACAACCATGCTGCCCATCAAAAGAGGACTGGATTAAAAAAATGTGGTACATATACACGATGGAATACTACGCAGCTATAAAAAAGAAAAAAATCATGAATTTCGCAGCATCCTGGATAGAACTAGAGTCTGTAATACTGAGTGACCTCTCACAGAAACAAAGATCCGAGTATCACATGTTCTCACTCATATAATGGACCTTGAACATCCAATGTAATACTATAAGAAAATGACTGATGGTACTGGGAAACTATGGGGGGAGGGGTTGGGATTAACAGTCACAAATATCTGTCTGGGGATGGGGAAACACCTCTTATCAACAGGGTGCCTGAATGAAACGTAATTGTACATCTAACCCCTAACTGTAGCCCACAAAATCATAATAAAAAATATTAATTTAAAAAAAAAATAAATAAAAATAAATGGCCATTTTATCCAAATTAATCTATAGATTCAACACAATTACCAACAAACTACCAGCTTCTTTTTTTAAACAGAATTAGAAATAACAATCCTAAAATTTATAAAGTACCAAAAAACACAAAACGCCAGAACAGACAAAGGAATTCTAAGTAAAAAGGACAGAGCTGGAGACATCTTATTACCTGACTTCAGAATATGCTACAATGCCATAGTAACAAAAAGAGCATGACACTGGTACAAGAACAGACATATGGACCAATGGAACAGAATAGGGAATCCAAAAATAAACACCAAAACTACAACCAACTGATCTTTGGAAAAACAGAGAAAAAGATACACTGGGAAAAATACACCCTATTCCACAAATGGTACTGAGAACATTGGATAGCTACACGCAGAAAAATGAAACTTGATCTCCTCATGAACCAAAATTAACTAAAGATGGAATAAAGACTTATATGTCAGATTTGAAACCATGCAAATTCTAGAAAAACACCTAGAAAATACTCTTCTGGACATTGGCCTAGGCAAAAAATTTGTGGCCAATGCAATGAAAACAAAAGTAAACAAGAGGGACTTTGACACAGCAAAAGAAATAATCAAAAGAGTAAACAGGCAACTTACAGAATGGGAGAAGACATTAGCAAACTATACACTCAACAGAGGGCTAATACCCTGGTTATACAAATAGTGCAAGCAAATCGGCAAGAAAAAAAGCAAATAAATCAATTTAAAAATGGGCAAACGACATAGACAGACATGTCTCAAAAGACAATATACAAATAGTCCACAAATATGTTTTGAAATGCTCCACATCAGTTACCATCAGGGAAATTTGAATTACAATCACAATAAGATACCACCTTACACCACTCAGAATGTCCATTACCATAAAAATTTTAAATAAACAACAGATGTTAGAGAAGATGTGGTGAAAGGGAAAGCTTATACACTATTAGTGGGAGTATAAATTAGTACAACCTCTATGGAAATTGGTATGAGAATTTCTCAAAGGACTAAAAGTAGATCTACCATTTAATCCAGCAATCTCACTACTTGGTATCCACCCAAATATAGATTTTTTTGTTGTTGTACAAAAAGACACTTTCATGTTTATGGCAACACAATTCACAATTGCAAACATGTGAAATTAACCTAAAGGACCATCAGCTGATCAATGAATAATAAAAATACGGTATATTAGATATTCCTATATCATAGAATACTATTCAGCCATCAAAAAAGGGAAATAATGTCTTTTGCAGCAACTTGGATGCAATTGAAAATGAAAAACCAAACCAATGTCCTCATTTATAAATGAAAGTTAAAAGAACGCACTACAAAACATATAGAATGGCATAATGAACACTGAAGATTCAGAAGGGGAGGCTGGGAAGGAGGGTAGGGCTGCAAAATCACCTATCAGGCAAAATGAACACAGACTTCTTCACTATTAGACAATGGATCCATGTAATGAAAAATCATTTGTCCCTCTTAAAGCTATTAAAATAAAAATAAATTAATTAATAGCTAGAAGAGAATAATTTGGATTATTCTAGCATAAAGAAAAGATCAATATTTAAAGTGACAAAAGTGTTATTCTAGTTAGATATTTATATATTATGTGACTGTTTCAAAATTTCACATGTACCCCTCAAAATATCCATTTATTATGCATCAATAAAAAAGAAAAAACAAAGCAAAAAATAATTTTCCGTATTTTAGAGTCTTCTCTGTTTAAAATTAATATAGCGACTTTCACTTTTCTTTGGTTAATATTAATTTACATATATTTCTCCATACTTTTAATCCATCTGTATCTCTATGTTGAAAGTAAATTTCTTGTAAAAAATCTGATTGGGTCTTTTAAAAAAAAATACATTCTGACAGCTTCACTCTTTTAATAAATTTATTTGGATCATTCACTTTTTTTAAAGGATCACCAATTTTTTAAAAAATGTAGTTGGCTGAATATCTACCATGTTTGCAACTGTTTTCTATGTATTACAGTTGTTTTTTGTCTCTTATTTTATTTTTTATTTCTTATAAAAATAATAGTTCTTTCAAATGATTCAACTTGTTTATTTCTTTCAAATTCTAAGTATTTGGATATTCGTCAGCTTAAGTGAAAGTTTGTTATATTAGCAACTCACCCCAAGTTCTCGGCAGTTAAACACAGAAGGTTATTTATCCTTCACTGAAATTTCTTCATGAGGCTGCAGGATCATCCAAGACACTTGTCTTCTGTGTGTGATTCCTCAATTCAAGCTTCTTCACTCTTGGCTTATCATAATAATCTTAATATATGCATCCGCATTTGCTATGCAAGACAAGAGAAAATGACAAAATTGCACACTGGCTCTTCAGTTTTATTGTTGTTTTGTTTTTAAATTCACAGAAGTGAGAAAAGTCACTGTTACTGACAATTTAGTGTTCAATTGGTAAGTATCCTGACTCCCTTTAACGTCCAAGAGAAAGGAAGTTATGATTGTCTTTTATATAAAGGAATGGCACAAATAATATCTCCTTTACCTCTTAGCCTTTTTATTTTCACCAATTACACTAACAAGGACCATAATACAGTATTAAAATTACTTTCAATAATGTTAATTCTTCATTTCTTCTTTTCTGAGAGCAGGAACACATATTATAATTATGTTTTTTATATTTGCTAGTCAATGCTTTTAAGATTTCAAGAAAATTTACCCTCATCCCCAAGTGCCAAAAATTTTGTTTAAATTAATGTTTATTTAAATTTTTAAATACATTTAATGCAATTATATGATTGTTGATTTTTTTCTTATTCTATTTGTTAATGCAATAAGTTATATTAGCCTATTTTATAATAATAAAACATAAATATAAATCTTATTGGTTCTCTATCCTTAAAATGTAAAAAAAAATAATTAACCAATAAAATACAAACAATAATTTTTGACATATCTGTTTGTGATGTTATCCTGCAGTTTTCTTTATATAAGTTGTCTTGTTTTGAATTTGATAGAAGTTACTCTAGACTCTATTCAGAGATTATTTCATGTGTGTTGGAAATAATTTTTTTTTTTTTTTTGAGCTGGAGTCTCACTCTGTCGCCCAGACTAGAGTACAGTGGCCGCTCTTGACCTCAGCCTCGACCTACTGGGCTCCGGCGATCCTTCCGCCTCAGCTTTACAAGTAATTGGAACTACAGGCGCCGGCTACCATGCCCGGCTAATTTTTTTGTTTTATTGTAGAGAGGAGGTCCTGCCTGCCCAGGCGGGTCTCAAACCCGCGAGCTCAGGCAATTCACTCACCTCAGCCTTCCAAAGGCGCGGGATTACAGGCTGAGCCACCGAGCCCGGCTGGAAATAATTTCAATGGAAATGTTTTGCCTTCTAAGTATAGTCATAGACATCACTTATGAAGCAGCCTTATAATATTGAATTGCAGAATGTCTTAATGTTATTTGGACTATTTAGCTTTGTTTGTTGGTTGATTGGTTTCCTTGTTTTTATTTTAAAAATCTAACCAGAAGATTTTAGTCATTTTAAGGTACCATAAAAGAGTTATTTTCAAGCAAATTCCAGTTCTTTTACTCCAGAAGAAGATTTTAAAACTTAGCATGATTTTTTGCCCTTCCATACTCGCTCTCCTTTTCAAACTTAGTGATAACAAGAGTTATAGTTTCTGACAGTTGTAAAAGATTTATTTTAAGTGTTCTCTTATTTAGGGAACTATATGTTTTGCTTATTTCTTCAGACAACCTTGACTTGTGAACCTCCAGTACTTTACATAGATATATTATTTTTCTCTGACGAAGTTCATCTTCTGTAGTTTTTTCAAAGGTAATCTGCAGTGGACAGAATTTTCAGTACCTAAATTCTAAAATATATTTTTCAACTTCAGAGTTGAATAATTATTCATCTGTTCTAACTGAAACTTTGATTTTCTCAAATATTGCTGAACAGTTCTCTTACACATGATGTTGCTGAAAATATCAGAAAATAATAATAGCAGCAAACTAACGCTGTGTACTATATACCATTCTAATAATTGTACAAATCCTGCCTAATGTACGGATCCTAGCTGCAAAGCAAGGCAAGTGTTATTGCCTTCATTTTACGGACAAGAATACAGGCACACAGAAAAGCTAGTGAATTGTCCAGTAATACACAAGTAGCCAACGGTGGAGGTGGGATCAAATCCAGTTAACTGGCTCAGTCGGTAATGTTGATCACTGGGCTTTGCAGTCTCCCGTATCAAATGTGAGTCCTGCTCATTGTCAGCGTGTGTGTTCTTTCACTGAGAGTTCAGAAACATTTCTTTATAATTGATGTTTATCTGCAATTTGTTTTGGTTCTGAGTTTCCTTTAAATTATTCTGTCTATTGGGAGGCCGAGGTGAGCGGATTGCCTGAGCCCACGGGTTCGAGACCCACCTAGGCTCCTTGGCGAGACCTCATCTCTACAATAAATCAAAAATTACCTGGTCGTGGTAGCACCTGTAGTTCGGCTACTTGGAAGGCTGAGGCGAACAATCGCTGGAGCCCAGCAGGTCTAGGCTGCGGTGGCGGGAGTGGCCACTGCACTCCAGTCTAGGTGACAGAGTGAGACTCTAAATGAAAAAAAAAAAAAGAAAGAAAGAAAAAGAAAAAGGAAAAAAAATTATTCTGTCTAGAAATTGTTCAACCCTTTTAAAACTGCTCTGATTAATTAGATATTGTTTCTTATTCTATTAGTTCTCCAGTATTCAGTCTATTCTTTCTCCTGGAATTCCCTTCTGGCTGGTATAAGTCTTATTCCATATTTTCAGACATTTGACAATTGTGCTACATTCTGAGACAATTACTCAGCTTTAATTTTAGTTTTTCATTCTATTTTATTATAGGAATGTGGGGTACCACTGAGGGTTAACTACATGTGTAGACTGCATGCAGGTGGCGTTTGGGCTTCTAACTGGCTCTCCCTCCCTCTGCTAATGAGCCAAGTGCCTTTGTGTTGTCCCCACCACACCACTACCTTCTTTTCTTCCTCCTTCCCCAGCAGTGACCAGTGACTGCCGATTCCACTCTTGTGCTGATGTGACTAATGTTCAAAGCCCACTTATGAGTGAGAACATGTGGTTACTCAGTTCTTTGTTTCTGTAATAGTTTATTTAGTGTGATGATTTCCAACTCCATCCAATTTGCTGCAAAGTCCATGATTTTGTTCTTTATGGCTGTGTAATACTCCATCATGTATATGTACCACATTTTGTTTATCCAGTTAACTTTCAATGGGCAGTAGTGTTGGTTCCATATTGTTACTATCATGTGTAGATGTCTTTTTTATAGAAGGATTTATGTTCCTCTGGGTATATTCCCAGGGAAGGGATTGCTGGATTGTTTGGAATATCGATTTCTAGTTCTTTTGGGAGTTGCCATATTGCTTTGCATAGAGGTTGGACTAGCTTGCACTCCGACCAACAGGGTAGAAACTTTCCCTTTTCTTTACACCCATGCCAGCATCTGTGGTTTTTTTATTTATTAATTATGGTCATCCTTACTGGAGTTAGGTTATATCTCATTGTAGATTTGATTTGCGTTTCTCTGATAGTGAGGCTGAGCATTTTTTCTGTGCCTGTTATTTATGTTATCTTTTGAGAAACGTCTGTTCATGTCCTTAATTTTTTATTAAGGTTGTTTGTTTTTTTCGGTTTAGTTTGTTTGAGTTTCTTGTAGATCCTGGATGTCAGACCTTTGTCAGATGAATAATTTCCAATTTTTTTTTACCATTATATGGGTTGTCTCTTTACTCTCTTGATGATTTCTTTTACTCTGCAAAAGCTACTCAGCTTTATGAGGTCCCACTTGTCTTTTAGCTTTTATGCCATTCACTTTTGGGGACTTGGTCAAGAATTTCTTGGCTTCTAGGATGTGTATAAGGGTGTTTTCTAGGTTTTCTTCTAGGATTTTTATAATTTGAGGTTTTACATTTAGGTCTTTGATCCATTTTGAGTTAATTTTTGTATATGGATATATGTAGGGATCCAGTTTCGTTCCTCCACTTGTGGTCTTCAAGCTTTCCCAGCACTATTTGCTAAATATGGTCTCCTTTCCTCAGTGATTGTTATTGATGACTTTGTCAAATATGACTTGGTTGAGAGAATCTGCTTTTACTTCCAGAATCTCTGTCCTGTTCCAGTGGTCTCTGTGCCTATTCTTGTACCAATAACAGGCTGTTTGATCACTGTAGTCTTGTAATAAAGTTTAAAATCTGAAAGTGTGACACCTCCCACTTTGTTCCTTTTGCTGAGAATTGTTTCAGCTATTCGTGCTCTTTTCTGCTTCCATATGAATTTCTATATTGTCATTTCCAGATATGAAATTAATGATGTTGGTGATTTGACAGTTATTGCATTAAATCTGTGGCCTTGAATAGGACAGACATCTTGACAATACTGATTCTTTCAATCCATGAACATAGAATGTTTTTTCAGTTGTTTGTGTCATCCCTGATTTCTTTGAGCAGATGCTGGATTTTGTCAAATACATTTTATGCAGCTAATGATTCTGTATTACATCTGTTAGCATGTTGAATTGAATTTATGGTCTTGTGAATGTTGAAGCAGCCATTCATCCCAGGAATGAAGCCCACCTGACCATGGTGGAATATCCTTGAGATGTATTGTTGGATCTGATTTACTAGAATCTTGTTGAGGACTGCTGCATGTATGTTCATCAAAGAGACTGGCCTGTAATTGTATTTCCTAGTTAGGTTTTTGCCAGATTTGTGATAATTATGATCTTAGCTTCATAAAATGAGTTGGGGAGAATTTCAGCATTCTCAATGCCTGGAATACTTTCAATAAGATTGGTATCAGCTCCTCCAAATATATCTTGTAGGATTCAGCTGGGAAGCCATTTATTTGGTCCTTGGCTTTTATTAGTGGTGAGATTTATTATGACTGAGTCCATTTCCTGGGTTGTCATTGGTCTTTTTAGAATTTCTATTTCTTATTGTTTCATTCTTGGGAAGTTGTGTGATGTTGAAATTCTTTCATTTTTTTTAGTTTACTAGTTTATTTGCATACAGGTGTTCATAATAATATCTATATAAAAATAAGAAAGAGGATGCATTCTTAAAATGGGGCAATTAATGTAAACTTAAAACACATAAAACATTGATAGGCATTCTAAATGGATAAACATATATGAAAACAAATGTATGAAAGATGAATTGAAATTATGTTCATTAAATACATATAAGTGAATGGCAATAAAGAAAAGGAAATTAAATCATGCTGAGTAACAAGGGAGAGCAATTGATAATCTGAATTTTGATAATCTAATAAAATAAAAAGTGGAACATTGTGAAATTATGATAAATGAGAATTGAGATCATCCCTGTACTATGATCCTAACTTTGCCCTCCCAATAAGCCAGAAAAGAATGTTTTCATTAGTCTCAGTGTTTAGATTTTAGCAAATCTAACAAAATACAGACAAGATCCTATCAGAGGAAAACATTAAACTCTGATTAAGTAAATAAATGATGAGATAGCCTACATTCATGGATAGAGAGACCTGATATTGTTAAAATGTCAGTTCTTTTGCCTCTTTGATCTGTAAATTCAGTGCAATCTAAAGCAAAATTCCAGAAGTCATTATTTTATTATTACTTTTATTTTAAACATGTGGGGTACAATTCAGGGTAGTACATAAGTGGTCATTGTACAAGTAAACTGTGGGTACTCTTACTGATGTTATATGCCCCTTCTCTCCTGGCAGTATCCAATAACTCCCAATCCTTTTCTTATAGTATTGTATATTGTGATAAATGTTCAGGCTCCACTTATGAGTGAGCACACGTGGTGCTCACATCTTTGTTTCTGTGATAGATCACTGAGTATTATAGACTTTAAATCCATCCAAGTTATTTTGTGGATAGCAATACACTAATTCAAAAGCCCTTATAAAAAGAAAAAAATACAGAATGGCAAACACAATATTGAAAAACAATAGTTAGAAAAATAAAATGATCCTACTTCAAGACTTATTCTAAAGCAGCAGTAATCATGAAAGTATGGTACTGGTGAAAAATTAAATAAATCAATAAGCAGAATAAGGAGC
This sequence comes from Cephalopachus bancanus, assembly GCA_027257055.1. Taxonomy (NCBI): domain Eukaryota; kingdom Metazoa; phylum Chordata; class Mammalia; order Primates; family Tarsiidae; genus Cephalopachus; species Cephalopachus bancanus. The sequence continues at coordinate 301,967 of JAPVLO010000443.1, read as the reverse complement.
CAAAAATAGACCTCCATAAATGGAGTCAACTGTCAAATGATTTTTGACAAAGCAGCAAAGACAGTTGAATAGAGAGTGTTTTCAACAAATGGTGCTGTAACAATGGAACGTCCACAGGAGAAGTCAAAAAAAAGAATCTATACACTGACCTCATTCCTTTCCTGAAGAATAGTCTTAAATGAATAATAGACTTAAATGTAAAATGCAAAACCATAACACTTCTAAAAAGATAACAAATAAAAAAAATAAAAGTTTGCCCGGGTTTGCAAAGAGTTTTTAAATACAAAAAACATTATTTAATAATTGATACAGTGAACTTTATTATCATTAAAAACTTTTTCCTTGTGAAAGACATTCTTAAAAGCATGAAAAGGCAAGTCACAGGATTGTAGAAAATATTTGCAAAACACATATTAAAGGACTTGTGTGCAAAACATGCAAAGATCTCTTAAAACTCAAAAGAAAAGAAAACAAACCTATGAAAAAGTGAGCAAAAGATCTTAACATTCTTCTTACCAAAAAAAAACCAAAAAACGTTTGGATGAAAAATAAGTATGCAAAAAGATGCTTAACATAATATATACTTTGGAAATTACAAATTTAAATAACAAAGAGATATCACTACACATTTATTAGAATGTTGAAAGCTAGTATGCTGACACTAAACGGGAACAAAGTCATGGAACAACAAAAAGTCTTATTTATTGCTGGTGGGATAACAAAAAAGGCAAAACCACTTTAGAAGATAGTTTGGCAATTTCTTACAAATTTAAACTAAGTCTTACTGTGAGACCAAGCATAGTGCTTATTGGTATTTACCTGAATGAGTTTATGATGTATGTCGACACAAAACATGCACAAAAATATTTATAGCTGCTTTATTCATCATTGCCAAAAGCTAGAAACACCCTGTATGTCTCTCAATGGGTGATTAGATAAGCATACTGTGGTGCAGCCATACAATGAAATATTCCTCACCAATACAAGAAAGTGAATTATCAAGTCATGAAAAGACATGGGGATATCGTAAATGCATACTATTATGTGAAAAAAAAGCAGTCTGAAAAATTTACATACTGTATAATTCCAACTATAAGACTTTCTAGATAAAGCAAAACAATAGAAATAACTCCTGGTACTTGATTGTCAGGGCCTCTGAGGGTGAGTGGCAAGGGCGAATAGACTGAACACAAGGAATTTTCAGGGCAGTGAAATTATCATCATTCTGTAATGTTTGATATAAACATTTGTCAAAACCCAAAAACTTTGCCACACAAGGTGCCTATTTTAACATGAACTGTGGATTCCAGTTTTAGAAATGATGTACAAATATAAGGTTGTGAATGTTGACAAGGTGCTACTACATGAATGCAAGATGTTAATAGGAGAAACCATGGGGAGAGAGGGAGGCATATGGTGACTTTTCGTACTTTCTGCTCAATTTTCTGCAAAACTGAAACTGCTAGGGGAAAAAAGCATATGTTTTTTTAATTAGGATGAAGAAATTGAGCCATGATGTGATTATTTAACTCCCTGAAGGCAATGTAACAAGTGTAACAAGCTGTGAGAAGGCTACAACCCTGTTTGTTTGTTTGTTTGTTTTTAATGTTCCATTAACTAATGGCTAACAACAATGCCCAGGACTGATTTTACTGTACTAGAGCTAAATAGTTTCATCTTGCTCTTTGTCCTCAATTGTTCTTGGTTCCCATTTCTGTCCTGTTTTTAGGGCATATCATCACATTGCATGCACTCCGATGATCCATTTCATTGTATTTTTAAAAATGGATCCCTGTTTGATAGCAAGTCAAACATATAAATTATTTCAATTCTAGAGCCCTACATTTCCTTTCGCAATGTTCCTAGTGGTCCAAAACTATTTCTCGAAAGATATACACTTGTAAGAAGGCTCTCTCACTTAACACAATCTGTTTGCTCTAATCTCCATTCGTTGCTGGGTCTAATAGACTTGTTTCTATGTTTGCCTCAACTGTCTGCAATACAAAGTATTCTGAAACTGTATAACAATATATAATTTGGGATCCATTTAATTCAATTAATGTTTGAGTAAAAATCCCTTCCACTCTGTACACATACACACAGGCACACATAGACACAAAGACAGGTAATAGAGATGGAGAAAGAAGAAGAAACAGCAAGAGAGAGAGAGAGAGAATGTTGTTATACTACTTCACTGTATAAAATTTGCCTGTCTTTGAGAGCCTACATATTGTGTGTGCCAGGCAGTTCTAAGTAGTAAAAACATTCTTTAGGATGCAAATAATGGAATGGTAGAGGTATGCAACATGGAGGTGATTATTACAGGGCTGGTGCAGCATAGATTATCACAGGAGAAGCCGAAAAAGCACTGGAAGGCATGTGTTGAACTATGGTGTTGGTGAAATGTAGCAGAAACAACTAGGTAAAGGAAAATCCCAGGAGCATGAAGATTCTGTGACATCATTTTAGATTCACTTTAAACTAAAGACTTGAGGATCATCAGATTCTTTCTCCAGAGTGAATACGATAGTCTTTGAAAGAAAAGTTGCGCTGCTTTGAATGCTCTCTAACATAATAAAACAAAGAAAGCAGATTTTAACATCTTACTATCTATATATAAACTTTAAGAAAATCTAACAAACATTGACGTTTTAATTTTAAAGAGAGATTTTATAAAAATGAATCTTCAATAATTTACACTAAGATGACTGAATACTGTCAATTATCTTTCATGACAAGTTCACAAATGACAACATTTGAAAACATTCAGACATAATTTCTTGTGAAAAAAAGTTTAAATTTAGAAACAAGGAAATAATAAGATGGTCTGGAGTAGAGTTTTTCTCATGCTTTTGTCTGTGTTCACACTTAACTTTTACTGAATTTTTCAGAGAATGAAACTATGAATGATAAAATTCAAATCCATAATCATAAGACACAATCTTTAAAAGAAAACATTTTTAAAGTGCATTGATTTTTTACTACTGTTCAATAGTTTTCTAATACCCATTCTGATGTGCAGCAAATATGTGACAATTGAATAAATGAATACAATCTATTTGTATGTCTGTGAAAGCTTACATAGAATGCCCTAATATATGATAGTAAATGTATTGAACAAACCTCAGTGTTGTCAGCGATTTGTTTCTGTAGTAGTATCCACAGATATATACTGAAGGTATGACATTCTACTCTCTTACCTGTTTGTATGGCCTCATCTACACATTTACCCTCAGTAGTTTGAAAACAAAGAAAACAAAATATTCTTCTGCCGTTCAAGAAACAGAACATACAAATAATTGGATCATACATATTTACATGTATCTTATGAAAAAAGAGTAGTTTAGAGACCAGAGAAAGAATAGTATATAATTTAACTGATAAATGTTAAAAGAAAAATACTGGGCCAGTTAGAAGTAAGAATATTGTCAGCTTGGAAAACAAAACAATTGCCATAAAGGCAATCCACATAAGCACCTTCTTGGGAAGATGCTGGTTGTGAAAATTATATACAAATATTTCTTCTGCTTCATTATTTCTGTTGAGAAGATACTTGCCACAAATTTTCATAATGTGATGTTATAAATCTTTAAATTATGCAGAAATCACCATTCATGCTTAGAATTCAGACTTACCAAACAAACTCATGACTATCTCTGTGTATTTTATTTACAAGGAGAGACTGTATCTTTCCAATTTAAACTTTCTAATTTTTAATTCAAAAACCTAATACATTGACATACAAGTTGATGTAATCTTATTAAATAGAAGTCTCAGCATCATGAACCATGAATTCTCTGGAATGCAAAGGATTCACTTAAGATACTTTTATGAGATATGTTGCCTGATGGAGTTACTCCTAATAACTCATCTAAATCATTCTACCTCCAATTTCTACATTTGCCATTGAGTGCTTCCATATTTGATGGATTAGTTGGAATAAGCAGGTCATTGTAGACAATTACATGAAGAATTCTTTCAAATAAATTGAACTCAACTGTACCTCCATGAGTAAAATGCATCAATCAACTGAACTAACCATGGAATATATTTCATCAAGTTCTAATAAAATCACTAGAATATCAGATGAAGCATGAAAAATGTAGCCCCTAATCCCTTCAAGTTAACTAATATAAAATCCCACATAGAGATTTCATCAATTATGCCTACAGAGACTGGGCTGGAGAATATTAAATCTAATGTTATTCTCTAGATTGTATGTCTTGTTGACACACTTGGAAAATGTGGTTTTTTTTAATATTAATAATTCCCTCAAATATTTGCTCTTTCGAGAACTTATATAATTTTCGTGGGTCTTATCAGACTATTCAGAGAGAAAAAATATATTAAGATTAAAGATATGCTGAAAGTAATAGCAATTTCATGAATCTGATTTCAAAATCTCATAAAATCCTGGAAATTATACCCTTAGTTTTGCCATATCACTTATATGTAGCTCTGTTATTTTGAATGAAAGTTGTACCATCTCACTAATTGCATTTTTAACATTTACAGTTCCAAGTAGTAAATATGCATTTTTAGACAGCTTCATTAGTATTAAATATACCTCTGAAATATTACAATTTTGTATTTTCTGGAATTCATCTGTACACTTTAGACATTGAAATGCAAAACTATGGTTGCATCTGGAGGACAACAGCATGCATGAGAAGAGAACTATGACGACTTGTGAAGTTGATTATTTTTGTGGTTCAGCAGTCACAGTCACAACTTATTCTTTTTTCCACTGGCCAGGACCCTTTGCCTTCTATTTGAGACAACATAACCAGGTCACTTGGTATGAACACTTTATCCATACTTGTAAACATATGCCATAAACTACTTTAGACAATGATAGCATGGTGGCATCCTTCCTGTTCTTTTTATAAACTAACATTTACAAAGAATAATATTTTTCATTATGTGCTATGATAGAGGAGGGAAATACCAAAGTGCTAAGACCGCCATTTCTCCTTCCATGGAGATTGAGAGTATGGTGGAGTAGGCCGCCATTCCTCACAAAAGCAAGAGCAATAGTAGAGAGTTTGTCTCGAATAAAGGCAAACTCTCCAAGAATGAAATTGTGGCAAAATTATTGGTTATACTCTACCTAGAAATAAAGAAGCAAAAGCTATTAAGTAAAAAAAAAAAAAGCCCTTTCAGATTCATATTCCAAGGTGAAAATTTCCTTCATATAATCAAAAATATTACTTCTGACTTAAAATGCAAAAACAAGGCAAAGAAAAGCAGATAAGCAGCTGGGCTCAGTGGCTCAGCCTGTAATCCCGTGCCTTTGGGAGACTGAGGTGAGTGGATTGCCTGAGCCCACGAGTTCGAGACTCGCCTGGGCAGCGAGACCTCATCTCTACAATAAATCAAAAAATCAGCCAGGCATGGTAGCACATGCCTGTAATTCCGGCTACTTGGAAGGCTGAGGTGGAAGGATCACCGGAACCCAGCGGGTCGAGGCTGCGGTGGCCGGAAGCGGCCACTGCACTCCAGTCTGGGCAACAGAGTGAGACTCCAACTCAAAAAAAAAAAAAAAAAACAGAAAAGTAGATAAGCTTTCATGGAAACCAATTCAGTGAAATAAAGAGTAAAATGGAAACTATAAAGAAAACATAAATTCTAAATGATAATGAATGATGGCTGTTATCTGAGTAAAGAGAAAACAGATCATTGGAAAGAAAGATAAATGAGGGAAAACAAGTGTGCTCTCAAGGTTTTATAGACTTAAAAACTATCTCATCAGCCGGGCTTGGTGGCTCAGCCTGTAATCCTGCACCTTGGGAGGCTGAGGTGAGTGAATTGCCTGAGTCCGCAGGTTCAAGATCTGCCTGAGCAACTTGGTGAGACCTCATCTCTACAACAAATCAAAAAATTAGCCAGGTATGGTAGCGTGCATTTGTAGTTCCAGCTACTTGGAAGGCTGAGGCAGAAGGATCACCGGAACCCAGCAGGTTGAGGCTGTGGTGGCCAGGAGCGGCCACTGCACTCCAGTCTGGGCAACAGAGTGAGACTCCAACTCAGAAAAAAAAAATTATCTCATCTAATAACACCCAAATTACTAAACAAAAATCAAACATATTGAATTTTCAGTTTACTGAAAAAAAGGAAGCTTCATACACATTCAGGCATAAATAAATAAATGCATGTAAAAAAGAAAAAAATTTCAATTTTGACACAAATTACTGTGTAATAATGAAATAACATATACAGAGTTTTTTGTAGTGTAGGTTATTACTGAATGTTTCCATGACAAGTCAAGTTACTGACTACAAGTAAAAAAAATAGAAAGAAAAACTGTATGCTTCTGTTCTTAGAAAAAATTATTCTCACATGCCAACATACATATCTGAACTTGCACTGTAGCTGACTAATAGATGAGTCAGACATGAACTCACAAAAAGGGAAGATGTGGTAAAGAAATTATCAGTCATGAGATCCATCAGATAACCAAAGTTACCTACATCTGAGCAAGCACTTAATATATGTTTACAACAGTGTAAGAGTCAGAAATCACTTAATATTTGTAAAAAAAAAGTGGCAACATTAAATATAGATTTTAAAACTATGCTGTATATTTAAAAATTAGTATGGTGTAAGAAAGAAAGAAGGAAGTAAAAGTAAGTTAAGACTTTATTTTATACATGTGGTTTTAGTAGATACTCTTTTCTTCTACAAACTTATAATCTCAATATGTATATTGTGCTGTGTGGTTAAAGAAAACTATACATGTTAGAAAGAATGGATCTATTATGACAATGAAAGCCTGTAGGCTGCAGTTCTCCCAGTGAGACTCACTGACTTGTCACTGAAACTAGCATCTCCGAGTATGATCAACTCCAAACACATCCAAGTGACTGCGAAGTCATATATTTGTCCTTCTTTATGATTGCATAACATTCCATTGTGTAAATGTACCACATTTTCTTTATCCAGTCCAGCTTCGATGGGCAGCATGGTTGGTTCTGTGTTTTTGCTATTGTGAAAAGAGCTGTAAGAAACAAAAAAGAGGACTTCCGGCAAGATGGTGACAGGGCAGCTTGGTCTATGAGACCCTCCACAAAGGAGAACACAAAAAGACTCTGGCTCTCTCCCTGGGGGCTGCAGATCCCATCGTTGGCAGTCTGCTCTTCACACTGAGCTCGGCTGTCACCACCGCTGAAGCATAATGGTGGTCTGGGCGGCCACTGCAGCCACCACCGCAGCCGCCACTGCCACCACCACCGTGGCAGCCATCGCACATTGCACCACCCATGCCTGAGGCAACCCACGACTTCAGACTGTGAAGCCCCTGCAAGCAAAATCTGCTGAGATCACTGCCACTACTACTGCCACCATGACGTCCTGCCAGGCTGTGGAGCTCCTCCCAGTGCCATGAGGCAGTGGCTCCCATTGCCAGATCCCTACCATCTAAGGTGAGCAGCTGAGATAAAGACCATCTGGAGTGGTGAGATAGAACCACCTGTGGCAATTCAAGGTAACAAAACCAAAATGGGAAAAACAGAAGCTTGATAAATAGACACAGGCCAGATCTGAGTGGTGAACTGGGCAGTGGTGAACTGAGTGGTGATCTGAACTGTTCTTCACAGCAGGCCAGGGGCAACTGACCCTAACTGTGAACAAATTTACCAGCCTGAGAAGACAGCCAGAAATCAGAACTGAAAGGACATTGGACTTAAATGAAAAGTCTCAGAGTGTGCTTGATTGGTTCTGTTAGTTTAATGACTTGATTCTATTCCTACTATTTGACCTTCCTTTTTTCTTTTCTTCTGTCTGTAAACCTATCCTTGTGTGGAAGAATAGCACATCAATAAGGAAGTTGGTTAGCTTGTATGTTAGCATCATTGCCTGTTTTAGGATTTTTTGTATGTGAGTTGATTAGTTTGTAGCTGTGGTTTATTGTTTTTATCTGTTTCAGTTTTTGTCTCTTTCTCCATTTGTTGGCACACTCATCTGTTTTCCCCCTTATTCCTCTCTGTCTCTCCACCCCCTCTTCCCCCACTGTCTGCTCCATTCTCTTCCCTCTGTAAACCTCATTTTATTTCAGGGAGTAAAACCACAACCCCACTGCATGGACAGATTCCAAGGCAGTGGGAAGTGGGTTTCAGATTATCCATACACCTGTCGGTAGATAGCAGGATATTCAGATAGATTTTGAATCACAGCTCCCCACTTAAGTAAATCTCAAAACTGTAAAAAGGACCACCCCCAACCTACAGTCTAACTCCAGAATTGAACCAAGTAAGATGATATATATAAAGAAGAATAGGAGATTGAACAAACAGAAGTAAAAGCAACCCCTCCACCCCCGAATAACAAAATTAAAGAAGACACTGAAGTGGAGGGAAGGAAAAAGTAGGGAGGAAAAAACTGCACAGATGAAGAAAAAACAAAAGAAGAATATAGGTCTCACACAGACACCTAGGAGGTCGGACAATGAGAAAACAGACTTTGGAACACAAACAATGAAGTGCACCAAGAATGACTGGTGACATGTTACAAACTCAGACATCAAGACATTAATAGACAGAACAAAAAAAATTGAGGAGAGACAAGAGGAAAATAGGAAGGAGCTGATGTCAGAAATAACAGCAGTAAAGAATACCATGATGGAAATAAATAACAAACTAATAAGCATGAAAAGCAAAATTAGCCAAGCAAAAGAAAGAATCTCAGAACTCGAAGACCAAAACACAGAACTAACCCAAACTGTCAAAAACATAGAAAAGAAGCTTAAAAAGACAGAACAAAACCTTCAAGAGATGAATGATTACTTCAAGAGTAAAAACCTAAGAGAAATTGGCCTTCCTGAGGCAGAGAGAGAAACAGAGGCCACACTGGAACAAAAATTTCATGAAATAATTCAAGAAAACTTCCCTCATCTCATCAATGATGCCAAAATTCAAACACAAAAGATTCAGAGAACCCCTGCAAGACAACAAATGAGAAGACCAACTCCCAGACACATAATAATTTGCATAAACAAAGTGGATATAAAATAAAAAATCCTAAAGGCAGCAAGAGAAAATGGTCAGACTACCTACCAGGGAAGACCAATTAGAATAGCAGCAGATTTATCTACAGAAACTCTCCAGGCTAGGAGAGCTTGGAGCCCTATCTTCAAAGTTCTAAAAGATAAACAATTTCAACTGAGAATAACCTACCCAGCCAAGCTAAGCTTCATCAGTGAGAGAGAATCGAAATCTTTCCCAGATATCTAATCCCTAACAACCTACGCTGCCACCAGACCACCTCTACAAGAAACACTTAAGAAAGTATGGAACACAGAAGAAAAGGAAAAAAGAACAACAATGTTCTTCACAACAGTACAGGCAAAAGATTAAAAACATACATGAACCAACTCTAAAATCAAAAGAAAGACAACACACAAACAGGAAGAACAACAACAACTCTGTAAGAACATCGATAGGGATCAACTCTCACATTTCAATAATTAGCTTGAATGGGAATGGACTAAATGCACCACTGAAAAGATATAGAATGGCAAAATGGATTAAATATCACCAGGCAACAATCTATTGCCTTCAAGAGACTCACCTCACTTGAAAGCACACTCACAGACTCAAAGTAAGAGGATGGGAAACAAATTTTCAGGTGAATGGAACACAAAAGAAAGGAGGAGTCGTGATATTAATCTCAGACAAAATACCCATTAAGCTATCAAAAATTTATAAAGATACAGAAGGCCACTACATAATGATAAAAGGTTCAATCCATCAACAAGAAATATCCATCCTAAACATATATGCACCCAACATAGGAGCACCAACTTTCATAAAGCAGCTTCTAGGTAAACTTAAAAAAAGATATCGACTCCAACACTATCATAGCTGGAAACTTCAATACCCCACTCGCAACCCTAGACAGAACATTAGGACAAAAAATCAGGAACGAGATCCGAAACCACAATGTGACTCTTGACCAAATGGACTTAATTGATACCTACAGAACACTCCATCCAAAGACCACAGAATATACATTCTACTCATCACCACAAGTTCGACCACATACTTGGCCATAAACCAAGCATAAGCAAATTTAAAAAGATCGAAATTTTGCCATGCACCTGCTCGGATCACAGCGGAATAAAAATAAACATCAGCACCAACAAGTTTCCCCCAAAACCTACAAAGGCATGGACACTAAACAGCATGATGCTAGACAACTCCTAGGCCAATGATGAAATCAAAACAGAGATTAAAAGATACCTGGAAACAAATGAAAATGAAGAAACATCTTACCAAAATCTCTGGGATGCCATGAAAGCTATAGTAAGAGGGTAATTCATATCTCTACAGAAACACATGAAGAAAATGCAAGGATCACAAATTAACAGCCTAACAAGTCACCTAAGGAGGCTGGAAAAGCAAGACCACCAAAACCCTAACTTCAGCAGAAGAATCCAGATCACCAAAATAAAGGCCCAAATCCAGGACATAGAAGACAATAAGATTATACAAAAAATCAATGAAACAAAAAGCTTGTTCTTTGAAAGGATAAACAAGATTGATGGTCCCCTAGCTAAACTGACCAAGAAAAGAGAGAAAAAGCCCAAATAAACACAATTAGAAACACAAAAGATGAAGTCACATCTGACCCTGAAGAAATTCAAAAGATCATTAGAGATTACTATGTAAACCTGTATGGAAACAAGCTTGAAAACCTTAAGGAAATGGAGGATTTCCTGACATCAGACAACCTGCCTAGGTTGAAACAAGAAGAAATCGAGACCTAAATAGACCAATAACAATCAAGGAAATTGATTATGTAACAAGAAAACTACCTATCATAAAAAGCCCTCAACCAGATGGCTTTCCAGCAGAATTCTACCAAACATTTAAGGAGGATCTGATACCAATCCTACTGAAAGTATTCCAGGTGATTGAGAAAGATGGAACTCTCCCCAAATCATTTATGAAGCTAACATCACATTGATACCCAAGTCAGGTAAAGATCCAGCAAAGAAAGAGAACTACAGGCCAATATCTTTGATGAACATAGATGCTAAAATTCTCAACAAGATCCTAGCAAACTGATTCAACAACACATCTCAAAAATCCTCCATCATGACCAAGTAGGCTTCATCCCAGGGACGTAAGCCTGGTTCAACATTTGCAAGACAATAAATGTAATTAAATACATAAACAAGCTGGGCTCGGTGGCTGAGCCTGTAATCTCGCGCCTTTGGGAGGCTGAGGTGAGTGGATTGCCTGAGCCCACAGGTTCGAGACCCGCCTGGGCAGCGAGACCTCATCTCTACAATAAATCAAAAAAAATATCAGCTGGGCATGGTAGCACATGCCTGTAATTTCGGCTACTTGGAAGGCTTTAGGCGGAAGGATTGCCAGAGTCCAGTAGGTCGAGGCTACAGTGGCCGGGAGCGGCCACTGCACTCCAGTCTGGGCGAGTGAGACTCCAACTCAAAAAAAAGAGAAAAATACATAAACAGATGTCAGAACAAAAACCACATGATTACATCATTAGATGCAGAAAAAGCTTCTGATAAAATCCAGCACCCTTTCTTGAAAAAAACCCTTGAACATCTAGGCATACATGGAACATACCTCAAAATAGTAAAAGCCATCTACGAGAAACCTACAGCTAGCGTACTCCTAAACAAATAAACATTGAAACCATTTCCCCTGAAAACTGGAACAAGACAAGGATGCCCACTCTCTCCCCTCCTGTTCAATATAGTATTAGAAATCCTGGCTGGGCAATCAGAAAAGAGAAGGCAATCAGGGGTATCCAAATAGGAAAAGAGGAAGTCAAGTTATCTCTCTTTGCAGATGACATGATCATGTACCTTGAAAACCCAAGAGAATCTGTCAAAAGCTTCCCTGCACTGATAAAGGACTTTGGCAAAGTCTCAGGCTATAAAATAAATGTGCAAAAGACAATCGCATTTCTTTACACCAATAACAAACAGAAACCCAAATAAAAATCACAGTCCCATTCACAATAGCCACACAAAAAATGAATACCTTGGCATCTTCCCAACCAGGACGTGAAAGACCTTTACAATGAAAACTACAAAATACTGCTCAAAGAAATCAAAGACGACACAAACAAGTGGAAAAATATCCCATGCTCATGGATTGGAACAATCAACATTGTGTAGATGACCATCTTACCTAAGGCAATCTACAGATTTAATGCAATACCCATCAAATTGCCAACAACATTCTTCTCAGAGCTAGAAAAAACAATACAGGAATTCATATGGAAACACAAACGACCAAGAATAGCAATATCAATCCTCAGCAAAAAAAAAAAAAAAAAAAAAAAAAAAAAAGCAGGTGGTATCACATTACTAGACTTCAAACTTTACTATAAAGCTGCAATCATCAAAACAGCTTGGTATTGGTACAGGAACAGGCATATAGACCAATGGAATAGAACTGAGATTCCAGAAGCAAAACCTAAATTTCCCAATCAACTCATCTTCGACAAGCCTCCACCACCTACCACTAGAGAGAGGAGAACCTATTCAGTAAATGGTACTGGGGAAACCTATTCAGTAAATGGTACTGGGGAAACTGACCACCTGCAGAAGACTCAAACGAGACCCCTATCTATCCCCATACACAAAAATTAACTCTAAATGGATCAGAGACCTAAATGTAAAATCTCAAACCATAAGAACCCTAGAAAATGCAATACACACCCTTATGGAAATTGAAACTGGTATACAATTCCTGAACAAAACCTAAAACACATGGGCCATAAAAGATAAGATAGAAAAGTGGGACCTCATTAAACTGACATCCAATTCCTGAACAAAACCTGAAACCCACAGGTCATAAGAGAGAAGATAGATAAGTGGGACCTTATTAAACTGACAAGCTTCTGCAAAGCCAAAGAAACCATCAAGAGAGCAGGAAGACAGTCCACAGAGTGGGAAAAAGTATTTGCCAACTCCATGTCTGACAAAGGCCTAATATCTTGGATCTACAAGGAACTCAAATGTGCTGAAAAGAAAAAAACAAGCAACCCCATTACAAAGTGGGCAAAATATATGAACAGACACTTCACAAAAGAAGACATACAAGCGGTCAACAGACACATGAAGAAATGTTCAACCTCATTAATCATCAAGGAGATGCAAGTTAAAACCACACTGAGATATCACCTAACTCCAGTCAGAATGGCAATTATCAATAACTCAAAAAATAACAGATGCTGGAGAGGGTGTGACGAAAAGGGAACACTTCTACACTGTTGGTGGGAGTTAAACTAGTGCAACCTCTGTGGAAAGCATTGTGGCAATTCCTAAAAGCTCTAAATATCGACCTCCCATATGACCCCGCAATCTCCCTACTGAGAATATACTCTGAAGAACTCAGATCACGCTGTAAAAAAGACACCTGCACACGTATGTTTATCGTAGCATTGTTCACAATAGCAAGAACCTGGAACCAACCATGCTGTGCATCAAAAGAGAAATAGATTTTAAAAATGTGATACATATAGGCGATGGAATACTATGCAGCCACAAAAAAAGAAAAAAATCATGAATTTTGCAGCAACCTGGATGGAACTAGAGTCTATAATACTGAATGATCTTTCATAGCAACAAAGATCTGAGTATAACTCATAAGAGGACCTTGAACATCTATTGTAATACTATAAGAAAAGGATCAACAGTGGTGGGAATCTATGGGGGGACAGGGAGGGAAAGGGTGGTGGGATTAATTAATATCTTTCTGGGGGCGGGGGGACACCCCTTATCAACAAGGGTGCCTGAACGATGCATATTTGTGTACCTAACCCTTAACTGTACGCCACAATTTTAAAATTAAAAAATGTTTAATATTAAAAAATGAAAGAAAGAAGAGAGTACCATATTCTCACTCATAAAGGATCTTGAACAATTATTTTAATACTATAAGAAAGGAATTGGCAGTAGCGGGAAAACTGTCGGATGGGGGTGGGATTGGCAGTTGAGGGAAACTTCTAGGGGAGGGAGGGGCATACCTCATCAACAAGGGTGCCTGCATAATCAATGTTTGTATACTTAATCTTGAATTGTACCCCACATCTTTATAATAAATAATAAATAAATAAATAACTCAGAAACAAAAAGTCAAAAGAAGAAAAAAGAAACTAGCATCTCCTTATAAACTTCCCTGATGAGCCGGAGTCCTATTCAGCCTTTCTGTTTCCAGTTACCCAAACCCATAGCCGCTCCCTGCTTCCCCTTAGAGGTCCTCATTCAGCTTTGGCGAGTAAGAACCGATCACCGTACACATGGCACTTCAAGCATCAGTTGGTGGGAGCAGAGCAATGTCCAAGGTTTAGTTCCCTCACATGGGGTCTTCTGCATTCTAACTGCATGCCGCCTTCTCACAGTTCAAGTTAAGCACCGTGGCCCAACTGAAATGTACACTTTCCTCACTTTTCTGTTTATCTAAATAGGCCGTGGCTGGCATCAGTTCCTCACTTTATCCAAGTCACCATCTGAAACAGAAAGATGGAAGACATAGAAGTGTATCCAGAGTGCACAAAAGTCATCTAAGCTATGAGGCCATTGACTTCACAGTTGTTTCCACTGACATCCCGACATGCTGGTTTTAATTGGGAGTCGTTGTTAGAGTTCATTAAAATTTTCACAGGTATTTACCGGGAGCAGGCCAAACTAATTTTTTGTGTCACTGTAGTCTCTGTGATAAGTTGCCTCCAGTTTTCCATGGCTTTTGATTTCCATTTCCTTATATAGTACTTTTTCACAACTTCTGTTCAGCAGGAGATGCAGCCACCCCTTTCTCTGCAGTGCCCGGCAGCAAGAGAAGAGGCAGTGTTAAAGACAGCTTCAGACATAGCACAAAGCAGTGAGGGGGAGACTCTGTCAGATCTGGATGTAAAGATTTAGCCTCTTATTACCCTGTAATTTCCGACAAGTTACTCAAACACTTTGCGTTCAGTAACCTCGTCAATGAAATGTAAATAGAGTTTACAGAAGATGCTGTGAATATCTCATCCATATCACCCTGGACAGAGCCCCGAGTCATTTCAGACTGTTTGCATTCATGCCCCTGGCCCTCTGTGCTTCACAGTCAAAGGACTTTCCGTGACTGCAGAGCCGCTCAGCCCTTGTGCAGGATGGGCTGAAAGTGCCCACCAGCAAACAGCTCCCATCTTCTGAGATGAGGTCCTGGTGCATTAACTCTTGGGTGTTAACAGCCTGCCTTCTATGAGTACTGAACAGCTTTGCAGCCACAGAAAATCCTCTGACTGAGAAACATAGAGAGCTGGATATCTGTTTGCTGGAGCCAGTACCTCAGTTTACTTGCTGGCGATAGTCTAAAGATTTTTCTTGTGGTTTTTCAGCAGGCTTCAAATAAAATCTAACCACAGGTTTTTATGATGGCAACTCACTCAGTGCTACACGATTTATTGGCTTTTCACCCTTCCTGGTCCTTCTTCCACATGCTATCACAGAGCTTCCAGGGACCACTTTCACATCAACTGCTTTTCTTAAGTCCCTGGCTCAGTTCTTGCCTGGCCTAGGGGGAATCACAACTAATGTAGCACAGGAGGGTGAAATTACTACTCATGATGATTAAATAAACAGAGCATCTATAAAATATGCTGCACAAAATCTGGTACAAAATAGAGCTTTGATGAATAAAATCTCCTTTCTTTCTTACTAGTGTTGTGTTAGACACCCTTCTTATCCTGTCAGAGTTATAACCCACATGAAAAGGTAAATAAACCAAAAATTGGAGATAAAAAGTAAGCTGTATTCCTGTTAGAGATGTTGTAAATGTGGTTTAGGTCTGTAGTCACAATTTGATTTCAAAACCAGAAACGTAGAATTAGAACCACTTACGCACCTTAACATAGGGGCACTGAAAATGGAAAGGTCTCAAATACAGGGCCCAAGTTTATGAATTCAAGTGCAGACTAATGCAGAAGAAAAAGAAAGGAACAAAGCTTGTCTTCCCAATTCTTTCTCAACAAGTTGTAGATGATAAGAGTCTGATTTCTTACTGTCAGAGAAAGAGGTTATGAATAAGCCGGAGGGAAGCTTAGAATATACCCTGTAATGCTAGATTAAGGTAGGCAGTATCAGAACAGATTCATATTTATTTGAGTGAAGAGGTGATGCATAAGTAAATAAATGGATGAATAATATGTCGGTAGATAGATGATAGCTATATAGATATAGAGTAATAAATACAGTCATGTATATCTACATTTTTTTAGTATAAGCACAAATATCTATAGTTGTGTCCACAGTGCCCATATTTCCTTTGAGAATATCATCATCCGACAGAAGAAACCAAAGCTTGCTAGAAGTGCTTGATTCCAGGCCAGGAGAAGGAAAATGCAAGATGAGGCAGACCACCTAACGGTGCCATAAAAGAGTGAAGCACTTACAAGATAAATCAGTAGAAGAGGAGGACATGCCGAAAAGACACAGATGCCGATGTGAAAGAGCTCTCGATGGCCAATGCAGGAACAAGGGGAGTAACAAAGAAGTCATGATAATCGCGTATGAGATATCAAGGAACAAAACTAAGCACCTTCGAGTCTATGTTAACATATGTAAATAATTAAATATATAAATGAAAGAGGATAAGGGACAAGTATCCTTAGAGAACAGTTCCAAATAATAAATAAGAATAAGAGGAAGAGACATTCACATTATAATATCATAGCAATAATTGCCACAGACCACATCCATGGAGAATGTCAACATTAGTGGGCAAAATTTTAAAGAAAGACAAATATTTGCATAGCCTAAAAATATGTGTTATTTCCTGGAGTGATTTTGGCATGTAGCTTCAAGTTTCTTGATGACTGGACTTAGTGACTTGCTCCTAACAGAGTGTGGAATGGAAAGAAATAATACCCAGACAATGGAGAAAGAATCAGGCAAGATCCATCCTAATCGAGTGATAAAGGTTAAAATTCATATACCCCAGATATAATGGGATGAGAAAAACACTTCACCTTTGTATTATTTAAAAAAAAAACCCACTCCATGATAAGCCATTAAGCAAATTCAAATTGAGGGACATTCTGCAAAACACTCGCACAGAACTCTTCAAAGCTGTCCCAGTATGGAAAAAAAAGACCTGGAGACTCGTGAATAGCAGACTAAGTTTTTTTTTTTAGTTGGAGTCTCACTTTGTCGCCCAGACTGGAGTGCAGTGGCAGCTCCTGGTCACCGCAGCCTTGACCCGCTGGGCTCCGGCGATCCTTCCATCTCAGACTTCTGAGTAGCTGGAATTACACGCGCACGCTACTACACCCGGCTGATTTTTTGATTTATTGTATAGATGAGGTCTCGCTGCCCAGGCAGGTCTCGAACCCGTGGGCTCAGGCAATTCACTCACCTCAGCCTCCCAAAGGCGCGGGATTACAGGCTAAGCCACCGAGCCCGGCTACAGACTAAGTTTTGATGCACTGTGGACTCCTGCACTGGTCATGCAACAGAAAAAGGGCATCTGTGGAAAACTGCTGCAATCCAAACATTGTATGTAGTTTAGTTAAATTTAGTAGGAACATTTTCCAGGAAAAAGAAACATTTTAACATTCTCGCTTTGTGAACTTTGTGTAGAACCAGTGTTCTAAGCCTTGTGTTACCAGACCTCAAGTTCAAATTTGTAAATAAAATTAAATCATACTTTAAAAATTACTTCAAAAAACACATTGGCTCAATACAACATCTCTTATTGAGCTTCTTCATATGAGAGTTTAGAGTTTAAAATGGTCACAGTAATGGCTCTACGTGAATGACACTTAGAAAATAAGGCAATGCAGGAATCGTTGGACAGGTCTCTTCTCTAAGCGCAGTCCTTAGTACTGCCATAGGTCATTGCCAAATTTTTAATAGCATCTTATTAAGAGGAATTTCTTCTCATTCCTTTCTTATCCCTGAATGTAGCCGGTCTAGTGATGCTTATTAGTCTTGCTTTATTCTGCCTTGATCTTACCTGAGATACGAACCCAGACCATACCTGTGTGGCTAAGGTCAAGCTGTATATACAGTAGTCTGTTCCCTAAAGCCAGTACCATTTGTCATCTTGGACCCTCATCCCCACATCCCTGCCTATTGTAAAAGTAGCCACCCCTATTTGGACAACGCTGTCATAAATTGCAGTGACCTGTCAAAGTCAAAATCACATATGCCTGGAAGTTTCAGTCTTGTTGAGTCAAAGTAAAGTTCAATAGTAAAATGGTAAAAACTCCTTAGGGACTCATCACAGGCTACTGAACACCAGCACAACCAAATAGCAATTCTCATTTTCCTTAATCAGTTCTACTCAGTCTTTGTATTTGTCTTTGTCCTTAAGAAATAAAAAACACACTGGATGTAAAATAGAAGTTTAATATAAAGAAGTATGATTTTAAAAGTAGCTATAAGATATCCGTAAATATGTGGGACTGAGTGTGGTGGATTATGCCTGTAATCTCAGCACTTTGGGAGACGAAGACAAGAGGATCACTTGAGGCCAGGAGTTCGAGACTAGCCTGGGCAACATTATGAAAGCCCATCCCCACAAAAAAATAGAAAATTAACTGTGTGAGGTGATGCGAGCCTGGAGTTTCAGCTACCTAGGAGACTGAGGCTGGAGGATTATTTGAGTCCAGGGGTTCAAGGCAGCTGTGAGCTAATTGTACTGAAGCATTGCTGCACTCCATCTTGGATGACAGAGTTGGATCCTGTCTCTAAAAAAAAGAAGAAAAAAAGTATATGTCACCCTAAGGCTGAAGGAGAGTACACAAGGTTGGATAAAGTTGGAATACAGACTTCTTCCCAAGACTGAGGTACACAACTTGTTGTAGAAGGTTTAGTTCAACCCAGCTAGAAAGATTGAAGATTTTCCCAGGCTGGGGCTGGCCTGGAAGTCACTAAGCAACCTAAAAGCAACCATGCTGAGTGCAGGTGTCCTGCAGTCAGGTGATCGTCGACCGATGATGTGGGTGTGCAGAAGACGTGGAAATCCATGTCACAGGAGAGGTGTGCCAGGGGCTTCTGAGCAGGCTGTGGCTGGTGTGATCAGTAGGCCTTCAGGGCACCAACTTCTGCATTGAGAGGGGGCAGAATAATCATCACCAGACTAGGGTGGACGAGGGCCCATGCATTCTGGGTGTGTGCTAGGCACAGCTCCACACAATCTCCTTACCTCTACCTCTCCACCCCTTTCAGCAGCCAGAAACAACAGGGCATCCTGTATCTCCTGCAATGACTTCTCAGCCCCTTCTATTAAGATAGCTTAACATCTTGCTCATCATAAAGGAGAGATTTTTCTTAAAGAACTCTGTCCATTATGGCAGGGTATATATTGAAATTTGACTCTGAGAGGCAGGAACTTGATAACTGGCAAGGTCTTCTTAAGGTCCCTATTTTACTGGGCATCTAATAAATGTAAATTATAACACTGACTGGATTGAAATTGACCACCTGAAAATAAAACTGCATGTCTATTTTCTTTAGTTTTAAAGATGTGGGATACAATTCAAGATTTGGTAGACAAGTGGTCATCATACTAGTAAAGTTTAGGCCTCCCTTTCGTACCCATTTTGCCTGGTTTGAGATCAGGTACCCTTACTGATGTTGTGTCCTCCCTCCCCCACCTACCCCAGCAGTATCCTACTACTATCAATCCCTTTCTTACAATATTATGGTAAATGTTCAAGGTCTGCTTATGCGACAACATGTGGTACTCTGTTCGTTTCTGTGACAGATCACTGAGTATGATGAACTCTGAATGCATCCAAGTTGCTGCAAAGTCCATATATTTGTCCTTCTTTATGATTGCATAATAATCCATTGTTTATATGTACCACATTTTTATCCAATTCAGTTTTGATGGGCAGCACAGTTGGTTTCATGTTTTTGCTAGTGTGAATAGTGTTGCAATAAACATGCGTGTGCAGGTACCTTTGCTGTGGAATGAATTGATTTCCTTCAAGTATATTCCCTGTGGGAGAATTGCCGTGTCATATGGAAGGTCAATGTCTAGTTCTTTTAGAAATCATCACACTGTTTCCCAAAGAGGTTGCACTGGTTTGCATTCCCACCATCAGTGTAGAAGCATTCATTTTTCTCAGCATTATAACCAGCATCTGTTTGTTTTATTAATGATGACCATTCTTACTGGGGTTAGGTGGTATTTCAATGTGGTTCTGATTTGAATTTCTCTGATGATGAGTGAGGCTGAAGACTTTTTCATGTGTCTTTTGGCTGCCCGTATATCCTCTTTTGAGAAGTGTCTTTTCATGTCTTTTACCCAATTTTTAATGGATCTGTTTGTTTGTTTGTTTTTTCCTTTCAGTACATTTGAGTTCCTTGTAGATCCTGGATGTTAGGCCTTTGTCAGATACACAGTTGGCAAATATTTTTTCCCACTCTGTTAGCTATCTCCCCACACTCTTTTTTTTTTTTTTTTTTTTGAGTTGGAGTCTCACTCTGTCACCCAGACTGGAATGCAGTGGCCGCTCTCGGCCACCGCAGCCTCGCCTGCTGGGCTCCAGCGTTCCTTCCACCTCAGCCTTCCAAGTAGCCAGAATTACAGGCATGCGCTACCACGCCCGGCTGATTTTTTGATTTATTGTAGAGATGAGGTCTCGCTGCCCAGGCGGGTCTCAAACCCGCGGGCTCAGGCATTCCACTCACCTCCTCAGCTTCCCAAAGGCGCCGGATTACAGGCTGAGCCACTGAGCCCGGCATCTCCCCACACTCTTAACGGTTTATTTTGCTTTGCAGAAGCTTTTCAGTTTGATGAGACTCCACTTGTCTATCTTATCTCTTATGGAATGGGCATTTGGAGTTTTGATCAGGAATTGATTTCCAGTTACAATTTTCATAAAGGTATTTCCTGCATTTTGTAAGGTTCTTATAGTTTGAGGTTTGATGTGTAAGTCTTTGACCCATGTAGAGCTAATTTTTGTGTATGGAGATAGGTAAGAGTCCTGTTTAAATCTGCTGCATGTGGCCAGCCAGTTTTCCCAGCACTGTTTTCTGAATAGGTTCCTCTCTCCCAGTGGTTGTTGCTTGAGGCTTTGTTGAAGATTAATTGGTTGAGAAATTGAGGTTTTGTTTATGAAATCTATCGTTTTTCATTGGGCCATATGCCTATTCTTGTACCAATACCATGCAGTTTTGATTATTGTAGCCTTTTAGTAACGCTTAAAGTCTGGAAGTGTGATGACTCCTGTTTTGTTTCTTTTGCTGAGGATCATTTTGGTTATTCATGGTTGTTTGTTTTCATATGAATTTCTGTATTGACATTTCCTGGTCAGTGAAGAATGATGTTGGTAACTAAATGGGTATTGTGTTGAATCTGTAGATTGCCTTTGGTAGGATGGGCATCTGAACAATGTTGATTCTGCCTGTCCATGAGGATGGAATATTTTTCCATTTGTGTCTTCTTTGGTTTATTTGAGCAGTGTCTTTCAGTGTTCATTGCAAAGGTCCTTCGCTTCTCTGTTTAGGGAGATACCAAGGTATTTCTTTTTGTGTGTGTGGCTACTTTGAATGGAATTGTGTTTTTTATTTAGTCCTCTGCCTGCTTGTTGTTGGTGTATAAGAATGCAACTGGTTTTTGCACATTTGTTTTATACCCCAAGACTTTGCCAAAGTCCTTTATCAGTGAAAGTACATTTTTGACAAATTATCTTGGATTTTTCAAGCTATAGGATCATATCTTCAGGAAAGAGAGATATCTTAAATTCCTTTTTTCCTATTTGGATACACTTGATTTCCTTTTCTTGACTAATTGCTCTAGCTAGGACTTGCAACAAAATGTAGAACAAGAGAGGTGAATGTGGGCAGCCTTGTCTTGTTCTGGTTTTCAGAAGAAATGCTTCCAGTTTCTGTCCATTAAGCAATATGCTGACTATGGGTTTATTGTAGATGGCACTTACAATTTTGGGGTATGTTCCTTCTCTGACTAGGTAAGAGTCGTGTTTAAATCTTCTGCATCTGGTCAGCCTGTTTTCCCAGCACTGTTTTCTAAATAGGTTTTCCTCTCCCCAGTGGTTGTTGCTGGAGGCTTTGTAAAAGATGAGTTGGCTGAGAAATTGAAGCTTTGCTTCCAGAATCTCTACTCTGTTCCATTGGTCCATATGCCTGTTTTAAATGTTATAGCCTTATAGTAAATTTTGAAGTCGGGAAGTGTGATACCTACTGCTTTCTTTCTTTTGCTAAGGATTTTTTTTTTTTTTTTTTTGGCTATTCATGGTCATTTATGTTTCCATATGAATTTCTGTATTGTCATTTCCAAATCTGAGAAGAATGGTGTGCCGAAAGAAAAAAACAAACAGCTCCATTAAAAAGTGAGCAAAAGACATGAATAGACACTTCTCAAAAGAAAATATACGGACCGTCAAAAGACACATGAAAAAGTGCTCAGCCTCACTCACCATCCGAGAAATGTAAATCAAAACCACATTAAGATACTACCTAACCCCAATAAGAATGGCCATCAATAATGAAACAAACAACCACAGATGCTGGTGAGGATGCGGAGAAAAAGGAATGCTTCTACACTGCTGGTGGGAATAAAAACTAGTGCAACCTCTTTGGAAGACAGTGTGGTGAATCCCCCTTTTGGGGATATACCCGGAGGAACCGAAGTCTTTGTGGGTTAGGGGAGAATTAATGAAGAAGGGATACTGGATTTTATCAAAAGCCTTTTCTGTATCAAGTGATATTATCATGTGGTTCTTGTTTTACATCTGTTGATACAATTAATTAAATTTATGCCTTTGTGGATATTGAATCAGCCCTGCATCCTGGGAATAAAGCCTACTTGGTCATGGTGGGTGATTTTTGAGATATGTTGTTGGATCCAATTTGCTAGAATCCTGTTGACAATTTTTACATCTACTTTCACTAAGGATATTGGCCTGTAGTTCTCTCTTTTTTTTTAATCTTTACTCAGTTTGGATATCAGTGTAAGGTTAGCTTCATAAAATGATTTGGGGAGAGTTCCATCTTTCTCAATTGCCTGGTATATTTTCACTAGGATTGGTATCAGTTCTTCCCTGTATATTTTCGAGAATTATTCTGGAAAGCCATCAGGTCCAGGGCTTTATTTATTTATTTATATGGTGGTGGTTTTCTTATGACAGAGTCAATTTCCTGGGTTGTTATTGGTCTATTTAGTGTCTCAATGTCTTGTTGTTTCAACCTTTGGAGGTTGTGTGATGTCAGAAATTCCTCCATTTCATTTAGGTTATCAAGTTTGTTTCCGTACAGGTGTGCATAGTAATCTCTGATAATCTTTTGTATTTCTTCTGGGTCAGTTGTGATTTGATCTTTTGCATTTCTGATTGTGTTTATTTGGACTCTTTCACTCTCTCTCTCTCTTTTTTTTTTTCTTTTTTGGTCATTCTGCCTAGGAGTCTATCAGTCTTGTTTATTCTTTCAAACAACCAGCTTTTTGTTGTTGCTGTTGATGTTTTCTATGATATTTTTGTCTTCTATGTCCCATATTTGGGCTTTTATTTTGGTGATCTGGATTCTTCTGCAAAAGTGAGGGTTTTAGATGTCTTGTCTTTCCAGCTCTCTTAGGTGGTTTGTTAGGCTGTTCAACTTGTGAGCTTTCCATTTTCTTGATGTGTGTTCATAGAAGTATAAATTCCCCTCTTAGAACTGCTCATGATATCCCAAGAGGATTTGGTAGGTCTACATTTTCATTTGTTTCCAGGAATTTTTTGATTTCTGTTTTGATATCTGTGTTGATCCAGTAGTTGTTCAGTATCATGTTGTTCAGTGTCCATGACTTTATGGGTTTGGGGACAATTTTGTTGGTGTAGGTATTTATTTTTATTCCACTGTGGTCAGAGAAGATGCATGGCAGTATTTTGATCTTATGACATTTGTTTATGCTTGATTTATGGCTGAGGATGTGATCGATCTTGGAGTACATTCCATGTGGTGATATATAGAGTGTATATTCTGTGGTTGTTGGGTGTAGTATACTGCAGGTCAAGATGAGGTTCCAGATCTCTTTGTGCATTTTTGCCTTGATGATCTGTCTAGGGTGGTTAGTGGGGTATTTAAGTTCCCAGCTATAATAGTTTTAAGATCAATAACTTTTAAAAATTTACTTAGTAGTTGTTTTATAAACATTGGTGCATATTATTTAGGATGGATATTTCTTGTTCAGGTATTGAAACTTGTATCATTCTGTAGTGTACTTCTGTATCTCTTTTAATTTTTGCTGACAAGTTTGTTCTGTCTGATATTAAGATGACAACTCCTGCCTTCTTTTGTGATCCCTTTACATGGAAACTCATTTTTAATCATCTAACTTTGAGTCTACGTGTCTCCCTATAGTGAAATTAGTTTTCTGGATGCAACAAATTATTGTGTCATAGTTTTTTATCCAGTTTGCCATTCTGTCTTTTCAGTGGTGCATTTAGTTCATTCATATCCAGGTTAATTATTGAAATGTGAGTGTTTATCCCTGTCATAAGATTCTTATAAAGTTGTGTTTTGGTTTATTTTAGCTTGTGAGTTAATGTATGTATGTATGTGTGTGTTATCAAGTTTGCAGTTGCAGTGTATTCTCTATTGATTCTGTCTTCTGCTGTTCTCTTGGTAAGTGTCTGGTCACTCTTTTTTTCCTTCTTCTGAGCTTAATACCTTTTTAAGGATCTCATGTAGAGCTGGTCTGGAAGCTGCATAATCTATTTCAGATCAGATGTCTGGGAAGGATTTTAATTCTCCATCACCGATGAAGCTGAGCTTGGCTGGGTAGGAAATTCTTGGTTGAAATTGTTTTCTTTGAGGACTTTGAAAATTGGACTCCAGTGTCTTCTAGCTTGTAGTGTTTCTGCCATTTGGTTTGCTGTTATTCTGATTGATTTTTCCCAGTGGTACTCTGACCTTTCTCTCTTTCTGCCTTTATTATTTTTTCTTTTGTGTTTACTTTGTGTAGATACATTTCTATGTGTCTAGGGGTTGGTCTTTTCATTTGATGTCTTGTGGGGGATCTCTTTATCTTTTGCGTTTCAGTTGTCACATGTCTGGTGAGAATGGGGAGCATTTTCTTGGATAACCACTTCCTTAATACTTACTCCAAGTTGTTCTCCATTTCTCTTTCTTCTTCTGGGACCTCAATCAGGCATAGGTTTGGCTTCTTGTTATAATTGCACATCTCTTGGAATCTTTGTTCTTTCTGAGTTTTATTTCTGTTTTTACAGATCAAGTTAATCATGTGTTTTGGTCTTCAAGTTCTGAGAGTCTTTCTTCCGCTTGATTAATTCTGTTTTCCATGCTTGTCATCTTGTTATTTATTTCCTGAATGAATGGCCAAAATTTCTGTTACAAGTTCTTTCAGTATTGTATCTTGTCTTCTTTGAGTCTTATTCACTTTTTCTATCCATTCTGTAGTCCCTATTTATTCTAGGGCCAGTCTTTGGTGACTTCCATTATTTGGGCTCTGAGGTTTGATTTTTCAGGTATTTTCTCTTTGCAATGCTGGAAATTACTCATCTTCTTCCAGTGATTTTTCCTCATTTGTGAAAGATCACTTTCTATTCCCTTCAATTTCATTATTAAGTGGCAGTGGGGAAGGCTTTCACTTCTGATGCTTGCCCAGCCTTCTATTCTTCCATGATCAGGGCTCTGAATTTGTTCTATTTTGAAACAGTGCTGTGGGTTGGAAGTTTTGCTGTCTCTTGTAGTTTTGAGAGTCAAATAAGGTGGAGGATGGGGAGCTAGGCTTCAGAAACTACTTGCAAATCACAATGTTCACTGGTTGTGGTATGGGTTTCCTGGAGACCCACTCCCCACCATGACTCTATATGATGATACAATGGGTACATGTGTACCCCTTGAGTCCAAGTTACAGTAACAGCAATGAGGAAAACAGAGAAAAGTAGAATGAAATAAGATGCACAAATTAAAAAAAATACAGGATGGCAAGGGCAGAAACCAAACCAAAAAAACAAACACACACTCACCAAAACAAACTGGAACAACAAAGCAAAACAAAATAATAAACAACAACCACACCAAAAAAACAGGCAAACCAAGCACACACACACACACACACACACACACACACACACACACACACACACAAACACGTAACCCAAAATCAAGGGAGAAGAAAAAATAAGGAATCAAATCAAACTCTCACACATGTTTTCATGCACATATAAAGCTAAAATGAGAGAAGAACAAAAAAGCCAAAACAAACAAAAAAACTGAAAGTTGAACATTCAGTCCTTTACATGCACACATAAACAGAAAATATAAAACAAAAGAAGAAAGAAAAAAAAGGGAGTGGGGAGGATGCAGCTCAAACCTGCACATACACATTCATGCACAAACAAAAATTATTTAAAATTTTAAAAACAATAAAAAAAAAATCTGTCCTCTTGTGGCAGATTCTGTAAATTTTCCTCTCAGTTGCTCCTCTGCTTTCTCCTGTAGAGCTTCAGCCTCATTTAGAATCTCCCCAGTGTCCGGCCCAGGGTAGGAAAAGTGGGCAGTGGGAGTCAGTGGGGCTTCAGTTCTCCCTTCCCACTCTCATATGGTCAGGGGGATCCTCTCTGGTGGAGAGATGCAGGATTGTTTCTTCCCCAGGTACTTTTGAGGGGGTCATCCCAGCCAGGCTTATCCTGGAGTGGAGTCCTCCTATCATGACTGATATCCAGGCTCCACCTGGGTTCCTCCCTCTCAGTCATACCCCAGCTGTTTTTCTGGCCACACCCTTTGTCTCATAGCTGAATCAGGGTAGGGAGTGGGATGCCTGAAACTCAGCACTCATCCTGGCCCTCCGGAGTTTGTGCTTTAGAGATATTCCCTCTGGGTCATGATCAACCTCCGAGTAATTAATCCACCAGTCACAGAGATTGGATCAGGTCTGTCACTCTGGTGAGCAAGCCAGAGCACCTTTCTGCCCAGTTTTCAATATGGTGGCAGGGTGCCTGTTTTGTCTTCTCCAGTGGGACTCTGCCTCTGGGGTCCCTTGTGTGCTCCCTCTGCAGCTCTTGCTGCCAGTGTTTGGCCAGGCGCTGTAGTGGTAAGACAGAGCCTGGAGCTGGCAGTTTCTCCCAGCAGCTTCTTCCTGAGAAGGGCTTGTTGATTTTTTTAAAAATGGCACACAGATTTGTGTCCTGGGAAGCACTAGGGACCAAGGAGAGTGGCTGCAGCACCAGCCACTTCGCCAAGAGAGTCCTGGCCACTGGCTCCTGAGTCTGTACTCAGCCACTCACATGTCCATTTACTCACCAACACGTATGCAAAATTTTCCATACACTCACACTGGGACTCCTTTAGTCAGACTGGCTCCACTGCCATCTTCCAACAGATCCTGCATGTCTACTTTCTTAACGGAAGAGACTGAGGGAAAAAACTACCTTTTTTTCGCAAACTCATCTTTCCCTGGAACAGAAGGAATCTTGAAATGGGGAAATTTCAGGACTGCCTCACTCTAATGAATGTCCCTCTACACAGAAACAGAGAGCTAGGGGAATAATGCCCCATCCCAAAACAGTGGAGGGTAAGAGGGTGAGAGGCACCAAACCCATTCCTTCAGGAGAAGGATTTGTAATGGTTCTCTGACAGATGTGTGTTCTTAAGGGCTTATGGCACTTGCGGTGCTAGAGGCTGCCCATTGCTTTAAAAGGGAAATTGAAACCTTGGTTGGTCTTCCCCTAGTCCATCTCACAAAGCAAGTAGTGTTCCATCTCAACTTACATGATAGTTTTTTCTTTGGGAAGAAATTCTTCCACTATGCTTCTTATTCTATCCCTCCTATATTCTTTGAGATTTGTTACATCAACAATTTCTGTATCTTCATGTTCTGTGTTGACCTCTTCAGGTTGTAAACAGTACTCTTGACCAAACTCAGATTATCACAGATGATTAGAAATTTTTTAGGAATTAATGCATTATGACCTTTTCCAAGAATTTGGCAAGCAAATATAATTTTGTTTTATTTATTCACTCAATCGCTTTAGCCTTCATATGTGATGTAATAGCAGAAAGCACAGCACTTTAGTCTTTAATTATGCCATATGAACTACACTAAAATTGTGATCATTTATTCAACCTCAAATCAGATGTTGGTCAACAAAATCCTCAAAGTTGAAGTGTGTTTTGGTAACTGCTAACTATTGCTGTTATAGACACAATTTAAAGAGTGATCTTTAGTGATTTATTTGAGAGAGTATATTTACCACAGGGATAACCTTTTTGGTGCTCATCAATAGGTCTGGAGGAACTCCAGAATCAGTTAAATGCTGTGTAAATACAAATCCTTGTGTTAAATGCAAGACTGCAGCCCATGCTATCCTCACTCTCTTGATTAACTCTCACTTGTAGTTCTAAATTCCCAAGGCTCTGGGCTCCTAGTGGTTGGCTCTCAGATTTCCAAGGGAAGTAGCATCTTTACTAACCCTGCTACACAAAATGTCTTAGAACACTCTACACTGTGATAATGGAAATATTTTTGCCTTATTTTATTTTATTTTTGCTTAAGAAAGGGCAGCTATTCAAGCATTTCTCTTATGAAACATGAGTATTTTCTTCAAAATGTCCTTTTGCCTGAACTGGAGAGTATATGTCAAAATAATAGATAGATATAATTCAGCACAGCAAATTAGCAAAGGTAATAACAACAGGAAACCACCCACATTGAAAGAGATATACAACAGTATTCCTTATGGCTCAGTTTCCTTTACTCTCACTGCCTGTCTCTGTCTATTGTTTATACTTTGCTTACTCCCTACTACCCTTACTAAAAACTAAACTTCTTTTCATTCTTGGTGTATTTATGGTTGCATCTCCCTCATGATATTCTTAAAAAATGGTGTCACTGGTTTCTAAGCTGTTTCATAACTACTGTCTGGTTCTCTCTGAAACTTCATTTAAACTTATTTGATCCAGGTGTTATACACCCTACCTGAGCCGAACTTTCATGTCAGTCCCATGTCTAGTCTCACACAGCACTTGCTGTCTTCATATGCTCCTGCTGTCTCAAATGTTATCTCAAGGTCCACTCAGTTGTGGCCATAGCTGTAGGGTGCCTCAGGTTTATTATTCAGAATCAGCCTGGAGAATATGGATACCCAGAATGTCTCACCTATCCCAGTTTATTCTCTCCTTCCATTCTTTCATCGTAATTTATAATGTTACTTGTGATATAGGTTTGCTATGTCATTTAAGAATATCCACTTCAGCTGTAAAAAGCAATTAAACCAAATAGAACAGATAAAATCCATTCATTCTGAAATGGCCCATGGAGCACACAGCTGCTCTCCTGCACTGCCAGTAAGAGTGGAGAGGAGGGAACTGGGAAGAAAAAGTTTATTTCTGAATTCAAAATTCAGGGAGACAATCCAGTATAGCTATCAAGGCCAGCTCAGTTCCTCAGATTTTAGTCTGTATTTGTAAGCATAAGCATTGAGGTTTGCTATTAATAAACATTAACCTACATGATTTACAAAGCATTCGATAAGATTTCGATTACAATTGCATTTTGTCAATTAGAACATTCATTGTCTGCATATTTTTGGAACATGTTACAGAAGCCTGTGATTTTTGTTTATCAATAACTCTAAGCAAAGGAGTTAACGGAGCTTACTACAAAGTAAAACATTGTTCACTGTGATACATATTTAGCCAATGATACAGCAAAACAAAAGAGTTCGCTGGTTATGGTTACAAGATTAATATAATTGCATTTCTAACTTTAACTATTGATCACAGAAATGAATAACAATCTTTTTTACTAACTACATGAATACAACCTTGGGGTCAGTGACTCATTCTGTTCCAGGAAGAGTCAGCACATTCTTATAATTCTAAGGAATGCAGGTGCATGCAGGACAGTAACTCTAAGTCACCAAATATGATAACAATGATGAATTAGTAGTAGCAAGTCTCTTAATCATTTCCCCACTGTCAGTTAAAGGCATAACATCCATCATGGAGTTATTTATGTTTTGCTGCTTCAGCCTTGACATGCATGTGGCTTCTTCCCTCTGATGATTTTTGTGGGGTAGAGACTTGGTTACAAGCTTGGCAATCCTGGCCGTGCATCCCATCCAGAGTTTGAAAGAGACATATATTAAGACCCCTATTATTAACATAGTTAGGAGGAATTTTCCTATATACCTTTAAGACCTAATGGGATCCAAGAGAAAATATTTGAGAACCAATCTGAAACCTCCCCAAGCACCTCCTTACTGTATGCATTTGAATCACCTATGACATTGAAACTAGTTTTCAGTTTTCCAGCAATGTTGTGATGTTCCCTGATTCCTCTGGGAGGAAGATGCAGCATTCAATTTGTATAATGGAGCAAGTGACTCCTTGGGATGAGGTGAGAATATCTAAGGCCATTCTGTTTTGAAGGACTGCTTTCCTCCTTAATGAAACTTCTGTAATTAGCATCATGCAACTATTCCTGCTTTCAGAACACAAGTCAAGTCTTTTCTAAATGACTGTTTTGATGTAACAAAACAGTGGCCTCTTTTCAAATCTATGATCTGTGGACAGTAAGTGATCACCTAGCTTTTGAAGCATGCTCGAAAGAGACCAGTTAATTAGTGCATATGTCCCTAAACTGGACAGGAATACTGATGGAGGAAATGGAGGAACCCATTAAGTAACAAATATTTTTGGGGCACAAACTATTTATGACAGTTCCTACATCCATAAATTGACAATCCATGGGTGATACTCAACATTAGTCCTCCGTGTTCCCTGGTTGGAGGCACGCCTGCAATAATGACAGCTTCTTTGCAGATTTTTGGAAAGTGACAGCTCTGGCTAAGTGTTCTTGGTCCAGCATCTTTTCAGTAGAATAAGGGTGCACTGGGCTAGTCACTTCACTCTAGATATTGAAGCACCACAGCTGTACATGGGGAAGTATACACCACACACACACACACACACACACACACACACACACACACACGTCCAATTTTATCAGTTCACATCAGGAATCTTTAACCGTCATAGCTACTTGCCTTTATAAACAGTTGAATATTAATCTATCTAGGAGTTAACCTGATGTTCTGCTATCCCTAAAAGGGATGTGGTAGCAAGTAGAAAGGCCTTTCATCCTGGTGGCTCCTTCTCTTCATGGTGTGAACCTTTCTCATCTCTATTCCTCCTCCTCTTGCTTTATGTTTCATCTGACTCTGTAAACAATCTATTTAGAGAAATTTGATGTGATTTCTGTGTGTCTCCTGGGAAGGTTCTCCCAGTGGTGTACTTGGAGGCCATCAGAGCACCCTTCCACCTCCCATCCTGAGAGTGTTCAGCTCACTTGGGATATTTCCTTTTCATTCTGTCTTCCTTCGCAACGAAAATCTGTTTTTCCCTCTTCATACTAAAATCCATATAGATATATATAATTTTTTCAGGTGACAGTCCTGCCTTCTTCCATTTGTGATATTTAATAATGTTCTTTAAATCCTACAGACCATGTACATCGTTTGTTATTTAAACTATGCATAGTCATTTTTCACATGCACATGTACATGTGCTGTACACACACATATACATGTGCTGTGCATACACACATACCAGTTGTACATTATATCAATGTAAGCCAGGAATCAATGCAAATAAGGAAGATTTAAGCAACTGACAAATAATTCTAAACAGGACTTAACCACCTTTTTACTTTTCCTACTGGTTAATGAGATTTTAGTAATTTAAACTTATTCAAGGGTAGATGTTTTAAAATGACTGCAGTGATGACCTTCTTGCAAGCATAAATGCTTTAAAATTAGTTTTATTGCATCAGTAATTGTGAACTCTGCATTCTGACATCTCTCTTTTGTTCAGTTATCACTGTGAGAATGCAAACTTCCCAGGGGTATATTTGCAAGACGTAAGTGCTCTTCTCTTTTCATTTCCTATGTTTATTGGTTGCAAATAGCCAATTTAAAGAAACTCCATGGAGCCACTGAGATTCTGCATGAACATTTACAGGGACTGCTCTTCAAATCAGAAGCATCCCAATAATTTTAAATTGCAATAAGCAATAATTCTTAACATCTATTTTGCTACCTCCATCTGTAATATAACTTTATGAGGCATATTCAGGAAAAAATTTTAAATGCATTTTAGTAACGCTTATGAGAAACAAAAATTAATACTACATGCACACATAAAAAGATTAACAGTAAATCAAGGAATCAAATAGATCAATATTAAATGAAGAGATGAACAGTGTTTATATTATAATCTCATGATTTTAATTTTACCATAAGACCTGCTGTAATTATAGATGCTGACAATGAAGATGAAGCTGCTGTAGCTTGGGCTATACTTGTTGAAGTGAGCAGAGAATTCCTGATCCTCGGGTTGAAATGTTATACTTCAGAAGTTCAGGGATGACATCACATGTCAGGCTCGTGCATTCACATTGCATCTCTGTGAGAAACACTTTGCTCTAGGAAAAGTCAGAAATAGTCTCACATTCAGGGAACCTGCAGTCTCCAGGCAAGTCCTACAAAAACAAGTCTTTCCATATATTTTTTTTTCCCTAATGGTGTAAATACTTGTTCATTGTAAACACAGTCAAAATGTACACTACTATATAGAGGAAAAAGTAAGAATATCCATCAAAGAAAATCCTATTGGTAAATATATCATCATATAAACATAACTTTTATTCATTGACCAAGTGTTAATTTTGCTTTTACTTCACCTATGTCATATCCTGTGCTGGGGATGTTGAAAAAAGGATGAAGAATATCAGATATGATATTTTCCCCTTAGGAAGCTTAAAATCAAGTAGAGCTGACAGATACGTATCAAATAACCACACACTGTGTCAAGTGACAACTACAACAAGAACTATGATGGGGAAATTGGTGATCTGTGAAAGAACATAACATGCAGGTCAGATGAATTCTACGCAGTAAGGTATTTATACATTTACTTTCTGCAGAGGGAAACGTGATCGAGATCTGAAGGGTGGCAAGTAGACTCTAGACTCCGTGTTGTGAGAGTAGCGGGAGGTGGGGCCATGGTACATAGAAAGAAGAGAAAGTCGCCAGAGTGTAGACGGAAAGAGTAATCCTATTTTGAGACAAGTCTGGAGTGCTGCAGGGGGGCCGGAACATAGGGAAGGTTGCAGATTATGACAACTATGATTTTTGTTATCTTCCAAAGAAGTCGTTGGAGCACTGTAAGTAGGGGGATGACAAGATCAGGTATTATTACACTTTGAGTATTGATCGGTAGAAACAGACAAAAGGCATGGTGACAAATTTAATTATTCTACATAATTTATTTGCAATCAGTACCACAGTGTGGTAAAGATTGTTTTTGTACTTAATAAAATATTGCAATTACCTTTCCTTATGAGAGCATATTGTTCTACAATCTTCACGGCATAACAATCTTCATTGTGGTGGTGTACCAAGCATTTAATGAATTTGTATTATTAGCTGTTTTTCAGTATCTCAAATAATATTACTAACATCCCTTAAGTTATACCTTTGAAATAAATACAAACGTTTGCTTCTATGAAGTAAGTTTATAAAAATGTTGGATTAAGGATAGGCCTACTTTAGAAATTTACAGATAATGTAAATAAAAAAAGTAAGCTGTTCTCTAAGACATTGTGCCTATATGCTCTTTGCCTACCTCAACAATTACATAGTCTTGGATTCTCATCATCTTTGTTTAAAAAGTCCTGGATTCTCCTCTCCCATCATGTGTCTATCTTCTTAGAGCTGCCCAGCTTTAATTCCTTTCTGGGCCACTGCATTTTATCCACCCATTCCCATTCCACATTCTGCATCTTGTTATTTTGGGGAAACACCTTTTTGCTAAATGCCAACATTTTATTTCTTCACTCCAACTATTTTGTTTAACATATATATTATTTACTTACCTTCATTAATATAACCAGGCACATTTTACAGATAATGTCACTAATTCACAAAACAGTACAGAAACTTGCCCAACGTTATACAAATAGTACATATGGAGAAGACTTTGAGCCATGATGGGCAAAAATCGACTTGATGAAATTAAAACTGATCCATAATATTAAAACATCTCCTATCACACTAAAAACCACCTATTGATCACTAATGTAATCAATATTATACAATAATTAAAATCATATTTTATCGTGAGAGTCCACAATTGTCCCATTGAGATGAAGAATCAGAGAAGTTCGATAGTGATGGTGTTAACTACTTTATAGGGTTACTAAGAAATTCTTTAGTCAACGATATGAGTACGTTAATAAAAAGGATGACTTTCATAAATTAGAAAATAAAATTGTCATTTGTTAATTTAAATGACATCAGTTAAGTTGCTACTGAATATCAATTCTGGAATAGGCACTGGAGCTTCATGTTGAGAAACAGATATGTGATGTGTCTTTTCCCGGGTCCTCAAAACTCTTGGTAAAAATCAATAGTTAAACAGTCACTAGCATCAATGTGTGTGCTTTGTGCTATATTAGGGGAAGTTCAAGGTTCATTGTGAGGAAGAACACAAAGGCAGAAAGCCTGGGAAGACCTTCCAGAGGACCTGAAGTTAGATAGAAAAATCACTAGCCAGAAACCAGATAAATAATGGTGATGGGTGTTTCAGAGAGGGGCAATGGCAGCAGGGAGCACGGTGAGCTCACACAAGTGAGGGAATTTCAGGAAAGTGTAGATTATTGAGTGGAGATTAGCACAATACAAGGTTGCCATAATGAGCAGAAAACGCCAAAGTAAAACATCTGCAAATCAATACCAAGCATGATTTTTACATAACAAGTGGAAAGGCCCTGAAATGTGTTCAAACAGGGATCGAAATCTTAACATTTTTATTTTAGAAGCATACCTTGACTACCTTATAGATCGCTAATGAGAAGGAAACGAATGGAGATACTAACTGTGGTAATGAAAATTCTATGAAATATTAGAGGCAGATGATGGTGGGCTACACTTGAGTTGTAAATACAGGTAAGAAAAGATTTGAGAACTTGGTAGTTGTTGAAGTATGGAAGAAAGGGGACATCCAATGGATGGGAAACATTAAGTGAAGAGCAAATGTAGAATGTGAAGAAGGACAATGAGTTGAATTTGAAGCTTGTTGAATTTGAAGGATGGGTGCGTTATCTCAAAAGAGAAGTTTAGAAAGCATTTGGGATATAGGTCTAAATTCAGGAAATGATGTCTTATATAGAGATGCAGTATTCATCAAAATTTAGAAGACTATGGAATACACAGCAGTGAATTAGACAGCCAGTGGGCTTTTACAAATTAGGAACAGGACCTGTGAGAGAACTTTGAGCAATACTCATCTTTGAGTAAGATGAAGAGCCTCTGAAAATGGAGGCTGAGAAGAGAGAAAGAAGGAAAGAAGGAAGGAAGGAAGGAAGGAAGGAAGGAAGGAAGGAAGGAAGGAAGGAAGGAAGGAAGGAGAAAGAAAGTTAGGAGGCAAGTCAAAATGATGGGAAAAACTAGTACCGTGGAGTCCCAAAAAATAAAAAGAGAGTAATTTTCACAAAGGAGGGTACAATCAAAAGTATCTCTTACTGCTGTAACATCTTTGAAGCAGGACTGCAAAATTATCTACTGAAATTAAAGACAAGTAGAATGTTACTGACTCTGGAAAAAAAATTCTTAACAAAAAATGATAAACAGACTTAATTTTGATTAATCTTGAAAGTATGTAAGAAAAAGTACACTTTTTATGCAGAAAATAATCACAACTCAAACTACCACAGAGTAGATAGATATGGAATAGATGGAACAAGATTTAAGGCAAATTTTACTTAGAACAGTAATAAACTGGAAATATTTTGTTGATAAAATTAGGGAGCTAACAAAGACAAACTATTAAAAACTCAGAAAAGAGAAGTGTACTAGAAATCAGTAGGAGGAAGGGCAATGCGATTGAGATAAAGATTTTTTGCACGTGTCCAGGTTTCTTGCATGAGCAACTGGACACTGTTATTTACTGAACTAGGAAAAAAAATGCATGTAAGTGGTACTAATTGAGACTCTTATTTTGGAAATACTGATTTGAGGTGCTGGTGAGACTTCCAAATGAAAACAATAGAGAGCATTTAACTCCAGAGCTCAAAATGGGAAAGCACATTAGGGAATTTTAAGAATGTTGAGAGTAATTAAACCATAGATTGGATAAGGTTGCCTAATGTTAAAAATACACAGATTTGCAAACTGACTTGGAACTGTCCAAAGCTTTTTTACTGCAGTCTTACAAAAATGTACTGGAACATGAAAACATTAAGAGCTGTGCCTGGCACAGGAACATTCACTGAGCCCTAGGAGAGGGGCAGAGTTGAGTTGAGTTTAAGGTGGGGAGTGAGAGTAACAGCTGACACCCAGGGTGGATTTGCTCCATGGTAGGGTCTCACTCTGCTACTAATTTTCTCCTAACACTAACTCAATCTTTACAGCAACCCGATGAAATAGATACAGCCTTATCACAATTTCATGTATTAGAAAATCAAGAAACAGAAAATTGCTCGAGGGCACATGGCTAAGTATGTGGAAAACCAGAATTCAAACCCAGACAGTCTGGTGTGAGAGTCTAAAATCTGAAGCACTATGCAATGTGGGAAGGAGAAAGAAGAAGAATAGTGAGATTACTGGACATCCAGTCAGACCAATGTGATGCCAACATGGACAATTTATGAATTTTCAAGATACCTACACTAGTTAGGTTTTAAGACTGGCTTCAATGATCAAAAACATATTTTACAATGTGGACGTTTTTACATGGAGAAATCTGGATTTTGTTTCAGAAAAAGAGAGTGGCTGTGAGCCTCACATTGTGACAAGCCAAGATTCCTTATCATCTCGTTGTGCTGAACATCAGGAAACACAACAGAAAACTGCTGTTGGTGACAAAGGAAATAACCTAGTGAAATTTAATCTTGTCTTATATTTTTTCTGTTCAGTCAGTAAATACATTCACTGCTTAGCTTTCTGATTCGTAAACATCTATTTCTTTCCACCTTCTAACTTATACAGAATATGATTTATAACCCAATGTTACATAACATTTGGGAAATGTGGTGGTTTTTACTATGTCGATTCAGCTCAGCTGAAACATATTTCCCAGGACTCCATTCCTTGTGTGGTGCTAGGTTAAGGTTTGGCCATAACAGAAATACACAGATTTGGAAAGCAGAAGAAAAGGGACAGCCATTTCTTGCGTGGGCTGAAAATCATAGCAGACGTAGTCGCCACGAAAGTTCGGGCCTCCCGCGGACCTGCTGGCTCTCCTTGCAGATCCTGCTTTGCTCCTACTTTGCTGTTTTAGCTTTCCCAGGACTCTGGGCAGGCATTCTTGTAGCTCATCCTCCAAGCTACGCGTAATAATCGAGATTGGAAGTGGTAAGAAACAGGTAAGACTCTGGTTTATTCTCACGGTTCCCAGGTTGTGCTCACTCTCCCCTCCTGCACACCTGGCTTTTATTCCCGACGACTAGCTTGAGAGTTGTCCATTAAAAGATGCAGAAGCAACAGCTTTCCACGGACTTCTTCCCTGCTCCCACCACTGCACTATGGCTGAACATTCCGCTAAGCCTCTTATCCCGGCCTCACAGAGTGATTCAGTTTTCCTGGTTGCACCCTAACTGCCATAAGGGCCAACTGATTCAGTTCAAAATTTTCCTTTCATCGAAAAAAATTTACTTCTTAAGGGTTTTTCTTATACTTATCTACAGCTTTTCCAAAAGACATAAACGAGGTGTGCCAATTAAGTTCGCGAACTTGCCTCTGTGCGCTTACATTGGCTGTGTTGTACAAACGACTCAGTAAGATTTCATAACCTTCATATATCCGTGTCTCACAGTTGTTGGTGTCGTCATGTGGTGGTGTCTTGCTGAGGGGTGTTCATTATTGTCGTTGCATGTTTTTGTGTGCCTTTGCAACAAGGTCAAGGCATGAATTAGAGCAACGAACAAACATTAAATGTCTCGTGAAACTTGGCAAGAATGAAAGTGAAATCTGGGACATGTTAGTTCAAGTTTATGGGGATAATACCATGAAGAAATAGCAGTGTACAAATGGATTAAATATTTTTCTGAGGGAAGAGAAGGTGTCAATGATGAAGAGGGGTCAAGACAGCCATTAGCAAGCAGAACTGATTAAAACTGTTGCAAAAAATTTCATCAAATTGTGCATCAAAATCTTTGAATGACTGTGAGAAGCATAGTAGACCAAATAAACATCAGTACAGACACAGTTATGAAAATCTTAACTGAAAATCTTGGCATAAGAAAGATGTGTGTGGAAATGGTCCCAAAGGAGCTCTTGTATCAGGTAAATACACCAGCTCACACAGTACTATCTGTGAGGGAATTTTTAGCCAGTAAACAAAAAACTGTACTGGAACCGCCTCCCTACTCACCAGATCTGGCCCCCAGTGACTTTTTTATTTACCCCAAAATAAAGGAAATGTCGGGAAAAAGACGATGACATTCAGGACATGAAGGATAATAAGATGATAGCTCTGATGTCCATTGCAGAAGAAGAATTGCAAAATGGCTTTGATGGGTGGACTAGGTGCTGGTGTCTGTGCATAGCTCCCCAAGGGAAGTACGTTGAAGGTGACTGTAGTGATATTCACGAATGAGGTATATAGCACTTTTTCTAGGATGTTTGTGAACTTAATTGTCAGAGCTTGTAAAGCCATGTTTCTTCAGTAAGGAGAAAACATATTGAGAGAAGTGCCAAGTTCATAGACAATCAATAGACCTGGCAAAGGA
The DNA here is from genome assembly GCA_027257055.1 of Cephalopachus bancanus. Classification (NCBI taxonomy): domain Eukaryota; kingdom Metazoa; phylum Chordata; class Mammalia; order Primates; family Tarsiidae; genus Cephalopachus; species Cephalopachus bancanus. The sequence goes on along the minus strand of JAPVLO010000443.1, from coordinate 263,244 downwards.
GAGAGCACATGAAAGGGAAACTGAGAAAGACTACACTTGAGGCAAAAATAAAAATCAGGAAAAAGGACATCAAATAAGAAAAAGAAAAAGGCATTTCAAGTCAGAAAAATGTATGAATCCATCTCCTCAAAATATAATGTGCATACTGTTTATTATTCTGCTTTTACATATAAAGCTATGTAGCTTAACACTTCTTTCTAACATATTCTCCTTGAGCATAATTTCAAATTGAATTAATACGATTATAACAGGTTTTTAAAAATAATTACCAGCTGGGCTCAGTGGCTCAACCTGTAATCCCACACTTTGGGAGGCTGAGGTGAGTGGATTGCCTGAGTCCGTGGGTTCGAGACCCACCTGGGCAACTTGGCGAGACCTCATCTCTACAATAAATCAAAAAATTAGCTGGGTGTGGTAGCACACACCTGTAGTTCCAGCTACTGGAAGGCTGAGGCGGAAGGATCGCTGGAGCCCAGAAGGTCGAGGCTGCAGTGGCCGAGAGCGGCCACTGCACTCCAGTCTGGGTGACAGAGTGAGACTTCAACTCAAAAATGATAATGATAATAATAATAATAAAATAATAATTACCTATTCTTTGCTCATAGATACATTCTGATATGTTTAATTTAAAATTTAAAAACCCATTAAATATCATTAGGCTTGCATTTTTGCATGCTGGCATACTATTTCTCAAGGTAATTTTAGATGTGGAACTTTTGTAAAAAAAATATATATATAGACAAGTTTATCTCATAAAAATATGGAGATCCTTTCAAAGACACCAGCAATAGAGCTAGAAAAGATTTCTGGAAGGTGAACCATTAGTGCTTACTGCCTTCCTCAAGCATTTTTGTCTAAATCCAGTGCCCACAGTTCCAGGTCCTAGGACCCTGGATGAGGGTGAGTCTGACTCTGTCAATATTCCTGCAGGAGTCATTGGTGAGAATTTGCTTTCCCAGGCATGCCCCATGAGCAATCTATAGAATAGGATATGAACATAGTGTGGAAGGCCAAGTCCTGCTCCCAAAAATAATCTATCAGTAATGGCAGCCTATGAACTTGAGACAAAGTCAAGGTCAATCTGCCTTGAGTTGGCCCATTCTCCTCTCAAGCAAGAGGAAACTCATAGACTAATTTTCACTCTTCTTTATGCTAAGAGAATTCAGGTTCATGAGGCATAGACAGGATTTTTATCTTCATAGTTTGTGGGATTCATACCAGTAAGGATACTACAAGGACTCCATTGTAAGTTTAGGGAAAGCAAATAATGGTAATAATAGCAATCATGATAATTGATTACCCGAGGCTCTTCAAGAGCCAGGAGGAAGAAAAATAGTTTCAACAATCAGAACTCAAATGCTGTTTGTCTCCTGCTAAGGACACTTACGGACACCTGCTCATCAATGATGACGATGATGGTAATAATGACAACAACAAGGTGGATTCAAGTGCAACATAGGAAAAAAAAGCGTTCTGAGGCTGATTGAGCTTTTTAGACTGAAAACTAAAAGCATACAAAAAACCAAAAAACTCCAAAACTTTACAGATACATTAAGGGAGAGAACAATAATCTGAGCATGATTGTTTTCTCTTCGCGAGGCAAGTGTTCCTTTGCATTCCCAGCCGCCTTTGTGGCTAGCATGCAGACAAGATCTATGCTGCACAAATCTGTTACGCCCGGGAATAATTTGGTTTCGAATGTGAGAAAATGAAGGAAAAAGCTCTGTGGGGAACTGGCTCGTTGGTGATGGAAACTGTTTTCCCCTGGAGTCCTCTCTGGGTACAAGGTCAGGCTCTTTGGGAGAGCAGGGTCATATCTGGCTTGAGAAGAGTCGCCTTAGAGCTCTCTTTCTGGTGTTTCATGTCTAGTCACAAGTGGTGACACTTTCATCATACATGTCTGTGACTTAGGTTAGAGCACTTAGCCTTTTAATGTGCTTTCTCTGTAATTTTATAATCTACCTAATGTTCATTACTAAATCCTTTGTTTATGCTAACCTGAGTATATTCTATTATTAGTAACTAAAATTATGTTCTAAATCAGAAAAAATATATATTTGGATCTATGTTATTAAAGAACTTTTGAGATGACAGAAAACAGAAAGTGTTAAACACTTTGGGATAAAATTAAGATCATGCAAAAATGACCAACATATCTTAATGACACATATATTTATATAAGATGTTTATTTCAAAAAACATAACAGACTCAAAAACAAGATAAATGCATACATTAGCCTAATACACGACAGAGCAATATAACAGTTTGAAGCTATGTTACTTCTAAGGCTCTGGGACTTGAATCAGAGGATCGAAGGCCAGCCAATACACTCCCACTATGGGACAAGGGTTTATAGTATCTGATGCATGGAGCTTTGGAGAGAGAGTCACTGAATGAAACTAAAGGCCATGTTGCAGCTTCTCTGCCTGTGAACAAATCTGAGAATATCGGTTCATGTACACTAGCAACTGTAAGAAATAATTTAAAAATCACAGGAACCGAAGCAACAAAATTTTTATTTCTTGTGTCAGAGTCTGATGACTCTCTTCTCTGACATATTTTTATTTCCTGTGTCATTTTTCCTTATGTTTTCATGTTTGTTTTCCTCAAATATCTGCCAATTTTGTATTGTACACTCATGCTGGAAAACAGAATAGATTTTGATGTAAGTAGGTGGCCCTGATTTCCTCCAGATATGCGTATATGACCAGACTCTGAATTGTACGGATTCCTATGCCTGCTGCCCACATGACCATGCACCTTCCCTTTCAGGAAGGTGGACCATGAGCATATAAGCAGGCTTCTCCGTTTCCCAAATAAAGTGAGCTCTTTTTAAGGAAAGAATTAATTCATTTTCTACCCTACATAACTCTCTTCCATCCTATTCGCCAATTTCTGAATATGTACAATATGTAGTTAGGATAATGATTCAACCTTTGTGTAAAAATGTCCAAGTCACCTTTGCAATACAGAGTTTTTCACTTTTAGTTCGTTTGTACTATCAATTGTCAACATGCACAATAAGAGTCCTCTCTTATTTTATATGTGTGTATTTCTTTTTTCTTTCTGAGACAGAAAGTGGGAAAGATTTATAACTAAGGAATGGGAATGGGTGTGAGCCTTTAGATATGCACTTCTAAAAAGTTATTGGCAGGGCAAGCTACTGGTGACCTAGCGAGATATGAGGCATCATTTGTGATCGACTTAGAAGTATATCTAGCTTTCTATGGTTGGTCCTCAAATAGAAGTGTAGACAAAATAACAGCTATCAGTTGCTGACCGGTCCTAACCATCCTGGGTCAATTGCAGCAGAGGTTTTGGTTGGACTTTTCAAGCCAGGGGCTGCAGTTTATTGGCCAGGGGTCTCTTGTCACTCACGATCTAGATATTGTACATTTGTGTGGCCCGTATCTCCATTCCCTCAGCTCTTCATTTCCATGAAATCTTCAAAACAGCTGGCTTAAATATGACATCTTCACTTTCCTTTAGTTATGCTCTGGATTTTGTAAATTTTTATCACAATTTCGATGGCATTTTGGAATTACAATAGGAATGTGTATTAACTTATTTTGTCCTTCTTATTAGACATTGTATGAGAATATATTTCAAAAATGCTGTCTTTTAAATAGAAATATACAATATATAACCATTTAATAGTCAATATGTACATTTGCATATGTAATTCATATATGTATAACTTTAAAAATTTAAGTTAAAACACGATATTTTGCTCTATTATTTTCTCGGTCAATTTTAACCTTAAACTTCTCTATATTTTTTCCAAAGTTTGACTCATAAAAAATTTTATTTCCTTTTGGTACTTCTAAAGTTTAACAGTTTTATAAATGATTCTCTAATTTGACTAAAATTAATTTTATTGTGCTGTTATGTGTTGTTTATTTGTTTGCTTTTTGTATGTAGTTGGGATAATGATTTATTTTTTGTGTAAAACTGTCCAAGTCATTTTTACAATACAAAGTTTTCCACTTTTAAATTGGTTTGTAATATCCACTCCCCCTTGGCTTTTCATAATTTTTAAATCTACCATTTGGTAGTACAAAGGGAGGTAACTTTCACTTCTATATTTCTTTGTAAATGTTTACAAACAATATCAACCCCAAGCTTTTAATTTTTTAAATTTGGTATAATTATCTGATTTATTTGAAAATTATGTTTTATGCTTACTTTTTCTTTTTTCTTTTTCTTTTTTTCAGGTGCTTTTTCCCTTCTTATGATTTGTTTGTTTGTTTGTTTGCTTGTTTGTTTATTTATTGAGATGGAGTTCTTAGTCTGTCACCCAGGCTGTAGTGCAGTGGCATGATCGTGACTCACCGCAGCCTCAAACAGCTGGATTCAAGTGATCCTCCAGCCTCAGCCTCTGGAGTAGCTGGGATTATAGGCATGTGGCATCATACCTGGCTAATTTTTCTATTTTTGTCGAGGTGAGAGTTCACTTTATCACCCAGACTGTTCTCGACCTGCTGGCCTGAAGCAGTCCGCCTGCCTCAGCCTCCTGGGTAGCTGGGGTTACAGGTGTGAGCCACTACAGTAGTCTCCTAGTGCATTTCCGAAAGCAATTTTATTAAGATTCAAATTAAAAATCTGATGAAATTTTAGGGAATTTCCTCTGTACCTTCCTCTATAATGCTTTGGAAGTAACTGGAATTATGACAACATTCAATCTTCTTCACCAATACTAAAAATATTGTTTTCTTTATTTTCAAGTCCTATCTATTTTTATCCATATAGATTCCAAATTTTATCACATATATAGAACAATTACATATTTTCAGTTGAGTCTTGATTGACACAAAAGCACAATGCACACAAAAAAGAAAAACAGCAAAAGTTAGAAGACTAAGATTAAAATTGTTTCAGTATATAATGTATTGTCAATTGGCAAAATTTAATATGTACTTGTACCTTGTGAAATTTTGCCTTACAAATTTGTTGTACAAGCCAAAGACTTCCTTTCTCAGAGGCAATCAATGCTTTTGGTTCCTTGTGTTCCTTCTAGAGATATTCTAGGACGACATAAGAAAAAAATGCATATGTACATAAACATATATTAAAGTTTTATTTTCCATATTTAAAATAAATAAATACAAATATAATTTAAAATCATACAATAATATAGACAACATATTTCTCCTTAAAATATCTTGTTAAGCATTCCAATTCAGTTCAAAAATTGTTTGGCTTTTTTATTTCATTGTGCACCCATGTATGCTCTTATCATCCCATAGTTAACTACTTCCTTCTTGATAACTATCTAGGGAAGAAAGTTAAGTCTTTGATCCTTCCAGGCACTACTATCCTGCTACCTAAAGGGCCCCCAAGGAGAAGACAGGGGAAATGATCACTGAGCTCAGTTAGGGGAAGTCTTTCAAACTCGTTGAAGTCATTCAAGTCAGTTGGCTCAGAATTAGTGGAACTTCTCATTTTCTAGTAGATAATGTGCATCACAAGGGTGAATTTCTCCCTCTATCTTGTCAAGAATTTAGCAGAGACACAAAATTTGATTTAGAGAATAAGCTAAGATGATCTTTCTTAAACTCAGAGTTGTAATGTTTCCACATTTAGATATGTGTGTCATTTGTTTTCATGTTGTCTTTTCATGTGTTTAAACAATTGCATGTTTCTCATTAAATATTAAGCACCTTAGACAATAGACAATGGTATATTCTTTTTTCTACTGCAATTACATTAGACATTAATGTGAAAGAGAACTACTAGTCTATGAATAAAAGAAACAAGTTCTTCAGCCTAAGATTATCTGTTTAAAACAAAGACTAGGTCCTATGTGGGTCTTCACGTTGACCATAGCAGAATTTTGACTTTATGTTGTTTGTCAGCTACAGTACATCTTCCAAATTTAAGGTTATAGGTGAACTAGTTAGTAAGGAAGCTCTCCGTTTCAGTAGAATGACAACTTTTCAACATTGGTTAGATCCACCTAAGAGAACAATCCAATAGAACAGATAAGAGCTAATAATTCCTTTGACTCACAACATTCACAGATGTGCAGAGAATAATGTCTACTGAACCAAAGGGGAACAGCAGCTAGCCTCAAAAAAATGGGTTTTCTCTAAAATATCAATAATCATAGTATTATTTTTGTTAAAAAAGCTTTATTTTCATATAATTGGATATACAAAAACCGCCCAAATATAATGTTATACAATTTGATGAGTTTGGACATGTGTGAGCACCCATTAAATTATCAATATAATTTCCTATTCATCACCTCCAAGAGTTTCCTATGCTCATTGTTTTGCACATGTTAAGAATACATAACATGAGAATGACTCACTTCTTAGCAAATTTTTAAATGCACAATCTAGTACTGTTACCTATAAGCACTATAATACAGTAGATCTCTAGAATGAATTCATTTTGTATAAAAGTAACTTCATACCAATTGGACAACAACTTCTGTTATTTTCTCTTTATCAGCTCCTGATGACCACCATTCTATTCTCTATTTCTGTGAGTTTGATTATTTTAAGTACCTCACGTAGGTGGAATCATAGAATACTTGTCTTTTTTGTTACTGGTTCATTTCACTTATTTCTCCATATGACCACAAATCACAGGGCTTTTTTTTAAAGCTAATAAAATTTCTTGTATCTATATATTATGCTTACTTATCCAGTCAGCTGTCAATGGACATTTGAGTTGTTTCTATAACTGTGAATAATGTTTCAATGAGCATGGCAGTGGAGATAACTCATAGAGACCCTGATTTTAATTGTTTTGTGTTTACCTAGAAATGGAATCCCTGAATCATATGGTAGTCCTATTTTTAATTTTTAAGGAACTTCCATACTATTTTCTATAGTAGCTGCACCATTTTACATTCTCACTAACAGTGTAAAAAGATTCCAATTGTTTCACATCCCTGCCAACACTCGTCAAGTTTTTTTTAAATGATAGTCATTCTAACAGATATGAGGTGATACCTCATTGCAATTTTGATTTGCATTTCCCTGATGATTAGTGATATAGCGTACCTTTTCATATACTCATTGATCACTTGTATGTCTTATTTGGAGAACTGTCTATCCAAGTTTTTTGCCCATTTTTAATTTTTTTTGTTTGTTTGCTGTTGAATTTTGTGAGTACCTTATATATTTGGGATATTAGCCTCTTATTAGATAGATAATTTGTAATTTTTCTCCATTCGGTACATTGCCTTTGTACTCTGTTGGCTGTTTTCTTTACTATGCAGAAGCATTTTAGCTTAGTGTTGTACAACTTGTTTATTTTTTGCTTTTGTTTTCTGTGTTTTCGAAGAATTTCCCAAGACACCATTCCCCAGACCAAAGTCAATAAGATTTTCCCCTATATTTTCTTGTAATAGTTTCAGGTCTTATTTTTAATTATTTAATTAACTTTTAGCATATGATGATGGAAAATAAGTCTAATTTCATTCTTTTCCATGTGGATATCTAAATTTCTCAAAACCATTTGTTGAAGGGATGGTCTTCTCCCCATTGTATAGTATTGGCACACTTGTTCAAGATCAGTTGATGAAATACATGTGCGTGTGCACTTTACCACAATATTTGAAATAGCTCTTAGTAGATCAAGGTAAAATATGTCAGTCATTGAAAAATAATATTGTAATAACAAATCCCTTGAAGTTTCCTTTTGTCCAACTTGCCCCACGTGACCTCTTCTTTGATATGACCTTCTTGACTGATGATGAATGCAATAGAACTCTTTTTGTTTCCATGACATCTAAAGACACGTACACCTATGCCAGTCTATCAGGACCAGTCCAGTCCTCTGATTACAATGTGAATTAACTTACACATTTACTTCATTGTACAGTTTTTACTGACCAGCCATTTACATATGAAAATAAAGACCCCTTGCCTTGGCAAGACCTGTACACTGAAAATAATTATGAATTTTTTAAAAATGGCTCAAATGTAAAATACAGACAAAATCAACAATGGTGAGACCAAGAAGTCAGTGGAATCCTCAAACACTGTTCATGGGAATGTAAAATGTAATAGCCAGAGTCGAAATTTTTTAACACTATTAACATGGAACACAGAAATGTGTTTCAAAATCAGATTTTTTTAAAAAGCCACACAAATAACAACAATTTGGCATTTATAACAGTTCTAAATTGGAAAGTATCCAATGTCTATAAATATGAAAAATTAAATACACTTTGAAACATTGAACAACAGAATACTATTCTTATACAGCAATGAGATAGAAGAAAAATTGTGCTATGCTCAACAATATGGATATGTCTAATGAACATAAACTTGAGAAAAATAAATCAGATGCAAAAGTGTATATACTAAATTATTCCATGTTCACTTGCATTTATATATGCAGTATTTCAATAAAACTATGCTTTCAATTAAAATATGTTGAAATAAGCCATAGTTTCACAATTTTTAAGTAGGATTGATTCAACAATCAACCTAGGAGATAGGAGATATTTGTACTGAAGATGTAATTTTAAAGCAATTTACATAAACTTGAAATACCCAATTTTTCATTTTAAAAAAGATGGAGGCAAACATAGTGGAAAGGAGTGAAAGAAGTTTTTCACAAGTTAAAACTTGTCCGCACAGCCTCCTGACTCACACGGACCACCAGTGATATGAGTAAATCCAAACGTACCTGAGACTGATTGCATGTCAAGGAAGGACAAAAAGGAGATTAAAATCAGTATGTCCTTATTCTTTGTCTTTTATCAAAGACTGTATCCTTGAGACTTGCAATAGAACATCTGAAGGCTTTTTAATTTAGAAATACATGCATGTTTTTGTACTGAAATAGACTTTTTGGACCAACATTAAACTTTACTCTGTCCAACCCAAAATTTTACCATTAATAGAAGGGTGTTAAAATACTCACTTGATATACCTGTGTTAATTAAATCAAATAACAAATGGAAAATGTCAAGTGCAGTACCTGGCAGATGTCAAGGCTAAATAAATGTCAGGTTCCTTCTCAAACTCTTTGTTTGAAACAGAAACCCAACTTTCCAAAGGGCATGTGGCAGTCTACAGTAAAGACTCCATTTTCTGTGTATTCAACCTCCTTATCAGCTAGGTGTGGCCAGAGTTTAAGTTCTAGGCAATGGGTTGAAGATGTGAGTGTTGGGGACAGCTTTTTAGAACAACATTACCTAGGGTCCCTTTCTCCTGGCCCCATCCATCACCTGTAATGTTGATATAATTGCTGCAACTCTACTAACACCTACACAGAGAATAAAGAAGGTAATTGGGAGCACAGGTCAAAAAGCCAGAGGTCACACTAGTGTGACCTCATACCCCCAGACTCAGTGTGCTTTCTTAATTTGTCTTTCTCAACTCCCATTTCAACCTTGCCTTCTGTTTTGAGACTTTAAAAACCTACACATCGCACCTTTGAAGAATCCCGTCTAGACAGGGTCTAAATGTGAACTCAATTCTGACAATTAAAGACACTAGTGTGCTGTTTGGAAGTGAGACACAGGACTTCTTTTGACTCTCACTTTCCATAACTAGCCAGCAGGGCCCTGTAGTCCCTCCGCAGCATTTCTAGCCTCCAGAAGGTCAAGAAGCTTTTGTGAACATGACCCAACTGCTTGCTCTGGCATCTCAGCCTCCAGATCACAGCTTTGGGTGGCCAGTCTCCAGCTCTGGTATGTTCTAAGGCTGCTGGGTATCAGTATGGCTGCTTGGTGGCATGATAGGCAGGAGTTCTCCTTATGGGCCGGCTCTGTGTCACTCTTAGGTTACGATCAGACTTCAGTCCTTCCAATAACATGGTAGAGACTGAGCCCCTTGGGTAAAACCTTTATTGCTTTAAAATGGCTCCTCCTCTCCACACTGAACTTTGGCTATGAGAAGACTTGTTTGAGGTGGAAGATAAATACATTATCATTTTACTTAGGACACTGTTATTTTCAGCTTTCTGTCACTTGAAGCCAAATATAATTCTAACTTATAAATTACCAGACCACTAACCTGGAAAATAGTTTTGAAAATCTAGCAGTTGCATTTTAGAAAGTAGACCGTTAATTTTCTATTAATGTGCTTTATAAAAATCAATGTATATAGGTAGAAGTTCAGCTCAGTAACTTCAGTGGAATATTTGAGTTGGACACTTTGATAGAGGATAGACCTATGGAGAATAAAATAGCATATCCTACATTTACATTGTTAATAATTTAACTCTTGTATAACTTTACAGTCAACCTTGGAAATGGCCCATACAAAAAATTTATTTTTCTACTTTAGATTTAAACAATATAATTTGTGATTATGTTTCTAAAATCTCTAATGTACTTAATTCAGAATAAATTGAAGTGTCTTAAACTATATTGACTTTAAAAACAATTCTGAGGAATAGTTTTAAAAAGCATTTTCAATTTGAGCCTATACCAATGTTATCATAATTTTCATCTCAATACTTCTACATTCTGGCCTCTCTATTTTTTTAAAAAACAAATTTGCATAGCTACTTTATTCAGATGACCGGGAAGATTATACAGTGTGTGACTGATTTAACATTTGAGCTTTAGCTGTGCTAGTTTACTTTATTACTTGTTATAGACTGAACCTCTAAATTATGGCTAAACATTGTATTATTGTATGATGCAAGCCAAAAGACAAATTCAAGAAAAAGCTAGAGTTAAACACAAAGGTGTCAGCTACTAAAGGCTCACATGACATGGACTCTACTAAGAGTAGAAAAATGGAGACTATCTCATTTGGAAGAATGATATGCAAATTATTATGTTTCCAGATTTTAAGTACTTGACTGCTCAGAGCAAATATATCATTGTTCATTTAAATAGCTTTTAGTTTACTTTTCTGTATGCATGAATCTGCTCTCTAATCCTAATGTTCATTTCAAAAACTTGAGGGAGAATGGAATTTTTTTGTTGTTGTTACTTTTATCTTAATTTTCTTCAATGCACTGTAATTTAGAGCAGCTTTGGTCATGAGAAAACTACAGATGGGTGAATGCTGAAATAACATTAAACCTGTTGGATATTTGTCATCGACTCATTAAAGTTAGAATTCACAGAGGGGAAAATTGTGTGCCAGTTGGGGACTAGCTCAATAAAAATAAATCATTAAGTAAAATATGACAGTAACTTTGCATATATAATTTGGCAGTAGAGTTTTTAACCTGTAAAACAGACTGCATATTAGTTTCTTCCAGGGAGAATAAGTTTAAACAGTGCATTTTATAACATTAAAAAATCATTAAATATTTGTTAAATTGAATTTCTCTGTGCTACCAATTAGGAAAAATATCACTTAATGAATGTGTGGTTATTACTCTCAAATCAATATTTAAATGGAGAGTAAAGACTACTGGTTTTCTTCCTTCTTTTCAGGTTTTACCCTAAGTCAATAACAAAATGAGAAACAAGCACATACTTCCAGTCCTGCTGTCTTGCATATTTTCCTTATTACTTGGGGGCTTTAAGACTTAAAGGAAACTCTGGGGTTATGTTATTAAAGTCCACATTTTTCTGGCAAGATGGTGATGGAGCAGCCTGGTCTATGAAACCCTCTGCAAAGGAGAATGCAGAGAGTCTCTGGTTCTCTCCCTGGGAGCTACGGATCCCAATGTCAGCAGCCTGCTCTTCACACAGAGCTTGGCCATCACCACCACTGGCGCATCGCATCAGTCAGGACAGCCACTGCAGCCACAGACACAGCAGCTGCTGTGCCACTATGGCCTCCGTGGCAGCCATAGCGCATCATGCCAACCGTGCCTGAAGCGATCCACAACTTCAGTACTTGAAGCCCCTGCAGGCAAGGTCTGCTGGGATTGCTGCCACCTCTGCTTCCACCATGACATCCTACTGGCCGTGGGTCTCCTCCCGTATGCCCTGAAGCAAGCTCCCATCTCCAGCCTCTGCCCGACTCCTGTCTGGCTCCCACCCTTTGGGGTGAGCAACTGAGATAGCACCACCTGCTGGCGATTCAAGGTAACAACACCAAAACGGGAGAAACAAGCTTGAAAAAGAGAGACAGGCCAGATTTAAATGGTGAACTGAGGGTGATCTGAACTGTCCTTCACAGCAGGCCAGGGGCAACTGACCCTAACTGTGAACTAATTTGCCAGCTTGAAAAGACAGCTAGAAATCAGAGCTAAAAGGACATTGGACTTAAACAAAAAGTCTCAGATTGGACTTAAACAAAAAGTCTCAGAGTGTGCTCGATTGGTTCTGTTAGTTTAATGATTTAATTCTATTCCTACTGTTTTGTTCCTTTTTTTCCCCTCTTCCTTTTCTTCTCTTTTCTCTTCCCTGTAAACCATATCTTTGTATAGAGGAACAGCACACCAATAAGGTGGTTGGTTAGCTTGCATGTTTTATTTATTTATTTTTTGTAAGGAAGTTAGTTAGTCTGTAACCATGGTCTATTGTTTTTATTTGTTTCAGTTTAGGTCTCTCTCCATTTGTTGGTACACTCATCTGTTTCTCCCTTACTCCTCCCTCTCCACGCCCCTCTTCCCCCACTGTCTGCTCCATTCTCTTCCCTCTGCTAACCACATTTATTTCTGGGAGTAAACCTACAGCCTCACTGCATGAACAGATTCCAAGGCAGTAGGAAGTGGGTTTCAGATTATCCATACATCTGTCGGTGAATACCAGGACCTGCAGATAGATTTTGAATCACAGCTCCCCGCTTAAGTAAATCTCAAAACTGCAAAAAGAACCACCCCCAACCGACAGTGCAATTCCAGAATTGAGCAAAGTAAGAGGGAATACATAGAGAATAGGCAATTGAACAAACAGAATTAAAAGTAATCCCTCTACCCCTGAATAACAGAATTAAAGAAGACGATGATGTGAGAGAAGGGAAAAGTAGGGAGGGGGAAAAAACACACAAATAAAGAAAACCAAAAGAAGAATATAGGTCTCACACAGACCCTTGGGAGATCAGACACTGAGAAAAAAAGATTCCGGAACACAAACAACAAAGAGCCCCCAGAATGACTGGTCACATGCAACAAACCCAGACATCAAAACATTAATAGAGAGAATTTTAAAAATTGAGGATAGACAAGAGGAAAATACGAAGGAGCTGATGTCAGAAATAACAGCAGTAAAGAATCCTGTGATGGAAATAAGTAACAAACTAATAAGCATGGAAAGCAGAATTAGCCAAACAGAAGAAAGAATCTCAGACTTTGAAGACCAAAACACAGAACTATTCCAAACTTCAAGAGATGAATGATCACTTCAAGAGACCGAACCTCAGAGTAATTGGCTTTCCTGAGGCAGAGAGAGAAATAGAGGCCACACTGGGACAAACATTTCATGAAATTATTCAAGAAAACTTCCATCATCTCATCAAGGATGAAAAAATTCAAACACAAGAGATTCCGAGAACCCCTGCAAGACAACAAATGAGAAGACCAACTCGGAGACATATAATAATTTGCCTAAACAAAGTAGGTATAAAAGAAAAATCCTAAAGGCTGCAAGAGAAAAAGGTCAAACTATGTATCAGGGAAGACCAATTAGAATAGCAGCAGATTTACCTACAGAAACCTCCAGGCTAGGAGACCTTGGAGCCCTATCTTCAAAGTTCTAAAAGATAAACAATTTCAAGTGAGAATAACTTACCCAGCCAAGCTAAGCTTCATCAGTGAGGGAGAATTGAAATCTTTCCCAGATATCCAATCCCTAAGAACCTACATTACCACAAGACCACCTCTACAAGAAACACTTAAGAAAGTATTGAACACAGAAGAAAAGGAAAAAAGAACAACAAAGTTCTTCACAAGAGTACAGGTAAAAGGTTAAAAACACACATGATCCAACTCTAAAACCAAAAGAAAGACAACACACAAGCAGGAAGAACAACAACTCGGTGAGAATATTATGATAGGGATCAACTCTCACATTTCAATAATTAGTTTGAATATGAACGGACTAAATGCACCACTGAAAAGATATAGAATGGCAAAACGGATAAAATATCATCAGGCAACAATCTGTTGCCTTCAAGAGACTCACCTCACTAGAAAGGACACTCACAGACTCAAAGTAAGAAGATGGGAAACAAATTTTCAGGCAAATGGAACACAAAAGAAAGGCAGAGTCATGAAATTAATCTAAGACAAAATACCCTTTAAGCTATTAAAAATTTTAAAAGATACAGAAGGTCACTACATAATGATAAAAGGTTCAATCCATCAACAAGAAATATCCATCCTAAACATATATGCACCAAACATAGGAGCACTGGCTTTCATAAAGCAGCTCCTAGGTAAACTAAAAAAAGATATCGACTCCAGTACCATCATAGCTGGGGACTTTATTACCCCACTCACAACATCAGGACAAAAAATCAGCAGCGATATCCGAAACCTCAATGTGACTCTTGATCAAATGGACTTAATTGATGCCTACAGAACCCTCCAAGCCAAAGACCACAGAATGCACATTCTACTCATCACCACATGGAACGTACTCTAAGATCAACAACATACTTGACCATAAATCAAGCATCAACAAATTTAAAAGGACTGAATTTTACTATGCATCTTCTTGAACCACAGTGGAAAAAAATAATCATTAACACCAGCAAGGCCCCCCCAAAACCCACAAAGACATGGTCACTAAACAACATGATGCTAAATAACTCCTGGGTTGTTGAGGAAATCTAAACAGAGATTAAAAGATACCTGGAAACAAATGAAATTGAAGAAACATCTTACCAAAATCTCTGGGATGCCAGGAAAGCTGTAGTAAGAGAGGAATTTTTATCCCTACAAACGCACATGAAGAAAATGGAAGGATCACAAATTAACAGCCTAACAAGTCACCTAAAAAAACTAGAAAAGCAAGACCACGAAAATTCTAATTTCAGCAGAAGAATCCAGATCACCAAAATAAAAGCCCAAATCCAGGACATAGAAGACAAAAAGATAATACAAAAAAATCAATGAAACAAAAACCTGGTTCTTCAAAAGGATAAACAAAATTGATGGTCCCCAGCTAGATTGACCAAGAAAGAGAGAGAAAAAGCCCAAATAAACACAATCAGAAAGACAAAAGATAAAGTCACATCTGATCCTGAATAAATACAAAAGATCATTACAGACTACTATGTACACTTGTATGGAAACAAACTTGAAAACCTTTTGGAAATGGAGGACTTTCTGTCATCACACAACCTGCCTAGGTTAAAACAAGAAGAAATTGAGACCCTAATAGACCAATAACAATCAAGGAAATTGACTAGGTAATAAGAAAACTACCTACAAAAAAAAAAAACCCTGGGCCAAATGGCTCTCTGGAAGAATTCTACAAGACATTTAAGGAGGAGCTTATACCAATGCTACTGAAGGTATTCGAGGCAATTGAGAAAGATGGAACTCTCTCCAAGTCATTTTATGAAGCTAACATCACATTGATACCCAAGCCAGGTAAAGACTCAAAAAAGAAAGAATTACAGGCCAATATCTTTGATGAACATAGATGCTAAAATTCTTAACAAGATCCTAGTGAACCGGATTCAACAACACATCTCAAAAATCATCCATCATAATCAAGTGGGCTTCATCCCTGGGGTGCAAGGCTGGTTCAACATTCGTAAAACCATAAATGTAATTAAATTCATCAACAGATGTCAAAACAAAACCACATGATTATATCATTAGATGCAGAAAAAGCTTCTGATAAAATTCAGCATCCCTTCTTGATAAAAACCCTCAAACAGCTAGGCATACTGGGAACAAACCTCAAAATAGTAAAAGCCATCTATGAGAAACCTATGGCCAGCATGCTCCTAAATGGACAAAAACTGGAATCCTGAAAACTGGAGCAAGATAAGGATGCCCACTCTCACCCCTCCTGTTCAATATAGTATTGGAAGTCCTGGCTAGAGCAATCAGAGAAGAGAAGGCAATCAGGGGTTCTCAAATAGAAAAGAGGAAGTCAAGATATCTCTCTTTGCAGATGACATGATCGTGTACCTTGAAAACCCAAGAGAATCTGTCAAAAACCTCCTTACACTGATAAAGGACTTTGACAAAGTCTCAGGATATAAAATAAACGTGCAAAAGACAATCGTATTTCTTTACACCAATAATAAACAAACAGAAATCCAAATAAAAAGCACAATTCCATTCACAATAGCCACAAAAAAATGAAATACTTGGCATCTTCCTAACCAGAAACGTAAAGACCTTTACAATGAAAACTACAAAACATTGCTCAAAGAAATCAAAGATGACACAAACAAGTGGAAAAATATCCCGTTCTCATGGATTGGAAAAATCAACATTGTGAAGATGTCCATCTTACCTAAGGTGATCTTCAGATTTAATGCAATACCCGTCAAATTACCAGCATCATTCTTCTCAGACCTAGAAAAACCAAAACAGCAATTCATATGGAAACACAAACGACCAAGAATAGCCAGAACAATCCTCAGCAAAAAAAAAAAACTAAGCAGGTGGTATCATATTACCAGACTTCAAACTTTACTATAAAGCTACAATAATCAAAATAGCTTGGTATTGTACAGGAACAGGCATATAGACCAATGGAATAGAATTGAGATTCCAGAAGCAAAACATCACTTTCTCAACCAACTCATCCTCGACAAAAACTCCACCACCTACCACTGGGGAGAGGAGAACCTACTCAGTAAACGGTGCTGTGAAACCTGGCTGACCACATGCAGAAGATTGAAACAGGACCCCTATCTATCCCCATATACAAAAATTAACTCTAAATGGATCAGAGACCTAAATGTAAAACCTCAAACCATAAGAACCTTAGAAAATGAGGGACATACCCTCATGGAAATTGGAACTGGCATCCAATTCCTGAACTGTGGGAAGCTTTCATCATGTTATAAAAAACATGTATTATGCAATAAACAACATGGCCGCTGGCTGGTAGAATAACCTATCAGAAACAATCACATAGCCGCAGTACGTTGGCTGCCAGGCAGCATATATAGGCAAACAACTGCGCCAGAGGAGAGAGTCATTTTGTCTTTGTAAAGAGCACATTAAGACCTGGAGTAAACTTGTCTGCAGAAGAACGGTGTCGGTGTCGTCTTTCTTCGGCTCGTGACAACTGGTGGCCCGTACGGGGAACCTTTTCTCCTTTTGTGCCATACGGCATTCAGAACTGCGACAACCAGGGCGGTCGACCGGTAAGTGAAGTCACAAGGTCCTCGGTAAAGAGGCGATTAAAAAGGTCCTCGGTAAAGAGGCGATTAAAAAGGTCCTCGGTAAAGAGGCGATTTGCACAGGTCCTTGGTAGAGAGGCGATTAAAAAGGTCCTCAGTAAGGAGGCGATTTGTTTTAAGGTCCTCGGTAGCGAGGTGATTTGTTACAGTCTCTGGCATAGGAATTTCTCTGCCATGGGCACTACTTCCTCTCACCCACTTTTTCAAGCTTTAAAGTCCCTCTTGAAAACGAAAGGTTTGAAACTAAGGGACAAGACCTTGACAGACTTTATTCAGCAGATAGATGAGATTTCACCGTGGTTTGCCGTGTCTGGCAATCTCACCATAGGTAGCTGGGACAAAGTTGGACGGGACGTTGATCATGCCCGAGAGAGAGGGGATTTGGTTGGAGGAGTACAGCCTCTCTGGAGGCTGGTCCGGGCCTGTCTGGAGGACCTGTGCAAATCTGTCTGTCAGAAATGCAATCAAACCGTGGAGCAGGGACAGGCGGCTTTGGATTCGATAAAAGAGGGATGCTCCGACTGTTCCGCCTCACAGTCTCCTGACTCTGAGTCAGAGGAGGAACTGGAACAGATAATGACGCAGGCAGAAAAACTGACCTTGGGTGATTGCGGCTGCCATCTTGCGGAGAGTAAAGGCCAACCCCCTCCGGGTCTTGGGGCCCTTCCTCCATATGTCCCTTCAGCGCCGCCTGGTGGCAGCGGTGGAACAACATTTAATGACGCAGTCTGGTTAGCAGTCCGCGATTCTGGCATATCCCAAACCTTCCCGGTCTTTGTGAATGGGCAGGGGCAGAGGTATCATGAGCCCTTGGACTTTAAAATGGTAAAAAATCTCGCCGAAGCTGTACGCACGTACGGCCTTGGAGCTGCTTTCTCATTAGCCATTTTGGAGTCCCTGGATAGGACAGCCATGACCCCTTCGGATTGGCAGAGACTAGTAAAGGCATGCATGAACCCTGGGCAATACTTAGACTGGAAGGCTTACTATATTGAATTAGCTAATGAGCAGGCCGCTAGAAATGCTGCTGCTGGCCTTGCCAACAAGCCTAAACAGAGACTTTCCTTAGTTTTACTCACTTTAAATTTTTTTCGCCTGGATGTGAATGGCAAGTCGGCCGCTGACCGTCATATGCAGACAGGTCCTAGTGAACGGGGCTATGTGAAATGGAAAGATATACTAGCGGGTCAATGGAAGGGTCCAGATCCGGTATTGACTTGGGCGAGAGGATCTGTTTGTGTCTTTCCACAGAACGGTCAAGATCCTGTGTGGGTACCGGAGAGACTTGTTCGTCCGGTGCCACCCTCCAAGTCTCCGGAAGTTCACTACGAGCAGACCGAGGATGATGGCAATGTGGACTCTGAAAATCGTCATATGGATGACTGTGACCATGAATGAAGGGCAAGCGGAGCAGAGGTGGGGCATTCTTATGGCTTTCCCGCTACCAATGCCAGTTACACATTCAGCCCACACTTTTCCAAGGTTTTTCATTACCAATCAATCACTGAATTTGCCTACCTTGCCTTATGTGCAAGACGAGACACCTTTTGGAGATCGCAATTTAACCCTTACTGGGGCGTTGTGTTTTACTATTTCCCTGAACCTTTCTGATATGAATAACAATCATACTTGTTTAACCTTATATAATCAGATAGCTGCTTGGTTGGACATGCCGCGTATCTACGGCACCTTGGCAAGCAGTAATGGGTCCATTATATCAGGACCTTGGCCAACTTTACAACTTAATACTAGTAAACCTAATTCCCCTCAACCTTGGTGGACACCGTTTTGCCGCAGTGCTCGCTCCGCGGACTTACACCCTTGGACCGGATGCCAGGCTAGAAAAGCAGGATGGGTCAAGTGGCCCTATTTTACCTTTTCCCCAACATTGCTACAGCCCCTAATATGTCATGGCCTGGGTTCAATTTTATATACCAGAACCCCATTATGAGTGCCCCATCTAACCCTTTCGATTTGTGGCTATTAGGCGGCACTAGAGGTAACGACTTTGTACAGACCCCACCGGGATTTCGGCATCACGGCTACTGTTATCGCAGCGATAGCTATCGCCACTGCGGCCGCTACCGCAACTGCTGTGTCCCTTGTGACCACTGTTCAGACAGCAACCACCTTAAATACGTTGGCACATTCTACTGCGGTCGCATTAAGTACACAATCTAATGTGAATAATCACTTGCGGGGCGGTATCATGATCTTGAATCAACGTATGGATTTACTCCAGGAGCAAATAGACATCATGATACAAATAGCGCGCTTGGGGTGTGAGGTTCATACACCAGCCCTATGTATTACTAGCATCCCATATCACAACTATACAGCTGCTGCTAATTTGTCTTAAGAGCTTTCTAAGTATCTTGTAGGTAATTGGACTCAAGAATTTGACAATCTGATGGAAACACTGCGGCGCGAGATTATTACAGTGATTTCTACCAGAGTGGATCCTGTCGTGGCACAAACTCTAGCGTCCTGGATTGTGCGAGCCGACCATCATTTGAAGGAGTGGGCGGGCATGGGATGTTTGGCGTTCTCCTCATTGGATTGGCAGTTGTTTGCCTATATTGTTTGTGCACTTTACGCCGTAGGTGAAACACTGATATGGCCCTGCTCGCGCAGGCAATTTTGGCCTTGGAGGAAGGGCACTCTCCCCATGTCTGGCTTGCAGCCGTGAAGAATCAACAGTGACAGGATGCCAGCCGTTGACTGCACTTGGAGCCCCGATGGGTAAACTCCATGGAGGTTATCCCCAGCTGCATACGGGTTGATGCCGCAACCACCCGTCCCCTGCAAAAGGCATCGGGCCGGTGCACAGTTGCTGGGTTGTACTTCGGCGATCCAGGGACTGGGGTACATAGCCCAAGGAAAAAATGGGGGCTGTGGGCTCTAGCCTCTCCTGTCATATAAACAAAAAGGGGGAGATGTGGGAAGCTTTCATCATGTTATAAAAAACATGTATTATGCAATAAACAACATGGCCGCTGGCTGGTAGAATAACCTATCAGAAACAACCACGTAGCCGCAGTACGTTGGCTACCAGGCAGCATATATAGGCAAACAACTGCGCCAGAGGAGAGAGCCATTTTGTCTTTGTAAAGAGCACATTAAGACCTGGAGTAAACTTGTCTGCAGAAGAACGGTGTCGGTGTCGTCTTTCTTCGGCTCGCGACACTGAACAAAACTCGAAATCCACAGGCCAAAGAGATAAGATAGACAAGTGGGACCTCATTAAACTGACAAGGTTCTGCAAAGCCAAAGAAACCATCAAGAGAGCAGGGAGACAGTCTACAGACTGGAAAAAGTATTTGCCAACTCCAGGTCTGACAAAAGCTTAACATCTTGGATCTACAAGGAACTCAAACATGCTGGAAAGAAAACAACAAACCCCATTATAAAATGGGTAAAAGATATGAACAGACACTTCTCAAAAGAAGACATCTGAGCAGCCATCAGACACATGAAAAAATGTTCAACCTCACGAATCATCAGGGAGTTTTTTTGCAAATCAAAACCACACTGAGATACCACCTAACTCCAGTCAGAATGGCAATTATCAATAACTCAAAAAATAACAGTTACTAGAGAGGGTGTGGCCAAAAGGGAACACTTCTACACTGTTGGTGGGAGTGCAAACTAGTGCAACCTCTGTGGAAAACAGTATGGCGATTCCTAAAAGCTCTAAATATTGACCTCCCATATGACCCTGCAATCCCCCTACTGGGAATATACCCTGAAGAACTGAAATCACTCTATAAAAAAGATACCTGCACACATATGTTTATTGCAGCATTGTTCACAATAGCAAGAACCTGGAAGAAACCATTATGTCAATCAAAAGAGGACTGGATTAAAAAAATGTGGCACATATACACGATGGAATACTACACAGCAATAAAAAAGAACAAAATCGTGAATTTTGCAGCAACCTGGATGTAATTGGAGTCTACAATACTGAGTGATCTCTTACAGAAACAAAGGTCTGAGTATCACATGTTCTCACTCATATAGTGGACCTTGAACATACAACATAATACTATAAGAAAATGATTGACAGTGGTGGGAAATTTTGGGGGGCAGGGGAAGGGAGATGGGATTAACAGTAGCAAGTATCTGTCTGGGGATGGGGAGACACCTCTTATCAACAAGGGTGTCTGAACGAAGCATATTTGTATACCTAATCCTTAACTGTACCCCACAATATCATAATAAAAAATATTGATTAAAAAATAATAATAATAATAATAATAAAGTCCACATTTAATAGTTCATTTTACAAACAGGTTTTCTAGTACTTGGTTGGACATATTCAAATATGCGGAACATGCTAATTTTCATGGTAGTTCATTCTCCTATCTGTTACACTTTTCTCTAGAAGTTGACTGTCCATTGAATTTTATAATCTTTTTTTACAATGTTCAGATAATAAAAGTAATATTAAAATATGCAGTGTTAAACTATGATATGGTGGTTTGCTATTGATAGCTAGCTTCATCACAGCGGTAGCTCCATAGTTACCAGGTTAGAGAACATACTATATACTATTGACTTATAAGCATTTTATTATTTACCTCACTACTACTCTATGAGAAAATGTCAGTTTCTTCAGTAATTCAACCATTGATTATAAGGCATGGTATTTGAACCCAGTTTATTTTATTTTATTAATTTTTTTATTTTAAAGATGTGGGGTACAATTCAGGGTTAGGTATACAAATGTTCATTATGTAGGTACGCTTGTTGATGAGGTTTCCCCCCCTCCCCTGGCAGTTTCTCACTACTGACAATCCCTTTCTCATAGTATTGCAACAATTGTTGAAGATCCACTTATGAGCGAGAACTTGTGGTGCTCAGTTCTTTGTAATAGATCACTCGGTATTATAGACTCTAAGTTCATCCAAGTTGCTGCGAAGTTTGTAATTTTGTCTTCGTTATGGCTGCACAATATTCCATTGTGTATATCACATTTTTTTATCCAGTCCTATTTTGATGGGCAGCACAGTTGGTTCCATGTTCTTGCTATTGTGAGTAATGCTGCAACAAACATGCATGTGCAGGTATCTTTTTTATATTGTGATTTGAGTTCCTCAAGGAATATTCCCAGAAGTGGGAATGCAGGGTCATATGGAAGGTCAATTTTTAGATTTCTTAGGAAACACCATACTGTTTTCCACAGAGACTGTACTAGTTTGCACTCCCACCAACAATGTAGAAGTGTCTCTTTTGCCCTGCATCATCTCCAGCATCTGTTATTTTTGAGTTATTGATGATGGCCATCTTGACTAGAGTTAGGTGGTATCTCAGTGTGGTTTTAATTTGCATTTATCTGGTGACTAGTGAGGTTGTGTATTTTTTTCTTGTATCTGTTGGCTTCTCTTATGTCTTCTTTTGAGAAGTGTCAATTCATATCTTTTGCCCACTTTGTAATGGAGTTGTTTGTTCTTTTCTTTTTGGCACATCTGAGTTCCTTGTAGATCCTAGATGTTAGGCCTGTGTCAGATACATAGTTGGCAAATATGTTTTCCCATTCTGTGGGCTGTCTCCCACTCTCTTGATGCTTTCTTTTGCTTTGCAAGAGTTTTTCAGTTTGACGAGGTCCCACTTGTCTATCTTAAAATTATGGCATGGGCATTTAGGATTTTGATCAGGAATTGGTTGCCAGTTCCAATTTCCATAAGGGTGTCTCCTGCATTTTCTAAGGTTCTTATAGTTTGGTGTTTTACGTTTAGGTCTTTGATCCATTTAGAGTTGATTTTTTGTATATGGAGATAGGTAGAGGTCTTGTTTTAATCTTCTGCATGTGATCAGCCAGTTTTCCCAGCACCATTTACTAAATAGGTTCTCTTCTCCCCACTGATTGATGGTGGAGGCTTTGTAGAAGATGAGTTGGTTGAGATATTGAGGTTTTACTTCTGAAATCGCTATCCTGTTCCATTGGTCATTATGCTTGTTCTTGTTCTTTGTTTATTGTAGAGAATCTGATTTTAACTGGCACTCCTATTTATGTTTTCATCACAATGAACATTATGGGTTCTTCAATTAATAAAACTTTCCATATAAAAGCATTAATTGTGATAAAATTAACTTATCAATGGCATAATATATATTTAAATTAAGAAAATATTTCTTAAAAATCAAAAATGATAATGTATAAAAAATGGAAGCTTAATAAAATGGGAATAAATGATCATAGAATATGAAAAGGTGAAGTCATACAGACTGATTAGCTAGAGAACAGCCATTGTAGCATTTCTTAAGCTTTGTCATACTTTGTTTGCTGTCTGTCCCATTCCCTACTTTCTAATCATTAGCTGAGGACAGAATCCACTTTCTGAGGGAGTAATTAATAATTGTTTTGCGACTTTGAAGTATGTCTACTCTAGGCCTTTGTTTACTAGTTATACAGGACCAAGTTGACTTAATTGTAATCAGCATTTCATTACCCACCCTCCAGCCCACCAGAAGTTGAAGGTACTGAAGTCACAGGACTGGTTGTTCTGATAACACGAAGGACACAAGACTGATGTCATCAATACTGAGGAATGCAGCTGCTGGAAAGTTTTCTTTACCCTGCCTCCTGCAGTTCCCCTCCACAGGAGTGCAAATCATTCTGCAAATCATTCTGCAAAAAAGACACCTGCATGCATATGTTTATTGCTGTACTATTCACAGTAGCAAAAACATGGAACCAACCCTTATGCCCTTCATTAGCAGACAAGATAAAGAAACTGTGGTACATATACAGGGTATAATATTATGCAGCCATAAAGAAGGACAAGAACATGGACTTCCCAGCAAATTGGGTGGAGTTGGAGACGTTTTAAGTGATGTATCATGGAAACAAAGAACAAAAGACCACATGTTCTCACTCATAAGTGGGACCTGAATATAAATTGTAGAAACACCAGTGAGGGATGAGCAGTGGCAAGACACTGCCAGGGGAGGGAGGAAGGCAGGGCACGTAACAACACAAAGTGTACCTGATCCCAATCAGGGCAAGAGAGGACCAATTGGAGTACCAACTTCACCTGCACGTACATTACTTATGTACCAATTCCTGGCTTGTACTCCATATCTTTATAATAAAATAAAGTAAAATGATAATAATAATAATTGGAAACTAAAAAAAAAAAAAGAAATGTTAAATATCTTGGGGAGAAAAGTTTGAAAGCCATCCTTTTCAATCCTCCAGGCTGCACTACTTCTGAGTGTCCGAGCCACCCTCCCTTGAGCAGAGTATTTGGAGGTCCCACGTTGACATTAACCTAAGAGAATATTATTATTTCAATGTACTGCTTCACTTTATATACTTATTAATATTTTATCGAGGATTTCTGCATACAGGAGATTGGCAGTTTGTTTGGATCCGGTTTGTTTTGGGGATTTTTTGTTTTTGTAACATCTTTGAGCTTTGTATCAAGTTTATGGTAGTATAGAGATATTATATAAACTCCTTTTTCTATATTCTGAAAAAAATAAATATTAGAATTATCTACTCTTTCAAACTTCTGAAAACTACTTTATGATCAGAACATGCTGGAACTTTAAGAAAATATTTTACATAGTCTATGACAATTGGGTTGGCTAAATTTACAGTCTCTTTGGAGTTACACTTGGTAATCTGTAAAGTAGGAAATTATTTATCAGTTTCAAATTTATTATTCTAAAATTGACAAAACTAGTCTGTAATACTCTTGTTAATTCCTCCAGTACTTTTGGTTACTTCCACATATAATTTCTTATTTTGTATATTTAATATTCCATGCCTCATTTTTCTTGATTAGGTTGGCTGGCAGAATAGCTATTTAGTTATCTTCCTCAAAGAATCTGCTCTTGAATTAATTTATCAGTTATACTTTTTTCTGTTTTATATATTTATTCCTCTTTATTTATTGCTTACTGTTGCTTCTCTTGCACTTATTTTGTTGTTCTAGTGATTCAAATTGAACTATTAAATTGATTTCTTTTCATTCTTTCTTGCTTATTAATTTAGATCTTTGTATCTGAGAACTAAGAACTGAATATCTGAATATTGTAATATGTTATAATTTAATATGTAGTATACTTGCATAAGAGAAAAAAAGATTTATAGTTGTGAATATACTCAGCAGTTTAGATACATGGTTGCTTTCACTCAATGATTATTTAAGAAAGGTCTCAGAAAAAATTATCATATGGCAAAATGATAACCTAAGATGATTATTTTTCATATCCAGTTTTATCATAATGTAGTGAGTAGCAATGTTTCTTCTAAAATTTATTAACATTCTATCTTTGGTCTATTTCTTCAATATTCCATGGGCATATGGATTCAGTATGAGCCTCTAACATATTTTCCAATCAGGTCAGGTTGGTAAAAATAAAATTTCCTCAGAAAACTTTGTTTTTCCCTTTGGTGAATGCATTTTAACTTAATTGCAGTATTTGTAAACACTTGTTTCCGTTTTTCTCCTCTGAAGGAAAGGCATGTCATTCCCAGATAAAACTAACTTTAAAAGCACACAGATTTTTTAAAAAGTTATAAAAAAGACTATCTCTCCCAAGTAAAAGGGAGTGAGGAAAAAAGAGTACTCAGAGCAAGGAAAGGTGAAAGGTGGGTCTAGAGAAGAAAGGGTGAGAAAGAAAGAAGAAGCAGTGACCACCCAGAATCACCTGGAAGTGGCCTCGGGAACCCAAGGCCAGTGTGCAGTGTGTGTTCTACACAAATACACAACTGTGGACTACAGTGGTATTCTAGGTTTGTAAAATGGGGTTATCAAACAGGGCTGCCTGTAATTGGAACAAAATAGCAGCAACAATAACAACACACAAACCTACACACTCCCAGAGAGGATGTTGGACACAAAGCTGACAAGGTAATTTCCTAATTAATTACATGGGACAGATAATATATGTTGAGAGAGAAAGTTAAAGAAATATTAACTGAAAATTCATGTGAGTTGGCTATTTGACAGCCTGACTCCATAAAATGATTAAAAAATGAAGAAATTGACAATATAATTTCAGGCTTGAGAAATTTGTGTGGCTTAGAAAATCTACTGCAGGGAGAAACAAATTGCATGTAAACAGTATTTATTGATGCGAATTTTATTAATTTGTATTTGCAAAAGTAAAATATGTCTGTCATCAACAGAGTCACTGCCTAGTCAGAAGGCTAATGAAAATGATCCCAGATCCAGGGTGGAGGATTCCAGCTTACCACTTTCAATGATACGGACATCACAGAATATAAAAATGTTATGCAGAATCACTAGAAACGTGTGAAATGCTACGTTCCCATTCAGTAAACACTGCAGATAGTACTACTTAGAAGAACACACTTAACGCACCTTCTTCAATTCTCTTGCTGTCTTCAACTTCCTAGTCAGCCCTTGCTTTGCCTCAGTCACTGCCTAGCCACCGGTTCTGCGTGAACCTCAGGGTTCTAACCAGCTCCTGCCAGGATGGAGGACCAGCTACATTTACTCACTGTCTGGCTTTTCCCACCAATTCTAGATTCGATGATAAACTGCATCACAGGTAGGGATGGAGGTGTCCTGCAAAACCGTCAGGCAGCTCGAATGTCACAGTCTGCAAAAGCAGAAAATTAACCCCAATGACACAGATTGACCAGTGCAAGACCAGAGGGAGGAGAGAAGGAGGCTGTCAGGCAGATCATCCCTTCTCCTCCCAGGCTTCCCCCATGAGTGAGTGGTTGCTCTACCGTCCATTTAGAGATGTCCCAAAGGGCTGAGGGGCCACACACAATCTCGCTGAAAGGCAAGGGGCAACCTGAACAGAGATCACCTTGCATTGCTTTCCACTCTTTGTAGTTGTTGTTATTACCCTTCTCCCTCGTTTTTATGCCCTAGGATAGCAGCTTCTAGACAAAACACTAGCTTTTAATACTTACACTGTGAACGCTGCTTTCTATGGGATGTAGGCTAAGACAACTACTAATTGTGTAGAACATAATGATTTCAGGACTAATTACGTATATCTCCCTTGCTCTGACCTTTGCTGGGCAATGGGGAATGCAGGGGAATGTAAGCTTGCATTAGAACAAAGAGAGTTCCTGTATGTTTTGGATTGTACTAATTGGTTTATGATGATTTATAGGTAGGGCTTGGAAGCATATTTAAAAATAATAGGAGAAGGATTGTATTTGGAGGGTGCAAACAAAACTCACCTCAAATTTGATATTTGCAAATGGAAAATAAAGTTCGAATAGTACTTTGTACAATGACCACCTTATGATACTAGATGACTAGAAAGCCAATCATATAATATCTAGTTTGTATTCTTCTCCTTAAATCATATGATATTTTCTTTAACACTGGAGTCTTTATTCGGAGTTAGGGTTACAAGTTGAAACTGCTCCCAGGTCCTGTTTTCCCAGGTCGCACTCTAGCCTAGTGTTCAAAATTAGTGTCTACTAACCCTAAACAATGTGTCAGATTTGAATCTACCATGCATAATTTATAAAATGAGGGCAATACAATGGTAAGAGAATAGACCTGGCTTCCTTTCGTTAACTCCTTCTCCAGAGGTCTGCTTATTCCAATGAAGTAAGCATTCTTTATATAAGATTTTTTCTTTAAAAAATCTTAAAAGCAAAAATGCTAAAAAATCAAAATCAAACTCAATGAATGCTGTGAACATGAAAGAGCACCAGAAACCTGTTTCTTGATTTGCTTAGTTCTGTGTCTGGTAAAAGATAATATCAGGAACAAAGATAACCTTTAGTGACTAAAATAGCTCATGGTAGGCCGGGCTCGATGGCTCAGCCTGTCACCCAGCGCTTTGGGAGGCCAAGGTGAGTGTATTGCCTGAACCTGTGGGTTCAAGACCAGCCCTGGGCAACTTGGTGAGACCTCATCTCTTCAATAAATAAAAAAATTAGCTGGAGGTGGTAGCCCTCACCTGTAGTTCTGGCTACTTGGAAGGCTGAGGCAAGTCAAAGCTGGGGTGGCCGTGAGTATGACACTGCACTCCAGCCTGGGCAATGGAGTGAGACTCTGACTTAAAAAATAAAAGTAAAAATAAAATAAAACACTCATGGTATAAGGAACATAGATGTATGACTTAGGATCAATAAAGGGTCAATATGTGATTATTACCTTTTTAAAATTTTCTGCAAGAAATTCAACAGTAGGACTAGGGCTCAGGTTGTGGCCTGAACATTTAAATTGTGTGATAAAAATATACTTCTAGGCAATGAAGCATTTTTGCAATGCAATGTTAAAAAATAGTTTTGAAATCTGCATGATTGTGCCTTGTAAAATTTTTTTTAAAGTACCAAAATGAATTATCAAGAGTGGCAGAAATATACATTATTTTTAATCCTTTATTTGTATCTGTCTTTTCTAAATTTTATATTCCAGAACTATTTCAAATGTATTAGAAAGTATTGGAATATCTTTAAGTAAATCCCACAAGGATACAGTTCTTCATTTCCTCAGCTTCAGTCGTAGCACTGGAGTCCTCAATAACAATCATACTTGCAATGGAGTAGGCAGAATAAACTTTAAATGATCAGAGAAATGAAGCAAGGTATTCAGACATCCCTGAACAAATCAGTAGGAGAATGTAAGTGTGGAGAAATTCATATGTGTCTTACCAGGGAACTAGTTTAAAAATTGGCAGAAAAAAGAAAAATGCTGTATAAGCCACACGGTTCTGTATAATTCATTTTCCTTATTTCTTCCTTAGCTTTTTTATTCCTTCTGATGTTTCATAACCCTTAACCTCAAAGTCCTCTAGAAAACCATTGCAATAGTGTTCTTATAACTAGGGCCTCACTGTGCTATGTCCTTAAATAAAGCTTTTGATCATTTGGCATAAATTCCAGAAAAATCTAGCATATAGAAATAACATAAAACAATCCAAAACAATGAGTTGCCTTAAATGAGGGACTTCTGTTCCATAAAGCTATTTCCCCTGAAGTTGCATGTTTCAAATGTGACAGCCAAGTTCATCAGGATAGGGACATGATTATCAATTTCACGTCTGGTGGTTGACAGCAGGTGTGAAGTGTCAATATAGTCTAGTTGGAGCGGGACCTTTGTAAAGTTAGGCAAAACAATGCACAAAGATTATCATCAGAGAGAGAATATGGAGCACAATGATGCTGGATTTGGAAGAAGGAGAAGAAAAATAGAAGACAAAATTGGCAAGAATAACTTCACAATTTGAAAAGGATTAGGAAAATTAGCACCCAGTCCCTCAATTGGAGAGTGGGTGGAAGAAGTGAGATTTAGGTAGGTGGCGGAAAAGAAAACTATAGTAATTCATTTCTAAAACACTATGTAGAGTACAAGAGAATATTTGAGAGGGCGAAGGAAAGTCAGGGGACATTTAAAAATGCCTAGTTCTTCACATTGATTGGTAACGCTTCAAAAAGCCTGATCCTCTCAGAAGGATGGGATGGTTTTCCTAGGAGGTCAGGAAAAATTTTGAGCAATGTTCAAAATTTTGAAGTATTAATTTATAAAATTATAACATAAATATAAAAAAGACGCAATCCTGTGCTCTGTTCTATAAGATTTTCAAAGCTTTGGATATGTACCCATATGTAAGAATAGAATTTAGCAACATGTCCAAAAGTCTCCTTGAGTCTGCTTCCAGTCACTAACGACGCTGCATTTCCCAAGTTAACCACTACCCTGCCCTGATTTCACAAATCAGATTTGCCTGTTTTTTAACTTTGTACAAATAGAAGAACACAATGTAGAATCTCTGGTTGAGTGACAGAAATATTTTGTTCATCATCATGTTTGTGAGATTTGTTCATGTTGACTTACACAGCAATGAATGAAGCATTATTCTTAATGTATAAATTCTATGATGTCCATGAGGATTCTACTGTCCACATTCCACAGTTTACCTACTCTACTGCAGTGACACATTAGAATTTTTTCTCACTTTTCAACCACTATAAATAGAGCTTCCCAAACATTTTTGCACAGTTATATTT
This sequence comes from Cephalopachus bancanus, assembly GCA_027257055.1. Taxonomy (NCBI): domain Eukaryota; kingdom Metazoa; phylum Chordata; class Mammalia; order Primates; family Tarsiidae; genus Cephalopachus; species Cephalopachus bancanus. The sequence goes on along the minus strand of JAPVLO010000443.1, from coordinate 233,078 downwards.
TTGTAGCAATTTTGTTGGGTGTGTATGTACAACACGTGTTCTGCTGTAGTAGAAACTCTCAAATGTCTATGCCAAGTGTCTGTGCAAACTTACACTTCCTCCAGCAGTACAGAAGAATTCTAGTTGCCTCCCTGGCCAATTCATGGTATGGCAGTGTAGCTAAATTAATCATACTTCAGGTTGAGTAAGAGTGTCTTGTGGTTTTAATTAGCATGTTCCTGATGAGTAATGAGCTGAGCATATTTTCAAATACTTTTTTCACCTTTTTCAAACATTTCCTCACCCTCTTTTATCAAGGAAGGCTCAAATTGTATTGCCCTTTTGTGTAATGGGCTGTCTGCTATTCTCTGATGTGAATTTCTTCGTATAAACGTAAGCAGTCCTTTCTTCAAAATGTGTTCATCAATATTTTGCCCAACTCTGTGACTTGCTTTGATAATAGTGAACAGAAATCCTTAATTAATGGTGTCCAACTTATCTATTTTCTTTCTTATGTTTGATATTTTTGAGTTTTTTTTAAAGAAAACATTACATATTCCCAGCATAAGGAAAATAGCCTATGTTTTCATATTAATGCTTCATTGTTTTACTTTTGCAGTTAGTTCTATATCCAAATAATTAATAATCACATATTGTGTGAGATTAAAAATATTTATTTTCCTGACAAGGCTTTCCAATTTATCCAGAATTATTAACGGAAGTTCATGTTTTCCTCACTGGACTGCAGTGTCATCTTGCTATAAATTGGGTGACCACACAAGTAGGTCTATGTCTGGACGATCTACTCTGCTTCAGTAGGCTTTGTGCCTATCCCTGTACCAATACCACATTTTTCTAATTAATGTCCTCTTATAATTTTATAATATATTGAGATGTAGTAGTACAATAGATTGATAATAATTAAATTGGTCAAAAATCATTAATGGATGCAAAACCACTGAGTAAAAGTTCAAGAAACAAAAGGCGATTTATATCCTCAAAGTATGTCCCCAAAAGATAGGAATTACAAAGGGAAAAAAACAATCTTATCTTTACAGTAGCTATACTGGATAGACATCACCTTAACCAAGTGATCAAAGTTCACCTGGCCAGTAATTACACAAATCAACATTACATCCCTCTTCATATGCTGCACAGAGAAAAAGAGTTTTGCCAAAAATGCATAACCTGGGTTTAACCATGAGAAAACATCAGAAAATTTGAAATGGAGATAGAGTGCACAAAATAGCTAACTATACTATACTGTTCAAAAATAGCCATCTCACCAAAGAAAAACAAGTCTGAAGAGTTGTTCCAAATTAACACCAATACAATAACTGAAAGTAGCATAAAATTCAGGATTTCCTCTCGCTATAAAGACAATAATAGCACAAGTGTACAACAATAGAACTATTGATGAAATATGAATAAAGACTTCAGATTAGGAAAAATACTGAATAAACATTAATTTCCTTATTTGAAATTAAACTGTGGTTATTTCTGAGAATATTCTTGATTTTAGACAATGTCCACTGAAGTATTTAGCTGTAGAGAGACATTATTTCTACAAGTTACTCTCAAATGACTGAAAAACGAAAAGCAGTGTGGGTAATTTATATCATACCATATTGATGAAAGAAAGGATTGAGAAAATAAGGTGGTGACAATTGGAAAATTTGAGTGAAATGTATTTAGGAATTTTTGTGCTATTCTTCAAATGACCAGTAGGTCAAAATTAAAGGTAAAAAATAATCTTTATTTTTATATTATTTTTTCTGAAATAGGTATCCAATGTTCTTACAATCACCTGTGAGTCAGTCAGATGATCCACATAATGAATCTTTAAATACATATAATTTGCTATTTTCAAGAAATAAATCACTACCTTATTCAACATAAAATGTGAAATTGATGCTGTGGTGATTTTTTGATATTTTTTATTGCTTCTTCAAGATGATTATAGGCAATATTTAAATTCAGAAAACAGAGCCAGAGGTTGAGATTTGGGATCATAAAAACAGTCAGAGATAGAGTAGCCAAGTACTCTCTTCCCTACTAAAGAGCACTGTATACAAGTAAGAAAAAGAGAATAATTAATGTCAGATTCCAACACGAACAAAAATTAATGTGCAATTTGTAGACAGATATTTTTTTACATATTTGGATCTTGGTTACTCTGTTTAAAAGAAGCATATTGGTATATTGAATTCTAAAACAACTTCACATTTTCTATGACCATTTGATGGCTGATAAGAAGAACAGATAAGTCAAAAGTGACACTGGGTCTTTGAGTCTGGTTAAGTTGTAATGCTATTTCTCAAATATAAGAAAGTTAATAGGGAGAAAGCTTTTAGAAAGCAAGATGGCAGTTTTAGAACTTAGAAATAGATCATAGTATAAAGTCCTTGACTTGCAATGTAGTTACATCTCAATAAACACATTATAAGTTGGGCACATTGTAAGTCAAACATACATTTAGAACCCTTTACCTACCAAACTTGATACAATGTTCAGAACATTTAGATTAGCTACAGTAGGGATGAATCATGTAACACAAGTCTATTTTGAAAGAAAGATATATTGAAAGTGAAAAACAGAATGGTTGTATGAGTACTCAAATTACAGTTTCTACTAAGTGCTTATCACTGTTACAGCACCATAAGGTAAAAAATTGTAAATCCATTATCAGAGATTATATATATATATGTATATATTTAACCTCCAGTTAAAGAGTTAAAGTACATAAAAATATACAGTAAAAGCTATGAGAGAGAGTCCTGGATACTTTTCTTAGGTAAAATACTAATAACACCGGATGACTTTATCTATTTGCTGCTACCAACTCACTTTCTGGAACTTTATAAACTTATCCATTTTAAAATTGTGTCACTATTTGGAAATTTGTATAGTGCTAAACTGTGGATTTCTTAGTTTGTTACAAAAGTCTAAGGGTGTCACTATTCTGTTCCAGCAACAAGGATGGAAAATAGGTAATTATTTCAAGAGCATATTGTTCAAAATTATGTATTTAAATTCTGTGCCGCCTACACTGATCTTTGTAGATAAATAATTGTCTTATTGCATCTAAGCTCAGATTGCAAAGATGCATTATCCTAATCTATCTTCCATGCTTTGTTTCCTTCGTGGTTTTCCATCATTTCAAACAAAATTGTCCTTTAATATCAAAGGATAAAAACATTTTCTGTATGATGATATTTCAGTGTTGCTGGGAAAATGACTTAAAATGAGAACATTGCATTATGAAATTATTCAAATTGAAATGCTTCTAATCTAATAAAGTATTTTTTGATTTATGACACAGATTTATATGTTCTTACTTTTAAACCAAATCCCATCCAGAGATCATTGAAATCCAATGAAGAATCCAGATTAGATAGAGGATCTAATGTGAAAAGACAGTCCCACAGAGTGTGTCCCATGAGCATGTCCTTGTTTGGAGAGCAGGGTGATAATTCTGAGAAGATTTTGTTAAGATTTGTATCCTGCAAAGGAAATGTCTGAGTGTAGATTGTTGCTTAGGGTTCATCTTTTGATTGCTAAGAACAAAATGTGTCAGGGTCTATGAAGGGTCTGCGATTTTATTTAATGTGCAAGCTAAAATGTTAGCTTGCCTCAGCTTCATGGATAATGGCAGAAGACATGAGAGTTCTGGGTTTTAAGCAAAAAACGTTATTAGCCATAGAAATAACAGCAGACGAATGTCACCATTTTCACACGTCAGTTCCCTAATACTCATTTCTACAGAATGACCTAAGAAGAATGAGCCACTGAATCCCATGACCTCTAGATTAAAAGCACCTAACACACAATGAACCTCATACTCTTGTCTGTAATTGAGGATTTGCAAGTTAATGTTCCAACTTGCCTGAGACCTTAAAATCAGGAGTTGTATTTTTGGTATTTTAATCCGTTGTGACTTGGCAGAATATCTAGAGGCAGTCTGTGAATAGTAGATGTATGTTAAATTAAAAATTAAATGGGTGATACACAGAATCAGCCCTGTCCTCAGAGAGCTTATTTTTCTTCATACCATTAATGATATCATCAGAAGTTCTTAGAAATATCTCTCAAACGTCTTTGACGGTAGCACTTTTAGCAACTACACAATGCTTTCTAAGAATTCCCAAACTAGACCTGTTGCTTAGGCAACATCCAAAGTGACCTGTTGATGAATATTTCTAGATTTTATTACATTGAATTATACATCAACAATCTGATAAGAGCTTGACTTATGTACTTGCATTCAATCATCAAGAAGGTTATTAAGTAGTCTTGTAATTAAACTCTATTTTAAAAAGAAGCAGCATGGAAAATAAGGAGAAGGGTTAAGACTTGAAATTAGGAATTGTGATTAGAGACCCTATTCATAAATGTATTGTATTTGCCTCATCTATCTATATTATTTATAAAACAGTAAATTCACTTAAAAATAACAATAATAAAATGAAACAGTTCAAATAAATCAATAAAAATTCAACCTGAAATATTTATAAGATTTTGCATTCACTTGGGTGCAATATGGCCCTGAAAGAGAGATGCAGTATATTAGAGGACGTATTTTAGAAGCTATTTTGTTTTCAGATTTAATAGATGTACTTAAATGACTTGGTTTTTTTCACTTATATATTAACAGGTTAATAATTTTGAAATGTATTGTACAATATCAGTTAGGGTTACATATTAACTCTAATGATGTTTAAACCATGTGCTGAGAAAAAATTAATACAGATATATGTTATGTAATTTGTAGAAAGCACATTTTTATAACACATCATATTTAAATAGCTACAGGTATTCACATATCAAAATAGAAAGGTATTTTTGTTTGTTTGCATTTTATTTATTTCAGTAGCTGAGGCTGATTCACCAATAATATAATATTCACAAATATTATCTTATATATTGATATATAACAAACTATTGATCAATAATAGGTTAGGAGTGTTTATATTACCAAGCAGTATATTAGGTGAGAATACCATCCTTTATGGAATTCAATTATTTTTTAAAAACCAAGCATTATTATAGGTGAAAACTTACAGTAGACATTTTTTGCATAAATAATGGTACACAGAAAGAAATCTAAGTTGTTTAAAAATAATATTTTCTAATAAAAAGGTAATTTTAGAAAATACAGAAAAATATGAAGAAGAAATATCATTCATTGATAATCCCTACACTCAAAGTTACATTGCAAATATTTTGGTGTATTTCCTCTCTATAAGCATGCTCACACATAAATACAAACACTTAAAACTGAAGAGATTTCGTATTCTGCATTTTTACTTATCAATTTAATATCATATTCATTATTTCATTATTCATTACTTCATTACCTTCTCCACTAACCATTATTAAAACATGACAATTAGTGTCTTCATAATATTACATCGTGTGTTTGAGCCATAATTAATTTAAATAGATTCTAAATATTAATAATTGTCTGTTTCTAAGATTTCAGTATTGGTAAAATGTTACTTTTAAAATATTTGAATTACAATATTTAGGAGATTTAGAGACTATATAAAATCTGGCTCAATCATCAAAAAATGCACTATTTTCGGTCCATACAATGAGTTATGATAGAAACTTGACCAAATACTGAATTTTTGCCTTAAAGAGTTTCATGTTTTCATGATACAGTTTCTCAGTTATCCTAAAATCAAGAATAACTTTAAGAAAGGAATTAATTTTAAGCTTTAGCTTATTGTGGTGGAATTACTGTTTTGAGGAGTAAAAATGGCATGAAATTTCTGTCTTATGCAAATATGAGTCATTTGACTCAAAACGTCCAGAATGTCCTTTATTGGGGAAATTTTTATAATTATCTCCATAAGATTCTTGACTATAACCCTAGTTTGATTCTTTCCTATAATTCCAGTAGCAGCATTGTAACACTCAGAATCCCAAATAAAGAAAAATTATTCTCTGGTCCATGAAAATGAAATTGCATAAAATTCCCCATTGCATTTATAACCCGTTCTAGGAATTCATTGTATGACGTTCAAGTACTTCTACTTCTGAAGTCTAGGTTATAGACTTTAAATGAGTCTATAACTTATTCACACTTATTTTAAATTGGGCAAAAATACTTTTTTAAACCTAAGCATATTTTAAACAAATTTAATAAACATTCACTGAGTGACTATTGTGCAAGTCATTCTGTTGCCAGATAAAGGGCACAAAGACATACATCAGACAAAGCTTCTACCTTCAGAAGATTTTCCTTGTAGTAGTTGCAATACATGGTGATAAAAATAAGGAAAAAAATTCAGGAGACCAAGCAGAATTTAAGCTGACGTGATACAAAATGGAATAAAAATGAGTTTCACAACTGAGATGTAGAAAGTACATTTTGAGAATCCGAGGAGGAAAGAGCACGTTTATTTGTAATAAGAAGATGTTATGAAGAGTTCATAAAAAAACAGACTCATAGAAAATATTCCTCAACACAGTAATTCCACCACAATAAGTTAAAACTTAAAATTAATTCCTTTCTTAGAGTTACTTTCTTCATTTTAGATAGTTGAGAAACTGTATCATTACAACATGAAACTCTAAAGCAGAAATTTAGTGTTTGCTCAAGTTTTCATCATAACTCATCGTATGGACTGAGAATAACGCATGTATAAATGTCTAGAGTTGATATGTAGCAGACACCATTCATCATATAAATCATAATCTTACATCTATTTTTAAGCCTGAACTAACAAATGTATCTAGCTTAAGTGAACATTTTATTTTTATTTGTACTGATTAATTTATACAGTTAGTTAGTTAGCTTTTCAGGCAAGTGCTACATGTGTTGGTTTGCTACATAGGTATATTGTGTGATGGTGAGATTTGGGCTTCTATGGAGCCCATCACCCAGATGGTGGACATGGTCCCCAGTGCGTAGTTTTCAACCCGTACCTGACTCTTTCCCTCCCCACTGTAGGAGTGCCGTAGTGTCTGTTGTTTCCATTCTGGTGCCATTGTGCACTCACTATTTAGTTTACACTGATGGTGGAGAACATGGGGTATTCAGTTTTTGTCTGTGATAATTCACTTAGGATTATGGTCTCTAACTTCATCCACGTTGCTGCAAAGGACATTATTTTGTTCATTTTTATGGCTATATAGTATTTCATGGTCTATATGTACCATATCTTCTTTATCCAGTCAGGCACCTAGGTTGGTTCCATGTTTTCGCTACTGTGAGTAATGTTACAATAAACATATGAGTGCAGGTGTCTTTTTGGTAGAGTGATTTATGCTCCTTTGGGTATATATCCAGGAGTAGGATTGCTAGGCTGAATGGTAAATTTATTGTTAGTTCTTTGAGAAATCTTTTAAATGAACATCTTTGTGTGCAAGAGAAGTTGAGCATGAATGGAGCACTCATTGGGAAAACTTGGAAGAGGAACAACTCCAATTAGGTCTTTCCTCTTTCCAAACTATAGGCACTATAGCAGATAAAGAGATGAGATAAAAGTCCTGTAAGTTTATAGAATCAACTTTAAATTTTACCCCATGTTAATCAACAGTTATTGTGTACTTAGGTGGACTATGGAAGTTAGTTAAAGAAGGTTCTTATCTATCTATTTATTTATTTATTTATTTGGCGAGATCTTGCTATGTTGCTCAGGCTGCTCTCGAACTCCTGGGTCAAACAATCTTCCCTCCTCAATATCCTAAAGTTCTGGGATTTCAGGCATGAGCCTCTGTGCCTCACTGTAATGCCTGGGAAAAATGCATAGAATATGTTAGGTTTTACCCTCAAATCATCTAGCACAGTGTATATATGTTTTTTAACCTACAGAATTAGTTCTGTAAAATGGTTAGATCCTAACACAAGTCCTCTGAGTTTGAGTATTTAGGGCTTCAACTTCATTTTCACTACTTCTAGATGTCCTATATGTTGGTTAAATTGTGTATTTTACATCTGAATAACTATCAAGCTCTTCTCAGATGATGTGGTTTAGAAAGCCTAAAATTCATACCATAAACAGTGCATTATTTTGTACTTCCCCTAACTAAATTATATGGATAAAATTCTGATAGGATATAAAATCAACAGATGAAGTTGTATAATCATGAAATTTCATATAGTTAGCAACATAGCCCTAAAGCATTTGAATTAGTGATAAATGGCATTTATAGGTTACTTGTATTTTCAAATATATATTTTTCTTCACAATGTAGCATGTCATCTGTTAAATAACTTAAAATCATCCCAAATTATCACATGATTTAAGAATTACAGCATAGTTTGTGATAGTCATCGATGATTTAAGATGATTTCAATCCTTTCTTACTATTTCTTGTCATAAAAAAAGAAATTTTTCATAAATCTACTTGAAGATAACTTGTGTGAGATTTGTATTTATTATAAGTAAAATTGATCCATCAAATGTATTAAGTCAGAGAGTTTCAAGCTGATTTGCAAAGTATCCTGTGCAAACACTACACTTTGCATTAAATCAAATAGCCCACAGTGTGCAGCTTCTCACTTGAATTATAGATATATTTTTAAAAATAATATTAGTTAACCAGGCTCGGTGGCTCAGCCTGTAATCCCGCGCCTTTGGGAGGCTGAGGTGAGTGGATTGCCTGAGCCCGCGGGTTCAAGACCCGCCTGGGCAGGCGAGACCTCATCTCTACAATAAATCAAAAAATTAGCCAGGCGTGGTAGCGCATGCCTGTAATTTCGGCTACTCAGAAGGCTGAGGCGGAAGGATCGCTGGAGTCCAGCAGGTCGAGGCTGCGGTGGCCGGAAGCGACCACTGCACTCCAGTTTGGGTGACAGAATGAGACTCCAACTAAAATAATAATAATAATAATAAAATAATAATGATTATAGTTATTTTTATCTTCATCTTCCACAATTGATTTGTTTAAAATCTTACTATTTTTGTGAGCTCAAAACTTGGTAATAAGAATGGGTTGTTAGCTGGGCTCGGTGGCTCAGCCTGTAATCCCGAGCCTTTGGGAGGCTGAGGTGAGTGAATTGCCTGAGCCCATGGGTTCGAGACCCTCCTGGGCAGCGAGACCTCATCTCTACAATAAATCAAAAAAAATTAGCCAGGCGTGATAGCACACGCCTATAATTCCGGCTACTTGGAAGGCTGAGGCGGAAGGATCGCCGAAGCCCAGCAGGTGGAGGCTGCGGTGGCCAGGAGTGGCCACTGCACTCCAGTCTGGGCAACAGTGAGACTCCAACTCAAAAAAAAAAAAAAAGAATGGTTTTTTTTTTTAAATATGAGTAGTAATTTTGGGGGGCTAATTTACATTTGCACTCGTTGACTATTTTTATGGTGATGTTCATCTTTTCCTCGTTGATCTGTAATGCATCCAGATGTAATATATATGGTAATCAACTCTCTGTCATATATGTTCAATTATTTTTCCATCTGTTCTTCCACACAGTTTTGCATATGTGCATATTTAAGAGGCAAAAGTTCAGAAAATCATTTTGTCTTTGAATCTTGGTAACTTTATTTTGAAGAGAAGTTGTAGCTTAAAGAGACATAGTTTAAACTTTATTATCCCCTTCTTTAACATTTGTGTAGAAAAATGTGTCAATTTCCATATCAGAGTCTAAGGCTTTATTTGATTTTTTGGTCTGTTTTTGTTTGGGGCACCATTCATAGTCCATTTATTTGTTTGGCCTTTCATTTACTTTTTTTTTTTTGAATTGGAGTCTCACTCTGTCGCCCAGACTGGAGTGCAGTGGCCGCTCCCGGCCACCGCAGCCTCGACCTGCTGGACTCCGGCGATCTTTCTGCCTCAGCCTTCCGAGTAGCCAGAATTACAGGTATGCGCTACCACGCCCGGCTGATTTTTTGATTTATTGCAGAGATGAGGTCTCGCTGCCCAAGCGGGTCTCGAACCCAAGGGCTCAGACAATCCACTCACCTCAGCCTCCCAAAGGCGCGGGATTACAGGCTGAGCCACCGAGCCCGGCTGGCCTTTCATTTTCAAGCTACCATTGTCAATAAAATGTTTGCTTTTTACGTGTTCTGTATCAAAGAATAGGTGAACATAGAAATGTCACTGAAAATCCTCAGATCTTTTGAGTTTTCTCCCAACTGACGATGCTTTTTACAGATGTAAAGATGTAACCGTAATGCAGATGCCCTGAATCACATCATAGCATTTGGCTTGATATTATGGGGACTTAAAATGCATGTGACAAACCAACAAGCACTATGACCCTCCAGAGAGCACCTGTGCTTTGAGTTTCACAACACTCTGCCTTTTAGTTTGTAGGTACTCCAACTCTTATAGCTAATCAGAATCCAGGTGCTCTCAGCTGGGTCTGCAGATGTCGGAAATTAGGACGGGCACACAGTGGGTTGCCTTCTCTCTTCTTCTTCCTCGTATCTGTGGCACAGACACAGCCATCCTCAAGAGATGCCCCAAGAGGCCATCTAGAGCAGCATAGAAGTGAATGTGAAACCACTGATGCCAGAACGCAATGAATAAGCCTTTCTATGGGAAGGGAGTGTGACTCCTTGCAGTTTTAGTATTAGAATCATTCTTCTTAATGGCATTGACTCACACTGAGAAAGATGTGCTTGAAAATACCAGGTGCTGAATGAAACACCACTGCACAATGAGTCAAATATCTCCATCCTTGTATGGCCTCTGCTTCCTGTTGTCCTGTTAATTTTCTATACTGTTATTTTCCATGTCATAAAAAAAATTTTTAAATAAATACACTTAGCGATTGCTTTTAATGATGTATATATATATATATATATATATATATATATATATATATATTTTTTTTTTTTTTTTTTTTTTTTGAGTTGGAATTTCACTCTGTCACCCAGACTGGAGTGCAGTGACCGCTCCCGGCCACCGCAGCCTCAACCTGCTGGGCTCTAGCAATCCTTCCGCCTCAGCCTTCCAAGTAGCTGGAACTACAGGCGCGCGCTACCACACCCAGCTAGTTTTTGATTTATCGTAGACATGAGGTCTCACCAAGTTGCCCAGGCAGGTCTCGAACCCACGGCCTCAGGCAATCCGCTCACCTCGGCCTCCCAAAGCGCTGGGATTACAGGCTGAGCCACTGAGCTTGGCAGATATAGAAATATTAATAGTGTTAAAGTTTAGGGATGAATCCCACTTTAAAAGAACTATTTATATAGTATATTCATGACATTATGTGGAAACTATTCAGTAGTATTTAATGTGGAGTGCATCTTTTCATTTTTTAAATTATTGCTTGTTAGGTTATTTTTCATAATGTCTAAAGTAAGTTTTTTTATTTTCTCCCCCAAAATCACCAATTAAAGCTTAGGGTTTTATAGTCTAAGAGGCAGATGAGGTCAGTGTTTTCCAGGATAAGGGTGTCGAGAGAACCCTGAGTTAGCAAAGTGGCTGCCACTGGGGGTCCAGGTACCACTGAGTAGTTCAGGCCCTGCCCGGAAATGGCATTTAACCTGAGTCCTACAGTTTATAATTCCAGGAAGCAAAACAGCAAGATGGGTCTGCATGATCTCTAACTTTCTAAGACAGAGATGAAAGTGTGGGGTGAAGGGGCTGATGTGGCCAACTCATGCAGGAAGTCACAAGGTGTCCTTAGGTTCCTTTATTTGCTTGCATGAATCTAATGCAGATAACAAAGGTCATATAGAAAGTATCAATTTCATGACTCCACTGTCAGTTTTATACTGGTAAAAATGTTGAAATAGGTAAAGTTGCATCTCATGACTCCCTTCTTGTTCTTTCATTTCCCTCCAGTGCATAGAATTCCCTATGTGTGAGACATGAGTCGAAAACCTCCCCCTGGGGAAACACACTTAGGCACACACAGCTGCAGTCTTGTTCTGCCCCCATCAACCTCAACAAGAAGAAATGCTGATGAAGAGGACTTTTTTTTAATGTCTGGTGCTAGAGTACTGCTTTTAAAGCATATTTGGAAATAGCCTTTACAGACATTAAAAAATAAAAATAAAAACTAAATAATCTCTTTTTTTTTTTTTTGAGTTGGAGTCTCACTCTGTCGCCCAGACTGGGGTGCAGTGACCGCTCCCGGCCACCGCAGCCTCGATCTCCTGGGCTCCAGGGATCCTTCCGCCTCAGCCTGTAGCTAGAGCTACAGGCGCACGCTACCACACCCCGCTAATTTTTTGATTTATTGTAGAGATGAGGTCTCGCCAAGCTGCCCAGGTGGGTCTCGAACCTGCGGGCTCAGGCAATCCACTTGCCTCAACCTCACAAGGCGCGGGATTACAGGCTGAGCCACAGAGACCAGCTACTAAATAATCTCTATGATTTAGTCCACTCCTTCCTCAAGTCCCTGAGTTTTATTATCTAGGTTTAAAGGGAAAGAATCATAGAGAGAAGTGCTCACACACAAATATTCTAGAAAAAGGCCCAGGATCTAAGCAGTTGAAAATTTAAGCAACAGTATATTTAAAAGTTGTGTGAGAAATCAGACTGGAGGTATTTACTTTGCTCAAGACCACAGAGAAGGGAACAGGAGTCCAGCAGGCCTGGAACAGGGGCGTTGGTGTGTCTTTTTGGAAGGTCCATGGGGGTCCCCAGATCATAGCAGTTATTGTGAAGGCATACGACTCACTTTACTCATCTTACTTTTAAGTTTAAATTGTATCATTCAGTTTAAATAATTTTATCACATGAATCCTATAAGTAGGAGCTAAACATATTAACCTAAAATTACTTTTAAACAAGAAAATGATCAAAGATGAGATATCCAGTGTGAAGCTCAGTGAATTGTATAGTACTGAGCGTGTCTTCACTAATTGTGTTTTAGAAATGAAAAGATACTATTCACCTATTTTTAGCATTGATATTATATTCAGGCGTTTATAAGATCTGAAACTGAAACCAAAGACAGAGAAATTCCTCTCCTAGAAACACGAGCAGCTTCTGAAATGGGCCCAATTTTCCAACAAGCGGTATGCCCACAGAACTGAAAGCTTAGAAACTTACGTATGTACAATGAAAGGTACCTGCTAACTGTCTAAGGCTGCTCCTAGACCCCCTCCCCACCTCTGGCTTTCCCACATGTGAGACACCAGGTCCCTCATCTGACCCCTGCTGCCTGTTGACCAACTCCTCTTCCTCATCCTTCCTATTTTTCCTTTTGGCTAAAAAAAAAAAAAAAACAAAAACAAAAAAACCCGGGAGGAGAGGATGGATTTGAAATTTGGCTTCCTTCTCTCAGGTTGATGTCACCCATAAAATAAAAAAGCCTTCTTCCCTAGCAACACTCCTTGTTTCAGTCATTGACTTTCTGTGCAATGAACAATGGGACATATACTGCACCCCTCGTATTCATGAACACTTCTTGCTCTTACTGGAAAACCGGGATAGGTAGAATCAAGACAAAAACAATCACATAATAAACATTTTACCACGCTTTGACTCCTCCACCCAAACCCTGCCTCTAAAATAATGGGTCATAAAATACTTAATTTGTGTATGTGGGGGAGGGGAAGAGTAAGCTGTGTTTTAAGAGCCCCCTGCTAAAATGGAGTCCTAGTACTAGAGTGGTTAGCACCTCTGCCCTGATGGAATATAAAGGAGATCTGGGAGTGTTTCCAGCATGCCTTCACCTGCTGGACAGTCTAATGCCTGGTTGCCCTACCCATGACCCAAGGGTCTCCCACACAGCAAGCTTGTTTATACTGGAAGACACCCTGTGGCTATTGTCTGACCTGTGTCCAGTTTACTCCTGCCTGACCATCGCTCTAGTACCGACAGCCTGAACTTGTGTGCTCTCTGGTGTTTTGAGGAAAACTGACCAGGGCCAGCCCCAGGGAGTTCTTCAGATATGAGGCGCAAACTCAACACACCACCACAAAAGGAAACAAGTCAATAATGTTTAACTAAGAGATCCTGAGAAAGAAAGGCGCAGTAAGTAGGGAGGGCAGTCTTCCATCCCTGGGTCATGCAAGCAGGAGGGAAGAATTAGGCAGAGTGAAAGAGAGACAGAAGCAGAGAGAGACAGAGGTGTCATTGCGATTAGCAGTGTATGTAAGTTCATGGACAAATGCCCAAATAGTTCAATTAAAGGAAGCCCAGGAATAGTCGGAACCCAGTCTGCTAGGCAGGAGAGATGCCTCTAAATTTTCAATCTTGGCCACCTGCTTGAGTCATTTGGACATGGAATAGAATCAGAGTCTATGTCAAAGGTGGCTGAGTGCTGCTTCTAGTACAAAAAAGTTAAACCTGTATTCAAAAATGATGCTGAGGCAACATAAAATCGTTAGAATTCATTACAGTATGCCTTAGCACCAAGTAAGAGGAGACTTGGGAAACTGTGTTACACTTAACAGAAGTTGGCATAACAATAATCATGTGTGTGTGTGTGTGTGTGTGTGTGTGTGTGTGCGCGCGCGCGCGTGCGCACATGCGCGCGCGCACACACGTGTTTGGAGAGAGACAGAGAAACTAATTTGAGAACTTGAAACTCACTGCACAGAAAATTAAATAAAAACCAACTGAAGCTTTAAAAATATTTACAACATTTTCTTGTAATAAAAACTTTATTTACAACATTTTGTTTCATGTGCAATGAATAAAATATTTTTTCTGACTTATTAATAAGGCATTTTCTGTCTCCCTGTATCCCATCTTCTAGTACAACCTAAGGGAGATGGGTCAGAAAAGTGGCAGCTCTGGACAGAGACATGAGAGATTACAGTGTAGACAGGAGAAGAGACATAGATGGAGGAAGCGTTGGCAAACAAGGTGACCATAAGGACACCTTATGGGTTGGTGTCTCAGGGCTGGGTCACCTTGAAGGGGAATGCAAAATAAGAGGAACAGTTGTGTGGCATCTCATTTGGGACTCTAGGCAGAGGTAGGGAGGGGCATTATCACATTTCCCAGTAACAACTTGGAGGAGCAGAAATAGGCAGAGATGATGATTAGTCACCATGAGCTACTCTTGTTTTGCTGTGATGTGGAGATGAACCCAAAGTTCCTCCATGGTGTGCCAAAAGTGGTAAGAATGTGGCTTGGGAGAGAGCCAGAAGGGGGTCAGTTGTCGGGACAGGGTGACTTCAACAACAAAGACATCAGGGTGGACCGTTAGAGTCCAAGCTGCAAGGAAGTCCTCACCAGAATTTAGGCAGTTGTCAGCCCTTTACGCACTGATAATGGCAGCTTTGAAGCAGAGGCAAGACTGTTTATCTCTGAGACGGAATAAACTACACACCCTCAGATACTTCACGGGTAGCAGAATTGATTTCCTAGCAAAATCCTGAAATAATTAAAATACAACCAAAAGAAACTCTTTTTTAAGTATGATGCTAGACAGATAATAAAGTCATGAAGCGGGGGAATATGTACGAACAAATAAAAAGACAGTTACCAGATTTTGATTCATAGCAAAATAGACATGTGTATATGCAAATGAACATGAGAAAAGAAATACTCTGAAATATTTACGCTGCTTATTATTGGGAGATGGAATGACAGATTTGCCCTTGAGAGTTTTTGTTTTGTTTTGATTTGTTCCTGGGTTCTGTGCTAACATGCACATCCATCAGGCTAAACTGTGTCCTGGCAAGAAACAGAATCGAATTCATGTGGCTTAGTACAAAGACAGTTCATTCTCTCTCATGCGCTGTTTGTAGTGAGTCAGCAGCAGGGCTCTGCTTCACAGATACTTCCCTCATGACTTCTGAGACAGAAAAACTGGACGTGGCACCGTGCACAAGGCTCTTTCTGGTTCCAACCCCACTGCACTAGTGAGGGCTGGTCACACAGCCCACCTGAAGCACACATTGCAGCCAGAAAGAGCGGGGAACCGGCTGTCAGCTGCACAAATCAAAACCTCCATATCGATTCCTTCTTAATTAAAAAGAAAATTGCATGAAAATTTAAAAATTAGATTTGTAAGAGGACTATTCCCAGCCAACTCCTCTCTAATGCCATAAAAATTTTAAAATATCATAAATTTTAAATAATACCTTAAAACACTTTCAAACATGCTGCAAGCAAGATAGAAAATCAAAATTGCATGTTGGCATATCTTAGAGAATTACATTTTCTTTTCCCTACCACTTAATAAGTTGTTTTTAACTTAATCCTTCTTCGTTGTTTTTACTGCAATTGTTCAGGTTGTGTGTCCATAAATACAATGTTAATGGTTCTTTGTCCCTGGCTTTCACATTTCTATGCCATCATTTTCAGTTGTTTTAACTTTCCTTTGCTTTCCGAGAGGGAGTTTTCGACCTGTTCCAGGGCTGTCACGTCCATATGCCGTTTCTCTGTAATCCATCTTCAGGGAGGACCTCGACCTTGTTCACCAACATCTCTGCTACCACACAACTTATTCTCTTCTCTCCCAGACCCGCCTACCCCAGCCTTCAGTTCTCCCCTTCCATTTGATTCTCATCCGTTGTGCTATCCTTTCTTTCCATTCATCTAAAGTGATTCTCTCTCTGTAGTTTTGGTGTCTTATTCCAAGGGCCTATATCTTCTATTTTACTCGGGAAGTCAAAGAACTTGCTGAAATTGCTTTATAATGGCTTGGATTAAATTATTTTCAGATGTGATTTTATTTTCAGGAATGAGAAAAGCACTCCCTTCAGCTTCTTTTTCAGCACTTTATTTCATATATTTTGAGATTATTGTCTTCTCATTACACTTACCAGAAAACAGATACTCAGCAGACACTGGATTTGCCACAGACACTGTGAATTCCCATGACTCTGATAATTTTCTGCCTGCTTTGTGGTTGAAACTTCTTTTAGGTGAAGAGCTAGTTTGTAGGTAGGTTCTGGTCGATGGAGAGAGCCGAGTTGTGATGCCCTTTTATAACCCGAGCTCCGCCCATTCCCTGAGACCCCAATAGGAAGGAAGTCCAGTAGGGACCCAGGACAAGGAGGGGGTGCCTGGTTTTTCTCGTGTCACCTGCTAGTGCAGGTTTTCTTACTGGCGAACACCTGTGCGGGCATCACTCGCTTCGTGTGTTGCCTAACTTTGTGTTCTGATCCCTGCTACGGCTGTGAAGAGACCTCAGGGGTCAGAGGGTGCTCTCAAAAACTCAAAAGTATAGCACTCATATCATAGAAAGGTTTCCAGGCACACAACTAACGTGCCCAACCATACAGGAAGGAAATAGTGTCATCTTACCTTCTCTCCATGCATTGAAGCTTATCTGATGAGGATTTTTTTGAGAATATTCGCTCTTTTGTGACATTAAATTGGTTTAAATAGCTACTTTTTCTGTCTTTTTGATTTCAGCACTTCAATCCCACTTTTAATCAAAGCTTTGTGCTACACATTTTTTCTATAATAAATAGAATTATTTTTACCCACACAATCTTTGCTTTAATAAAAATGTATAAAATAAATACCTATTTTTAAATTAGGTTGAAAAGTGGGCACCCTGTTTTGCTGATGATGAATTATGAGATGAGACACTTTAGTGGTTTAATATATATTATAACTCACATACATTTATCTTCATTTTGTTCTGCAATTTTATCCAGGACAAAATATACCATCTTGGCACAAAATACTGTATTTGTTTAATGCTAATTGAATTGTTACCACGGAATTAAATTTCCCCAAGAATTCTTTCTGACCCATGAGTAGAGCAAACCACACACTGAAAAACTGGCAGAATACTCGTTAAAAGTGAGGGGAAAAAGCCTTGCCGTGATTTCAAAAAAGACTGTAGATGAAAATGAGACCTAAAGCCGGACTCGGTGGCTCAGCCTGTAATCCCGTGCTTTGAGAGGCTGAAGTGAGTGGATTGCTTGGGCCCGTGGGTTCGAAACCCACCTGGGCAACTTGGCGAGACCTCATCTCTACAATAAATAAAAATAATTAGCCGAGCGTGGTAGCGTGTGCCTGTAGTTTCAGCTACTTGGAAGGCTGAGGCGGAAGGATCGCAGGAGTCCAGCAGGTCGAGGCTTTGGTGACCGGGAGCAGCCACTGCACTCCAGTCTGGGTGACAGTGTGAGACTTCAACTCAAAAAAAGGAAAAGAAAATGAGACCTAAGTGGTTATGAGTTGTAGACCAGAGTTCTCATTCTTTCTTGCCATACACTTGTGAGTCCAAGAACATCTTTTTTCTATATCAGCTCGATGTGGAATCTCTTTCATTATTGCCCCATGGTGCCAATTGTTGTGAAGATTTACCACCACAGCCTGGTTGAGGTCACGCCCTTGAAAACTTTGCTAAGTTGGTGGAGTTGCACAACACCACCCTTGCGAGGAGGTAGACGGTGCTGCCCTAAATGTCCCCAGCATGGCTGCTTCTACTTCCCGGGACACTTGAGCCCGCAGCCTGCATCCCCAACCGCCACTAAAGAGAGGGCTCTGGCCGTCCCTGTCCAGGCCTCACCCACTCCGTGCAAAGTCCAGGACAGGTGGTCCTGATGGCTGAGTAACCGCTACAAGGAAGCCAGAGAGAGGCCTGGAGAGGACTTGATTCTCACCCAGACTCATGAAGAGAAACAGGCGGACCTCAGAAAGAATGAGAGACTTTCCCTTGGGAAAGAAGCAGTCAGAAAGAGGACTCATCCCGGTTTGTTAGCCTTGCAGCTAGCAGGTATTGCTTTGCCCCATGGGCAGAGGAGTACTGAACAGAGCCTCCTGCAAGTGTCCTCCACACAGGCTGTAGGCCGAGGTCCCCCACAGGCCCAAGGACTTTATATGCTGGGCACTAGCTCCACTGGCAATTGGTGAACTTACGTTCAGACCCTGTCACCAAGCATTCTGCTTGCACCAGGCAACTGTCACATCCACACCATTAAAAAAGACCATCAAGGTGCTAGAGCCTCCCTGTTGGAGCAGAGAATACCCAGCCACACCCTGGTCCAAAACCATCTCTCTGTAGGATGTTGAGAGGTTGGTTGCTGGTGCCCCCAGTGCCTGTCTACCAGGAATTTCCAGTTGAATCCCATGTTCTCTGCCTTCTAGTTACCCTACAGCCGAATAACTCAATATCCGAACATAATCATGCAGCCTTATTCATAGACTGACACCTAACCTAGGCTTCCTCCCTTGTGTCCTGCATGCCAAGGGTCTTTTCAAAAGATCTGGAGAGATCAATGAAATTATTAAAAAGTTATCGTTAGGAAAAGTTTAACACTAACTATTCACCCATAAGACATTTAATCAATCTTGTTCTGCAAACTTTTTTAAAAATTGAAAGAATAAAATCTAGAAAATACTTCAAAACATTGCAGCCATCCAAAGGCACATTGTCTTTGAATGAATTTAAAAAAAAGTTGAAAATTTGGACTGAAACTTTAGTAATAAATATCCTACTCAGAAATGTAGTAGTGAAACATCTAAACACGGTAGACTTAGGGAAAAGTGATGATGCAATTCTTCATTCCGGGTAGAAAAATTCAGTTTTAAAAAGTTAAATTGATAGAGGGGAAGAGATAAAAACCGATAAAAAAAAAAAGGTATGTGGCGGGCTTCAGGTTTGATCCTGACAGCTCAGGAGAAACTGAGGCCCAGAAAGAGGGAGAGACCCAGTGATCTTCGCTGCCAAGCTGCCATGCTGCAGGGAGGGACCACACTGTCCTTCCAAAGTGGCACAGACTTCTCGTGCCATTCAGCTTCTACACGTAAAGAGCCTGGAGCCTCACTCCCATTGTTGGACAGCATTCAAATCAGCAACTTTTCTTGAACTCGGTGGGGAACTTAGGCCCAGGGCAAAATGCCACTCTGGAAGGACAGGTGCACCCAGAGAGACACGGTCGAGATATGCACGCCTGAAGTGGAGGCTGTTGAGGCACGGACAGGAAAAAAGATTTGTGTCAATTTGGATGGATTTCTGGAAATGAGTGTAGATTAGCTAGAGGCTACTTATGTTCTGAAAGCGAAGTGTTTACCACCAGGGACCTCATCAGTGAGTATATGAGAAAGATGTCCTCATGTCTTTGGTAGGGGAGGACAAGAGTAGTCATCTAATCGTTGTGAAACATATCCAGAGTCTTCTCCATAATAAAGGCCTGTTTTTCCCAGAAAAGACTTTGCCAGAACCTTGTCCTGGCTTGAGTAAAGGTAGCCCTTCTAGTCTCTGTTTCATCCAAGAGAAGGAAAAGTTAACCAGGAGCAGGCTTCAGGGACTTTGATTAAACCTGAAGCTACTTCAAAAAGATGTGCCTAAACTGAAATGCAAAGAAAAAAAATGAATGGAGCAAAAACCCAGAACATTCTAGAGCAGGTGGACAATTTATTTCAAATAGTTTATCATGCATATCATTGAAATACCAAACGAAGATAGGAAAGAAGAAATATTTGAAAACAGTAATGTTCAAAATTGGATCTTTGTTGCTGTAAATAGTATTTTAAACATGTGGGATACAATTCAGGATTAGGTATGCAAGTGGACATATACAGGTAAAGTTTGGGCCTCCCTTTGGTCCTCACTTTGCATGGTTTGAGATCAGGTACCCTTATTGATGTTTTGAAATCCCCCCACCCCACTCCCCTGGCAGTATCCTGCTACTGCAATCCCTTTCTTATAGTATTATGGTAAATGTTCAGGGTGTGCTTATGAGTGAGAACAAGAGGTATTCTGTTCTTTGTTTCTGTGATAGATCACTGAGTAAGACAGACTCTAAATCCATTCAAGTTGCTACAAAGTCCATAATTGTGTTCTTCTATATGGTTGCATAATATTTCATAGTGTATATGTACCACATTTTAAAAATTCAGTCCAGTTTTGATGGGTAGTACAGTTGGTTCCATGTCTTTGCTATCATAAATAGTGCTGCAATAAATATGCATGTGCAGGTATCTTTTTTGTAAAGTGATTTAAGTTCCTCCAGTTATATTCCCAAAGGAGGATTGCTGGGTTATATGGAAGGTCAATTTCTAGATCTTTTAGGAATCGCCATAATATTTTCCATAGAGGTTTTCATTCCCACCAACAGTATAGAAGTGTTCCCTTTTTCTCCACATCCTTGCCGGCATCTGTTGTTTTTCTGTTTTACTAATGATGGCTGTTCTTACTGGAGTTAGAGGGAATCTCAATGTGGTTTTGATTTGCATTTCTCTGATGATTAGTGAGGCTAAGCATTTTTTCATGTGTCTGTTGCCTGCCGCTATGTCTTCTTTTGAGAAATGTCTATCAGAAATGTTTAAACATTAATTACACAAATCTAGTAAGCTACAACACCACCAAGAAGAACAAGTACTGAAACACACAATCACAGCCAGCTAGCTAATTATCTAATATTCCTTTATTTATCCAATCCACTTACTGGCCTACCTGTTTGACGAACTAGCTCTCCATCTTTCCTTTTTTTCTTTTCTAGCCATACCTACTCCAGAATGTTATAGAGGAAGGAAAACTCAAGAGAGGGGAGACTGAAGAAAGGTTAATTTATCATTATATTTTAAAACAACTTAAACATTTTTCAAATGGTTTAATAGCAATTGGTTATTGTGGTAATATCATGTGGTTGATCCTAGAACACAGGCCTGAACTGTGCAGGTCCACTTATATGCAGATTCTCTTATGCCTCTGCCACCCCTAGACAGTAAGACCAACCCCCAACCTCTCCTTCTCCTCCTCCTCAGTTACTCAATGTGAAGGCAACTAAGATGGAGACCTTTGTGATGATCCACTTCCACCTAGTAAATACATTTTCGCTTCCTTATGATTTTCTTAATAGCATTTTTTAAATCCACCTCACTTTATTGCAAGAATACGTATTTAATATGTATGGCTTACAGAATATGTGTTAATTGACTTTTTAGGTTATTGGTAAGGCTTCTGGTCAATAGTAGACTATTAGCAGTTAAGTTTGAGGGAATCAAAAGTTATACAAAGATTTTTTTATTTTATTTTGCTGAGAGATAGTGCCTATTACACTCACATTGTTTATGGGCCAATTATGACTCTAAATAATAAATATAATACCAGTAATATAGTATAAAATTAACAGGATTGCTTGCCATTGTTTTCTCAGCTTAGGACTATAACAAATTTGTAAGAGAGTATGTATAAATTGCATGCAAAGTTAAAGAAACAGAGAACCTGCATGTCTATGTAGTTTTTTATGAAGAAGGAGGGGCAGTTTCCATTCTGCCTCCTCTCACTGAGTCCATACTATAAATTCTCTTTGCCCTCCTTTCCCCCACTCTCATTAGGCCTATCTGATTCAGCTTTTGGCTGCCAGAAATGTTCAGATATATCCACAGAAAGTGCATATTTTATTCTGCACTAGAAATCTTTCAACTCATGTTGTAACAGATAGCTATCTCACAAAGCTCTGCTCCAATTCAAAATGACTTTTCTTAATAAGCTATAAATGTGAGTATTTTCACTTATACAGATATTTTTGTTAGAAAATATGTTTCAAGCCGGGCTCGGTGGCTCAGCCTGTAATCCCGCGCCTTTGGGAGGCTGAGGTGAGTGGATTGCCTGAGCTCGCGGGTTCGAGACCGCCTGGGCAGCAAGACCTCATCTCTACAATAAATCAAAAAATCAGCCGGGCGTGGTAGCGCATGCCTGTAATTCCAGCTACTTGGAAGGCTGAGGCGGAAGGATCGCCGGAGCCCAGCAGGTCGAGGCTGCGGTGGCCGGGAGCAGCCACTGCACTCCAGTCTGGGCGACAGAGTGAGACTCCAACTCAAAAAAAAAAAAGAAAATATGTTTCAAAACCTTTCAGAATATGAATTTCTGGAGAGAATATTATATAAAGGTACCTCTGATGATAAATAAAAGACAGAGTTATTAACAAGCTAGAAAAATCTACAAGACTTGCATTTTGTAATTCTAAGATTGTACAATAAATTATTTTAAATCAGCATGTATAAATCATATTCTGGATATATTTGTGTGTTAAAAAAGCATTATTTTTCAACCAGGTACTACAACATCTCGCTGACTCAGAGACTCAAAGTATGCATGACGCAATGTTGTTTTCCAGATCAAATGGGAGTTATGATCCCTAAGATGAGATGTGGCTTCCAAAGTTTTTTTTTCAATATCTGATTGTTTTCTGCAGCAGCCTTCTATTTGTTTTAGTAGTTTAAAACAGTACTCAATTCAGCAAGTACCTTTTGAGGTGAATTACTTTTACTCTCATTATATGGAATAGAAGGCTATATGCTTAGGACTGAATTTATGAATAAGCAGAGTAGACCTTACCTAATCGTGAGTTCAGAATTTTAAAAAATGAGCCTCACATTTCTCTCCATCAAAACCTTTGGTTCTTTAATAGCTGCCTAAATTTTTTTTAACAGAGTAAAGCTTCTCACCCGATCATTAAAATTAAATGGATAAGTCTTAGGGCCATAATGCATTAGCAAAGTGATCCCTGACAAGGAATAATACACGGGACTTACTTAAATTTCTTATTCTTATCTACAAGTTTTGATTCAGAGACATTAGGACACCACAGATCAATAGAGTATCATCGTTTATGTGCATATGAAAAACACATTAAGAGTAAAGTATAAGGACAGGGAGAAACTTTTCGGTTATTACCAATACTTATTTCACGATTTTCTGTAGAATTAATCATGATTGTAAAGGTAGTGCTTAATTAAGAAGAAAGTATTCTCTATACACATAAAAATGTTGTTTTATTCCATTTTTATAGTTCAGTAAATAAAAAATTCTACTTTCAATACTGTTTATTCAAATTTATTAAAGGTCTACAGTTATGAAATCTATAGCAACATTTAATAACAATATTCAAATTTATTAAAAGATCCATAGCTATGAGAAATTATTGGATGCTGATATTTTAACAGCACTGAAGGGGATTATGAAAATAGAAACAGGGAAAAAACCCAAACTGAAAATCAGAGTGTCCTTCATCTCAATTCAGAGGCCATTACTTTACTATTTGATACTGGTCTTTGCCATCAGGCAACACAACTATACTTTTAAACTGAAAGGAAGAAATGACAGACTCAATCAATAAAAATTCCCTGTAGTGAGAATTATTTTTAATCTAATCATAAACAAAATCTTGATAATCACAGCCACTTGCTAAAGTAAATACATGCTATCCGTCGAATAGAACGTATTTCTTACCTGGTTAAATCTGCTGAAGAGGTACTTATTCAACAAGCCAAAGTGATTATTAACTTAGAAAAGCTGCTTACCCAAGGGCATATGCAACTAGTAATGGTCATCCAGACACATGTTCAGTAAGCAGATGAATCATTTCTTAAATTGAGTGTAGCTAATATGAAATATTTAAACATAGGCATACGAGCTGAATAACTTGGTCACCAAATTAATCTCATACACTAACAACTCGAGCTGTTATATCTGACACATTCACTTTCTGGTACACACCAACCAAGAAGGCAGGCAAAATTTTCAGGAAAATAAGGGTTAACATCATCTTTGAGGTAATACTCACTTGCTATGGTCAGAGTCTACAATTTACTATAGAAAATACGCATTGTTTCAAGAATTCCAAGAATCTCAAGAAGAGAGTTGATTATAAGAAAAAAGAGGTGGGTTAATCTTTCACACTTTCACAAGAAGTTCATTTTTATTTCTAACTTGTTTCATCCCAATTCTACTTAAAGTACTTGCTTTATAACTGAAAATATAACCATTTACTCAAATGTGTAAATATTTTTTACTTATACTGGTTTTAGATTTATTCTTCTATTATTATGTTTTAAATGTAAATTTTTACCAACTTTCTGCCACTTTATCTTTTTTTAAATTTTTCTTTTATGGAAATAGGGAACTTACTATGTTGCCTATGCTAGTTTTGACCTCCTGACCTAAAGCTATCCTCCTAACTTGGTGTACCAAAGTTCTGGGATTACAGACATGAGTGACTATGCCTGGCCTAATTTTTATATTTTATTTCGGATGATAATACAACTCATTCTTTAACCTCTGTTTCTGACAAGGAAGACAGGTTTTATAACTACGAGATCAAAGAATCAAACATAATAAACTTGCAAACAAACAAAGCCAAGAATTATCAGAAGTTTGGAGCATAACATCTGGAGGATTTGGAGACCTAATGCCAGGAATAATTTTTTGGCAGGGATTCATTTGCTTTGCTTTTACATGGATAGACAATTGTATTTTAAATGTCATATTCTCTCTCAAGAGGGAGAGCAGTACCTCTTCTAGCATGAATCAATACCAGTACAAGATAGGTGTCTTTCTGGTTTTTTTCATTTGTTTTCTTTTTCCTTTAAATATACACTCTTATTTTTCTGTGCCTGTTCAATTACACTTTATTTTTTATTGGCCTTGTAAATTTGAAATTTGACCAGCATGTTTGGACTATTTTTCATTTTTTTATGCTTTACCTGCCATGGTCTTCCACACCAAAAGCTCAGTGTGTTTCTTTCTGTGTCATCATAACATCAACATAATGATGATTTCTGATATTCTTTTTTTCCCCTCTTCTGCTGGGCTGCTCATTATAGACAAATACTTCATTTTCTAATTTCTATGCCCAGTATATGTATTCATATTGTCCATCTCTTTTACTCTGTTTAAATCGATTCTCTCCACCAATTAATTACTTTTAAATGTATTGACTTCAATATTTTAAATTTATGAGAAGTTCTTAATTATCTTTGTTCCACCTTTATCACATCATATTTTTAAAACTTATTTTAAAGATGTGGGATACAATTCAGGATGAAGCACACGAGTGGTCATCGTGCAGGTAAAGTTTGGGCCTCCCTTTGGTCGACACTTCACCTAGTATGAGATCAGGTACCTTTATTAATGTTATTTGCCCCCTTCCCCTCCCCTGGCAGTTTCCAGCTACTGCCAATACATTTCTTATAGTATCATGTTAAATGTTCATGAGTGAGAACATGTGGCAATTATGAGTGAGAACAAATCAGTTCTTTGTTTCTGTGATCAATCACTGAGTAGTATAGACTCTAAATCCATCCAAGTTGCTGCGAAGTCCATAATGTTGATCTTCTTTAAAGTTGCATAATAGTCCATCATGTATATGCACCACATTTTTTTTTAACCAATCCAGTTTCGATGGGCAGCACGGTTGGTTACATGTTTTTGCTATAGTAAACAGTGCTGCAATAAACATGCTTGTGTAGGTATCTTTTTTGTAAAATGATTTAATTTCCTCTGGGTGTATTCCCAGAAAGGGAATTGTTGGGTCTTCCAGAAGGTCAATTTCTATTTCTTTTAGGAATTGCCATAGAGGTTGAGCTAGTTTGCATTCCCACCAACAGTGTAGAAGCATTCCCTTTTCTCCACATCCTAGCCAGCATCTGTTGTTTTTTGTTTTATTAGTGATAGCCATTCTTACTGGAGTTAGGTGGTATCTCAATGTGGTTTTGATTTGCATTTATCTGATGATTAATGAGGTTGAACATTTTTTCATATTTCTGTGCCTGCTCCTATGTTTTCTTTTGAGAAGGGTCTACTCATGTCTTTTGTCCACATTTTAATGGGGCTGTTCATTTTTTTTTTCTTTCAGTACGTTTCATTTCCTTGTAGATTCTACATGTTAGGCCTTTGTCAGGTATGCAGTTGGCAAATATTGTTTCCCATTCTGTGGGCTGTCTTCCTGCTCTCTTGGTTTCTTTTGCTTTGCAGAAGCTTTTCGGTTTGATGAAATTCCACTTGTTTATCTTATCTCTTGTAACATGGACGTCTGGTGTATTGATCAGGAACTGGTTGTCTATTCTGATTTCCATAAGGATGTCTCCTGCATTTTCTAAGATGCTTAAAGCTTGGGTTTTATGTTTAGGTCTCTGATCCATTTGGAGTTGATTTTTCTGTATGGTGGCTGGTAAGCTTCCTGTTTCATTCTTCTGCATGTGGTCAGTCAGTTTTCCCAGCACCATTTATTGAATAGACTCTTCTCTCCCCAAGTGGTTGTTGTTGGAGACTTTGTCGAAGACGTGTTAGCTGAGAACTGAGGTTTTGCTCTATTCTGTCCCACTGGTCTATATGCTTATTCTCGTATCAATACCAGGTTGTTTTGATTGTTGTAGGCCTATAATAAAGTTTAAGGTCTGGAAGTGTGATAACTTTCACTTTGTTTCTTTTGCTAAGAATTGTTTGGGTTATTCATGGTCATTTATGCTTCCATATGCATTTCTGTACTGTTCTTTCCAGGTCTGAGAAGAATGATTTTGGTAACTTGATGAGTATAGCATTGAATCTGTAGATTGCCTTTGGTAGGATGACCAATCAACCAATGTTGATTATTCCAATCCATGAGCATGGAATATTTTGCCATTTGTTTGTGTTATCTTTAACATCTTTGAGCAGTGTTTTGTTGTTTTTCTTGTAAAGATCTTTCACTTCTCTGGCTAGGAAGATGTTGAGATTATTTATTTATTTATTTATTTATTTATTTATTTATTTATTTATTTATTTTTGTGGCTATTTGCTTTTTATTTGGTTCGCTCCCTGTTTGTTGTTTGTGTATAAGAATGTAACTGTCTTTTGCATGTTGATTTGGTACCCTGAGACTTTGTCAAAGTCCTTTATCAGTGCAAGGAGGTTTTTGACAGATTCTCTTGGATTGTTGAGGTAAAGGATCATATTGTCAGCAAAGAGGGATAACTTGACATCTTTTCCTATTTGTATAACCTTGATTTCCTTCTCTTGTCTGATTGCTCCAGCTAGGACGTCCAAGGCTATGTTAACAGGAGGGGTGAGAGTGGGCAGCCTTGTCTTGTTCTAGTTTTCAGGGGAAATGTTTTCAATTTTTGTCTGTTTAGGAATATGTTGGTTGTGGGTTTATCATAGATGGCTCTTACAATTTTGAGGTATGTTCCCTCTATGTTTAGATGTTTGAGGATTTTTATCAAGATGCGATGCTGAATTCTATCAAAAGCTTTTTCTGCATCTAATGATATAATCATGTGGTTCTGTTTTTACATCTACTGGTGTATTTAATTACATTTATTGTCTTGTGGATGTTGAACCAGCCCTGTATCCTGAGATTGAAGCCTACATGGTCATGATGGATAATCTTTGAGATGTGGTGTTGAATCAAATTTGGTCGAATCTTGTTGAGAATTTGTACATCTGTGTTCATCAGGGATATTGGCCCCTAGTTCTTACTCTTTGTTGGATCTTTATCCAGTTTGGATATAAGTGTGATGTTAGCTTCAAAAAGTGATTTGGAGAGAGTTCTGTCCTTCTTGATTGCCTGAAATATTTTCAATAGGATTGGTATCAGCCTCTTCTTGTATATTTTGAAGAATTCAGCTGAAATTTGTCTGGTCAGGGTTTTTGGTTTTTTTTTTTAAGTACTTTTCTTATGAGTCAATATCCTGGGTTGCTATTGGTGTCTTTAGGATCTCAGTTTCTCTGTTTCAACCTTGGGAGATTGTGTGATGTCAGAAAGTCCTCTATTTCATTTAGATTATCGAGTTTATTTCCATATAGGTGTGCATAGTAATCTCTGAGAATCTTCTGTATTTCTTTGGGGTCAGTTGTGATTTGATCTTTGTATTTTTTGTTGTGTTTATTTGGACATTTTCTCTCTCTCTCTCTCTCTCTCTCTCTCTCTCTCTCTCTCTCTCTCTTTTTCTTTTCTTTTCTTTTTTTTTTTTTTTTGTCATTCTGGCTAGGGGTCCATCGATCTTATTTATCTTCTTGAAGAACCAGCTGTTTGTTTTGTTGATTTTTTTTATGGTATTTTTTCTTCTGTATTGTGTATTTGAGCTTTTACTTTGGTGATCTAGATTCTTCTGTTGAAGTTAGGGATTTGGTGGTCTTGCCTTTTCAGTTCCCTTAGATGATTTGTTAGGCTGACAACTTGTCCTCTTTCTATTTTCTTGATGTGTGTTCATAGAGATGCAAATTCCCTCTTAGTACTAATCTCACGGCATCCCAGAGGTTTTGGTAAGCTGTTTCTTCATTTTCATTTGTTTCCAGGAAATTTTTAATTTCTTTGTTGACCCAGGAGTTGTTCAGCATCATGATTTTTAGTGTCCATGTCTTTGTAGGTTTTGGGGGAATTTTGTGGTGATATTTATTTTTATTCCACTGTGATCTGAGAAAGTGCATGGCAGTATTTCAATCTTGTGATAGGTGATTATGCTTGATTTATAGCTGAGGATGGGTGGATCTTGGAGTACATTCCATGTGGTGATGAGTAGAATGTATATTCTGTGGTTGTTAGGTGGAGTGTTCTGTAGATTTCTACTAAGTCCATTTGGACAAGTATTAAGTTAAAGTTCCAGATCTGTCTGTTGATTTTTTGCTTTGATGATCTATTTAGGGATGTTAGTGGGATATTTAAGTCCCCAGCTATGATAATGTTAGAGTCTATCTCTTTTTTTATTTTTTTATTTATTTTTTTATTTTTTTTTTTTTTGAGTTGGAGTCTCACTCTGTCACCCAGACTGGAGTGCAGTGGCCGCTCCCGGCCACCGCAGCCTCGACCTGCTGGGCTCCGGCGATCCTTCCGCCTCAGCCTTCCAAGTAGCCGGAATTACAGGCATGCGCTACCACGCCCGGCTGATTTTTTGATTTATTGTAGAGATGAGGTCTCGCTGCCCAGGCGGGTCTCGAACCCGTGGGCTCAGGCAATCCACTCACCTCAGCCTCCCAAAGGCGCGGGATTACAGGCTGAGCCACCGAGCCCGGCTTATCTCTTTTTTTTTTTAGTTTACTTGGTAGCTGCTTTATAAAAGTTGGTGCTCCTGAGTTGGGTGCATATATGTTTAGGATGGAGATTTCTTGTTGATGGATAGAACAAGAAATATCCATCTTAAACAAGTAGTGTCATTTTGTATCGTTTTAAAATTTTGATAGCTTAAAGGCTATTTTGTCTGATATTAAGACTGTGACTCTTGCCTTCTTTTGCAATCTTTTTGTCTGCAAGTTTGCTTTCCATCCTCTAACTTTGAGTCTGTGAGTATCTTTTGTGGTGAGATGATTTTTCTGGAGGCAGCAAATTACTGAGGCATGTGTTTTTATCCAGTTTGCCATTCTGTGTTTTTTCAGTGATGCTTTTAGTCCATTTACATTCAGGCTGATTGTTGAAATGTGAGAGTTTGTCCCTGACACAATGCTCTTATAAGCCTGCTTTGTTTTCACTTAGCCTTTAGATTCATATATGTGTGTGCTTTCATTTTGGTGGGTATGCTATGTGTTCTGAGCCTTCTTTGTTTGTGATCTTGTGAAACATATGGTCTTTCTTTTGTTCCTTTTTTTCTTCTGTGCACAACACCTTTTTAAGTGTTTCCTGTAGAGCTAGTCTTGAAGCAGCTTATTCTCTTAGGGATTGGATATCTAGGAAGGGTTTTAATTCTCCATTCCTGGTGAATCTTAGATTGACTGGGTAGAAAATTCCTGACTGAAATTGTTCATCTCTGGGAATATTAAAGATTGGGGTCCAATTCCTTCTGGCCTGTAGAGTTTCTGCAGAAAAGTCTGTAGCAATTCTGACTGGTTTCCCCCGGTAGATAATCTGACCTTTTTCCCTTGCTGCCTTTAAGATTTTTTTCTTTTATATCTACTTTGTGTAGGCAAAGTATTATGTGTCTAGGGGTTGGCCTTCTCAAAAGATGTCTTGCAGGGATTTCCTGTATCTTTTGTGCTTTTATAGTCATCTCTCTGGCCAGGTGAGGAAAGTTTTCTTGAATGACCTCATACAATGTTTATTCTAAGGTGCTTTGTGTTTCTCTTTCTATGTCAGGGATCCCAACCATATGTAGGCTTGGTTTGTTGATAAAATCACACATCTCTTGGAGAGTTTCCTTTTCCTTCTTAAGTTTTTTCTATATTTTTAACAGATTGTGTTAATTTCATAATTTGCTCTTCTAGTTCTGATATTCTTTCTTCTGATTGGTCAATTCTGTTTCCCATTCTTGTCGGATAGTTAACTATTTATTGGATGCAGTTCTTTATTTCTGTTATTTCTAAGTACATTTTCTTGAGTCTGTCTAGCTCCTTCGCAATTTTATTTATTTTAGACCTTGCATTTTTTTATTTTTTATTCATTCTATCCAAGTATTCTCTGATCTCCATAAGTAACTTCTGGGTACCATCGTTCTGCAAGATAGCCATTTTTTGTCCCCCCATAGCTGTTCTTTCTAGCACTGACTGTTTGCTGGGACTCTGATGGTTACCAATTGTCTTTTGTTGGTTTTTATTCACTTGTAGCAGTTCTCTTATCTTTCTCTTTAATTCTGTTGCTCAGTAAAAAATGGAGAAGCAGCCACTTCTGAACTTCTGACACTTGCTCTACCTTTTGTCCTTCCTTGAACCAGGGCTCCGGATTTGGTCAATCATGAAGTAGGGCTGCGAGTGGGTCATTGTATTATATCTCTATAATTTTGAGCACTTACTAGGGTGTGGTGCGGGCTGCAAGGATTTGAACATATTAGTAGGTCATAATGTTTGCTGTCTGGTAAATGGGACAGCAGAGACTAGATCTTTGTCTCTGCACAATATGAACTTGCAGTAGGAACACTTGCATAGCCCCAGCCTCCTCCTCTGGCAGTTCTGTTGCCTGCATCTATCACCCAGCAGCTGGCTCAGGGTGGATCACCTGGGGTTCTGCATCTGCCACTACCCACCAAGGCTCATGCACTGGGGGCAATGTTCTCTGAGGTAACAAAGAGCAACCCAAGTGCAACACAGAGATAGCACCTGGGTTCTCAGGATGCAGTTCTGCTGTTCTGCAGAGGCAGCTCTGGAGCACTTCTCTGCCCAGGCATTGGAGATTCTGCTGAGTTTCTCTGCCAGGTGCTGTTCCTGTCATGAATGGGATCAATAGCCTCCTCTCCAGCAGTTACCACAGTCTCCAGATCTCAGGACCTGGTAACAAGGCTTGGGGTGTTTCCTTGGGTATTTGCCTCAGGCTCCCTCACTGCACTCCCTCCGCAGCCCTTGCTGCCAGCATTCAGCCCAGCATTGTGGCATTGGGGTCGACAATGACTCCAGCCAGTCTTCCCAGGAATAGCTCTGCTCTTTTTAGAAAATCATCCTCAGCTTCTGTGCTCCAGGAAGTGCTAAGGTTCAAGCACAGCAGCTGTGGCACCAGTGACTTTAAGCCTTTCACACTCCCACTTACACACAGAAACACATGCAGAATTGATCATACAATTACTCTCACACACAGGGATTCCTACAGTCCAACTTGTTATGCTGCCATTTTCCCAGAGATTCACATCCTATTCTTTTGATGAGGATACACAATAATTTAGACTCTTTGAAAATAGATTAGGGCCGGGCTCGGTGGCTCAGCCTGTAATCCCATGCCTTGGGAGGCTGAGGTGAATGGAATGCCCGAGTCCACGGGCTCAAGACCCTCCTGGGCAACTTGGTGAGACCTCATCTCTGCAATAAATCAAAAAATCAGCCAGGTGTGGTAGCGTGCGCCTGTAATTCCAGCTACTTGGAAGGCTGAGGCAGAAGGATCACCGGAGCCCAGCAGGTCGAGGCTGTGGTGGCTGGGAGTGTGCCACTACACTCCAGTCTGGGTGACAGAATGAAATTGCAACTCAAAAACAAAACAAAAAAAAGATTAGAAAAATATTTTAAGTTTTTTTGTTGTTAATGAATGAATTATCTATTTCTTCTGAAGTCAGTTTTTCTTATGTTAATTTATTTGTATTTTATCTGTCATGATTCAAATGCTATTTATTGATTTTACACTACAAGTCAGTGATTGAATAGTGTGCATGGTAAATTTCACTTGTGTTCTCTTTGACTGTGCAGACTTCTGGCTACTATCACTGGTCATTTCTGTCACTAGTCTAAGGGTTTATCCCTAGATCTGTCAAGATAGCTAAGCATGTCCTGTCCATTACTGAGAACAGGAGTAAATATAGAATTAAGTATATTTACTTAAGGAGTATAATTTTCATTAAATGTTCTATTTCTCTGTGTACTTTATGTATCTGCAATTATTGTAGTTACTGTCTTCAAGAAGATTTCTGAAGTGCACCTGAACTATATGAAATGACACTCAGCATATAGTAAGACCAACATGTTGGCAAAATGGATTTTAAAAACACATATATAAGACTACTTCTGGAAGGGGATGTTGGAATATCCTGAAGGTCAGATAAGAACTTCATGCAAAAGATCATTCATAACTGAACATTCTCTGGCAAGGATCTTGAGACTGGAAGTTTGTGGCATGCTCTGACTTACCTAGTAGCATCCCTACATTCTATGTGTATTGATTTCCTCTTGTCCTTTTGGGATAATAAAACAAGGAGAATACTCTTGTGAACAATATTTTCATTAATCAGAAATTTCTATGCATACGATGGGGCAAAACATTTACCTCAATTGGCATCTGGAACTTTGGACACCAAGGGTGCCTAAAGCACCTTTCCTTATATGTTATTGGAAAGATGCTGAAAGGTTTCTTTTTCCCATATTCTTTGCAATGTCTACATTTGCCCTAGGCTCTGTTTCTTTCTGAAGATTTCAAACCCACATTGGAGACCTGCTGGAAATAACTGCTGAAATTTTTTTAGAAATCAGTGCATTCAGCTCTATTTTCTGAGGCAAGATACTACAAACAATGGATGCTTACAAACAGGTGGGAGCACTGGGTATGTAGGCCTGGATACTTCAAACATAATCAGCACATTCATTCCATAATAATTTTTTTAGGACATTTGCTGGTCTTTGAGACTGTTGACTGTTGAAGTCATTTCTCTGGGTCTCATGGGTCAGCATAGTCTGTTTGGCAGCTCACTCAGATACATCCTCAGGCTTGGATTTTTCTATCATTTGATAACATCTTCCTGTCTTATTAAACCCCCTGGAAATGTTTGGTTTGCTGGTTATATCCTTTCTTACCTTCCAATAGTTGTACAATGGTCATGAAAAATATTTATCCTTTCTAATCTCTGCATAGAAGGTAAAGGAAAGTGATCACATTGGCTCAGTCTATTATCTTGAGGAGAAAACATGTTTAGACAATTTTAAATCATTCTCTATATAGAGGTAATCCACTATTATTGCCTACTTGACAGTGACATGACTATTACTGAGGTAATAGTCATGACTATTACTGAGGTAATATCCTACACATTTGCATTCACAACTTAATCTGCAGTAGTGTAAATTAAGTTGTGAATGTAAATGTGTAGAAAGAGACAAGCACTCAAAATAATGTGCTATAAAAAAGTTTAGAGGAGAGGCAAGATGGCGACAGGACAAGTCGAACTGTGAAAGTCTCTGCAAAAGGTGGCTGCTGCAACTGGTCCTATGCACTATGCTGCCACCACGGCCCTTGGCTCCCAGCTTTGTGGAATTCCTGGCTTCCTCCCCCGTCCCAAGGTGCCCTGCAGTGGAGGGACCAGAGATCAGCTAGAGCCTGGAGTCCAATCAGTGGAGAGAGAGGATCAGGGAGAGCCAGGGAGGAGGCCCATGCCCTGTAAAGGGAAGCCCACCGCAGCCATATTCTCCATCCCAAGACCAGGCAGAGACCTGCATCACCCCACCCCGCTCCATAGAGCTCTGCCCAACCTTCAACTTGGGACCTAAGGTAATTGCATCAAGCAGGGAGAGACAGAAGCCCCTCCCCCATGCTAGATTGGACACAGGCAGGTCATATCTGAGTGGCAGACCTGACAGGCAGCAAGTCAACTGAGTCCAGATCTGATCCTTCCACAGCAGGCCTGGGACATCTGACTCTAGCTGTGAGCAACCCTACCAGTCTACAATGAGAACTAGAGATCAGAGCTGAAAGGACTTTGGTTTCACAGGAACAATCTCAGAACAATCTCAGTTTTAACTTTATTTTTATTTGCATTCTTTGTCTGTTTGTTTTGCTCATTTTTGTTTTTTTTGTGTTTTACTTTTTTTCTTCTTCACTTTTTTCTCTCTCCTCTCTGTTTTTGATGTTTTCATACTTGCCTTGTTTCTGTTATTTTACTTATTTCTTTTTTTCTTTAGAACTCCTGTTTGTGTAGGAGAGTTGTATATCAATAGGGAGGTTGACTGGCTTGTGTGTTTGTATGATTGTCTGTATATTTTAGTTTTTGTTTGTTTGTTTGTTTACTCTTCTCTGTCTTTGTGTCTCTTTTCATTTGTTACTCGGTAGATTTGTCTGTTATCCCTCTTACTCTTCTCTCTCTTCACCTTCCTTTTTGCCCCCCATTCTCTGTTCCATTCTATTCCTTTTTCCTACCTCATTTTGCTTTCTGAGAGAAAATTTACACCCTCACTGCATGGACAGAATGCAAGGCAGAGGGGGGGGGAGTTCCAGGGTACCTGTACACCTGTCAGTGGAAACTGGGATTTGCAGATCAATTTTGAATCACAGCTCCCCCCTCAACTAAATCTCAAAGCTGCAAAAAGTCATAGCCCCCAACTCACAGTCCAGCCTCAGAATTGAGCAAAGCTAGAGGAATCACATAAGGAAAAATAGGAGATTGAGCAAACAGCAGTAAAAGCAACACTGCCATCCCTAAACAACAGAATTAAAGAAGAGGGGGGAGAAATGGGGAGGAAAATCTACACAAATGAAGAAAAATCAAAAGAAGAATATGGGTCTCTCACAGACTGCTGGGAAGTCAGACACTGCGAAAGCAGACTTCGGAATGCAAATGATGAAGAGCCCCCAGAATGATAGGTCACATACTATAAACCCAGAAATCAAGGCATTACTAGAGAGAATAGAAAAGAATTGAGGAGACACAAGAAGAAAATAGGAAGGAGTTGATAACTGAGATAATAGCAGTAAGAATACTGTAATTGAAATAAATAACAAACTAATAAGCATGAAAAGCAGAATTAACCAAGCAGAAGAAAGAATCTCAGAGCTTGAGGACTAAAATATAGAACTAACCCTAGCTTTCAAAAACACAGAAAAAAAGCTTAAAAAGACAGAATGATATCTTAAAGAGATGAGCAATTATTTCCAGAGGCCAAACACAAGAGTAATTGGACTTCCTGAGGCAGAAAGAGAGACAGAGACCATCCTGGAGAAAATATTTCATGAAATCATTCAAGAAAACTTCCTTCATCTCATCAGTGATGCAAAAATTCCAACACAACTGACACAGAGAACCCCTCCAAGACAATAAATAAGAAGATCAACTCCCAGATCATAATAATTCACATAAACAAAGTAGCTATTTAAAAAATCTTAAAGGTAGCAAGAGAAAAAGATCAACTACTTACTGGGGAAGACCAATTAGAATAGCAGCAGATTTATCTACAGAAACACTTCAGGTTAGGAAAGCATGGAGCCCAATCTTTAAAGTTCTCAAAGATAAACAATTTCAACCAAGAATAACCTACTCAGCTAAGCTGAGCTTCATCAGCAAGGGAGAAGTAAAATCTTTCCCAGACATTCAATCCCTAAGACCATATGCTGCCTCTAGATCATCTCTACAAGAAACACTTAAGAAAGTATTAAATGGCCAGCCTCGGTGGCTCAGCCTCCAATCCCAGCACTTTGGGAGGCTGAGGTGAGTGGATTGCCTGAGCCCACGGGTTTGAGACCTACCTGGGCAACTTGGTGACACCTCATCTCTACAATAAATCCAAAAAAGTCAGCCAGGCGTGGTAACGCATGCCTGTAATTATGGCTACTCAGAAGACTGAGGCAGAAGGATCACTGGAGCCCAGCAGGTCGAGGCTGCGGTGGCTGGGAGTGGCCACTGCACTCCAGTCTGAGTAAGACTCCAACTCAAAAAAAAAAACACCAAAATAACAACAAAAAAAAGAAAATATTAAACACAGAAGAAAAGAAAAAAAGAATGGCAATGTTCTTCACAAGAGTGCAGAAAAAAGATTGAAAATACACATGAATCATTCCAAAAATTAAAGGAAAGACAACAAAAAGGAGCAACACCATCTCTATAAGAACCTTATGACAGGGATAAACTCTCACATTTCAATAATTAGCCTGAATGTGAATGGACTAAATGCACCACTGAAAAGAAACACAAACTGGAACAAGACAAGGATGCTGACTCTCATCCCTCCTGTTCAACATAGTTTTGAAAGTCCTAGCTAGAGCAATCAGAGAAGAGAAGGCAATCGGGGCATCCAATAGAAAGGAGGAAGTTAAGTTAGCAAAATGGATAAAATATCATGAAGCAACAATATATTGTATCCAAGAGACTCATCTCACCAGAAAGGACATTCACAGACTCAAAGTAAGAGGATAGGAAGCAAACTTTGAGGCAAACGGAACACAAAGGAAAGTTGGAGTTGCAATCTTAATATCAGACAAAATATCCTTTAAGCTATCAAAAATTAAAAAGATACAGAAGGTCACTACATAATGATAAAAAGTTCAATCCATCAGCAAGAAGTATCCATTCTAAATATATATGCACCCAACATAGGAGCACCAACTTTCATAAAGCAGCTTCTGGGTAAACTTTAAAAAGATAACTCTAACACTATCATAGATGGGGACACTTTAATATTCCACTCACAACCCTAGGCACATCATCAGGACAAAAAATCAGAAAGGAGATATGGAACCTCAATGTGACTCTTGACCAAATGAACTCAATTGATATCTACAGAACACTCCACCTGACACCTGTAGAATATGCATTCTACTCATCACTGCATGAAATGTACTCTAAGATAGACCACATCCTTGGCCATAAATCAAGCATAAACACATTTCATAAAATTGAAATTTTGCCATGCACCTTGTCAGACCACAGTGAAATGAACATAAATATCAACACCAACAAAGTTCCCGCAAAACCCACAAAGACATGGACACTAAAGAGCATGATGCTAAGCAACTTCTGGGTCAACATGGAAATCAAAACAGAGAATAAAAGATACCTGGAAACAAATGAAAATGAAGAAACATTTTACCAAAATCTCTGGGATGCCTTGAAAGCAGTAGTAAGAGGGGAATTCATATCTCTACAAATGCATATGAAGATAATGGAAAGATCACAAGTTAACAGCCTAACAAGTCACCTAAGGAAGCTGGGAAAGCAAGACCATCAAAGCCCTAACTTCAGCAGAAGAATCCAGATCATCAAAATAAAAGCTCAAATCTGAGACAGAGAAGACAAAAAGATTATACAAAAAAATCAAGGAAACAGAAAGCTGGTTTTTGAAAGAATAAACAAGATTGATGGTTCCTTAGCTGGACTGGCCCAGAAAAAGAGAGAAAAAGCCCAAATAAACACAGTCAGAAACATAAAAGATGAAGTCACATCTGACCCTGAAGAAATGCAAAAGTTTATCTGAGATTGTTATGTACACTTGTATGGAAACATATTTGTAAACCTAAAAGAAATGGAGCACTTTCTGACATCACACAACTTCCCTAGGTTAAAACAAGAAGAAATTGAGACCCTAAATAGATCAATAACAATCAAGGAAATTTACTATGTCTTTAAAAAAAACTACTTACCAAAAAAAAAAAAACCCTGGACCAGATGGCTTTCCAGCAGAATTCTACAAAACATACAAAGAGGAATTGATACCAAGCCTATTGAAAGTATTCCAAGTGATTTGGAAAGATGGAACTGTCCCCAAATCATTTTATGAAGCTAACATCACATTGATACCCAAGTCGGGTAGAGAGTCAACAAGAAAGAGAACTACAGGCCAATATTCTTGATGAACACAGATGCTAAAATTGTCAAGAAGATCCTACCAAACTGGATTCAACAACACATCTCAAAAATCATTCACCAAGACCAAGTAGGCTTCATCCCCAGGATGCAAGGCTGGTTCAACATTCCTAAGACCATAAATGCAATTAAATACACTAACATGTAAAAACAAAAGCCACGTGATTATATCATTAGATACAGAAAAATCTTTTGATAAAATCCAGCACCCCTTTTTGATTAAAAGCCTTCGAGCATCTAGGTATAGATGAAACATACCTCAAAATAGTAAGAGCATTCTATGAGAAACTCACAGTCAGCATACTCCTAAACAGACAGAAGGTGGAACCATATCCCCTGAAAACTGGAACAAGACAAGGATGCTCACTCTCATCCCTCCTGTTCAACATAGTTTTGAAAGTCCTAGCTAGAGCAATCAGAGAAGAGAAGGCAATTGGGGCATCCAATAGAAAAGAGGAAGTCAAGTTAGCTCTCTCGCAGACAACATGATTCTATACCTTGAAAACCCAGGACAATCTATCAAGAAACTCCTTGCACTGATAAAGGACTTTGGCAAAATCTCAGGATATAAAATAAATGTGCAAAAGATAATCACATTTCTATACACCAATAATAAACAAACAGAAACCCAAATAAAAACCACAATTCCATTCACAATAGCCACAAAAAATGAAATATCTTGGCATCTTTCTAACCAGAGATGTGAAAGACCTTTACAATGAAAACTACAAAACACAGCTCAAAGAAATCAAAGATGATACAAGTGGAAAAAAATTCCATGCTCATGGATTTTAGGAATCAACATTGTTAGGATGTCCATTCTACCTAAGGCAATCTATGGATTTAATGCAATACTTCAAATTACCAGCAACATTCTTCTCAGACCTAGAAACAATAATACTGGAATTCATATGGGAACATAAATGACCACAAAAAGCCAAAACAATTCTCAGAAAAAAAAAAAAAAAAGCAGGGAGTATCACACTCCCAGACTTTAAAATTTATTATAACGCTAGATAATCAAACCAACCTGGTATTGGTACAAGAACAGGCATATCTGCCAATGGAATAGAACTGAGATTCCAGAAGTAAAACCTCAATTTCTCAACCAACTTATCTTCAGCAAAACCTTCACCACTAACCACTGGAGAGAGGACAACCTATTCAGTAAATGGTGCTGGGAAAACTGACTGATCACATGCAGAAGATTGAAACAGGATCCCTACCTATCCCCATACACAAAAATCAACTCTAAATGAATCAGAGACCTAAACATAAAACCTCAAACTATAAACACCTTAGAAAATGCAGGAGACACCCTTATGGAAGTTGGAACTGGCAACCAATTCCTGATCAAAATACCAAGCACTCACACCATAAGAGATAAGATAGACAAATGGGACCTCATCAAACTGACAAGCTTCTGCAAAGTCAAAGAAATCATCAAGAGAGCAAGGAGAGAGCCCACAGACTGGGAAAAAATAATTGCCAAATCTACGTCTGACAAAAGCCTAACATCTAGAATCTACAAGGAACTCAAATGTGCTGAAAAGAAAAAAACAAACGGTCCCATTACAAAGTGGGCAAAAGATATGAATAGACATTTCTCAAGACATATGAGCAGCCAACAGGTACATGAAAAAATGTTCTGCCTCACTAGTCATCAAGGAGATGCAAATTAAAACTACACTGAGATACCACCTAACTCCAATTAGATTGGCCATCATCTGTAACTCAAAAAATAACAGATGCTGTAGAGCATGTGGCAAAAAGGGAACACTTCTATGCTGTTGGTGGGAGTGCAAACTAGTCCAGCCTCTGTGGAAACAGTGTGGCGATTCCTACAAGTTCTGAAAATCGACCTCCATATGACCCCGCAATTCGTCCACTGTGAATATAC
This sequence comes from Cephalopachus bancanus, assembly GCA_027257055.1. Classification (NCBI taxonomy): domain Eukaryota; kingdom Metazoa; phylum Chordata; class Mammalia; order Primates; family Tarsiidae; genus Cephalopachus; species Cephalopachus bancanus. The sequence continues at coordinate 192,697 of JAPVLO010000443.1, read as the reverse complement.
CTGGAAGAACTCAAATCACTCTATAAAAAAGATACCTGCACACCATATGATTATTGCAGCATTGTTCACAATAGCAAGAACAAGGAACCAACTGCGCTGCCCATCAAAAGAAGACTGGATTAAAAGTATGTGGTACATATACTTGATGGAATATTACACAGCCATAAAGAACAACAAAATCATGAACTTCGCAGCAAACCTGAATGGAATTAGAGTCTGTAATACTGAGTGATCTTTCACAGAAACAAAGAACTGAGTATCACATGTTCTCACCCATAAGTGGAACTTGAATAACTACCACAATACTTTAAGAAAAGGATTGACTATAGCAGGAAATTGCAGAGGGGAGGGGGTGTGTTGAGGTGGGATTGACAGTAGTGGAAATCTGCCTGGGGAAGGGGGGTGGCACACCTCATCAGCAAGGATACCTGCTCAGTGAATATTTGTATACCTAACCCTGAAATGTATCCCACAATTTTAAAATTTAAAAAATGTTAAAGTTAAAAAAAAAGGACAAAGTTTAGAGAAAAAGGCCTAGTGGGGTGACTGTAACCACAAAGAAGAGGAAGACTGAGAAGTTAGAAATGGAAGATGTGGCACTGTAAGGCAGTGTCTGGGGGAGTAGCAAAGGCAGAAAATGTATGATGCTAAAATTATATGCAGTAGCACCCTTTAATTTAACTATCAAAGCATTCTTTTACTCTTGCTGTGAATTTTAGCAATAGTTCAGTTCTATCCATTTATGTCCACTTGACAACATTAGCTAACAGTTTAATTTTGCTTCACACCTTTCTGGAGGTTTACCCTTGACATTGGTATAACGGCAACTATTTTGTCACTAAAGTACCAAATACAATTCTTTGCACACACTTCACAATCTGCAACCATAACAGACTTTTCAGTTTAACAGAGCCTTAAAATCATTGAGAAAAATAAACACAATTATATATTTACTCTTCTAAATTCATTGACTAATATGCCACAGGCTCTCAATGTTAATTTCCTTCTTTTTTGCCACAATAAATTCAATGATCATTCTTTTTTTGTTGCCCCCCCCAATTCAGTTTGCGCTCAGCTTGGACTGCTCCTCACTTGGTAGATGGGTTGCAAAAGGAAGCATTGCGGTTGTGAAGACATGAGCTATGGGTTTCACAAAGGTTCAGCTCTGGACTCAACAGCAACGTGTTAGTAAAAAGAAGTCTAGACTCTCCTCAGCTCCAAGGGGAATGAAATTAGACCTCACCTAACAACAGGAAGAGTTAGAAAAACTTTCTATTATCTTTGTTTCATCACAAGACCCATATAATTAGGTTTGACTTACTATGTATTAAAAAAATCCTTCTAGAATATATGCATGAATGAAAGAATGACTACTCTTTTCTCAGTCTAGATACATTTAACTCACACTCTGTCAGTGAAGAATACTAATTTTTCAAGATTCAGTTTACTGCTCCATCCTCTGGGAAGATGTTTTTATTCCTCTATTAGAAACCATGAGTTTCACTTCAATTTAATTGCATTATAACATTGTTCACGGCCACAATTATACTTGACACCTACATTCTGTTATTTTGTTCATGACATACTAAGCAAGTTGAAAAAGGAATGATTTTATTAATAATTATCTCTGACTATTGCTGATTTAACTTATAAGATCTTAATAAATAATTGTTTAATAGTTGATAATGTTACATTACACAAGTTAAATATGGGATTAAATATTTAACAAAAGAATTATTAGCTGGACTCGGTGGCTCAGCCTGTAATCCCGCGCCTTTGGGAGGCTGAGGTGAGTGGATTGCCTGAGCCCACAGGTTCAAGACCCACCTGGGCAGCGAGACCTCATCTCTACAATTAATCAAAATACCAGCTGGGTATGGTAGCACATGCCTGTAATTCCAGCTACTTGGAAGGCTGAGGTGGAAGGATCGCCGGAGCCCAGCAGATCTAGGCTGCAGTGGCCGGAAGCGGCCACTGCACTCCAGTCTGGGCGACAGAGTGAGACTCCAACTCAAAAAAAAAAAAAGAATTATTGTTGGTAGGTAGAATTAAGTTTAATATTTATTTTAACAACATTTTTTTTATTTTTTAGACTGCCAAAAGTAGAAAACTTTGAAAATACAAATAAAAAGAAGAAAACATTTGTAATTTTATTATTTAGATAATCACAACTAAATTTTGATGATCATACTTACTTTATTTTTATGTACCCTTCTATTTTTTAAGAACACATTTGCCATCTCTACACAACAAACTTTTGAAGATAAAAAATACAACTCTAATACATTTTATCAACAAAAGCTAAGAAAACCAAAATCTACCATAATAAATATTTTGTGGACAGAGTTTAATTCCATCATCAGTGCTCATTCTGTTACTAGAAAATGACTACGCTTTGATGTCTCCAGGTATGTGTTTTATGAACTGTGGGAAATTTTTCCTTTTATACAATTATAATAGAAATTATTAACATGAAATTTTCTTAAAATACAAAGTCAACTGAATGTTCTCATATGACACAAGCGCCTTAACAATTCTTTATATTATCTAAATATCTAACTATTTTACATAATGTTGTAAGGAATATTGTTTAGTTAAAAGTGCATGTCAACCAAATATTATTATTATTTTTGAACGAATTGTGTGGCAGGTGATAGCTGAGAAAAGCAGAAAGCCTTCATTAATGATATGTGAGTTTTGAAAATCCTTATTTGTATTTACTAATAAATATTTTTCCATGATATTGTAGCCAATTTTCTAGAGTATATATTCTAATATTCTTTGCTTTGTAGTACATTTATATCAATGTACATATGTCTCTTTTCATAATTGCTCATAATTTGCTTCTAAATTAACAATCAAGATTCACCGTAACCTTTTGACTTCAAATGTGATAAGTCCTAGCTTATAAGTTAGTAGACAAAAATTTACAAAATATTAATATATAGAAATGCTCAATAATGTTAAATTAATATCTTAAGAGCCATATAATGTGCAAAAAGTACTAAATATCTTAGGTGAAGTAACTCATCATTGATTTGGACCATCAGATCACAACAAGAGAAAAAGAACAACTCGAAACTACTTTACCTATCCAAAAATAATTGCTTGATCACAATGTAAAGAATACAAAGTTCAATGTAATATCAACCATTTTGTATTGTTTGAAATTATGTTTGTGAAATTCATCTATGTTTTGCATTTATCTGCAATTCATTAATGCTCTTTGCTGTGCAGAACCACATATTTTTATTTATGAGAAAATATTAGGGTTTTTTTGAGTTTGGAAATATGATATATCATACTGCTATAAGTACTTTTGCTGCTCATATTTAAACATTTTTGCAGGTATGTATGAAGAAGTGTAGTCTTTACATCAAAGTATGTCTTTATAGTTAGAAGATAATGGAAAATAGTTTTCCAAAGTACTTTTACAATTTATATTTCAAATAGCAATCTATAAGCATTCAACTTGTTTTATGTTCTCATCAATACTTGTTATCACTGGTCTTCAGAATTTTAGCCATTTTTCATACATCTTACTTAGTATTGGCATTTTTCTGACAAAAATAATGAATTTTCGTGGTTTTCATTTAGTGACTATGCAAGTAGTTTGCCCATATTATGTTGTGTTGCCTTCTCTTTTTTTTCCTTACTGATTTGTTGTTCTGTGTGTATCTGAATATATGACTTATTTGTTGGATACATGTATAAAAATAGTCTATCTCCCTTTTGACTTAATTTTCAATTTCTCAGTGGTGCATTCTTATAAAGAGATGATTCTTATTTAAATGTGATACAATTTGTCTTTTTCAAAATTATTGTTAGTTCTTTTTACATACTTTGAGGAAATTTTTTTGCACTGCAATGTCCATAAGACCAACTGCATAATCTCCTCTAAGTTTTGTTTTGCTTTTCATTTTTATATGTGCAATCAGTCATGTGTAGAGTAGGGGGTACAATGGAAGTTAAACACATTCATTTCTTTATAAATATTCAAAATAGAATAGTATTTTCTTGATTGCTTTTAGTGCATGTTTGTAAAAGTGGATCATAATACCATGCAGGACAGTAGGTATTTGGTAATGTTCAGCACCTCTCTTCTCCCTGTAGATCTAGGGATGAGACTAAAAATTTCTACCCTCTTATTTTTCCACTTCTTTCTACTTCACAATTTTCTTCACTATTTTTGAATCTGCTCTTTCATAAAACTTTTATAAATGACTTATGAATTTTCACAAAAGAACCTGTTAAGCATTTTAATTGTAATTATACTAAATTTTTAATCAATAAGGGGATAATTGACATATAAAATATGCATGTTTATAATTAACGAATGTGTTATATCCTTCCATTTCTTTAGACATTTAAACAATTTTAGTACTGATGTGTTATTGTTTTCTCTGTAAAGTATTGCATAATTTTGCTAGATTATGTTCATATGTATAATTTTTTATTTTTTATTCTACTCCAGAAATGATTTATTTTGTTAATGGTGGGCAGGGCGTCCATACATGAATTACCTAATTTAATCCATTTTCTCTGTGAGTTGTTCAATTTAGGTTTAAATGTTCCCCTAGGGAATAAACTTTGAAGATACCCCATGAAAACCTTGGGCACTACATTTGGGCCTCTCATCCTTGGCAGATCCTACACTACCCCCTTAGGCCTGCCAAAAGTTCTGCCTGCCTTTTAATCTCAGCTGCCACTTTCATTTTTTGAGAAATCAGCTATAATCTTAAAAGGGAAAATAGCCCCAAATATTAGACTCATCCCTCATGTGATTTTTTTCCCCTTTCATATGATAATATATATAATTGGTGCATAAATTCTCACAGCCCAACCACTGACCAATAATCATAGAGCTTATTTACACTTTGAACTGCTTTTTCAAAGGGCTTAAAAATTTTTTAAGTCTTTTCTGAAAACCAACATTACATTTTGCTAATTAAATTAGGATGTTAGTTTTACATTACATTAATTTATTTTTCATCATCATTATTTTCATTTTCTGCCTCCTCTGTGGTCGTATATTTTAGGGAACACATTTGTTTTCATCACTAAAATCACAATCATCTTCTGTTATGGACTTCATGTTGCATGCATAGAATATATCTTGACTGGCAATATCTCTACTCATAATACTTCTCCACACTAACCAATTTTTCACCTTTCCAAATGCCAACTGTGTGTCCCACAATTTGATTCAATTCTGACACTAACTACTGTTAGTACATTATTACAGAATAAAGACTCAGCCCCATAAAACTATCCCCACTTCAGATGACAATGTCAAGTCTGGGGAGCCCAAGCTACTTATACTTCTGCCTGGTTTGGCTGCAAAGTGGAGATTCTCACAACTTTCTCTTCAGGTTCAATAATTTGCTAGGACAGCTCACAGAACTCAGGGAAACACTTGATGTTCTACAACTGATTTACTCAAAAGGAAGGACACAGATGAACAGCTAGATGAAGCAACAGATAAGGCAAGGTCCAGAGGAGTCCTGAACCCAGGAACCTCTGTTGACAAGCTGGAAACTCTACAAATCTTGTCACTTAGAGACTTCCATAGAGATAAGTATGATTGATGGTATCTTTGACCATTGGTGACTGACTCAATTGTTAGCCCTTCTTCCCTTTCTGGAGATCTGGGGGTGAGGCTAAAATTTCCTGTCCTCTTGTTATGCCTTGGGCTTTTTTGATTACTTGTGGCTATCCTGAAGCTATCTAGGGGTGCCAACCACTAGCACCTCATTAGTATATGAAAAACAATCCTATCACTCCAGAGAAAGTGACAATCCTCATTAGTATATGAAAGACAATCCTATCACTCCAGAGACTGATAGGGTCTTAAAAACTCTGGTATAAATAACCAATGGCTAAGACCAAATATTGTGTCAGAAGATATTCCTATCAATCCTGTCACTAAGGAAATTGCAAAGGTTTTAGGAGATTGTACCAGGAACCAGGGATGAAAGCCAAATATATATGTATTTCTTATTATATCAAAATAACATCATGTCAGAGAAAAAGTCTGATAAATGTAATTGAATGTTGAGGATAAAGATGACATCAGCAAATAGATAAATGTCACATTTATGGGAGCTGTCCTACCTGACATTTCATTGAATTTCTTCAGTGGGCTCAGATTTCCATGGAAGAGGCTAACTTTTAAATTTGCAAAATAAAGATGTGATGGGGATATCAATCTATTAATATGTCATAATTGACAACTTTATTTTCTAGCATAGCTAAGAAAATATACTCTGACAAACTTTATCATTTAAATAAAATGATTTGGAAGAGCTGATTAAAAGTACTAATACTCATACCTCCAGTAATTCAGAGTTAGTAGTGTAATTACGCTTATGTATTCCCCAAATATGTATATTGCAGATTTGCTTTAATTGTGTTCATATGTTGTAGTTTTGTTTTGCCAGTAAAACAGGTGATTTTGATATTTGCTCTGAAGGTTATAATTTAGTAAGTACTGCATTAAAGTAAAAATGAATCATAATTCTGTTAAAAGAAAATGTGTATTTCACATTTTCAAATGTGGTATAGATGTATTGTTGCAATCAGTTCTAACCTTCACTATTATCAAATTATTCTTCCTATCCAATTGTGCATTTTTAATAATGATAATGGAGTTATCAAGTATGCCCTCTCCAAGGTGACCAACTAGCACACCTATCTTAGAATGAACACTCTTTTCAAGCTATAAGAAAAAACAGTAGTACTTGCATGTATTAATTATTCACAACATATTGGCAGTGGAAGTATATGGAATATTCAAAATATAGAATATGTAACAGTTGTTGAAAGTTGAATTCTTCAATACACTTGATTGTTGTATATTTAAATTATTTCTTGACAAGAGATACTTGTCTATTTATATTTATTAAGACTTTGCCTGCCCACAATATTTCATTGTCTCTTTTATTTGTACCATATCAGCAATCAATTATTTTAAGATAAAGATAGCATAGTATTTTGGAGTTTTTTAAAATTATAATTTTACCTTCTCTTGACTAAATAAATCTACAATATTATATAGTGTTATAGTTCATCCATGAGTTAACTGGACAAAATAATTTGGAATTATCAGTGTTTGCCTACTCTATGGTTCTTATGATAACTTTTGTGACATTATTTTCAAATTATTTATTTTTTAAACTTACATGACAGCCACTGGCTTCTAAATTACCAAGCATGCACTTCAAGTTAGAAAGCTAAAGTGATTCTTACTATTAATTTAGAAGCAAATTAATAACAATTACAAAAGCATCATGTGCACATTGTCATGATTTCATCCCCTCAAAAATAACACTGGAAAATATATTATAGAAAATTGATGGAGGCTGCAGTAGCTGAGAGTGGCCACTGCCCTCCAGTCTGGCAACTCAAAAAAAAAAGAGCAGCTTCAGTCAAAATAATCCTTCAGACTGAAAGGCAGAAGTGTTTATTTTGCAGGCGATGTGACAAAGATGGCTACGGCATAGGTGGACTTGTGAGATTCTCCGAACATGAGTTCCCCAAAAGACTCTTACTTTTCTTCCCCCAACCCCTGGCCCACTGCCAGCCAGCCACACTAATCTGAGGCCTGGAGACCTTCAGTCCCATGCAGGGCCAGATATTGTGGCCCCAGCTGCTGTTGCTCCACTATATGTAACTCCCAACCACGCAGTAGTTTTGGGCCTTGGCTCCCTCCCTGGCTACATCGTCCTGCCCAGCACCCAGCACCAAGCTACCAGTCACCCAGGGAGGCTCTGGGTCCCCGCCCCTCAGAGATACTGGTCCCATTTCTGGCTGAAGTACCCTATGAGAAGCCCAGAGCCACCCTCGCTGCTCACTACCTGCCCTTTGGAGCTTTGGAGCTCTGGAGCTCTGGGCCCACCCTGGCTGAGGCACTCAGCACGCCACCCCACTTTGTAAGGAACAGCATATCTTAAGGAGGTGCTGATCGGAGGCTCTCAGTTCCAGAGGAGGGAACTCCTGACCCCCTCCTCCACCCCAGCCATCTGGTGGCACCCTGGATCCAGCACCCATCTGTGCAGCTGATCCCCGGTGCCTCCCACAGCACCACAGTCCACCGTAGTGGATCAAACAGGGACCCAGATGAGAGGAAAAAAAAGGTCTGCAAAAGTGAAACTGCCACCTCGGTCATTCTCCAGGCAGAGATTTGCATTGCCCCACCATCTTCCACCAGCCTCCACCCAGTTCCTAAGGTAACGTCACTAAACAGGAGACAGAGCCCCTCTCCTGTGATGAATCAGACAAAGGCAACTAAGCAACGCAGACCTCCCAGGCAGCAGGCTAAAAGAACAAAACCAAACTGCGAGTAAATTATAGCTGGCTGCAAGGAAAACAGAGGGGAGAGGCTGGAGATCAGAGCTGAAGAGAACTTAGACACTCAGGAAAGATTCCAGAACTAGTCTGATCTCTTATTTTGACTTTTGATTTTATCATTTTGTCTGTTTGTTTTGCTCACTTTTGTTTGCTTTTCTGACTTACACTATCTGTGTCATGATTTTATTGGTCTCTGTCTGTGTAGCTACCAATATTCTTTAAGGAATTTTTCTTGCATGTTTTTTTCACCTCTCTCCAGCCTTGTGTCTCTTTTTCACCTGTTAGTTGGTATGTATGTCTGTTTTCTCAATCACTTTTCTCTCTTTCTAACTTCCTATTGAGCCCCCCTTCCTTCATTATTTTCCTCTTTAGTAACTCCTTTTGATCCAGGGACCAAACCTACATCCCGCTGCACAGACAGATTGTAAGGCAGTGGGAAATAGGTTCTAGTGTGCTCATACACCTGTTGGGGGATGCTGGAATCAGCATATGGATTCTGAATCACAGGTTCCCCTCACTTAAACCTCAAAACTGCAAAAAGTACAGCCCCCAACCCACAGTCCAGCCTCAAAAGTGAACAAAGCCAGAGGACCCTCATAAGGAAGAACAGGAGATTGAACTAAAAGAAGTAAAAGCAATGCCACCTTTACTGAAAAACAGAATTAAAGAAGGGAAGGGAAAGGGGGAGAGAAAAATCTACAGAAATGAAGAAAAACCAAAAGAAGAATATGGGTCTCCCCCAGTCCCCTGGGAAGGCAGACACTGAGAAAACTGACTTTGCAATGCAAACAATGAAGAGATCCCAGAATGACTGGTCTCAAACTACAAACCTAGATATCAAGACATTAATGGAGAAATTAAAAAGAATTGAGGAGAGACAGGAGGAAACTAGGAAGGAGCTGATATCTGAAATAACAGTAATAAAGAATGCTGTGAATGAAATAAATAACAAACTGATAAGCATGGAAAGCAGAATTGCCCAAGCAGAAGAAAGAATCTCAGAGCTTGAGGACCAAAATATAGAACTAACCCAAACTCTTAAAAAACAGAAAATAGGCTCAAAAAGACAGAACAAAACCTTCAAGAGATGAGCGATTACTTGAAGAGACCGAACCTAAGAGTTATTGGCCTTCCTGAGGCAGGAAGAGAGACAGAGATCACAGTGGAACAAACTTTTCATGAGATCATTCAAAAAAACTTTCCTTATCTAATCAGTGATGCAAAAATTCAAACGCAAGAGATTCAGAGAACCCCCGCAAGACAACAAATGAGAAGACAAATTCCTACACACATAATAATTCGCCTAAACACAGTAGACATAAAAGAAAAAATCCTGAAGGCAGCAAGAGAAAAAAGCCAGATCACTTACCATGGAAGACCAATGAGAATAGCAGCAGATTTATCTACAGAGACCCCACAGGCTAGGAGAGCTTGGAGGCCTATCTTCAAAGTCCGAAAAGATAAACAATTTCAACCAAGAATAACCTACACAGCCAAGTTAAGCTTCATCAGTGAGGGAGAATTGAAATCTTTCTCATATCCAATCCCTAAGAACTTACACTGCCACCAAACCACCTCTACATGAAACACTTAAGAAAGTGAACACAGAAGAAAAGAAGAAAAGAGCAACGTTCTTCACAAGAGTACAGGAAAAAGAATATAATACACATGAGCCAACCCCAAAACCAAAAGAAAGACAAAAAAAAAAAACAAGTGGAAGAACAACAACTCTATAAGAACTCTATGATAGGGATGAACTCTCCCATTTCAATAATTAGTCTGAATGTGAATGGACTAAAGGCACCACTGAAAAGACATAGAATGGCAAAGTGGATGAAATATCACCAGGCAACAATATACTGCCTTCAAGAGACCCATCTCAGTAGAAAGGACATGCACAGACTCAAAGTAAGAGGATGGGAAACAAATTTTCAGGCAAATGGAACACAAAAGAAAGGAGGAGTTGCGATCCTAATATCAGACAAAATACTATTTAAGCTCTCAGAAATTAAAAAAGATGCAGAGCGCCACTACATAATGATAAAGGGTTCACTCCACCAACAAGAAATATCTATTCTAAACATATATGCACCCATCATAGGTGCACCAACTTTCATAAAGCAACTTATAGGAAAACTAAAGAAGGATATTGACTCTAACACCATCATAACTGGGGACTTTAATACCCCACTCACAACCCTAGACAGATCATCAGGACAAAAAACGAGCAAAGAGATCCAGAACCTCAATGTGATCCTTGACCAAATGGACTCAATTGATGCCTACAGAACACTCCATCCAAAGACCACAGAGTACGCATTGTACTCATCACATGGAACGTATTCTAGGATCGACCACATACATGGCCATAAATCAAGCATAAGCAAATTTAAAGGGACTGAAATTTTACCATGCACCTTCTCGCACCACAGTGGAATAAAAATAAACATTAACACCAAAAAGGTCCCCCCAAAACCCACAAAGACATGAACACTAAACAGCATGATGCTAAACAACTCCTGGGTCAATGATGAAATCAAAATGGAGATCAAAAGATACCTGGAAACAAATTGAAATGAAGAAAAATCTTACCAAAATCTCTGGGACACCATGAACGCTGTAGTAAGAGTGGAATTTATATCCCTCCAAATGGACATGAAGAAAATGGAAGGATCACAAATTAACAGCCTAGCAAGTCACTTAAGGAAGCTGGAAAAGCAAGACCACAAAAACCCTAATTTCAGCAGAAGAATCCAGATCACCAAAATAAAAGCCCAAATTTAGGACATAGAAAACAAAAAGATAACACAAAAAAAATCAATGAAACAAAAAGCTGGTTCCTCGAAAGGATAAACAAGATCGATGGTCCCCTATCTAGACTGACCAAGAAAAAAAGAGAAAAAGCCCAAATAAGCACAATCAGAAACACAAAAGATGAAGTCATGTCTGACCCTAAAGAAATACAAAAGATCATTGGAGACTACTATGTACACTTGTATGGAAACAAACTTGAAAACCTTGAGGAAATGGAGGACTTTCTGACATAATACAACCTGCCTAGGTTGGAACAAGAAGAACTTGAGACCCTAAATGGACCAATAACAATCAAGGAAATTGACTACGTAATAAGGAAACTACCTAAAAAAACAGCCCTGGTCCAGATGGCTTTCCAGCAGAATTCTACAAGACATTTAAGGAGGAGCTAATACCAATCCTACTGAAGGTATTCCAGGCAATTGAAAAAGATGGAACTCTCCCCAAATCATTTTACGAAGTTAACATCACATTGCTACCCAAGCCAGGTGAAGACCCAACAAAGAAAGAGAACTACAGGCCAATATCTTTGATGAACATAGATGCTAAAATTCTCAACAAGATCCTGGCAAACCAGATTCAACAACACATCTCAAAAATCAATCATCATGACCAAGTGGGCTTCATACCTGGGATGCAAGACTGGTTCAACATTCGTAAAACCATAAACGTAATTAAATACATCAACAGATGTCAAAACAAAAACCACATGATTATATCATTAAATGCAGAAAAAGCTTTTGATAAAATCCAGCACCCCGTCTTGATAAAAACCCTCAAACATCTAAGCATACGGGGAACATACCTCAAAATAGTAAAAGGCATCTACAAAAAACCCACAGTCAGCATACTCCTAAATGGACAAAAACTGGAACCATTTTCTCTGAAAACTGGAACAGGACAAGGATGCCCACTCTCACCCCTCATGTTCAATATAGTATTGGAAGTCCTGGCTAGAGCAATCAGAGAAGAGAAGGCAATCAGGGGTATCCAAATAGGAAAACAAGAAGTCAAGCTGTCTCTCTTTGCAGATGACATGGTTGTTTACCTTGAGGGCCTGGGAGAGTCTGTCAAAAACCTCCTTGCACTGGTGGAGGCCTTTGGCAAAGTCTCGGGATATGGAATGAATGTGCAAAGGACAATCGCATTTCTTTGCACCAATGGTGGGCAAACAGAAACCCAGGGAGAGACCATGGTTACATTCACAATAGCCACAGAGAAGGTGAAGTGCCTTGGCATCTTCCTAACCAGAGACATGAAAGACCTTTGCAATGAAAACTACAGAACACTGCTCAAGGAGATCAAGGATGACACAAACAAGTGGAAAGATATCCCATGCTCCTGGATTGGAAGAATCAACATTGTGAAGATGTCCATCTTACCTAAGGCAATCTACAGATTCAATGCAGTACTCATCAAATTACCAGCATTATTCTTTTCAGACCTAGAAAAAACAACACAGGAATTCATATGGAAACAGAAACGACCAAGAATAGCCAGAACAATCCTCAAAAAAAAAAAAAAAAACAAAGCAGGTGGTATCACATTACCAGACTTCAAACTTTACTATAAAGCTACAATCTTCAAAACAGCTTGGTATTGGTATAGGAACAAGCAGATAGATTAATGGAATATATTTGAGATTCCAGAAGGAAAGCCTCAATTTCTCAACCAACTCATCTTCCACAAAGCCTCCACCACCTACAACTGGGGAGAAGAGAACCTATTCAGTAAATGGTGCTGGAAAACTGGCTGACCACATGCAGAAGATTGAAACAGGACCCCTATCTAACCCCATATACAAAAATTAACTCCAAATGGATCAGAGACCTAAACGTAAAACTTCAAACCATAAGAACCTTAGAAAATGCAAGGCATACCCTCATGGAAATTGGAACTGGCATCCAATTCCTGAACAAAACCCGAAACCCACAGGCCATAACAGAGAAGATAGACAAGTGGGACCTCATTAAACTGACAAGCTTCTGCAAAGCCAAAGAAACCATCAAGAGAGCAGGGAGACCACCTACAGACTAGGAAAAGGTGTTTACCAACTCCAGGTCTGACAACGGCTTAACATCTTGGATCTACAAGGAATTCAAATGTGCTGAAAAGGAAACAAACAACCCCATATAATATGGGCAAAAGATATGAACAGACACTTCTCAAAGGAAGGCATCCGAGCAGCCAGCAGACACATGAAGAAATGTTCAACCTCACTAATAATCATCAGGGAGATGCAAATCAAACCATATTGAGATACCACCTAACTTCAGTCAGAATGGCAATTATCAATAACTCAAAAAATAACAGTTGGTGGAGAGGGTGTGGCAAAAAGGGAACACTTCTACACTATTGGTGGGAGTATAAACTAGTGCGACCTCTGTGGAAAGCAGTGTGACGATTCCTAAAAGCCCTAAATATCAACCTCCCATATGACGCTACAGTCCCCCTACTGGGAATATACCCTGAAGAACTCAAATCACTTTATAAAAAAGATACCTTCACATGTATGTTTATCACAGCATTGTTCACAATAGCAAGAACCTGGAATCAAGCATGCTGTCCATCAAAAGAGGACTGGATTAAAAAAATGTGGCATAAGCCGGGCTCAGTGGCTCAGCCTGTAATCCCGTGCTTTTGGGAGGCTGAGGTGAGTGGATTGCCTGAGCCCGCGGGTTCGAGACCCGCCTGGGCAGTGAGACCTCATCTCTACAGTAAATCAAAAAATCAGCCGGGCGTGGCAGCACGTGCCTGTAATTCCAGCTACTCGGAAGGCTGAGGCGGAAGGATCGCCGGAGCCCAGCAGGCGAGGCTGCGGTGACTGGGAGCGGCCACTGCACTCCAGGCTGGGCGACAGAGTGAGACTCCAACTCAAAAAAAAAAAATGTGGCATATATACATGATGGAATACTACGCAGCCATAAAAAAGAGCAAAATCATGAATTTCGCAGCAACCTGGATGGAACTAGAGTCTATAATACTGAGCAACCTCTCACAGAAACAAAGTATCACATGTTCTCACTCATATAGTGGACCTTGAACATCCAATGTAATACTATAAGAAAATGACTGAGAGTAGTGGGAAACTATAGGGGGGAGGGAGATGGGATTAATGGTAGTGAATATCTGTGAGAATGGGGAGACACCTCTTATCAACAAGGGTGCCTGAATGAAGCATAATGTATATCTAATCCTTGACTGTACCCCACAATATCATAATAAAAAATATTGATTATAAAAAAATTAAGCACTCCCTATTTTAATTTTTTGTATTTATTTATGTAGTCTTCATGATTTCTTTAGCCATCTCATGCCCTACAATTTAACCTCCCCCCAAATATCAAAATACATAGACTTTTACCAAAAAAAATTACACCATAGAACTTTGATAAGAATTGCAAAACAAATCTTTAATACAGGAAACTATAAATCATATTAAAATGAGATCAAATGTGAAAATTTAATTAATATTTAAGGAAGTTTATAGTTATACATTGACATAATTTTATTGAAATTTTATAAATAGACATTTTTAAGTGTTAACATATCAAACATTTCAAGAGCTAAAGACAAAAATCTTACTCATTTTCTAAAAACTTACTGAGTACTTCAGACTAAACTGAAGAGTTGACTCCAGCTCTAAATTTTAGTTCTGATAAGATGTGGGTTTCCTCAACTGTTATTAGTGAAAAGTATTAGCGTTACATAAGTGAAAACAAAATTTAAAGTACAAAAATGCCCTTAACTTTTTAGGAAAAAGTTAAAGGTGCATGTAAAAATAATATTTAATAAAATTGTGTGATTGTATATTTATGATAAATTATGGATGATTTTTATTTTCTTTGTATTGATCTGATTTATTTAAAATTTGTATTATATTGATAACATATATTTCTACTATCTTTGTGGTAAAAATACTTATTGTTAAAATATTGAAATTATGCCTCCCCAATTTTGCAGTTTCTTTCAAAGTGAAACAGTCTTATTGTATGATCATGCAATTGTTTTCTAGGGATTTATCCCACAGATTTGAAACCTATGGTCACACAGAAACTTGCAAACATGCAAATGTTTATAGAAGCTTTATTCATAATTGCCAAACACTGGATTTAATCAGCATATCATTCAGTAAGCAAATAGATAAACAATATTTTATCATATTGTTTAGTGACAAAAAAGAATGAGTTAGCAAACTACAAAGAGCCATAAGTGAAACTTAAATGCATATTACTCATTAAAGAATCCAGTCTGAGATGCTACAAATATTATTATTTCAAATATCTGATAGAATGTTAGTTGTCAAGGGTTGGGAGGAAAGGAGTTGAATAGGTGAAAGACAGGTAACATTTGGGGGTTGTAAAAAGATTCTGTCTTGTATTGTAATAATGAAAATATAGTATTGATTATTTATCAAAAGACTGTAGAACCTCACGGGACAAAGATAAACCTTAATGTTCACAAATTTTTGAAAAGTAATTTAGGAGGTTGGGGATCCCAGACTGGAATGCAGAACGTCACACAATAATCTAAATATATTTTTTAAAGTGTTAACCAACCTCACTGAAGAGGACAGAAAGGTTTGCTGAACCATGTATCTTGGGAAATCAATGGTGTCTGTAAGACAAAAGGTAAAGGAAATTGTACATAGCACTATATTCTAGTTGATAAAATTGTTTCACACAGGGTACAAGTTGGCAATTTGGAAGCCACTAGATAATGTAAACTGGAACTGAACAATTAAGCAAGTGGATGGAAGATAGTGGGAGCCAGGTTTCTCATGGCTGGAGTTGGAGGAAGCAAAGAGAGGACGTTTATGTGTAAGCAAAGAGAGAACGCTAGAACGATTCTCATGGCAATGGATTAGAGTTGGAGGCATCCACAAAAGGTCAGGTTTAGCTTACTATGTATACAGATGATTACACATAGAAATTCATACAGATGTGTGCATAAAACTTGGTATACATACATTTTGCTCTGCTGTTTGAAAGGGCATAGAATAACAGACACCGTGTATATGTACCACTTTTTTTATCCATTCCAACTTCGATGGGCAACATGGTTGGTTAGAAGGATAAATATATGGATTTTGCAGCAACTTGGATGGATTTGGAGTTAATCATACACAGTGATCTACCACAGAAACAAAGAACAGAGTTCCATATGTTCTCACTCATAAACGGACCTAGAACAATTATAATGCTATAAGAAAGCAATTGACAGTAGTGGGAAACTGTCAGGGGAAGGGGTTGGCAATGGCAGTTGAGGGAAACTGCTAGGGGAAGGAGGGGCATACCTCATCAACAAGGGTACCTGCGTGATCAATGTTTATATTCCTAACCCTGACATGTACCCCACATCTTTATAAAAAAAATTTAAAAAAAGAATAACAGACACCTAGTAGCAACTTCTAAACTCCAGATTTTCTATACCATTCTTCAATAAAAGGAACCAGGTCTTTTTGGAGAAATGGCTGATTCTAGAAATGGAGCAGAAAATATACAAGACAAACCTAAAACATTTTGTAAGATCAGATATAAGAAGTGATTTAAAAATTTACAATGATGTAGGTACATCAAAAGGAGACCTAAATTCAATGAAATCACTCCCAATGCTGAAAATGAGAGCAATTTGTACCAAAAAAATTAAAATAATATGCACTGTATCCATGAGTTTCTATTAATATACATAAATGAATAAATCAATACATCCATGGGAGAGTATAGTTTTCTATGCAGAACAGTTGAAAACAGTTGATGTAGATATTCTACTTCAAGGCAATGGAGCATAGCTCTCCACTGTTTAATTGTGGGCTGTGTGCAGTGACTTCTTTCCATAGAGTACAATGGAGAAACCTGAAAAAAACTACCTCACCCAAGCGATCTAAATTAATATCAAGTGATGGGTCATATTATTAGTATGCATCCTTGATATGACCTGATGAAAATGGTAAAGTACCATTTCCTCCTCCAAACCTCAGTCTAATTATGAGACAAATATCAGACAAATCTCAACAGAGAGACATTCTACAAAATACCTGACAAGCAATGCTCAGTATTGTGAAGGTCATCAACAACAAGACAGTCTGAGAAAGTCACAACCAAGCGGAACCCTAGGAACACGTCTGCTAAATGTGATGTGATGTGACAGACGGGATCCTGGAACTAGGGTTATCTGAACAACATATGGGCTTTCATTATCAGTATATCAATATTGGTTCTTAATTATAATAGATGAAACCTACTAATGTAAAAAATGAATATCAGGGGAAACTAAATTTTGTTATATTGGAATTCTCTGTACCAACTTCATAATTTTTTATAAATTTAAACTATTTTAAATTAAATTTTAATTTTAAAAAGCACATATTCCTATCAACAAAGATTACGTCACTAAATTTGAAGTGCATATTCAAGTCATAGTTAAATATTAGTAATTTTAAAACATTGGATATTCAGCAATTATTTATTAAGAACTAATGTAAAAAGTATGGGGATAGGTACTTAGTGAAAATATGTGGATAACACACAGTCCTTTTCTCAACTCACTTGCATTCTAGTGAAGATAAAAAATGAATATATTATTCAAATACAATACTGGACATGAAGAGCATTATAATTTAATTAAAATGAAAAGAAAGCCATTATCTGATAGATGAATTAAAAAGGCTTCCCAGAGAATAGATAATTAAAATATGTCTTGAAATATTAGTGCTCTTTCAAGTGACAAAATGTGGAAGAAATGTACCTTGGCTGGTATGAGAGCATTCATTCTTTTATTCGTTCACTGTTTCAAAAAGTATTTATTGACTACACATTTGAGTCATGACCCAGTTGTGCGAACTCTATGCTGAATATATTTAACACTATTCTAATCCACAGATAGAGACTACTTTCACTTGTCATGTATCTGGGTGGGATCGGGGACTCCTTTAGACTAGGAAAAAGCAGTGGGCGTGATGAATGCAACTTCCAGATCAGAAGCTTTGGAAATCTGTACATTCCATCTTCATGTATTGAAATGTCCCCTTTTGGAATTCAGTTGCAAAGTGAGGAGCTTAAGCCACATGGCTTGCTCAAGGAGAGAAAAGGCCAATGGCCTTAGCTAAACTACCTCCTGTGGGGAGCCAGAAATTATGACCGCAGAGTAAGGCCACCATTCAGGTGCTGCAGGCCAGCTGGTACCTACTGCCCACACCTGGTGCACAAGTGGAACGAGCATCTGGAAATGTTGAGGGCAGCCACATGCGTTTTCATATGAGAAGGTTATAAACAATCCGTAGCCTATCAATCCACAGAACTCTGAGATTTTTAAGTGTCCTAAGCTATTAATTGAGGAGTCTTTTGCGAGTCAGCAACGATACAGTTGAAACAGAAACTGTATTTGTGAAGTGGACCTTGGGACCCAGCAAAAGTCACAGTACTGAAGGATAAAAAGCAGGCTGCTTGTGAAGGCTAGATGGCAAGCAAGAAATTTCCTTATAGAATTACTGTTTAAGTCTGTATAAAAGGAATCTCAACCTACATATTCTATATCTGAGAATCAAATTGTTCTCACAGTAAGATACAATTAAAAAATTTATAAGATGAACTTGTGGATGCAAATCAAAAGATTTCCTGATGTCAAGAATGTCAAGTGGCTTTCTTGAATGGATAATGGAAAAGTATAGGATCCCTCAAAAAAACTTAAAAGTAACTCCAATTTTTTTTCAGTAGGCAGTTTATTAATTTATTTAATTGACACATAATAAGTGTAAATATTTATGGGGCATATTTGCAATATTTTGACACATGTATATTTACATAATACTCAAATCACAGTGATTAAAAAATTCATTTCATTTATAATTTATTTGTGGTAAGAACATTCAAAATCCTCTTTTCAGACTCTTTTGAAATATACAATAAGACCAGCCTGGGCAACTTAGTGAGACCTCATCTCCACAATAAATTAAAAAATTAGCCAGGCGTGGTGGCACATGCCTATAGTTCCAGCTACTTGGAAGACTGAGGTGGAAGGATCACCTGAGTCCAGCAGGATGAGGCTGCGGTGGCCAGGAGCATGCCACTGCACTCCAGTCTGGGATACAGAGTGAGACTTCAACTCAAAAAAAAAAAACAAAAAACAAATGTAAAGACATCCCATCCTCATGATTCAGAAGAATTAACATTGATAAAATGTCCATACTACCCAAAGTAATCTATAGTATCAATGCAATCCCTATCAAAATACTAATGACATTCTTCACAGAAATTGAGAAGAAAATTAAATTTGTGTGGAACTACAAAAGATGTCAAATAGCAAAAGAAATTTTGAGCAAAAAGAACAAAGTCAGTGGCATAATACTACCTAGCTTCAAAATACACTACAAAGCTAAAGCAACCAAAACAGCAAAAGTAGATACATAGACCAATGGAACAGAATAAAGACCACAAAAGTAAATCCACATGTTTATAGACAACTGATTTTTGACAAAGGAGCTAAAATACACATCGTGAATTTCTAAGTAGAATTTAAGTGATTTCTAACCCAGGGCTTGCTGAGCTGAAAATAAAATAATTCTTTATCTCCAGTTTATCCAGCTATCCAACATTTTGCCATGTAAGAAATGACACTAGGCCAAAGATCAAATCTAAGGAGTCATTACTATAAAGAGAAAATCATGGATATAATTTTAACATTCTTTGTGAAGATTTTAGCTAGCCTCTCCATGAAACAAAAGAGTTCCTAACAATATTAGGGCATTGTCCCATAGTACCATGAAGTGCTTTCCAAAATAGAGAGAGGGGCCTATCTGGTAGGATCTGGAATATTGCTCTAGTATCATAGAACAGATTATAATTTGACATAGAAAGTCTTGAAAAGTATCAAAAGGAGATATACTACTTAAGTTGAAAGTGACAGAAACTGTACAAAATGAAAAGACAACTTTGAGTCCCCCAAATTCTATGATCAGGAAGCTGAAAATTCCTAAGCAGAACAGAAAAATCAAGGCCTCACCAGATAAGAGGGCTATGAACAATTCTCGTTAAGTAGAGTCCTTTCTTAATCAAGGAGCATTCTTTGTTCCTAAAATAAGGGGAATTGGCAGCAGGTACTTGGCTATATTAGAATACCACAGTTCATTGGCTATTATGTCTCCCTCATATTTTTCTTCTGTATTAAATTGTCAGAATTGTCATGACAAATTAGCACAGACTTTGTGACATAAACAAAAGAAACGGATTTTCTCGCAGTTGTGAAGGCTGGATGTTCAAGGTCAAGGTGTTGGCAGTTTGTCTCTTCTGGGGCCTCTCTTCTGAGCTAGTCAGTAACTTCTCACGGTAACTTCTCACTGACTACCATGACCATTCTTTTGTTTTTACATCCTGATGTCTCTTTTTCTTCTTATAAAAATACTAAATCAAGTCCCCATCCTAAATTCTCCAATTCAGCCAGGTTCGGTGGCTCAGCCTATAATCCTGCACCTTTGGGAGGCTGAGGAGAGTGGATTGCTTGAGCCCGTGGGTTCGAGACCCACCTGAGCAACTTGGCGAGACCTCATCTCTACAATAAATAAAAAAATCAGCTGGGCGTGGTAGCGCATGCCTGTAATTCTGGCTACTTGGAAGGCTGAGGGGGAAGGATCGCCTGAGCCCAGCAGGTCGAGGCTGCAGTGGCCAGAAGTGTGCCACTGCAGTCCAGTCTGGGCGACAGAGTGAGACTCCAACTCAGAAAAAAAAAATTCTCCAATTTAACTTAGTCATGTCTTTAAAAGCCTTTTCCCCAAATACAAGCACATTCTGATGCACAGGGATTTGGGGTAGAAACAATTCAGTCCACCTTTTCTAAAAAAAAAAAAAAAAAAGAGGGGCGTTTGTTGTGGTTATCTGGTTTCTATTACCCTATTTCTATTGGGAAAGAGGACTCAATGAGGCAGATAGGTCACTTACACACGTGCAAAAAACTTTATTTGTGATTGGGGCCTGATTCAGATTAAAAGAAAAAAACAAGCTATGCTATACTCACAACAAACACTTCTAACACCAAATGTGTGTGTGTTTGCTTTGTTTTGCTTTTATCTTTACCAATGACTAACCCTCTAACTCTCTGTGGATACCAACTGAGTGGCCTACAGTTTAATGCTACTGTGACACTACCAAGAGTTAACAGACCCCACAGGTCCCACAAGACTGCCTCCTGTTTCAGAAACCAATCACAAGTGGGGCGTCCCCAGACTACTCATGCTTCTGTTTGACTTGGCTACAAATTAGAGGCTTCCTCAAGTTCAATAATTTGCTAGAATGGCTCCCAGAACTTAGGAAAACACAGGGACTATTCTTAAGAAATATGAAGTGATATAATGAAAACACTAAAATTATATCATGAGATAATCTGGTCCCGGTCTAGTATGGATGAACAGGAAAAGGAGTGTGAAATGATCAGATCAGTACCAAGAGGGAAAAGAGACCCAAATGTTCACGTGCCTGTCTGCCTCACTAAAAATTGGAGGCTTCATTTGAAGGACAATGGAAAACCATTGAAGATTTTTAAGATTGCATTTGCATAATCAGATTTTTGTATATGAAAGAGCATTCTTTTGGAAGACAGTAATGTAGACACAAGTAAGTAAATATTAGATGTGAAACGCAATGTTCTAAAGAACCAATGAGGTATATTGCTTATATTTAGCAATCCTGACAGTCAACTGTCATAGTACTTTCTAAATCAAGATAGCCACAGCAGGGTTAGGCTTGGTGGGGACAATGATAAGATTCGATCTGTGAAGTTTATTGTGCCTGAAATTCAACCTAGACTTAGAGTTCTAGACTAAGGAAGGCTGATGGGACTAGATGGCAGCAGGTTTGCAACAAGCCTATGTCAACTAACCATACAAATGAGCCATTGGCATATGATTGGGAATTTAGGTCATTTGTTAGAATACACACATCCAGAAGAAATATATACTGTTAGATGAGATAGAAGCATGAGACACTCAAAACTTTAAGGTTAAGGAAAAAGAGAAATAACCAGAGAGACTGAGCAAGACCAGCCCATGTTATAGGAGGCATTCCAGGAGGACAGGCTCCAATGAAGCCAGGGAACGATAATATGTTAAAGACTCAAAGGCTCCATGTTTTGCTATTGTGACTAGTGCTGCAATAAACATGCGTGTGCAGGTATCTTTTTGGAAGAATGATTTGAGTTCCTCAGGGTATATTCCCAGTAGCGGGAGTGCTGGGTCATATGGAAGGTCAATGTCTAGTTCTTCCAGAAATTGCCACACTGTCTTCCAAAGAGGTTGCACTAGTTTGCATTCCCACCGGCAGTGTAGAAGGTTTCCTTTTTCTTTGCAATCTCACCAGCATCTGTTGTTGTTTGTTTTTATTAATGATGGCCATTCTTACTGGGGTTAGGTGGTATCTCAACGTGGTTTTGATTTGCATTTCTCTAATGATGAGTGAGGCTATGAACTTTTTCATGTGTCTGTTGGTTGCCCATATGCCTTCTTTTGAGAAGTGTTTATTCATGTCTTTTGCTTACTTTTTAATGGGGCTGTTTGTTTTTTTCCTTTTGACACATTTGAGTTCCTTATAGATCCTGGATGTTGGGCCTTTGTCAGATATACAGTTTGAAAATACTGTTTCCCATTCTGTGGGCTGTCTCCCTGCTTGCCTGATGGTTTCATTTGCTTTGCAGACACTTTTCAGTTTGATGTTGTCCCACTTTTCTTTCTTATCTCTGATGGCATGGGCACTTGGGGTTTTGGTCAGGAACCGTGCTGCCCATCGAAACTGGACTGGATCAAAAAATGTGGTACATATACACAGTGGAATATTATGCAGCCATAAAGAAAGATAAACCTATGGAGTTTGCAGCAACTTGGATGGATTTAGAGTCTATGATACTCAGTGATCTATCACAGAAACAAACAACAGAATACCACATGTTCTCACTCATAAGTGGACCCTAAACATTTACCATAATACTATAAGAAAGGAATTGATACTTTTGGGGTGTTTGGGGTGGGGATACAACATCAATAAGCTTACCTAATCTCAAACCTGGCAAAGTGGGGACCAAAGGGAAGTTCAAAATTTACCTGTATGACCATGTGTATCCCTAATCCTGAATTGAACCCCACATCTTTATCTCAGATATCAGCTCCTTTCTAGTTACTTCTTGACTCTCTTCAATTCTTTTTAATCTCTCCATTAATGTCTTGATATCTAGGTTTGTAGTTTGAGACCAGTCATTCTGGGGGCTCGTCATTGTTTGCATTCCAAAGTCAGTTTTCTCAGTGTCTGCCCTCCAAGGGGTCTGGGAGAGACCCATATTGTTCTTTTGGTTTTTCTTCATTTGTGTAGATTTTTCTTTCTCTACCCCTTTCCCTCCCCTTCTTTAATTCTGTTTTTCAGGGAAGGTGTGATTGCTTTTGTTTCACTTGTATAATCTCCTGTTCTTCCTTATGAGGGTCCTCTGACTTTGTTCACTTTTGAGGTTGGAGTGTGGGCTGCGGCCTGTACTTTTCACAGTTTTGAAGTTTAATTGAGGGAGAAACTGTGATTCAGAATCTGTATGCTGATTACAGCATCCACCAACAGGTGTGTGAGCACACTGGAACCTATTTCCCATTGCCTTACAATCTGTCTGTGCAGTGGGGTGTAGCTTTGGTCCCTGGAGCAAAAGGAGGTACAAAAGAGGAAAATAATTGAGGAAGGGGGGGTCAGTAAGAAGTTAGATAGAGAGAAGAGTGAGAGGAAAAACAGACATACATACCAACTAACAGGTGAAAAAAGAGACACAAGGCCAAAGAGAAGTAAAGAAAAAAACCACAGAATTCCCTAAAGAGTACTGGTAGCTGCACAGAGACAAACCAATAAATTCATGAAACATATAGTGTAAGTTAGGAAGCAAACAGTAGTGAGCAAAACATAGTCAGAATGATAAAATCAAAGGTCAAAATAAGAGATTAGACTAGCTCTGGAATCTTTCCTTAGTGTCTAAAGTCACTTGAGCTCTGATCTCCAGCTTCTCCCCTTTGTTTTTGTTGCAGGCAACTAGCCTGCTGCCTGGGACGTCTGTGATGCTTAGTTGTCTCTGTCTGTTCAGCGTAAGGGAGAAGCTTTGTCTCCTGTTTAATGATGTTACCTTAGAAACCAAGGTAGAGGCTCTGATAGGTGGGTGGGGCAATGCAAATCTGCCTGGAGAATGGCAGAGGTGGTAGCTTCACTTTCACTTTTGGGGATGCTCGTCTGGGTCTCTGGGCAAAGGCACCAGGGATCAGCTGCACAGCTGGGCGCTGGATCCGGGGTGTCACCACCAGGCTAGGGTGAAGGAGAGGGTCGGGCATTCCCTCCTCTGGAGCTGGAAGCCTCCAATCAGCACCTTACACAAGCTTGGGGTTCTGTTCCCTTACACAAGCTTAGGGTCACACGCTGAGTACCTCAGCCAGGGTGAGCCCAGGGCTCCAGAGCTCCAAATCTCCAAAGGGCAGGCGGTGGCCCTGGATCCCTCACAGGGTACTTCACCCAGAAATGGGACCAGTCTCTCTGAGGGGCGGGCACCCAGAGCCTCTCTGTGTGACTGGCAGCTTGGTGCTGGGTGCTGGACGAGATGATGTAGCCAGGGAGGGAGCCAAGAACCAGGACTCCTGAGGAGGCGGGAGTCACATATAATGGAGCAGCCACAGCATCTGGCCCTGTGTGGGACTGAAGGTTCCCGGGCCTCGTACCAGTGCAGCTGGCGGTGGGCAGGGGGCTGTGGGAAGAAAAGTAAGAGTGTTTTGGGGAACTCACGTTCGGAGAGTCTCACAAATCCACCTATGCCGTCGCCATCTTTCTGGAACCTCTGTGTTCCTGCTGTGCTCCTGACCTTGACCTGTGGCCCACCTGGAGGAGCTCCAGGGTTCGCCCCCTGCACCCCACATCTTTAAAATAAATTTAAAAAGACTCAATGGTAGCTGCATGAGAAACCAAGTGTAAGACCTTAAAATACAAAAATCAAATAAAGGACCTTAAGACATCTCGGTAATTAGTGCCTTTAGCAAGGTTTATCAGTGAAGTAAGAGAGGTGGAAATCATGAGTCAAAGAGTCACTGAAGATGATGACAAGGATTGGTCGGTAGCTAGCATTGATGCTGTGATCCATGGAAACTATTTTGCTTAAATTTGAAATTTAAAAATCATATTCAGGTTTAATGGATGATGGGGAAAACCTAGAAGAGAATAAAGCTAATGAGAAGATAGGGTAAATCACCGAGAAGGCTGAGGTTTTGCAGTCTAGGTCACAGATTGGAGGCTCAACCTTAAACTGGAGCCTTCATATGTAGTTTCTTTGTCCTAACTTTTTAGTTCTCATTCTGAGAATTTCTCAAGTTGTACACTGTATAACTGATTTTATTCCTGCCATTTAAAATTTATTCGCTACATTTATTTGGCATGGAGTTCTTTGGAATTATATTCATCTTTACCTTGTGAAATGCAATTTAAAAAGTAAGCCATTCTGCCTCAGCACAGCCTCCTCTTTCTCTCACATTTCAACCTTTTTCATAAACCAACACATCATAAAATGAGGCGATATCATAAAAATACTATTAGAAAGCTATAGAGACGATCAAAGAGTAAACTTTTATTATAAGATTATAGAATTTTCCCTTTATAGAATTTTCAAATTATAGAATTTGGAAAGCAAAGACACTAGTATCACTTACTATAAATTGCTCTGCAATGGAGGCTGTCTTGCTGGAAGACAGCATGATGTCAAAGACAGGTTGTGAAATTTGACATTTGATAGATCGTCCGCTCATTAGTCGTTTACCTTTGCTCAAGCTGTTGATCCAATTGTGTGTAACACCCAATTCACAAGTAGGTAGAGAGATTTAAATGAGATGCCCTGGCACTCTTCAAGTTCTGGATAAGCATTAAAATGGAACACTGCCATTGCAAAATGGATACATATAGACACAGAAAAATGGTCAGCGTATTACCATATTAATCTGAGTTCACATGGTAGCAATATAAATATTTGCAAGTATAGATGAGATGGAAATTATAGACAAATATTAATCACTGACTTAGAATATGTTGCTTATGGTTACACATCAGAAAATGACCAAATCACAGAATACAGGTCAATCGTATATTAGACTATAAGCATGTAAACACAATTTCCAAGAAAGATGGCATTTAGAAGTTAAGAAAGTGCAGTGAGTTTTGTGTGAGCTGAAATTTTACAAAATCATGTTTTCATTCTAAATCTTGCAGTCATCTAGCCCTTGTTAGTACTTGACCTCACAATTCTGCTGTGTTTTCTGGGCAGGTCCCATAAATCTGATAAGAGTTGTGTCCTCAGTTCAGCCTGTGTCTATTCAGTGTTATAGCTACAGGCAGTGTTGTCATTATGTAAAGGATAGAGTTCTCTTGGGGCTGATGGTTTTCTCCCTACTCAATTATTGCAAGACAGAATTTATCTGCTCTTTCTTCAGTCATTTATATGTAAGTTATTTAATAATAAAACTCATTGAATTATTAGCAACACCAGTGGATGTTATACTTGTTAGTCTTGATGCTGTTCTATTTCTTGTTATGAACATCAGTGGAATTTGACAGTAGATTCAGTTCTTAGGAGCTTGGTTGCTTTTTATTTTTCACGAAGCCATGCCTTAAGATATAATTATACATTTGGCAATAGTACCATGATAAATGTTCGGTATTCTGAAATTATCTTTCCCCCCACATCAATAAGCTTTATGCTGCCTCTAAAGGCAGTCATTCAAAATTTCTTAATGATGGTGATTGCAGCATTTTGCTGACTATTCTGCAGTTGCTATAGCTGTGAGAGCTGACAATTAGCTTCAAAGAAACGAAATTCATGTCACAGTCTACACTAAGCATAATCCACATGCTGTCCAAATTGCACATGGGCAATTCAGACCTGAAAGCTTACTCTGAATTTTGCTGCATTGGCAGCAGTTCTAATAAACAAGGAATTCAAAAACCAAATAAGAAAATCAGATTCGACAACATCTGGTATAATAACATATTTATAGGGGAAGGTATAGAGAATCCAAAATGGTCAAAAAAAAATCATGATGTGAAACTTATATGAGAGTTAATGTCAGGCTGACAGGCAAGGAGAACAAGATAGCCCCCAAACTGGCCAGTCTTCCTTCATAGATTGTATCATCCTACATCTGATCTTTTTCTTCTGTTCTGGTAAAATATATCATGATAGGAATTATTAAAAATATGACAACAGGTTATTTCAGAAGACAAATATTCAAACTATGATACCTATCTCATAAACTATAAGGAACTAAAATATAGTTATAGAGTCTCACAGTTGGAATGGCATTAAGTATATAACTGGTGTGAGAATCACTTCCATGCAGCCTTGATAAATGTTTGCTAATGAGTGTTTGAATATTCCCAGTTCCAGGGAATTCATTATACAGAAGGTGAAGTAATATTATCAGAAGAGTAGAGTTTTGGGGTTTGATAGAGATGAATTTGAATCTTTGATCTACCTTTCTAGTAAATGATCTTGAGAGATTTAAATAAAATCTCTAATTTACTCATTTTAGAATAGGGGGGCAATCTCCAACCAAAGGCCATATTCTTTACTTTTCAAAAGTTATGTGTTGCTTTTTTTCTCTATTTTTCCAGCTGTCCTGGCTACAAGCCTGTGGTTATCAGCACACATAAAAGGTCTATGTGTCCTTCCTACTTTTAAAACCACATCACCGTTATAGGCACAGGTATATCACTGACTGAATATCAATTTAAACTTTTATTTATTATTATTGCCACCAGTTAGATCTGAAGTCCACCAAACTCTAGGTTTAGCTATAGTATCTGGGAAATGAGTATGGCAGGATACTTTTGGTCTTAAGAAATAGAAAATAGATTTAAGGCTAAAAGGATTAAGTTATGACTCCCATAATTATAAGTTTTATAGAAAGATGAAATTTTGTTCATCAGGTAGAGATATCACTGAATACCTTCTTTGCTTATGTCTCTGTTCTGCATTCTGAAGTGTCAGTTTCATTTCCAGACTTGCACCTCCATATGCCCACAAGGTGAATGCTCACTGTTCCTAGGATCATATGGCAAACACCTGCACAAAAGCCACTAGCATTACTTCAGACTAATTCAAGGTATATGCCAACCCAGAAGCAGTCAGGCTGTCTGGACTACATACTGATCGTCTTGGATGTGCATTGAACATTCAGCCTCACCTAGTCACAGCCCAAGTATTGCGATTTGGGAATGTGGAAAGGGGGATGGGGAAGTCCACTTAAATTATACTGCTGCTGAATGGATATTAGGGAGGCAATTACATTGCCAATCACATCTATATTATTATCAAAAGGTCTGTGTTCTCCTAAGGTCCTACTCCATTTCTGAATACTCAGTTTAATACTGTATACTTACAGGGGACGTATGACACATTTCCTCTCATGTTTAGGTAGCCTAGTACCTACTTTTCTGTTGCTAGTCTTTTATCCTAGCTATAACATATCTCAAAATCTCTTAGTTGCTAGATTAAATATGAAAGGCAGAAGGATTGCAGGAGAATGCTGTTAAAAATATTTATCTGTAGTGATGTGTGGGGTTTACTACAAACTCCACTTCCACCCAATTAAAAAAATAAGGGAGGAGCTCTATGGAGGTTAATCAAAGGGACTACTGTGTGTATTTTCCTGTACAGCTTGAGATAGAAGCAAAAGGAATGCACGGGCGGCTTACATCCACCTCACACATTGAAAAGCAAGAAGTGTACTGGTTAGCTCGTGATACAGTTAGGAAGAAAGTGCCTGTGCTGGACAGCTGCATTCTAAGAGTTTGCAGCAGTGAAATATAAGATAGACTTTCTGTGGCTCAGACTTGGTCAATGCAAAAGAGTCAGCCAGTACAGGGATATGTTTGGAGTAAAGAGATTTTTCAGTGTGAATTCTCATTTTTTGCGTAATCACAGTGACTGACAGCCTTTCGCAAATTGAATTTGTCTGTGTGTCCCTTGGCTCTATCTTTTCTGTTCTTTGAAACCAGACTGAGTCCAAGAAAGTTTCTGCTGCAAGCTGTCGATCTCCACTGTGCTATTGTAAACAAGTAATTTAGATTTTTCATCTGAGGGGGCATGCCTTGCCTCCACGAAGCATTCTTTACTGGATGCTTTTGAAAGCAGCAGCCGCAGTGTCTTCTAATTGCTGTCATGGTCCTTTCTTGCTATTTCCACTTCCTTTTGGCTGAATTGTGTACTTAGAGTTTGGAATTGTAAATGTCTCCTGGTTTCAACAATAATTGAATTTTCATTTTTATTTCATATAGGCTTTATTGCTTTTAAATATTTTCCAGGAAAAAAGCTAAAAAATGATAGCTTTATGTCACTGTCACTACACCATAATTCTTTCATTTTAACAAGGGAATTTGGTGCACATAAATCAATAAAGTTCTTCAATTATTATTTATGTGCTCTCCTCACATCATGACCCCCCTGTGATACCAGTCTTGTATTATATAGACATTTTACTGATATTTTTTCCCAAAATATCTTTCCAATATTGATGATTCATTATTATCTCTTGTGTCTAACAGTCTACTCTTGTTTTATAAATGTGGTAACCCTTTTAACTTTTCTTCACTTTATCTCTCTAGATATGAGTTCTACTTATTTTAATTTGTTATTTGTTATGCATTTAATATTTTTCTTACTTTTCATACTATTTGTTGTTTCCAAATGGCTGCACTTTTTGGACACCTGTTCACACTCATAAGTAGAAGACTTGATTCATAAGTATTAATAGTTTATATATTATAGTATGGATCACAGGTATTTATCTTCAAATTAATAGCATTCAGTTGGAAATAAAATTTTAATTGCCTTCCTCTACATTTCAGGTTTAATAAATTTTTAATGGTCACTATAAGAAACTGGCCCTAAAAGTAACTATTTTATTTATATTTGCTTTTTTGCACAGCCCCAAAATCCAACTATGACTTATTAGATTACTAAAAATTTTCCTAGACTAAAGATTTAATTTGTTTGTTGTACATCTCTGTCAAAGGGGACTATTTAGTTGAGCTTCACTACAAAGTAAAAATTCTACATTATTGTGTCTAACACATATGCAAATAATACAAGAGGGGAACCCCCAAAACTGTAATTATTTATTGGAGGGTAGGCCTCCTATAGTAAAGGCTTCCCTCACTAAGTAATTGTTCCTGGAACCCTTTGGCATCAGTGTACCAGCTAGTGTTTTTGTGAACGTCAGTATTTGGCTTCAGATAAATTTTTTTGTGGAGATTCTTTCAATGCATTTGTCCATTGGTGATTTATTAGTGTACCTGCTCATACTGTACTGAGTGTTCAGCAGATTTTGAACAAAAATGGCATGGCCGCCATGCCCCATATTCCTTATTCACCCCATCTCACCTGAGTGATTTTTTTGTTTTTTCCTCTGATGAAAAAAATTTCTCAAAGGGAAGTGTTTTGCCAGTGTGGAAGAGGTGAAACAAAAATGATAGAATCTCTAAAAGGCATCAAAATTGACTATTTCAAAAATTATTTTGAGCAGTAGAAAAAGCATTTTGGAAGGTGTATTACATCAAATGGAGAAGTACTTTGAAGCTGACTGAAGTTTAAGCATATAAGAATAGATACAAGGTTTTAGAAATAAGTTCCAGATGTCTTGGGTTCCCCCCTCATACTCGCAATGTGTATCACCCATCCCCCCTTTGCAAGAGAAGAAAGAGGGGTAAGTGAAACTGTTTAATTAATATTTTATATTTATTTTTAACCTTTATTAGAATCTTAAAGTTTGATTGTAAATCTCTATAAAATATAACGCAGTTTTCAAATCATTTGATTTTCTTTTCATTGTGATATGAATAATGCCGTTTCACATTGCTAGTAGGTGGTGTATTTGTACTGATTTTTGTCTTAGAAATAGGAAAAAGGCATACATTCTAGTTAAATAAAGTAAGCGTGAAGAAGTCTACTTCTCCAAAACAGTTTAAAGACGTGTAGGTCCATCTTCAGTATGTGAGAAAACAGAATCTCATTGCATTTGTCAAAAACAAAAATGCTGCGTTAAGGTCATCCAAGTCTGTCTGTTTAAACTCAGTATGAATCCTCTGCTACAACAAAGTCGAAATGTATTCAACAGAAGCTTAAACATTTCTATCTTTGGAAATGCATTTCTAAATATTACTGATGCAATTATTGAGTTCACATTGTGACTGATCATGAGTAAGTTTGATTTTGTGGGATCCAAGCCAAGTTTCTTCAATGAAAGCCCTTTCTAAGTTCTTTTCCTTTATTTTTCTTTACCACTTGTTTTGTTACTCACTTAGATTATGTGTGGATACTCAAGTATGCCATCTCCATGAACTTGGAAATTTCTTTCAAGTTATCTTTACCAATGACCTTAAAAGAGCAGTGCTCTGCATAGTAAATGAAATGAAATAAATAAGAATATCATTAACTGGTGAAGTAAAGTGCAATTCTCTGTGAAGAGATTTGACAGGCAAAATAAGAGGCAAATTTGCATGGTCTATACAAATAATTGCATATCTATAAATTCCAAAATGCTTACCTTCACAATTTACTGTAGATTTTCAGTTGTTCATTTTGTTTCTAATGCTTTAGTTTAAGAACACATTTAAGTGTTATGGTATAACTATTTGTGCTTAGGTTGATAAATCCTACTGAGTCTTATATAGGTGCAATTTACAACCGCCATGCTTGCAGAGATGGCTACCGAATTGAATTCCTGTCCAGGAAATTATTACTGTTAGACCAACTGTGGTTGTGATAAAGAAAAAAAAAAATCACAACTCTTGAGAAATAACCAATGTCAGAAGCTTTGAGGTTAAATTGGTCTGGAAGTTGAGGCCATCCTTCATAAACGATCTTTACTTGCACTCCTGAGAAATTGATTGTCCAGAGGAAAACAAAAATTATTGTGGAGATAGGATATTACAATTTTAACATCTTAATTTTTCTCAAGATAGAATCTATGTAATATTTCTTTTTTACTCTTTATTTATTAATTGTTATTTTAGGAACTTGATTGAATATAAACCAGGCTGACTTTTGTGTATGTAGTAAAGAAAACACAAAATTTGAAATATTGAAGATTTATTTTCAATGCCTGGTAAAATGTAACTTGGCAATGCTGACAAGCCAAAATAATAGATTGCAGTGTTGATATAATGTACTTTTAGAAGTAAACACAGTGACTCTTCGGAATGAGAGGAGGGACTAAAAAAACACAGCCTACTTCTTCAGAGATAAAAATCAAGGGACAACTGACTTTTGAAGGAAAAGTAAAGTACTCAAGTGGGAAAACAATAAAAAATCACTTTGGTAGACAAAGATCCTATGGAAATCACTCTCCACGGTGAGTACTCACACAATAGTCACATCGATATTTAGTATACATAATTTACACACTCAAGTAAGTGTGAAAAAGACAAATTTTCAGTGACAGAGAAAGAGAAAACATATCATAAGGAAGAAGAACAGCCAGTGGCAAATTCACACTTCTCAGAGGTATATGAAAAACATAAATATTTCAGTGGTTGGGAATGCATGACCACATGGAAAATTAGTAATTCAAACTGCATAATACACTCCTGGTAGGGGTAGATTCAGGCTTTTTTTTCTTTCACGAAGCTAACATTTCTGAAGAAAGAATGTTGAAAATAAGCCTCTTCTAAAAAAAACTAACTGGGAATTTTTTTTAATTGAGATAACTGTATTTACTAAAATAGTAAATGAAAGTACAATGTGTCCTTTCATTCTAAAAACAAATTCATCCCTAGGTGTATCTAATAACACTGCATAATAGCAAATATAATGAAAAAGATTAAAAGTCCTGGAGAGATAACATAGACCACTCATTTGGAAACAACCATAACAATGAGAACATCTCATGGGTCAGGGAATGCAAAAGCTAGAAGTTATTGACATAATGTATTCGAGGTAGTATGGTAAAGTTACAGTCAGTTCAGAAATCTATGTTCAATAATTAAATATTGAAGAGTGAAGATAATATTAAATAGTTTAATGATTACTAAGAGAGTGTATTAATATACACACTCACTATTGAACATTTGTATGTATTATTTAATGAAATGCCTACTCAACTGTTCGGTCCATTTTAAAAATTGGGTTTTTTATCTTTTTATCACTGTTTTATAAGGGTTTGTAAAATAGATTCTGGATACAAGTCTTTTTATCTAGTATATGATTTGAAAATATCTCCTCCCATTCCATGGATTGTCTGTTCTCTTTACTGATGGTGCCTTTTGAAGTATGTTTTTTAAAAAATTGTTGAAGTTTAATTTGTCTTGCCATTTATAATTTTGATGGTATATCTGAGACAGATTGCCTAATCCAAATCATAAGAATCTTCGATTCCTTCCAAGAATTTTATAGTTTTAGCACTTACATTTGAGTCAATGATATAATTTGAGTTCATTTTTCTATATTGTTTGAGGTAATGACCCAATTTTATTCTTCGGCACATAGATATATAGTTGTCCCAACACTATTTATTTGAAAAGATTATTCTTTCCCTGTTGAATTGTCTAGACACTTTTTTCAAAAGTCTATTGACCACAAATGTAAAATATTTGCATCTGGAAACTCTATTCTATTTAGTTTGAATAGTGCTGCCATTTTTTAAATTTTAAGTCTTTTGATTCATGAACATGAGATGTCTTTTCATTCATTTATTATATTTGTTAAATTTATTCTTTTATATGCAAGTGTATGCAAGTATAAATTAAATTATTTACTTAATTTTTGGATTGCTTCTTGATAGACTATATATGAGGTGTGACAATTAAGTTTGCGAACTTGCCACCGTGCACTTATGTTGGCAGTAATGTACAAATAACTCAATAAGGTTTCATAACCTTGATATATCAGTGTCTTAAAGCTGTGTCTGTGTCAACCTGTGGTGGTGATTTGCTGAGTGGCATTCATTATTTTTGTTGCAGATTTAATGTGCTTTCATAAGAAAGTCAGGCTTGAATTTGAGCAATTGAACAAACATTAAATTTTTCGTTAAACTTGGCAAGAGTGGAAGTCAAATCAGGGGCATGGTAGTCCAAGTCTACGGAGATAATGCCAGGAAGAAAACAGCAGTGTACAAATGGATTAAATGTTTTTCTAAGGAGAGAAAACGTCACTGATAAAGAAAGGTCAGGACAGCCAGTAACATTGCAAAAATGTATCAAATTGTGCATCAGAATCATCAGCTGACTGTGAGAATCATAGTAGACCAAATAAACGGCGACAGAGAAACAGGAAAAGCTTAAATGAAAATCTTGGCATGAGAAAGATGTGTACAAAAATGGTCCCGAAGGAGCTCTTGCATCGTGACAATGCAACTCACACAGCACTGTATGCTGGGTAGTTTTTAGTCAATAAACAAATAACTGTTTTGGAAAACCCTCCCTACTTGCCTGATCTGGACCTCAATGACATTTTCTTTAACCAAAGATGAAGGAAATATTGAAAGGAAGACATTGTGATGGCATTCAGAACAGACAAGGGCAGCTCTGATAGCATTCTAGAAAAAGAGTTCCAAAATTGCTTTGACAGGCAGACTAGGCACTAGCATTGGTGGATAGCTTCCTAAGGGGAGTACTTTAAAGGTGACTATAGTGATATTCAGCAATGAGGTATGCAGCAGTTTTTCTAGGATGGGTTCGCAAACTTAATTGTCACACCTTGAAAAGGCAATTATATTCTTAAGTTGATGTATGGCTTTTTAAAAATTTTTTTATTTTTATTTATTTATTTTTTTGAGTTGGAGTCTCACTCTGTCGCCCAGACTGGAGTGCAGTGGCCACTACCGATCACCGCAGCTTCGACCTGCTGGACTCCGGCGATCCTTCCGCCTCAGCCTTCCAAGTAGCTGGAACTACAGGCGCGCGCTACCACGCCCAGCTGATTTTTGGTTTATTGTAGAGATGAGGTCTCGCCAAGTTGCCCAGGCAGGTCTCGAACCCGCAGGCTCAGGCAATCCACTCATCTCAACCTCTCAAGGCGCGGGATTACAGGCTGAGCCACCAAGCCCGACTATGTTGATGTATGTTGCAAATTTGCTGACCTTATGGGCTCTAGTGATGTCTGTGTTTGCCTTAGAATTGTATGTGTACATGATCTGCAAATAGAGATTGTTTCACTTCTTCCTCTCCAATATTAATATCTTTTTAAATACTTACCTAATTCTCATGCTAAAATCTCTAATAAAACATTGAATAAAATAGAGAGAACTGACATCTTTGTCTTGATCCAGAATTTAAGAAAAAGGATTCAGTGTATCATCATTGGGTATGTTATCTGTGTGTTCCATGTTGGTGCCCTTTTTCAGGTTTAGAGAGCTTCCTTTCTTTCCTAGTTTATTTAGAATTATGTCATGGATCTATGATTTTGTTTTTGTTTGGTGGGAAGGATCAATTGAGACAATCACTGTTTTCTGTATTATATTAATATAGTCTATTGCATTCATTGAGTTTTTGCATATTGAAGCAATTTGGTGTTTCTAGTATAAATTTTACTTAGTTCATTCTTTATAATTATTTCACATAGTGTAGATTGTTATTGCTATTATTTTGTTGCCAATTTTCTCTATTTTTACAAGTGATATTGATATGTAGTTGTCTTGCCTGTGTGTTTTTGCCAAGCTTTTCTGTTAGAGTATTTTTGAATTCATAGAATGAGTCAGAAAGTGTTTTTTCTCTTCTAGTTTTTTTAAGATTTTTATTTTTAAAAAATGGTTTACAATCTTCTGTAAACATTTGGTGGAATTAATCAATGAGGCTATCTGGACTGGACTATTTCATTTTGACAAGTTTTTAAATTCA
This sequence comes from Cephalopachus bancanus, assembly GCA_027257055.1. Taxonomy (NCBI): domain Eukaryota; kingdom Metazoa; phylum Chordata; class Mammalia; order Primates; family Tarsiidae; genus Cephalopachus; species Cephalopachus bancanus. The sequence continues at coordinate 156,668 of JAPVLO010000443.1, read as the reverse complement.
TTACTAATTAAATGGCTTTACTTTTTTCAGTCTATTCAGATTTTCTATTTCTTCTTGACTCATTTGTGATAGTTAATGTATTATCTAGGTTAGGTTATTTGTTGGAATACAATTTGTTAAATGTATTCTATTTTAAGCCATGTTTATCCTATAAAGTCAGTAATAATGTTCCTTGTTTTAATTATTTGAGTCTCCTCAAATTATTATTATTCACTTTTTGTTTATTAGCCTAGCTAAAGGTTTTTCAAATTTGTTGGTCTTTCCAATAAATAACTACTAGCTTTTTAAAATGTATGCTATTGCTTTTCTATTATCTGTCCCATTTATGTCCATTCTAACCTTTATTTCTAACTTCTTTCTGCTTGTTTGGATTTAGTTTTTTCTTTTTCTTCTAGTTTCTTAAAGGGAAATGCTACTTTTTTAGTACTTTTAAAATTATACTTTGTTTATAGCAGTATATTGTCTTAAAATCTGTTTTGTCTCCTATTGGTATAATTACACTAGCTCTCTCTCTCTCTTTTTTTTTTTTTACCATGTACATAGTGTATCATTTTTTAAATTTTTAAGCTATTTTTATCTTTGAATATAAAATGCGTATCTTGTAGATACAGATAATTGAATTGTGTTTTTATATCATCTGTCAATCAATGCATTTATATTTAATGTGATTATAGATAAGTTAGGATTTGCGTATGTCATTTTGCTGTTTCTTTATTACTGTCTTTGTGTGTTAAATTATGTTTTCAAGTGTACCATTCTAATTCCCTTGTCAATTATGCATCTTATTTTAGTTATTTTCTTCGTGGTTGGCATAGAGATTACAATAAGCATCTTAATTTTTTTTTTTTTTTTTTTTTGAGTTGAAGTCTCACTCTGTCGCCCAGACTGGAGTGCAGTGGTCACTCCCGGCTACCGCAGCCTCGACCTGCTGGGCTCCGGCAATCCTTCCGCCTCAGCCTTCCGAGTAGCCAGAATTACAGGCATGCGCTACCACGCCCGGCTGATTTTTTGATTTATTGTAGAGATGAGGTCTCGCTGCCCAGGCGGGTCTCGAACCCGTGGTCTCAGGCAATCCACTCACCTCAGCCTCCCAAAGGCATGGGATTACAGGTTTAGCCACCGAGCCCGTCTAGCATCTTAATTTTTAACAAACTATTTTGAAGCTGATTTTATTTTAATATTATATTAAAAATTTGCTTCCTTGTAGCTCAATTTACTCTCTCCTCCTTTATACTAGCGTTATGAAAATTATATATTCATGCATAAGCCCATCAAAACAGTTCTACATTCATTGTTTCATGCAATTATCCTTAAATCAACAGGAAAAAAGGTTATTAAAAAATACATTTGTGCTTTCTTCTGTACTTATCTTTACTAGTGTTATTATTTTTTATGTGAGTTTGAAATAATGTATAGTGTTTTTTCAATTCAGCCTGCAGAATTCTTTCAGTAGTTATTGAAACCAAATCTGCTAGAGACAAATCTTCCCATTTTTTCTTTATCTGGGAATATCTTAATTTCTGCTTTGCTACTGAAACAAAATTGTGCTGGAATTGAATTGTTAGTTGACAGTCATTTTCTTTAAGCACTTTAAATATTCCATCCTACTCTGTCTTCTGCCCTCCATGGTTTCTTGTGAGAAATCAGCTATTAGTCTTACTGAGGATCCCTTGTATATGATAAGCCACTTTCTCTTCCTGCTGTCAAAAATTTCTCTTTATTTTTGACTAAGAGAGTTTTATTATGACTTGCCTAGGTATGGAAATTTTTAATTTATTATACTTGATTTTTTTTTAACTTTTGTAATGTCTAAATTTATACTTTCATTACATTTGGAAACTTTGGGCATTACTTATTCTCTTCTCTCCTGCTGAAATTCTTAAAATTTACATGTTAATATGTTTAATAATGTCACACACTTTGTTGATTTCTCTTTTCTTTTCTTTTTGAGTCAGGGTCTCACTCTGTCACCCAGGCTGGAGCACAGTGGCACAATTATGTCTCACTGCAATCTCAATCTTCTAGGCTCAGGCAATTCTTCCACTTCAGCCTTCCAAGTTGCTGGGACTACCACCAAATCTGGCTAAGTTTTGTTTATTTTTTGTAGAGATGAAGTCTTTCTGTTTTGCTCAGGCTGGTCTCAAACTTCTGGCCTCAAGTAATCCTTCGCATTTTGAACTCCCAAAGTGCTGGTATTATAGATATGAGCCACTGTGCCTGGCCTTGTTTATTCTTCTTTTTATTTTTTTCCTCAAGCAAGATAATCTTAATTAAGCTTCAAGCTCACTAAATGTGCCAGTTCAAATCTCCTGTTGAACCACTGTGGTAAATGTTTTACTTGTAATTTTAAAATCTAGAATTTCTATTTGGTTTATTTTTAGAATGTGTATCTCCTGTATTGGTATTCTGCTCGGTTTACAGTTTTTAAGTTTTTTTATAGTTTCATTTTGTTATTTGGACATATTTAAAATAGCTAATATAAACTTTTTATGTAGCAAGTTCAACGTCTGGGATTCCTCCTAAACATTTTTTTTTCTATCTATGAACCTCACTTTTTGGTTTCATTTTATGTCTTATACATTTTTTAAAACTAGATGTGTTAAATCACATAATGTGGCAACTCTTAAATTTAGATTTCCATCACACCAGAATTCATTGTAGTCATTATTGTTTGTTGCTTTGTCGATATTATTGTTTTTTGTTTGTTTAGTGATTTTTCTAAGCATATATTGTAAAGTATTTGCCATATATGACCACTAAAGTATCTGTCTACTTAGCTCAGTGGTCAGCTAATGATTGAACATTATTTTTTTTTTTAAACAATGAGATTCCCAATCTTTGGTGACAGTGTACGTGTTTTAGGGCATGTGTTTGATGCTATGGTAGATAATTTATAAATGCTGTTCTTTCTTCATTTCCTACTTTCAAACCAGTCAGAGATGAGAGATTAAGACCTTCTCATGTCACTTTTCTGCATTGGCATGATTCTGTACATAAATGTGGCCTTCTTAATTTTCAAGAGTATATCTGAGTTTTTCAGACTTCCTTATGGTTATCACATTTCTCAGCTTTTCCATTTAAGTTTTTCAGTTTATTTATTTTTCTTTTCTTTTCTTTTCTTTCTTTTTTTTTTTTTTTTTTGAGTTGACCTGTTAGGCTCATACGATCCTTCCACCTCAGCCTTCCAAGTAACTGGAACTGTAGATGTGAGCCACCATGCTCAGCTACTTTTTCATTTATTGTAGAGATGAGGTTTCACCATGTTGTCCAGGCTGGTCTTGAACCTGTGGGCTCAGGCAATCCTCTCGCCTCCACCTCCCAAAATGCTGGTGTGAGCCACCGCACCTGGCAAGTTAGTTTCTTAATAGTCCTATCTACATCATTACCCACGGCAGATGTGATGTTAGGCCAATTGTCACTGATTTGTTTTCCCAATAAACATCTCAGGGAAAGAACTATTTGCATTGATCAAGCTCTGAGTCAATTTTAATAAGAACAAATCCTGCTTAGGAGAATTTCCAGAAAACTACTAGGCAGATTAAATAATAAAAAATTATCTGAAAATGGAGTGGCTAGGAAAGCCCCAAACTCATTCTTCCCTCTCTAGTAGCTGCTTGGCTGCTGGCTTTCAATGCTACCATTACTACCAGACAGCTGATTTCTAAGATTTCCTTGGAAAAACAAAAGGAAAAGGGCAAGTGAAAATTTTACAAAGTTCAATCTCATTGAGATTCAGTTGCTTTTCTTGATTAAAAACTTTTTGGATTATTACCTGCATTTGGTAACTTTCCAGAGTTCTGTAAAAGTTGATTTTGACCATTTTTACCGGGATTCACATTGCTTTTATAGAGGAATAAATTTTTGGAGGCCTTTTCACCATCATTCCAGGTGTGCCCTATTATATATTGTTTGAAAATTTCTGTACTAGCTATTAAATTTTCATTGACTTAAAAGACCTAAGGCTCTAACTAATAGTTTCAGTATAAATATGTCCTTTAAATCTAAAGTATATGTTAAAGTTTAGTTACTTAGGCAAGGTTGGTAGCAAGATTCTAAGCAATATAGTAATATAGAATTTTTTGTGATATAACTGAAGAAAGAGATCACCGAAATTAAGTATCTAATTTAATATTCAAAAAGCAGTGCATGCAAGGAAAACAGAGGAAGGTGAATGATAAAGATAAAAGAATAGTAAAACAGAAAAAGAACTATGAACAAAATTAAAATATTAGGATACTTCTGTTGCAAGTATCAAAATTTCCGCTTAAATTTAAAATTAAAGAACTTGCACAATTCACTGTTTTAGCTAGGGTTCTCCAGGAAAAAAACCAGAAATATATATTTTGCTATGGTTTATGTTTTATATATAAGCTATATACATTATTATATAAATGATATATATAGCTATATATTATATATTATATGATATATAATGTATAATATCTGTTATTATATGGGTATATATTATTATTTGCTGTATGTCATTATATATAGCTACATATGAGTGTATATTATATAGAGATAAATTTATTTTTTGAAATAAAAATAAATTTTATGGAATGTGTGCATACAATTGTGAGGACTGGCAGCACAGATAGACTTTCTATGTTGTAATTTGGAATCAAAATTCTTTCTTCTCTGGAAAACCTCAAGCTTTACTCTTAAGCCTTCCACTAACTGGCTAAGGCCTAAACACAATATGGAGGGTGATTTTAATTACTTAAAATAAACTTATTTTAAATGCTAATCTCATCTAAAACATCTTTTCAGCAACATCTGGGTTAGTGTTTGGTTGAAAATGGTTCACCATAGTCTAGCCAGGTTGACACATAAAGTGTACCATCACACCCTTATGTGAAGACATAGAATGAGATTCAAGGCTGCTACAGCCAGTGAATTTAGATACATTTCTCAGCAGCTCTCTTGGTTTTCCCATTTAATATTTTAGCTTTGTGTTTAGAAAAGTAGATATTGCAGCATTTCCAGATCTTACATTTAATCAGGACAAATCTTAGAAGAAGAAAAAGTGTCTTCCAATAACATTTCCAATAAAAATGTCTTGTTAGAAAAATAAGCATGTTCTCAAAACATTCTGCAAGTATCAACTGTCATCACATTATACCAAATGTTTTCAAATATTCATTCTAGATGTCATCACTGTCTAGAAAGACAGAATTACTGTTAACACTCTGAGGACCATCCCATAGATGAGACTATGGGCAGCTTCTCTGTGTCCCAAAAAATGGAATGGATACCAGAGCCAACAAGAGCTATTATTTTGGGAGCAATAGAGAGGTATGGATACAAAGTATCAAGCAGCAATTTCTACACAAACCAAAACTGGCTCTAAGAACAACAGCAGCAACAACAAAATTCAAAATGTACTCAAAAGACAAACTATAAACAAGAATAATTAATAAAAAGCATTAAAAAACACTATAAGAAATTAAAATGAGCATGACTGTAGCTAAAAATATTTAATTAAATAATGTTTTGAACAAATTTTGTAAATATTATATTTGAAATTTAGATGAAAGGAATAAGGCTAGAGAAATTATAAATTACAAATATTTATTTCAGAAAGAGAAGGTCTAATTAAAATATCAAAATGAAGAAATTAAATTGCTAGTCACCTCTACTGCTTAACCAAAGAAACTAGTTACAGATGAGTTTAATAAACAAGTTCTACTGCTCTTCAAGGAAGAACTAGTTCCTACCAAACACAGAGTGATCCAGAGAATATTAAAAGAATTAAAACTTTCCTTTACTTAACATGAAAGTAGCATATCACTGATTAAAAAAAAAGACAAATAGGGCAAAAAATAGCAAATTAAGGTCCAATCTAACTTATTAACAAAAGTGAAAAATCCTAAATAAAAAATAGCATATTAAAACTAGAAAAAAAAATCATTACTAGGTAAATTTTGTTCCAGGTGTGAAAAAATATTTCAACTGAATGAATCTATTAATGTAAATCACCTCAACAATGGATTTATGCAGAGAAAAAAGGTCAGAAAGATTCAAGGAAATATATAAAAATAAAATAATGACAAATATCAATAAAAGAAAATTCTGAGGCATTAGACACACACTAGCGATAAAACATTCTGAGCACACAGAAAACAACCTTAAAATGAAAAATGTTTTTTACAAAGTCTATAGCAATCTCACCCTTAGAATTCAGTTTTTGAAAACTCCAATTACAGTCAGGTGAAAAGCAATCATTACCATTTGAACCCTTAGTGTTTTGTTTCCAAAGATAACCAAAGCAAGACACTAGCTAAAATAAAATATAAAAATATAGATTTTATTCAGAAACTATTGTAAAAGAGGCAAAACAACCTTAGTATAGACTGGGCTCAATTCTGAATCTGAATACAGTAAAAACAGGAGCGAGAGAAGACAGAGAGGAAGAGAGGGAGAGAGAGGAGTGGGGAGTAGTGGATGAAACGTTACTAAGATTGGACACCAGTTCCTCCTCTTGATCAAGTGAAGAAGAAGAATTAATCTTTCTTCTGAGTACTAAGTCATGTTCTCATTTGATCACCTTTTGTTCATTAAGGACCAGCTGCACCACCTGTTGAGACTACTTTGTGACAGTCACCAATTTCTGTACTATATAAGCCACATAGCATTTAATGAGAGAAATTTATTAAGATAAACAGAAATATGGTAAAAAGAGGCTGAATTAATCTGTATGCCTTCAGGAAACCCCAAAAGAAGTCACAGAACAGAACTCACGCTCTCTCCTTCGTATTAGCACAATGGCAGTGATGTAACGATTTTCTTGTCTTGATAGGCACTGGGGCACCTATCACAGAAGAAGGCTGCTCACTGGAGCACACAGCAGAGGGAAGAGAGAAGAGCCAGAGATCCATCATACAGGAGAGCAGGTCGCTGGGACACCTGTCACAGAGGACAGCCTGTCACTAGGGCATCCATCACAAAGGAGAACCAATCACTGAGGCATGCATCACAGAGGAGGGTCAGTCAGTGGGGCACCCGTTAGGAGGGGCTCATTTACTGAGGCTTAACTCACAGAGGAGTGCCTGAAACTGGGTAAGCCCTCAGTGAGGAAAGCAAAGTCAGTGTGGTATCCACTGCAGACGAGATCATGTTATTATGGCCCTTATCACAGAGAGGAACAGTCTTTTAGAACCTTCCTAGTTAGGGCAAAAATGTAAAGTAGATTGCCAGGGCAAAGATACAGCAGTTGCTTTCAACCACTGCTCAGATATTCTCTTCTGTAGTCAGGATCCTTGAGAACAATGTAGCTCTGGAGCACAACTTGCTTGGTTTCTGGTTATCGGTGGACCACTGATTTGAGCCCACTGGTGATATCGTCCAGGAATAAGGTGAGTTGTTTCAGCAATGAATGGATGACTTTGTTGTGAAATTAAATTTCTTCAGCCAGATCATAGATTCTTTGGGATGGTGTCCAAAAGATGGCAAATCTTTCTCCAAAACGAGTGAGATTCACCTTCATAGGAGCTGTGATAACTTACAAGGGAATTTATGATATCCTTGACACCTTTTTGTTTCATGGTGAGAGTAAGTTGAACAGAAGAGAATGGGCAATTGTTTTAGATATAGTTCAAGAAGGAATATTGTGAGGAACTGAGTATGATGACGAGATTAGTAAGATTGGCAAGTTAACCAGATCCTGTCTAGTTGGCCAGGGACAGCAAATAAGCATGAGTTCCACAGTCAAAATAAGCAACATCAAGAGCTAGCAGGGAGTCATACAAATAATTGTCTGATGGCTAAGGGTACCCAAATGATGCAAATTTTGAGGGTGGATAAAGGATTTCCCCGAGGTGGTTCATGTGTAGTTGGTTGGATCCAAGGAATTAGGCTGGGAGAGGATATGGGGGAAAGTGCATTCCTGTGTGGGATGCCTCAGGAATCTGCAGCTTGGAATTTATTTGGAATTCAGTGGCAGCGAGGTAAGTGCAATTGCAAATGCTCATTCCCAGAATGGGGCTATTGGTGTAATTGTAATAAAAATAGACAAGATCTTTGTGAGAATAGACTAGTACAGGTTCCAGGATTTCCCAAGATGGGTGGTTGTTCAATTTAGAAAAACAAAAAGAAAGAAAAAAATTCAAAGCAAGACAAACATTTTAATTGATCAAAGAGCACACTTTACCTGTACGATGACCACTTATGTACCTAACCCTGAATTGTACCCCACATTTTAAAATAAAAAAAATGGATCATGGAAATTCCAGATGTGTATACTATACAAGGAGAAGAATATGAATAGTATATGATGTTAATCAGTAACTACTTGGGTCCAGGCTTGTATAAGTTTCTGTGGATGAAAAAGTTTTGCTAAGAGGTACTGAAGGAAGAGGGCAGGGAAGAAGCAGAAACTCCTAAATTTAGGAGCAGAAACATCAGGTGGAAAAAAGTCATGCTGAAGGCAGGGAGTTATGATGGATAGAAATGACTCTTGAAAAAAATTGAAAAGAGCAGGAGGGTCTCTGAGCAGAGGGAAAAGATACAGAAGCGAGGCATAGGAAGGGAAATTAAGGTGCATGTTGTTTCCTGGCTGTGGGTAGCAACTGACTATCTCAGGACATCATCTACTTGTTTCCATGGATATGGAGACGACTGATGCTTCTAGCTGAAATCAACTTCTGGTGACTCTTGAAGGATCCTCAGCTTGAGGTTCATTTGGAATATGTCTCTAGTCTTAACAACTATTGTATTTTTTCTTTATGAAAGAGGAACACAAGGTTGATACCCTGTAATTTGACAGCATCGTTAGCAATGAGTAAAAGGGCATAAAGTTCCTTTCAATGTTGGCTCAAGTATAGTTTTCCTATGATGGTGTTTGCAGAATACTAGATCTCTTGTAAGCTGTATAAGGGAAAATCAGGAAGTTCTAAATGAAAGTCAACTTTGACTTGTTGATTCTAATACTGAGTATATTTATTTTCCCTTGACAGAGATCTGAGGATTTCAGATTGAGTCAAGTCTGAATACTTTGCTAGTAAAGAGGAGTAATGCATCCTAATGGGTTTTCCTGGGATAATTCCAAAAGAGAAGAGTTTAGGTGGAGATGGCAACGAAGAGCTGAGAGCCATATAGTAATGGGCATTATTGATGGCAATTGTCAATCAAAATTTTCAGATAGTTTAGCCAGTTTGAACTTGATACTGTTGGCTTTTCCTATGGTACTTGGTGATTAAGAATGGGAAGAGCATTGGGATGTTTGGCTACTGCTTACTGTCTTTGAACTTCCTGTTAAATTCTGTCAATGAAACGTAGTCCTTTGTCACTCGAGATGACATAGAGAATAACCCAAGTGGGGAAGACTTGTTTTCGGAAAACTACGGCACCTGAAGGATTTCATCAGGAAAAAGCTTCTGACCATTCAGAGAAAACATGCAGATTAGAGTGAGTACATAATAGCAAAGTTGTGCTTTTGGTAATTGGATAGACTCTATTTGTCAGTAAAAGCGAGTCTGGGGCAGATGAGGAGAAGGTGAAAGCTGCTTGCCTTCCTTGCTCCAACTGGACATTTTTTTCCCCAGAATTATACATCTGGCAGATGAGACAAGTGATAATCATTGGGTCCAAATAAAAGCTATTGTTTGTCCATACATCTCACATTTTGAGCTTTTCATGGTGAATTGTGTTGTGCAACCCACACACAATAGCTCAGTCAATGGACTTACAAGCTATCAAATGGCTGTCTTGGTGTCTCTAAAGTCCAGCTGAGTGAATTAAACATCTGGCTTTTCCCCATCCAATTATTTCTGAATCAGAAGCATTTACGTAAGCTTTACAAGAAAGGGGGAATGAACAATTCTACCAGGAGCACAGTGACTTGAAGTGGAACCCGGAGGCATTGGCCCAAAGCTTGGAAACAGCTTGGATGCCATGGGTGGTTGGTAAAGATGCTTCCTATTTAGCACACTAACAGTCAGTTTATTTATTTTATTTATTTAGGAGGGGTGTATATGTAGAGAGCTCTTAAGGATCTCAAAAACATTTGGTGAGAATAGGTCATACTACTGGGTCTAAGAATGATTCCCTAGTCAATGAAAACAGAAGTGAGGCAATTATGGAGAAAGTAGGTGTCCATGTCCTACAAGACCCAAGGAAGAAAGGAAGAAAAATATTGAAAAGTAGAGATTTGGTCTGTGGAGATGGTTTCTCCAAAGCCCAGCTATCAGAAACATGGTAAGCATAATTAGATTTTGTGTCTAGTCACCTAGTTACCCTCTCTAGCTCATGTCTTAAGAAGTTATTCAATGCCCTGTCATAATACAGAGGAAGATCATCTATATATTGGTTCAAAATGGATCATCTTGAGAAGTCTCTAAAACTGGAATTTAATGTGTGCAAGAAGGATTTAAGGGCCCCAGTAAATCCTTGGGGCATGACAATCCATTATATATAGTTGTTTTATTCAGATGAAGGCAGCCATATATTGGATTTCATTATTAAGGGGAATACTAAGAAAGACAGACCATATATCCATGGCAGTGAAATACTGGGTGTTGGAAGTGACACGAGACAGGAGAGTAGTGGCAGTAAGCAATAAGGGAAATCCAGGTTTGACAATTTTACTGATAGATCTTAGATCATGGACTGATATCATTTCCCATTAGGGACTTCCATGGATAAGATGGCAGCATTCCATAAAGTACAAGGTAAAACTAGAAGGTTTTTGCTGAATAAACCTTGGATTATTGGGTAGGTCTCCTCAAGTCATTCTCATTTTAAATGATATTTGTAAATCCTGGGGCGAGGCATGGAAGGGCACATTTCTATGTTAAGGAGTCGTACATCTCATATAAGTCCGGTATCAGTGGAGTTTTGACCACAGAGAAGAGGAAAATCTGTCTAACAGTCTATTTAAAATTTTAGTCAGATGAGCAGTAGTGGGAACTACTTCCTTGAACTCAAGGAATTCTGACCATCAGTGAAGGAGTTTTGAGGAGCATGATGAATTTTAATACACCAATTCCTGAAAAACTGTTCTCCTACAGCAGTAGAGCCAAGAAGGAAGTTGTGCTGTACTTTAAAAGGTCCTATAGAAGCAATAAGAGGTTGAAATCGTGAAAAATTGAGGCAACTTATCAAAACCCATCACTAGAAATTTTTGGTAACTCTGAAGAAGGGAAGCAGGAAATCAACTCTGGTGTTAAGAGCAGAAGCTTAGTGGGCTTTCTTCAATTGCAGGTTTCGTTTTTTCTCTTGCAAGATCAGTCGCAGTTGAGAGCATTGAACACTTGCTTCCTTGAAGAGGAATCAATAATTCCATGGTGAGGAGGAGACTTTTATCTTTCTCTTGAGGTTCAGGCAATCCTAGACCTAACGTCCACTTTTATTATGATGTGAGCAAGCGTCCCAATCAGTGGGAGTTCATAGTTTTGGAGCCTGCTGTTGAATACATTTTTTTCAGATTTTTCTATTTTAATGGCAATGCCATACACTCGTACAGTGCATTTTCCATTTAAAAAAATACTATCATCGTAATGTTGGATAATGTCTGAAGCTTGGAAATGTTTGCTTCTGCCAATTAATATTATTTTTCTCTTCTTTTTAAAATTTTTTTATTTTAAATATGTGAGGTACAATTCAGAGTTAGGTATACAAATGTTCATTATACAGGTACCCTTGTTGATGCAGTGTGCCCTCCCTCCCCTGGCAGTTTCCCACTATTGCCAATCCATTTCTTATAGTATTATGATAGTTGTTCAAGGTCCGCTTATTAATGAGAAAATGTGATACTCAGTTTTTTATTTCTGTGATAGATCACTCAATATTATAGCTTCTAAGTCTATCCAAGTTGCTGCAAAGTTCATAATTTTGTCCTTCTTTATGACTGCGTAATATTCCATTGTGTGTATGTACCACACTTTTTTTATTCAGTCTTCTTTTGATGGGTAGCATGGTTGGTTCCATGTTTTTGTTATTGTAAATAATGCTTCAATAAACATGCATGTGCAGTATCTTTTTCATTGAGTGACTTAAGTGCCTCTGGGTAAATTCCCCCAGTAGGGGGATTGTGGGGTCATATACCTTTTAGGAATCACCACACTATTTCCACAGAGGTTGTACTGGTTTACACTCCCATCAACAGTGTAGAAGTGTTCCCATATCCTCTCTAGCATCTGTTGTTTTTTGAGTTATTGATGATGATCATCCTGACTGGAGTTAGGTGGTATCTTAGTGTGGTTTTAATTTGCATCTCTTTCATGACTAGTGAGGCTGAACATCAAAGCCCAAGTGCCCATGCCATTAAGGGATAAGATAGACAAGAGGGACCTCATCAAACTGGCAAGCTTCTACAAAGCCAAGAAAACTATTGAGAGAGCATGGAGAAGCACACAGACTGGGGAAAAAATATATTTGTTAGCTGTATATCTGACAAAGGCCTAATGTCTAGGATCTACAAGAACTCAAATGTGCTGAAAAGGAAAGAGCAAACAGCCCCATTGCAAAGTGGCCAAAGGATATGAATAGACACTCCTCAAAAGAAGACATATGAACTGCCAACAGATACATGAAATAATATTATTTTTTCTGTAATGAGTCTTGGATTTTCAGTCTCAGACAATATTCAGAATTTGGGACCAGAGCAGAAGCTGTTTGAAAGGCCAGTTCCAGTCCAAATGTCCTTTCTATGTTGTTTCTAATTGATGGTGACAGTTAACCATACTGTCAGCCCTTTGTGGTTTATAGTTTTGGATGCATGACCAATCACTGTTAGTGGGACAGTTCTGAGAGGTGGTTCCTAGTCATTTTTCTCTTACTTCCCTCAATTTGTGATCAAAATCAGGGGTAGTCTTAGACCTTAATGGTCCTCAAGGATGGTGACCCATTTGACATTTGAAACTAAAAAGGAGGCATTTCTAGGCCCAGTCAGTAGATGATAAGTTGATATGAGTCAGAGAATCCCAGAGATAATGCTTCCAGAGCAATTTTAAATTGTTAAGTAAATCTTTCCTTTTCCTCTTAGGTGTCAGAAGAGTCCTGGTGACAGCACGTAATTAAATGTTATCTCTTCCGTTGTTCTCATTTGTAAAGAAGTACTGGTTGCATCCTGGGCCTCACCTACAGGAGACAGGGACCCAGTGAGCCTGATGGTTATAGGGACCTGAACGATGGGGATGAGGCATGTGGAGGGCATTTAGGTAAAGAAAGATACAGAGAAGAACTTGGGCGGGGGGGGCTCTAGAGGGATTAGCTGGATAAGAGCATTTTTTTCTGAAGACATTGTTTAGGGGTCTCAACTATTTGAGTAAAGTTTGAATTATTCAGCCAGGTTTCAGCTTTTTCATACCAAGCAGAGTAAGTTAATTGTGCATCCAAAATATTTGTTCCTTTCTCGTCTAGGTTTCTTCCAGGTGAACGAACATGGGACAGCCAAAAACCCCAGAGGGTCCATTGTAAGTCAAGAATTTTTAGTAAAGTTTAGCGATATTAAAGCCATCATGGCAAAGCTCAGCATCAGCTATGTTTGAGAAGAGGTGATGCTATGGTTTGCATATGTCCTCCAAAGTCTGTGTGTTGGAAACTTAATCATCAGTGCAATAGTGTTGGGAGATGGGGTCTAATGAGAAGTAATTAGGCCATGAAAACTCTGTTCTCATGAATAGATTAATGCTGTTATTGCAGAAGTGTGTTACTTATAAAATAATAAGTTTGACCTCCCTCCCCTTTTGCTCTCTTTCTCACCCTCCCTGCGCCCTTCCACCATGGAGTAATGCCTCAAGAAGTCCCTTGCAAGATGCCAATCCCTCAGTGTTGAACTCCCCATATTCCACATTTGTGAATCAATAAACTTTTGCTCATTATAAATTTCCTAGTCTTTGGTATCCTATGTCAGTACAATCAGAACTAAGATGTCATTCTCAGTTGAATGAGAAGCACACAGTTCTTGACCAGTGGTGGTACCGTTATAAGTATGAACAGAGGAACTTGGGACTCTAGTCAGATGGTTTCTTATAGAACCTAGCCTCTTACAAACAGAGGAGCTTAGAACTCTAATACAGTCTCTGTCTGCCTGGGACTATAACCCAGCCACAAGAAAACACTCAGAATCTTCAGAAGCAAAATCTATCAACAGACATCTATCTAAATCACTAGACGTTGGAGCCAGACTCATCACAGCAAATTGAAACAAGCAAGCAGACTGGAGACGAAAGGTCTCAGTGTGCATGCTGAGAGGTCCCATGATCTTGTCTGAGAGTCAGTTTATCGTTCTGATTCAGATTGATCCAAGTTGCAGTAGCAAAAAACCTGTCAAAAAGAACCAAAGTTTAACATTAGCTAAAGCAGTAAAAATAGACTTGATTCAAAAATATTGCAACAGAGAAAAACAAAAGCATATGACTGGGTTGAATATCAAATACAGTAAGTACAGCTGAGATTTCATAGCCAAGGGGTAGAGAGTGAGTGGGTCAGTGGATGGAAAATCACTAAGAGCATGCATCAAGAGTACGGGGGGTCTCGATAGACTGATCAGACAGGATTTCTGCTGAAGGCAGGCCAGGAGGATCAGATTTCAAGGGTAGGTACAATTCTCTCCAAACTGATGGAGCAGGATTCCTGCTAAAACTACACAGTGCAGGTCTGGCAAGTACAGGCATAAGGTGAAGTCCATAGAAGACTTAGAAGAGCCTGGCCAAAGTTTGCAGGAAAAGCATCTTGCCTCCAGTTTTATTAGAAAGCTAAGCCAAACGATGAAACCAACAAAATCAAGTAAAAGATCGGGAAATAAAAAAGCTAATTTTTCCTTCTCTCAAAATGATACTCTTGTCTATTTAGAAAAAAGCAAAAGAATATACATACAAATGTAGAGTCAGCAGATTTGCTGAATAAATTGAAACATGAAAAACCAACAGCAGTAATCACTTAGAAAAGCAAAACTAGCAATACTGTGTCTTATCAATTTTATTTTAAAAACTATTTTTATTTGAAAAATAATTTTGGAAAAAATTCCAAAACAATGCTGCTAAGGTCTGTGAAACATAAACAGAGTGAGATGGTCCATTTTATGAATGAAGGAAGGAATTTGATCCTTATAAAACTAATAATAATGATAATGAAGTCAGCATTTACTGAACATAAATATTTATTTCAGATTATTATTTTCAATAATTTTCACAATATTATTTTGAAGACTGTCAATAACTATACACATTTTAAATATGGAGAAACCAAGACAAACGGGAGTTAAGTGATCACCCACTGCAACTGTGAAAGTCAGGAGTGGAGGTGAGTGCCAGGTTCATAACTCTAATCTAAAAACCTAGAGTGACTTCAAAAACAAGTCTTGGCAGGAAATAGTAGTTCTAAAATGTTTATGAATGGCTCATTTTCAGAATATATGGGATAATATAACATATGAATTAATTTAATTCTTACATGGTGCCTATAGAAAATCGACTATTACGCCTGTTTTTTAAATAAGGAAATTGAGGCACAGAAAACTCAAGTCACAAAACTAAGACCACATGACTGGCTAGTAGCAAACCTGCACTGTCTGATTCTTAAATCTATGCTTTTAATAATTGCACACTACACATATCTGCATGTGTTACAAATATGAGAAAATGGTAGTGTTATTTAATTACTGATGATGAGTGTTTCCTAACTGTACATTTTTCTATATTAAAAGTTAAATAAGAAGAAACAAAGCAAAGTGCATTCTAAGTTGACAGAACTAGAGAGGCATAAGACAGCAGTGTGTGTTTATGATTACTGGCAGGCATGGGGCAAAGTAAGATATATTTGGAAACGAGGCTGGAGAAATAAATGGGATCGGGTCAACATTTGTCAGGCTAATGACTTTGAGGGCCATGGTTCTTGGAATAATTTGAGGTAAGTGGCCATGACTACTGTGATACATAATTCACTTTTGTCTACAATTGTGTAAAGTAAGAGGTCAAGCAAGAAAAGATGCAGGGACAATCAGAAGTAAATAGTCCCAATGAGGCCGGGCTCAGTGGCTTAGCCTGTCATCCCAGCACTTTGGGAAGCCAAGATGAGTGGATTGCCTGAGCCTGCAGGTTTGAGACCAACCCGGGCCACCTGGCAAGAACTTGTCTCTACAACAAATTAAAAATTAGCCAGGCGTGTTAAGCCTGGTAGCTCACTCCAGCGGTTCTGGCTACTTGGAAGACTGAGGCAGAAGGATCACGGGAGTCCAGCAGTTCAACACCGGGGTGGCCTTGAGCATGCCACTGTGATCCAGCCTGGGCAGCAGAGTGAGACTCACACTCAAAAAAAAAAAAAAAAACCAGAACAGAACAAAAGAAAATAATCCCAATGAGGGATGATGCTTGCTTGAACATAAACATAGGGCTAGAAAGGAAAATCTTTAAGTAAAAATGGATAGACATGGTGATTGCTGGGACACTAGATTGAATTCAGTCCATCTGGTTTTCACGATTAGAGACAGTAGAACAGTTCTACACACCGAGACAAGAAAAATAGAAATGGAAAGAAAATTATTGGATATGCTACACTTGATTGTGAGAAATCCAAGCTAGCACTTATGCATTTGAGTCTGAAACTCAGGAAGGATGTCAGAGCAAAGCTAGGAGACAGACCATAAGACCCAAGATTCAAGCAAGAGGTGGATTCTGTAAAAAGCAGAAAAACAAGGTCTCAAAAGATAAGAACAATGAAAGCACTTGGTAATAAGAGCCAAGAGGACAGAGTTCAGATGAACAAGAGACCTGCAGTAAAAGCAATAGCTTCATCGGACGGAGGTACAGCAAAATAAGGACTGCAAGAACCCATTGCATTTGATGGGGGGTTGATTATCAGAGTCATTCCAGTACAGCATTAGTTGGGGCAGATTAAAATCCTTGAGTTATCAGGACACGAGAAAGAATTGAGGTGGATGACTGACAGAGCCTTCAACTAGTTTGGTGGGGAAAAAAATGAGGTGGGGCACAGAGAAAAACAACAGAAAAGAGGGTGAAACAAGGGAGGGGAGCATTATTGTTACTTTAAAAAGATGTTTCCAATCTTAGAGGAAAGAGCTGAGAGAAGGGAAAGTTTAAAGCCGCACCTCATGAAGTAAGCTCTTAGAGGTTACAAAAACTGTAAGTAAAAGTGCAGTCCAAGTGTGTGCTCCGTCAGAGCTAGATAGAGCCATAAGGAAAGAAGTGAATTGAGTCAACACTAGTCAAAGTGTGGTCCACAGACCAGAAGCAGAGGCATTACCTGCTACACTGAATTAGAATGTCTGGTTAAGGGGCCCTGGAATCTGCTTTGTAACAATATCCTCAAGTGATCCCAATTCACTTTAAAGTTCTAGAAGTGTCTTGCATGATTAAAGACTTCATAAAGAGGCACAGGAAACCTTTCTCAGACTTTCAGATGTTAAAATCCACTGTTAGAGTCAAGTCTGAGTAAGAAACTAGAGCACAAAGGAAACTAGCCAGGTATTTGATAAAACCGCCTTTTTGTTGGAGACATTCACCAAGGGAGGTACATGTGAAATTGCCACTTTCCTTTCATGCAATGTAAACTACTATCAGCTCTATGGGCTGTTTTATCATTCTAATTTTCATATTGCATATTTATATGTTCAAATATATTGTACATATATTTACCTATATGCAAATTGATAAGAGAAAATTAGCTTTCTTAGAGAGCCAACGTCCCAAAATATTTCTGCAATCCATATTGTTAAGTAGAATATTAAAAATTTAGAAGATTAGAATTATTATAATGAGCTGTGACTTTTTATTAAGGTGTACCTCATATATAACATATTACAAAATATACACAAACATACATGGAAAATAATATCTGTTGACCTGTTTCCCATTGAATTTGACTAACTGCAGTGACAACTCAGTCACAACAATCACACAAGATACACACAAGATTATGTTTACTGGTATTTATTCGCCTTTACATATTTATCTGGCTCTTTGCTGACATTTATATCTTTCTTGCTCTTTCTGCTTTATGCCTTTGCCAGAGAGTTCACATCTCTCCTGAGGTGCTCACTACGCTGGTGTGATCTCCTTGTTGAGTTAACCAATGAAATGGATTGAAGAAAGAGCCGCTTATGACCCTGAAAGAAACACATATTCCCAGCAGGATGCCTTACTTCCAACAGAAGGTACAATTCCTAGGCCAGAAAGTTTGGTAAACAAAGATTATACCACTTTTTTGTTCCAAAGCTTTAGAAAAGTCCCATGTTTTTAGTTTGAGTCTCAGTTTCCGCATAATAGCAAATAATTGAATCTAGTCAAAGAACTTAGGAGGTGGTTCTGATTCAAAAATAAGAAATTCCTTATTTCTTATTTTCCCTTCCTCTAGAGGGCATCTCAATTCTGGGAGTCTGGTGTCAGATCATTGTAGTGCAGAAGGCATCTGATCTATGGTCACCTTGTAGTTTTGTCATCCAAATAGCAGAATGATGCTTTCTGGTCTTGGAGGCACCCAGCCCGGTTCTACTCATTGAATAGCTTGTTCTTCACGATCTGAGTGTCTGTTGAGATAGATAAGACTTCAGATGAATTCTACTGCACATGCTCTTGCTGCTCTCTGTGCCCTCTCATAAGGGCCACATTTTGGCATCAGTGTTTTCCCTCAACTAATTTCTACATCCTTCTCAGAAGCATGGTTGAAATGCACTTTTTCCAAAAAGATTGCTTTATCAAATACCTGACCAGTTTCCTTTGTGTTCAGAGGCACCCACCCACATTATCTTAAGTCAAGAAAATGTAGATAACCTCTATACTACTATCTCCTTTAATAGACTTTTGCTTCAAGATATAATTATCTGGAATGAGTCATAATCATCTCTACTCTGTTTTTACAACAGGTATTTATTAGCACTATTGTCCTCTCCAAAATCTGGCAGTTCAGGTGGTCTAAGAAACCAGTCATCCCTCTTACTCATCTCTGATAAGCAGCTCATCCACTCTCCTAATCAATCAGGGATGAGAGGGGGGCATATGGCTCTTCACCTGTATTTTTTCTGCTTTACTGAACTTTGAAAGCCTTATATTCTAGTTCCTTCAAGAGCATAATATTTTGAAACTTAGAAATTAATTTTTCACTTTCAAATGCATGATGAACAAACGTCTTATTTCTTAATTTTAAAAAATCCCCGAAGATTGACACAAACAAAACAAAATACTAGCTTTATGCCATTTTAAACAAGAAGACATATTATTATATACAGAAAAAATATGAGTGGCAAAATTAATTCAAAAAAATTCAAGCAGAAGTAATTAAAATAAATTTGTTGTAGCCGGGTTCGGTGGCTCAGCCTGTAATCCCGTGCCTTTGGGAGGCTGAGATGAGTGGATTGCCTGAGCCCGCGGGTTCGAGACCCGCTTGGGTAGCAAGACCTCATCTCTACAATAAATCAAAAAATCAGCCGGGCATGGTAGTGTGCGCCTGTAATTCCAGCTACTCGGAAGGCTGAGGCGGAAGGATTGCCGGAGCCCAACAGGTCGAGGCTGCGGTGGCCGGGAGCGGCCTCCGCACTCCAGTCTGGGTGACAGAGTGAGACTCCAACTCAAAAATAAATAAATAAATAAATAAAATAAAATAAAAATAAATTTGTTGTGATATTTTACATAAGTATAAGCATAAAGCTCAACAAAACAATGACTGGGCTTCAAAACAGAGGAAAGAAAAATTGATGCAGTTACAATAAAAAACTGAAATTGTATGGTTAACATGAGAAACTGATGTTTGTGCATGCCTCTCAGAAATTAATATGTAGACTAAAATATGCAATAGTAGAACATTAGAGAAACATATTTAAGAAAATTCATGAAAATGAAACGTGGCGCAATAACAACTTAGCAGAAAATTTTGCCAGAAACTCAAAGGAGACATTAAATTTATCAGATTCAACATACCCTCCCATTTCAGCCAATATCTTGCAAGAGTGCAGTGGCATGTTCATGACTACCACAACCTCAGTCTTCTGGGCTCAGACAATTCTTCCACCTCCACCTTCCAAGTAGCTGGAACTACAGGAGTGCCATAATGTCTAGCTAATTTTTTTATTTATTGTAATGATGAGGTCTTGCCAAGTTACCCAGGTTGGTCTTTAATCCTTGGATTCAGGCAATCTTCTTGCCAATGCCTCCCAAACTACTTGGATTACAGGTGTGAGCCACCATGCCTGGTTATAATTTATTAATAATAAATTATTTACACTAATTTTAAAATAATTTCAAGTTCCCTAATCATAATAAAAATAAGCACAAAAAGTATTTTATAAAAAAGTGCATTTCAAAGCTAGAAGATACAATGACTTGTCAGATACATGTCTATTTTTAAGAAGTTTGGATTTAGAAGAAGTAAAAGGATCATACCCTATATTAGACCAAAATTAGACAGAAATGAAAGAACATATGCAAAATTTAAATTAGATGTTTGACTAAGAATTAGTATAAGTAAGAATAAGCTATTCATCGTTGTCTATGACAAGAGAAGGGATAAATAGCCTTAATTTAAATAGGAATAACAAGTCAGGGTAAATAACAGCTTATAAACTACATTTTTAAAAGAGGGAAGGTGATTCTAGAGGGAAGGTGGTTCTTAAAACTTTAAGTGATAATATCAACTACATTTCTGCATCATAGGATGATGTGGAGTAGTAACTAAATACCACAGAAAATAAATGTTTCACTTTGTGACCTACTACATATAGACAGATACAATTAATCTTGCAGCAGATAAATAGGTGAAAAGGAAGAGAAAATACAGCATTTAACAGTTTTATAGTAAACTTTAGAGGACAATATCAGAGTAATCCTGAAGTAATCCTAAACAAGCAACTTTAAGAGAAATATATACATTTGATATTTAATTTTCAAAACAGATTTTTTACAATTAACTTCAACAACTAAAAGTATGTAGATTGGAAACAGCATAATTTTGATTCTAGTTATTAATAAAATTGCTTGCTGCATTCATCTATGTTTCTTTAATAATAATAGGTGTAAATATCTTACAAACACTCTCAAATCGATTTTATTGTTTCTGCAATAACTGCATAAACAGACTGAAATTTTTTTTTTTTTTTTTTTTGAGTTGGAGTCTCACTCTATCGCCCAGACTGGAGTGCAGTGGCCGCTCCCGGCCACCGCAGCCTCGACCTGCTGGGCTCCGGCGATCCTTCCGCCTCAGCCTTCCAAGTAGCCGGAATTACAGGCATGCGCTACCACACCCAGTGATTTTTTGATTTATTGTAGAGATGAGGTCTCGCTGCCCAGGCGGGTCTCGAACCCGCGGGCTCAGGCAATTCACTCACCTCAGCCTCCCAAAGGCGCGGGATTACAGGCTGAGCCACCAAGCCCGGCTGACTGAAATATTTTTTAACCAAGCGTGTAACTGAGAAAGTCCACAATACAATACATAACTTAGTTTTCTTGTTCAAAATTTTTAAAACAATGTTAATTTGGCTTTATTTATTTAGGAAGCCAGATCCTAGATGCATACACATTTAGAATTACTTTGTCCCTTAAGTTTTTTTAGATGGATGTGAGGTGACAGTGAGGATTAACCACATAAATAGATTGAATGAAGGTAAATGGGTTTCTGACTGACCCTTGCTCCACCTGGTAGTGGACAGGGACCCTTTGTGTCATCACACACCCCCACATTCTTCTCTCCCTCCCTCCCCTAGCAGTGCCCAGTGACTGCTGACCCCTCCCTTGTGCTAATGCAACTAATGTTCAGGGCCCACTAACAAGTGAGAACATGTGGTATTCAGTTCTTTGTTTCTGTGATAGTTCACTTAGTATTGTAGTCTCCAACTCCATCAAAACTGCTGCAAAATCTATGATTTTGTTCTTTTTTATGGCTATATAATACTCTGTTGTCTATGTGTGCCACATTTTATTTATCTAGTCCACTTTTAATTTTCAACCTGTGTTCTTAAATTTTGAGCAGCTCTATTACAAATAACATTCCTTGAGATATTTGTTTGTTTGTTTGTTTGTTTGTAATCCAGATTAGCAACAGCTATCTCTTGATTGGAGTATTTTGTCCACTAGTAGTTAATATAATTATGGATGTGGTTTAATGTAACTCTACCATCTTGCAGTGTGTTTACAATTTGTTCTATCTTATACTCATTTCGTCCTCCTTTTCTGTCTTGTTCTGGTTATTCAAATACTTTTTCTTTCAACGTTCCTTTTTTATATCTTCTTTTTTATCAGCTATAACTACAGGTTATTTTTAAGTGCTCTAGTTATTATAATACACATCCTTAAATTCTCACAATCTGCTGTGAATTAATACTATATCATTCTAGATATAACATAAAGCCTTAGAATATTCTAATTCCACCAACATCCCCTCCCATTCTTGGTGCTACTCGTCTTCTATTGTTTACTTCCAAATTTTTATAATATCATTATATATGTTTGTAATTTTGCTTAATAATATTATCTTCTGTTAAAGAATACTTATGCAAAAGGATATAAATAATTTTAAATGATCTAATATCTAGCAAAATGGTAATAAAAAACAGTATGCCGTAATCTATATATTCAAAAGATTAATCAGAAGAAGTTTGATACACTACATACTTTTATAAGTAAAAATTGCCGGGCTCAGTGGCTCAGCCTGCAATCCCGCGCCTTTGGGAGGTTGAGGTGAGTGGATTGCCTGAGCCCGCGGGTTCGAGACCTGCCTGGGCAGCAAGACCTCATCTCTACAATAAATAAAAAAATCAGCCAGGCGTGGTAGCGCGCCTGTAGTTCCAGCTACCTGGAAGGCTGAGGCAGAAGGATCGCCGGAGCCCAGCAAGTTGAGGCTGCGGTGGCCAGGAGCGGTCACTGCACTCCAGTCTGGGCGACAGAGTGAGACTCCAACTCAAAAAAAAAAAAAAGTAAAAATTACAGAATGAATAAGAATGAACTAAGAACTCAAACCAAAAACCTAGAAAAGGAACAAGAAAGTAAATCAAAAGAATGCACAAGGGAAATAATAAAATAATAAATTAAAAAATGAAGAGTTAAAAAAATGCAAGAAACAATGAATAAATAAAAATCCTGATTTGTATGAAAGAAAAAGAATAAACCATTCATTAACTTGATTCATTTATTCACTGAACCAAAATGCAGCCTCTCACAATGCAATCTGGTACACTGATACAGATGGATTCCTAGAACACTTACCTAGGGGGGAAAGCCTGTATTACAAGCAGCCCACCCTCAAAAAAAAAATCAGTTGTTTTTTGAGGGTTCCCCTCTTGTACATGTGTTTCTAATTTCCAGTAGTATTCTCTGATTTCTGTAGAGCCTTGTTCATTTTTGTTTGTTTGTTTTGGGGGGGCTTTTTTTTTTGAGTTGGAGTCTCACTCTGTCGCCCAGACTGGCGTGCAGCGGCCGCTCCCGGTCACCGCAGCCTCGACGTGCTGGGCTCCGGCGATCCTTCCGCCTCAGCCTTCCAAGTAGCCGGAATTACAGGAGCGCGCTACCACGCCTGGCTAGTTTTTTTATTTATTGTGGAGATGAGGTCTCGCCAAGTTACCCAGATGGTTCTCGAACCCACGGGTTCAGGCAATCCACTCACCTCAGCCTCCCGAGGCACGGGATTACAGGCTGAGCCACCAAGCCCGACTACAGTCTTCTTTTAATCTAAAAATTTCAATTACTCGTACACGATAATTGGTGACACATTCTTCAACTTTTATCTAAACATCTGTATCTTATTTTGTTTCATTTCTAATATATTTTACCTGGAGATAAAATTGTAGGTTTAGGGTATTTTGTTCTGAATTTTTAAGATGGCATTAGATTGTCTTCTGGTTTCATTTGTTTATTAAGAGAAAAAAAACTCTGTAGTTTCTCTCCTATATCAATGTATTGTGGGGATTTTTTTAAATGACTTTACAAATTTGTTTTATTAATCTTGGTTCTCATCAATTTGATCTGTTTAAGTCATATTTCATCTTTATTTATCATGCTAGGAGTTCACTGGGATACTTAGATCTGTGGACTGATGTTTTTCACCATAGTTGTAAAATTCATGTCTATCATTTTTTTTTCTATTCCATTCTTTTTTCCTATCCTTTGGGCTTTCAATAACACATACGTTAGGCTGCCTGATATTTTCTCAAAGTTCAATTGTTCTCTATTTTTTTCACATTTTTTTTCCTGTGATCTTCAAATTGGTTACTTTCAGTTGGCTTACTCTTTATGTGTCCTTAAATTAATTGATTCCCATTCCTGCAATGTTAAGCCCATCCAATATATTGAATTCATTTTCTTTCCTTTCTGATTTTCTCATTTTGTTTTTTTAGAGTTTCCACTTCACTGATGAATTTTTGTCTCTTCGTCTATTCTTTTCTGTATTTTAAAAAATATTTTAAAAGCTATTTTAAAGTCCTTTAATGTTAATTTAGCATGTGAACACCCATGGGTCTTCTTCTATTGGTTATTTTTTTCTCTTGATTATGGGTTGCATTTCCCTGTTTCTTCTTATATATATTGTTGTTGTATTTTATTCCAGATGTTGTTTTTTAAAAAGATATCAAAGAATAAAATGTGTTTTATAATGAAAGGTTCATTCTTTTGCTGCCTTTGAGATTAACTTGAACTGAGGCTGGACACAAGTTTATCTGGATTGAGTTCACATCAGGTGAAAAAAAAATCTCTAAATTTTGTGCCACTATCACCAGGGACCTTAACTTTATATGATTTATATGCTTTATGGTTTGATCTGAGAGAGAGCTGATCTAGTTTCAGATATTTCTTTTTTCAACTTTGGATTCAAATACACCCTGATCTCAAATCCAAACACATTGAGAATGTGATATTACATACATTTTATTTGATTTACACTTCTCTACTTCTACTTCCTTGGTTACAGTCTGATGGGCATATGACAGAATGGTGGGATTTAGCTACTGATTTTTCCATCTGAGGCTTTCCAAATAACAAACCGTCCCATTATCTCATACTGTCACCTAAAGCTTGACTTACTTCTCCATAGTGCTGCAAAGTTGTCAGTCTCTAGTCTGTCACAAGCTCACACTTCTGCTTGCCCTATATGTGGAAGATGCCATGATTTCCCATTTGCATGTGAAGGATGTATACCACTATGGATTACACAAGCTAAGCCTTTTTGTACCCACTGTTCCTTAATCGCTTCTAGAAAAATGTAATTTTATTTTATTCATTAACTCCTTTCTGCCTTTTTGTTAGAAGTAAAGATAATGAATATCCTTCTGCATTTTTACCCAGAAGTATAACTCTTACCCTTGATTTTAATTAATGCAATAAAAAGTCATTAGTATTATAAAACAATAATAAACATATATTTAAATAATTTTTCAAAACATGTCTTACTTCTGTGTGGATTATATATTAAAGTTATTTTTCAGTATTGTAGTTTATGAAATCTGTCATTGAAAGGGTAGATATTAAATTAAATGTTGGCGCAAATATTATTATTCACACTCTTCCAAATATGAGGAGTTTTTTATAAATGGATTTTATTGATAAAAAATTGTCTATTTATCCTTACATGTTTAAACTTCAGTCATCTTCAAAGTACTCTCTGTTTGATGCAATACACTTATTGAGATGCTTTTTCCACTGCTCAAATACTTTTGAACTTGGCAATTTGATACCTTTTAGTGCTTCTGCCATTTTTATTTCACCTCATCTAAATCAAGAAAACATTTCCTTTTGAGGACTTTTTTCATTCAGGGAAACAAGAAAACATCATTCTTGATGAGATTGGGTGAATAGGCAAAGTGGGGCTTAGGCATCTTGCTGGTTTTAGCCAAAAACTGCTAAATACTCAGCATAGTGTGGGTAGGTGCATTGTCATGGCGGAAGAACCAGTTACTTGTTTGCCAAAACTCAGGACATTTCTTCTGCAATTGTGATGCAACCTTCTCAAAACTACCAAATAAAAACTCTGGTTGACACTTTGATACAGAGGAACATATTCCAAGTGTACTACAAAAAGCCTGCCCCCCAATAGATAATTCTGTTTTGGAGGGTGGGACTAATTTTTATAGATAAATTTTCAGTAGTAATGAAATAAGTAGTTGAAATACTTTATGAGATATCTGAAGTGCTATAAAACCATATTATGTACGAATCATAACTGTTGTTTTCATGTTGTAGGAGCATTGACATTTGCCAATTAATTTTTTTTCTGCAAAATAAGTTCTAAGGAATATGAATAGCGGAAATCTGTTCATAGTCATCACTAGTAATTATGTTACAATAGCACTTTCTATATGACTTTTTTATTCCTTAAGCAATTTATAGATGCTAACAATTAAACTTCAGGTGTCACATAGGATAATCTCAATGACTTGCAATAAAAATTCATTGGACTATAGTCTGTTACATGGCTTATTTTTGAGATGTTTTGACATTTCATTGATTCTTCTTAATACAGTATCATTGCTAAATTATATAAAAATTATTTAACTTGCATTTTTTCAACATTGTATTAATAACTCTTCTCATACTTTATAGGATTAGTTTTCCTCCAATATTTCATGACTTATGAAAGTTATTGCTTATGCCATTTTTTACATAAAATTGATGCCTCTGTCCTTCTGGTTAGAAGGCCTTTAAACAGTGCAAAAATAATATTCCATGGTTTTCCTCTGCATGTCAGAAGTAAGACATAGCTTTCTCACATTTATCAATACACATTGGCAAAATGTTTATTTAATCTTGGCAGCTGTCTTGCTTCATTGAAAGAATGTTTTGGAAGAGTAAGAACTATGCACGAAGATATTACAATAATTTCAATTATTCAATGATATTTCAATGTTTAACCCTTATTACACAAAAATGTTCTCAAAATATATTTTTATATATGCAGAGTAATCATAAATATGCAAATAGTATTAGTTATTGACAAAATTTTTCAAGATATTAAATTTCTAAAAATGTTCCAAAAGAATGAGTATTTTCTCATAGAAAAAAGTGGCATTTACTATACAAAAAAAGTGTAAAGTCCTTGATATTCTTACACATTAAAATTGGCAATTTAATTAGAAAGGAGTTGGCCTGAAGCAAGGTGGCCTGTCCCAACTGAAAGAACATGGAACTGCTTGTTTTCTGGGATGAAATTCAAGGGTGAACCAGCACTCCTGAAACGCATTTCCAATGAGGGCTGCAGGATCAGGGTAACAATTACCAGGGGGATCTTCTGGTCACCAGGCAAGGCGCCACATCCTTCAGGCTCCGGGGCCCACACATGCTCCACCTTCACGGAAGACCCAGTCAGGATCCTGGCAAAGCTCTTGCTGTTTGGCAGCGAGTTCAGCCACCTTGCAACACTATTTAGTTTTGCATGTAGTGCTGAAACGATTCAAGAAAACATTTACCCATATATATTTGTGGATGTGTATGCTCAAGTCAGGTTATAGTCTTACTTGATTTTCATATGAAATCTCTCTTTATCTACTTAAAATTCTTGTCTTAAATCCTTAACAGTTAAAGAACAGTTGCCCCAAATCTTTATTATGTTTTACAAGCACTGGCAAATTTGATAAACAGGACTCCACATCAGTAAAAAGTGGTGCAACATATCAGTGATTTTCAAAGGTGGATACCTTATTTCTCCTATTGTGTATTACTGATACACAATGTACTAAGAGGAAAGTATTCCACATAATATTTTTTAAAGCTGTCATGTATTTTATATTGAAGATGCATGTGCTTCTTGGGGTATGTTAATTTTATACACTTCAAACATTTGTATGTCTGTTTTAAATATGTGGAATCAAATGATATTATTTATTGATAGGCCAGATTTGTTTCAGACCGGAATATGACACTCAAGGAAGAAATATTTCCATGGCAGATTGTGTGCCACATAGCTTAAATTTTATAATTACATGATGAGATATTTTACCAAGGGAGCCTAATATTAAAAAGTGATTTATTGTTTATCTTAAAGCTATAGAACTTGATTCTACTGAATATTTTTATTAATATTTAAGAAATGTAAGTTAGACTTGTATTGACTTTCTCATCTATACTCATACATTTTAATTATAATTTTATGATTCAAAATCTGTGTTACTTTGCAAAATTCCTAAATCATAGGTACAGAGGGGTGGATAGACACATTTAGGTAGTGAGAAACAATATCCCAGTAGATGTCCAGAATTACTGATAGCCAACATTAAGGACTGATCAAGGAGCTAATTTTTTTTAAGGTCAGTTATTAAAGAACAATGTTTTTTTTCTCTTTAGAGTATACATTAAAATGACATATTTTCATTAGCAACATTGTTAGATAATTGAAACTTTAGAGAATAATAACATTTTTAAGAAAAAAATATATGGGCCGGGTGCAGTGGCTCAAGTCTATAATCCCAGCACATTGGGAGGTCAAAGTGAGAGGACTGTCTGACCCTGCGGGTTCGAGATCAACCTGGGCAACTTGGCAAGATATCATCTCTACAATAAAATTTTTTTAAAAATTAGTCAGGCATAGTGGTGCATGCCTGTAGTTCAAGCTACTTGGAAAGCTTGAGGGAGAAGGATCAGCTGAGCCTAGCAGATAGAGGCTGCGGTGGCCAAGAGCGTGCCACTGCCCTCCAGCCTGGGTGGCAGAGTGAGACTCCAACTCAAAAAAAAGAAAAAAGAAAAGACAAAAAAATGAACTAAAATACAATATTCTGCATTTTACAGGAAACTCTGCTTAACTGTCAGTCTTCAAAAACTGAAAGTTATATTGACCTATTTTAAGCAGAAATGTTACAAATGAGATTTATAGCTCACAACTTGAGACATTTTTTCTTTTAATGGAACATTGCAGAGAAAAAAATTACCACATAGAACATTTTAAGGGACAGATTTTAATGACATATTGATTTAATTCATATTGACTATTTGAAGATTACTATGGCTGTACCAGTTTCCCTTAGTCTATAAAGAGGTAAATTCATAAAGTCGGAGCGTGTCTATATTTTCAAATATTCTGTGAAGACTTTTGCTTTCAGTAATAGTAGACTGAACAAATTGGGCAAGCACTTCACTGAGCATGCCTAGTATACCTCAACAAATAAAAATAAAGTGTGTTTAGAAGCATCAAAGGCATCATACAACTAATTAATTAACTTAATTCAGAGGTAAAGAAAGAAATAATTCAGAATAACAACCCAGCATCTGAAAACACTGTTTGTTCACTGAGGCATCTCAGAAGTTTCGCTGTGTCTTTGTCAGCATTATGTACTAGAGATACAAATGTTGCATTCTAGAGTATCCCAGCAGCTAGAGATGGGTTTGTGTATTTTGAAGTAAAATAACAAAGTTTGAGCAGTATGATAAGGAAGAAATTAAAATAAAACAATCACTTGCCTAAACAGCATTCCAGCTTCAAGTCACTAGAGAGAGAAAGAGATTAAAATAGCAGATTTAAAATAAAGTATCTAAATATTTATATTCAATGTAAAGTGAACTCAAAGCACGTTGGGAAGACAATATTGGCAGACTGAACAGAAAACAAGACAAAACAGACCTCTATTTTAATAAAACATGTCTAATACATAAGGATGCAAAAAGTTTAAAAGTCAAAGAATGATAAAAGATATATATCATTTAAGCTCCAACCACAGGAGAATACTTACATTAATTTTATTTAAAAACTAGATTTAGCAGAAAACATAGAAGATATTGAAAATAAAAATAATTTATTCACCAGAAATATTTTGCAATTCTAATTAATATACACCTAAAAACATACCTTCAAACATAGAATGCATAAAATTGACCGAATGACAGCAAAGACAACCCCACAATCATATTGAGAGATTTGTTTTCCCTTTTTTAATAACTTAAAAAAAAAATAGGCCGGCCACGGTGGCTTGGCTTGTAATTCCAGCACACTTTGGGAGGTTGAGGCGAGAAGATTGCCTGAGCCCAGGGGTTCAAGACCAGCCTGGGCAACTTGGTGAGACCTCGTCTCCATAATAAATCACACACACAAAAAGAAACTAGCCAGGCGTGGTGGTGTGTGTCTGTAGTTCCAGCTCTTTGGAAGGCTGAGGCTGAAGGATCACTTAAGCCCAGTAAGTCAAGGCTGCGGTGGCTGTGGGCATGCCACTGGACTCCAGCCTGGGCGATAAGAATGAGACTCAAAACTCAAAAAAAATCACAAATATTGCTAAAATATGTGATATTTAAGCAACATAGTTAACTTCATCTAATTAACATATATAAAATGCTAAACTCAAAATATGAAATACACAATATACATTTTATTCAATCACATGAAATCTTTTATATAATATTTACATCATAAAATAAAACTCAAAACATTGAAAAGATTAAAATTATGAACAATAAGTTCATTGACCACAATAATTAAGATAAGCTAATAGCAAAAACACATATAGATGCTTCAAAATTAAAATGCATACCTCCAAATATGCCTTAGGTCAAGAAAAACTGAACTGAATAAGAAAAATGGCTACACATCAAAAACCGTGGTATACAGCCAAATGTTATTTAAAGGAAAACTTACACTCTTCTATGTAGTATGTTTATACTAGAAAAGAGAGAGGATAAAAATCTCAAGAGGTTAGGAAGAAAAAAAAAGTAAATCCAAAGAGGGTCCAATGAAGTAAAAATAGGCAATATCTAAGATGATAAGGGTATATCACTTCAGACCATTCACTATCAGAAATTAATAAGATGATAATGTGAATAATTTATGACTTTATCTCAATAAATTAAAATGTATATGAAATACCCAAATTTATTCCAAAATATGACTTATTAAGACTAGGGTGGCATATTGGCAAATGGATTTTCTTATATTTGTTCATTTGAATTAGTAATCAAAAACATTTGGACACATATATGTGCACAAACACATATACACACTATCTAGTTTCCACTGGCTTCCCTGGAAAGTTCTACCAAACACTGAAGGACAAAATGCGTTCAACTCTAGCAATGGAGAGTTAAACAGACACTTTTCAAGACACATTATTTTCCTTTTACTTCATAGTCTTGATACAAACCTCTTTTTCAAGTACATGGAAAGAAAATAAACGTTTGCTCTTAGAAGCACATGGGCACAAATTTTAGTGAAGACATTAGCAAGATAAATTGATTATACATAGTCCTTGAAAAGGTGAAGCTGAGCAGCTGATATCAACTTCTGTATGTCCACAAGGCTTCCCTGGTTTATAGACTGTGGCTCTCCTGATTTACCAGTACCTCAGAGGTACCAGTTGTTTAATATGTCGGTATGTGACAATTGGAAACAAGAAAGACGAGGCCCACCTAGAAAAAGAGGGAATAAATCAAGCAGCAGGATTCTCCATAGACACAAAATGAAGAGAACAATAAAGGGTCACCTAGCTGATGCAAAAATCTTATCTGATAAAGCTAAATATTCATTTCTAACAGGACATTTGGATTGGCTATGGTGACTCATGCCTGTCATCCCAGTACTTTAGGCAGGTGATTGGAGAGGTGGCTTGGGGCCAGGAGCTCAAGACCAGCCTTGGCAACATAGCAAGACCCCAACTCTAAAATAAATAAATAAATAAATAAATGAGTAAATAAATAAATTGATTAATTAATAAGAGCCTCTTAGCAATTTGGGAATAAAAAAGAATTTGCTTAATCTAACAAAGTGTATATAGGAAAACTTCAAACAGTTACCTTATTTAATGTTGAAATGTTAAAAGCTTTGCATTTGATAGACAGAACAAGAATATTTGCCTACATTACTACTTCAGCTATGCATTGTTTTTGAGGATTTTGCCAGTGTAATACAAGAGAAAATGAATGAGTGAGTGAATGAATGAATAAATATTCAAATGGAAGACATTAATCATCCCTCACATATGATATAATTGCTTAAATAGAAAAAAGTGACATTCTTAAGGATGTACTTTGTTAGCACTGACAAAATCATCTACAGATAAGTTAGTAAAATTAATGAATTTAGCAAAGCTACTTAATACAAGAATAATTCATAAATCATAATTACATATTTGCAACTAAAGTTGAAAAGTGGTAATTTAAGAAGCACAATCTTCAAATATCAAAAACATACTAATGAATTATTTAAGGCTGCATGCAAAATACACAGAAAACCACTAGGTAACATTAAAAAAATAACTAAGTAAAAGGAAAAATCAACTATATTCATGCATTGGATTTCTCAGCATCAAAAAGAAGGCTTCACTTGATTTTCTTCATTATGATCTATGTATTAAATTCATTTTCACACCAAATGTAGTTTTGTGGTAGAATCAATAATCTGATTCCAAAATAAATGCAAAAATGATAGAAGCCAAGGAACTAAGGAACTTTTGATTTTAAAAAAACCTAAGTGAGAGGACTCATTTTTTTCCAATATTGAGCTTTAAAGCTATAGTAATTTAAAAAGTCAGATGATAAAACAAGGAGAAACAAATCAACCACCAGAACAGAATTGAGACTCCCAAAACATATGTACATATATATGAATATATATTTATTTAAAATGTATCTCTATAGAGCAGTAAAGGATTTTTTCATTAAACGATGCTGTGACACTGGATATCTATCTATATAGACACATTTAAAGTGATCTTTATCACACACCATACACAAATGGTAATTCCACATTGATTATAGCAATGTATAATAAAGAAAAATATAATAATGATTAATAAATAAAGTAAAAGAATAGTTTTTGATATATTAGAAGATACAATGTTTTATAGAACATGAAAATCAATAGTATAAATTAAAAGATTGATACATGTAGTTACCTTATTAAAAACTCTTTGCCAAAGGAATCATTTGGAAAGTGTAAATGGGGAGAAATGACAAGATGGTGATGGGACTGATGGGAGTGTGTCTCTGCATGGGTGACTGTCCATAAAGACAACTCTCCCTGCATTGTTGTGTGTAAGTACGTAAGCAAATGTCCAACTGAGAGGAGACACAAGATCAAGCACACTCAGTTGCCCTGCAGAAACGGCTCCAATTTACCACTGCTCCAAATTTGGCACCAGGGCACAGGAACATTTGCCATTCTCAGGGAATCTTCAGGGATAAAGCAGCAGAGATCACCAGCCTCTCAGCACCTGGCACCCAACATACACCACCACCTGTAGCAAAGTCAAGTATTGCCAGTGGGAACCATAAAAAGGATCTGAAGCTGAGCCCTGCCAGAGGATAAGATACTGGTTGATGCCATGTTGATGCCATTTTCTCAGTCTTGAAGTCTGGCAGGGACCCTCTCTAGCTAACCTGATTCTAGGCAGCCTGCATCCAGAAACCAAAGAATGATCTCTGCACCCTCTAGGATCACCATCATTTCCCAGGGAGGATACTCCTACACCATACTGGAGAGACAGAAGCCCAACCACTCACACTGGATAAAGCATACACACATTAGACAGAGTGGGAGACAAAGCAGCAGGGTTGGGGTGAGTTCTGGAGTCACCTCCCTTCTCCCAGCAGTCCTTGGGGTGTTGGACCCACGTGGAGAGTAGCCCAATGGGCTGAGACCAGAGGGGAGGGGCTAGAGACCAGCCCAATCTCTACCACTGACAAAAGTAGCAGTGCTAAAAACACATAGTTTACAAAAAAGAGGTGGGTGGAGAAAAGGAAACTGAAGTTTCAGAAACAGCCATCAGAGGGATTTTTGGTTTGATTTTGTTTTGTGTGGAGTTTGGTGTTTTTTGCTTTTGGGGGGGGGACTCTCTCCACACAATGACTGTCTTCTGATTTGACTTGCCCCTGTTTCTCTTTCTTTTATTTTGTGGCTGGGTATATTTGTGGGAGAGTGTATATTTGATTTTTGCTTATTTGTTTGTTTATCTGACCATCTGTGTGCTTGTCTGTTTTCCTTCTCCTTCTTTCTCTTTTCTTTCCTTCATCCCATCTTGCTTTCAGGGGCCATACATAAGCTCCCACCATATGGACAGACTGTAAGGTGATAGAAAGTGGGTTCCAGGAAGCTCACACACCAGTCAGTAGATACTGTGATCTGCAGATAGGACTGAACCGTAACTCCCACCATTTAGATGCAGAAAAAGCTTTTGATAAAATCCAGCATCCCTTCTTGATAAAAACCCTCAAATGCCTAGGCATAAGGGGAACATATGTCAAAATAGTAAGAGTCATTCGTGATAAACTCACAGCAAAAATATTGCTGAATGGACAGAAATTGGAAGAGTTTTCCCTGACAACCAGAACAATACAAGGCTGCCCACTCTCACCCCTCTTGTTCAACATAGTGTTAGAAGTCCTAGTCAGAGCAATCAGACAAGAAAAGAAAATCAGTTATCCAAATAGGAAAAGAAGAAATCAAGTTATTACTCTTTGTTGATGATATGATTCTATACCTTGAAAATCCAAGAAAGTCTGTTAAGTACTTTCTTGCATTGTTAAAGGACTTTGGTAAAGTCTCAGGGTACAAAAAAAATGTGCAAAAGACAGTTGCATTTTCATACACCAACAACAAACAGACAGAGAATCAAATACAAAGCACAATCCCAGTCACAATAGCCATAAAAAATTGAAATATCTTGGCAGCTATTTAACCAGAGAAATGAAAGACCTTTGCAAAAAAAACAGAACATTGTTCAAAGAAATCAAAGAAGACACAAGAAAATGGGAAAATATTCTATGCTCATGGACTGGAAGAACTAACAGTGTTAAGATGTCCATCCAATCAAAGGCAATCTACAGATTTAATGTAATAGACATTAAATTACCAACACCATCCTTCTCAGACCTGAAAACAATGATAAAGAAATACATAAGGAAACATAAAAGACCATTAATAGCCAATACAATCCTTAGCAAAAGAAACAAAGCAGGAAGATCATACTCTCAGACTCTTCTTTAAGCCTACAGTAATACAAACAACCTGGTATTGGCACAAGAATAGGCATATAGAACATAGAACAAGAGAGATTCAGGAAGCAATTTCTCAATCAATTCATCTTTGCCAAAACTTCCAACAACCACTGGAGAGAGGAAAACTTATTCACTAAATGGTGGTGGGAAAACTGATTGACCACAGGCAGAAGATTAAAACAGGAACCCTACCTATCACCACACACAAAAATCAGTGCTAAATAGATCAAAGACCTAAATGTAAAACCTCAAATTATAAAAATCCTAGAAGAAAATTAAGAAAACGCTCTTAGGTACATCGGAGCAAGCAACCAATTCTTGACCAACTCTCCTAAAGTGAATGCCATAAATGAAAAGATAGACAAATTTGGCCTCATCAAACTGAAAAGCTTCTGCAAAGCAAAAGAAACCATCAAGTGAGCAGGGAGACAGCTCACCAAATGGTATAACATATTTGCCAACTGTATATCTGACAAAGCTCTAACATTCAGGATCTATAAGGAACTCAAAAGTGCTGAAAGGAAAAAAACAAACAATCCTATTAAAAAGTAGGCAAAGGATGAATAGACACTTCTTAAAAGTAGACAAACTATGAGCAGCAAAAAGATACATGAAAAATTGTTCAGCCTCAGTAATCATCAAATAAATGTAAATTAAAACCACACTGAGATACCACCTAACTCCAATCAGGATGTCCATCATTAGTAACTCAAAAAACAACAGATGCTGGGGAGGATGTGGAGAAAAAGGAACACTTCTACATTGTTGGTGGGAGTGTAAATTAGTATAACCTCTGTGGAAAACAGTGTAGCAATCCCTAAACAAAAAATCTAAAAATCAACCTTCCATATGACTTATCAATCTCCCTTCTGCGAAGATACCCAGAAAAATTCAAATCATTCTATGAAAAAAGAAACCTGTACATGCATGTTTATTGCAGCATTATTCACAACAGCAAAAACATGGAACCAATCGAGCTGCCCATGAAACATGGACTGAATAAAGAAATTGTGGTTTTACACCGCCATAAAAAAAATTATGGACTTTGCAGCAATTTGGATGATTTTAGAGGCTGCAATACTCAGTGATTTATCACAGAAACAAAGATCTGAGTACCACATAAACTCACTTATAAGCATACCCTGAACATTTATCATAATACTATAAGAAAGGGATTGGCAGGAATAGGACACTTCTAGTGTGTGGGGGGGCACATAACATCAATAAGTTTGCTTGATCTCAAACCATGTGAAGTGGGGACCCAAGGGAGGCCCAAACTTTACCTGTATTATGACCAAATATGTACCTAATCTTGAATTGTACCCCACATCTTTAAAATTTAAAATAATTTTTTAAAAAAGAAGTGAAATTGTAGCATGGAAGAAGATATCTGCAATACAAAGCTAAAATTGTCTAGTGGCTCAGATTGTAGTGTTTAAAGACTGAGAAATACGCAAGAAATCAGACAACCTAGTTAGAAAAAAACGGGAGAGACTTAAAAAGCCGCTTCACAAAAGTGAACACACAAAAGACTGACAAATATGGGTAACAATGCTCAATCTCATTTCTAGTCGGTAACATGCAAATAATAGCTGCAAAGAAATGTCATTGATGAATACTTGCTGGAATGACCCAAATCAACCTGACTGATAATGGTAAGGGTATGGAAGCAGAAGAGCTCTCCCTTTGCTAGTAGGACTACAAACTGTTACCATTTTGGAAAACCATTGGCAGTACCTGATGTGTTAAACAGACACATTTCTTGTGACTCGACAAATCTGCAGGTATACGTCCAATAGAAAGGAAGGCCAATGTGCATCTAGAGACAAGTTCACGAATGTGCATGGCAGCACAAATGTGTTTTCACAGTAGAATGTATAAAAGAAATGTGACTATATGCAGAAGATTGAAACAGGACCCCTATCTATCCCCATGCACAAAGGTTAACTCCAAATGGATCAGAGACCTAAATGTAAAACCCCAAACCATAAGAACCTTAGAAAATGAAGGAAATACCCTCATGGAAATTGGAACTGGCATCCAATTCCTGAACAAAACCCAAAACCCACAGGTCATAAGAGAGAAGATAGACAAGTGGGACCTTATTAAGCTGACAAGCGTCTGCAAAGCCAAAGAAACCATCAAGAGAGCAGGGAGACAGCCTACAGACTGGGAAAAAGTATTTGCCAACTCCAGGTCTGACAAAGGCTTAACTTCCTGGATCTACAAGGAACTCAAACGTGCTGAAAAGAAAAAAACAAACAACCCCATTATAAAATGGGTAAAAGATATGAACAGACACTTCACAAAGGAAGACATCCGAGCAGCCAACACACACATGAAGAAATGTTCAACCTCACTAATCATCAGGGAGATGCAAATCAAAACCACACTGAGATACCACCTAACCCCAGTCAGAATGGCAATCATCAACAACCCAATAAATAACAGCTGCTGGAGAGGGTATGGCGAAAAGGGAACACTTCTACACTGTTGGTGGGAGTGTAAACTAGTGCAACCTCTGTGGAAAGCAGTGTGGCGATTCCTAAAAGCCCTAAACATCAACCTCCCATATAACCCCACAATCCCCCTACTGGGAATATACCCTGAAGAAGTCAAATCACTCTATAAAAAAGATACCTGCACACGTATGTTTATCACAGCATTGTTCACAATAGCAAGAACCTGGAAGCAACCATGCTGCCCATCAAAAGAGGACTGAATTTAAAAAATGTGGTACATATACACGATGGAATGCTACTCAGCCATAAAAAAGAACAAAATCATGAATTTCGCAGCAACCTGGATGGAACTAGAGTCTATAAAATTGAGTGACCTCTCACAGAAACAAAGATCCGAGTATCACATGTTCTCACTCATGTAATGGACCTTGAACATCCAGTGTAATACTATAAGAAAATGACTGACGGTACTGGGAAACTATGGGGGGGGAGGGAGATGGGATTAACAGTAGCAAATATCTGTCTGGGGACGGGGAAACACCTCTTATCAACAGGGTGCCTGAATGGAACGTAATTGTATACCCAACCCTTAACTACACCCCACAACATCATAATAAAAAATATTTTAAAAAAAGAAAGAAATGTGACATTCTCATTCAGCAGCATGCAAACAACATACGCACAACAACATAAAAGAGCTTTTTGAAACCAGCCATGTACATTATACAACTGTTTCTATAAAATCCCACAAATGGGGTAAACTAAATGACAGTGCTTAGGAATGCATATTTTGGTGGTAAAAGTGTAAATAAAAGCAAAACAAAGGTTTTCCATGACATTTATACTAGTGGTCTGGTTTAAAGTAATTGGAAGGAATTGTGATTATGAAGGGGAATATGTGTACCTTTTTTTACAGGCTGACAATTAGCTTTCATATAATGTTCCATTAATAATGATCAATGATATCACATATTTATATGTAATGGGCTTTTCGGTATGTAAATCATATTTCACAATTAAAAGTTTAAAGCATAAGAACAAAATACAACGTTTTCACAGCATGCTCAGGGTTAAAAAAAGACACACTCTTGCATTATAAATTTCCTAGGTCATAGATTTGTTGGCACTCGTGTTTCAACAACAGTACTACTATCCTCTCCTTTTTGTAGCAGTCTCTGTTTTGGGATTGTTTGGAGGTTTGATGGGTGGGAGTGCGAAGTGTTCTTGATCTAGTTCCATAGTTGAATACTGACTATTGAAATCAAATTAAGGCAATTGAATCTGAACTAAGCATCAGGACTAAGCCATTCTATTTACAGAATTCTCAAGGCTAGAAGAACTAAATCAGGAATTGGAATCTGCCCCAATTAAACTTAACCACGAAGGAAGATGTGTTGAGTCTTTTGTGGAATAGCATTTCTAGTAATTTGAAGGAACTACCAAAGTTATGAATTTGAAACCTGGAACTGTTACCACACATTTTTCCAACATGTGTGAGATCCCATCCTTAAGAACAATTAAAGTACCCATCACAATTGAAGAGAGGAAAAAACTGTGTCTTCGCCAAGTTGCAGTCACCAAACCAAAGTTAGCCCAAAGCTTGCCCTACCAATGGACTTCATAGTTTTATGAATAATTAATTTTAAAAATTGTTTAAACCTGTTGCAATGTTGTAATTTTTTAAATTGCTGTAATATTAAAAAGTCTTAATTGACAAATAGGAACCACACAATTGCATGTAATTGAGATATTATCATCTGATACAATTGAGAGAATAAATAAGATACTGTTTTGAGTTAGATATGTAACTACAGGAAAGAACACTGCTCTGACATTTAAAGCTATTTTAGGCCCAGCTGTGAAAAGAATTGGAACAGAGTGTGAAACATGACTTGGGGTAAGGACATAACCTCTCTTAGTTTTAGATTTTTTTAGTTTAGGTTTTTTGTTTTTTGTTTTTTTACATGATGAAGTTAAGATTGGAAAGATGTCTCACTGGGTTTTTAAATGGCAGCATTATAGTTCAGTAGTTAAGAGCATGAACAAAGAAGCTGAATAAAGCTGAATTTAGTTCCAGCTATAAAATGTGAGAATGCTAATATCTCATAGGGTTTTAATGAAAATTAAAGGAGATATTTTATGCAAAGAATTTAGTAAACTATTGAGCATTTTTTATGCCTGACAAAAATTCTCTATTATTATTCACAGCAGCAATATTGTCTCATGAACAGAATGAGTTTGCATATGTGTGTGTGTGTGTGTGTGTGTGTGTGTATGTGTACACACACAGAATATCTATATATTCCAAAGTTCTTTCCACCTCAAATTTTGTAATTAAGGATTTATAAAACCAATTATTTGAAAGCACAAGAAAATCTGAGGAAAAGCTCAGTTTTCCCTGTGAATTTGTTAAATAAATGTATTCACATTTATCAAGACAATAAAATTAAGAAAGAAATTCCTCTGTTACCTGCATTCTCATCACTAGGTTGAATGATATAAAATTGCTATCTCTACTGTTTAAACATGGTCAAATAAATTCTTGATTTATTCATTTATGCATAGAAGGAAGATTGCTAAGTTAAGGCTGTCTGGAAAGGGATAACTGGGAACAGACCATGCTAAAATTAAGTTTCTCATTCTACAAACTGGGCTGGTCCAAACAAAACAACACCTCCTCAAACCCTTAGCCAAATTTTCTTGATGCATGGAAATTCCTCTGAAACTATTACTTCTGTACAGCAAAAGAAAACATCTGTTGTTACCCCATGTTTTAAATTATCCATTGACAGGAACAATTTTCCCTACCTGTTTTGTTGTTGATGTTGTTGTTGTTTTGTTTTTCAGAATGTAATTCTTTTTGTTTTGTTTTACTGATACACAAGTCATAAAACTTTTCATGAGAAGAGAGTCCTTGATAAACATAAAACTTGCATTTAGGTAGAAAAATAAGATAAGAGGAGTTTACTCTTCTGAACAATTGGCTAAGTTTTCTTTCTAATAAGCTTCATAATTTTGCGTTGAGTCTGATCTGTTGTCTATCTACCTACCTGTTTTGGACTATTTTATTCAATTTCCTTGCTTTCACATTATCAGTAAAATTATATATTTAATGAAGTGATGATAGGTTTTGACTTCCACAACATCTTTCCTGAATTTAATCTGACAAAACTTAGACTTAATTCAAGAGGGCCTATATCTTTCTAATAGTCACAGGTTAGAGAAGTCTGTAATACAGAGCTCCAAAATCCCAATTTAATCTGAAATTTGGGCAATAGCAGTCCATGAAATTTGTTTCAGTGCTCATGAATTTCCTTGTGATATTTGCTATTATGTTCGGTTTTGCTCTAGTTTTAAAATCACAGAAAAATAAAACTATAAAGATAAACATAATAATTTTTAAACATTAACACTGGTCTTTGGAAACAAAATAAATACAGACCCTATGATTCCTTTTTAAAAGTGTGACTAATGGAGAATAAAAAATCTATCCTCAAAATCTCTCTTAAGCCATTGCCTTATTAAGATACTTTGTGATCATGTGCTCTTTGAGCTATGGCCAGGCCATATTTCATGACTTTGGGCCCCTTCCCTACCTTGAGGAGGTGGACCTCCCCTTTCTCTCTCTCATTCTCTCTAATTTGCTTTTAAATAAACTATATTTTCTAATCTGGAAAAAAAAAACTTTCTTAACCCGAAATCTGGTCATATTTATAGATGAGGAATAGGGTATTTTGCCATTCTCAAAAAACAATTATTTCATGTTCAAATCAATGTTTGTTTATATAACTACAATATACTGAACAGTCAATGAATGCTTGAATTGCATGGAGAATGTTTAAAGGAATGACTGGAGCTTTCATTTTTCAAGCAATCAATCTAGAGTCATTTGCACACATGATGAAGAGAAAAAAAATTCTTTAGTGAGTTTAAGATACAGAACACAGATAATGTAATGATCCATGGCTCAAAAGATGGAATTATTTCTTTGCAGGAAAAGAATGGTTTTTTTCAGGAGATAGAACAAGTAGGCCTCACAGGTGAGTTCCTAAAAGCGCTCTATTCATTTAAGAAGTCTTAGTAGAATATTGTCTATTGAGTAGAGTGAATTTTTCTATTTTTGTCTGTATTTTAAACAGTCTCAAAGATAATAATACATTCTAGAAGGAGCTGAAAAAGTAGCTACTAAATGTCTCTCCACACTGATGACTACTACCGCATATCAGTCTAAATTGATTCTTAAAAGTTTGTTGATAAATTTAGTATAAAACGAGATACAAATGAATGTTTTATTGGCATGAAGCTGCATAGGTAAACACAGCAATATATATTTTCTAAGATTTTGCCTAAATTCCTGTAATAAAGCAATGGAGTTTTACATAATTGAAGTATATTAAGATTCTGTATTATAGATTGTTTTCCAATTTGAATTTTAACATTGACTGTCATATTTTACATGCAGAAATTTTGGCTGTGGTTTTAAATTTTTTTTTAATGCAACCGAATCTCTTCATTATCTTTTATTTCAGCCTCTGGGATCATGCTTAGAAAGTCAACTACAGGCACACTGCCTCCTAATATTTTATTTCATCTGAAATATCTCACCCTTTAGACTTTATTTTGATTGATGGCATAAGGCAAATATCTACTTTTTAAAATAGTTCATTGTACATAATCATATATTGACTTAAATATCATTTATCCACAAATTTTGAACAGTAAGCCTTTGTCATAGACTCAATCTATTCTTTGATGATATATTTACTTACAGTGCTATGCTTATCAGGAACAGTGCTAAGTTCAGAGAAACAGTGGTAAGCAAACAGACAGATCTCATGAACTTCACCACGTCAAAGGGAAGACTTGTTAGTCAAGTTTCACACACAGAAATATCGTAGGAGAGCATTTAAAACGGAACCTTAAATAAAGTGTCAAGAGACTCTCCAAAGAGTTGATGTTTAGGTGCATTTATGGAACTGACATGAATTAAATAAACAAAGAGGAGTGTTGTTGGTGAAAGGTTCAAGCCACAGGGAATCACCTGCAGAAATATCCTGTACTTGGAGAGAGATGACCTCATGAATTTGTGGAAAGAAAGCTGGTGAGTCCAGGGTGAGACGGGGAAGGGCAGACACGGGGGCCCTTCCCTGGGTAATTGAATCATACAGAGCCTTGGAGAATCACCTAAGGATCTTCTTCTTAATCCTGAATTAAACTGGAATCCACTGAAGAGTATTAATCAAGGGCTAAGTTATTATCAGTTTGCCAAAGAAAGGTGATTCTAAGATCACTGTGAAGGATAGATGGGAACAGGGTGTGCAGAAGTTATAAGAAGCTTCAAAATGTAAATGTGCAATCTAGGTGAAAGATGATACTTTG
The DNA here is from genome assembly GCA_027257055.1 of Cephalopachus bancanus. NCBI lineage: Eukaryota > Metazoa > Chordata > Mammalia > Primates > Tarsiidae > Cephalopachus > Cephalopachus bancanus. The sequence goes on along the minus strand of JAPVLO010000443.1, from coordinate 113,992 downwards.
GACTAAAATGATGTCATTGAGATAACTACTGGTATATGCATTCTAGAATTATTTAGGATATAAAATATAATAATAGATTGGATGTGGGAGGTAATAGGGAGTAAGATGACCAGGCAAAGAACTGAAAATTTAGATGTATATAGATAATGAATCGTGGTGTCATTGCTGAGGGAACACGGTGTAGAAAGATGAAGGATCCAGACCACGAATTTAGTCTCAGTGTATTTACTTTAGGGAGACTGAACCATCTGAAACAGGGTTTGGCAAATTTTCTAAATGACCAAATAGTAAATATTTTGAACTTTGCATGCTACAAATAGTCACTATTGTGTATATTTCCATTCATATCTACTTATTTATTATGCGTTCAAAATATTTACACAATATCAAAACCGTACTTGCCTTCTGGGAAGTAAAAAACGGGGACAGGATTTGGACTGTGGTGCTAGTATCATGAGCAAAGAGAAGGCCATCTAAGTTAGACATGTAAGCATTTAGGTTCAGGTAGTAAGTGAAGTTGTGGGTACAGATGAAGTTTTCTAGGGAGGTACAGATTGAAAAAAGAAGAGATTCTGTAACTGAGTATTAAGAAACTCTAATAAATAGTCTAGTTAAGAAAAGAAGCCTAACAGTAGTACTAAAAGGACTAGCAGAGACAGTGAAAGAAAACAGTAAGAATGTGCTGTCATGGAAGTCAGTAAAGATCATTTTTAAGATGTGAAAAACTCAAGGAACTTAAGTGTTGATGAAATGGGCTCAATTCTTTAAAAAGGTTTACTAAATGCTGGAGGAAGAGCTGATAAGTGTCAATGAATAGTTTCTATAAAGTAGAAGAGATTAGAATAACTAGACTTTATTTGAAGGAGTTGTACCTCCCTGATTATATTTAAAAGATGACAAGAAGTGTGCAGATGGAGGTAGGTTTTGATATACAGCAACAGAAAGTTTCCATCTGGAAGCCTAAATAGTCTTCATGAAATATAAAAAATAGACTGTTAATGAGCATGAAGAAACAGATAAGGGAGGGGTGCAGTAGGTGTGAAGAGAGAAGACAGAGAAAATCAGTAAGTTTCCTAGGTAGTGTTGAAGTTCTATTTGAGGTTGATGATCACAAGTTTTGGGGAGTACCTGTTTTTATTTCTATTGGGTATTTTTTTAGGACAGTATTTCATGCTTTGATATAGTGCAAATATCAAGGAAAAAGCAACAGGCAAAATGCTATGTGCATCTCTACTTTGACACAGCAAGCTCCCAACTAAACACAAAAATATAAAATGACATGTCTAAACCTGTTAGTTTTGACATTATTTTTAATACCAAAATACGGAAATAGTTCAAATGTTCACATTTTGAGACAGGTGAAATAAATTTAAGTAGACTCATAATAATGTACATTATTAAAATGGAATTAGAGAAAACTCTATATGCTAATGTATTAAACACACACACACACAACACACACACACACACACAACACACACACACACACACACACACACGCAGACCAGTGCCTATGGAAAGAGGCATTCAACCTTCAACCTGGCTGGTCTCACATTAATTTCCTGAAAAAAATACTCAGTGGGTCCTCCCTTCCTATTTGTGGTAGAATAAGCTGATTAGCCTTCATTCTTTCCTATGAGGGTATGTAACAATCCTTGCGTTATCCTTTCTTGTTCTCTAGACATGGAAGCCATCTCATCTATTCCTGTTGATAACCCCACTAGGTTGTATATTAAAACAGCGGGACCTTCTGTCACTAAACAGCCTAAAAGGAAAAAGATGCTTTTCTTTTACAACATGGCCTGGCCTCACTACAAACTAGAAGACAGAGAAACACAGTCATACAATGGGAGTTTGTTGTAAAGACCACCAACTCTGTCAGGGTCAGAGAGATACTCAGAGAAAAACTGAAAACTGGACTCTGTTTCAAACTAGTAGAGGCCCTAAAGAAATACATGGAAGATGTGGGAAAAAAGGAACACTTCTACATGTTGGTGGGAGTGTAAACTAGTACAACCTCTGGGGAAAACAGTTTGGCAATTCCTAAAAGATTTAAAAATCAACCTTCCATGTGATCCCGCAATCCTCCTGGGAATATAACTGGAGGATCTCAAATCACATTATGAAAAAGATACCTGCACATGCATGCTTATTGCAACATTATTCATAGTAGCAAAATCATGGAACCCACTGTGCTGTCCATTGAAAGAGGACTAGATTTAAAAGATGTGATGCATATACACATTGGAATTTTACACAGCCATAAAGAAGGACAAAATTATGAACTCTGCAGCAACTTGGATGGACTGAAGAGTCTATAATACTGAGTGATCTTTCACAGAAACAAAGAACAGAGTACCACATGATCTCACTCATAAGCAGACTTTGAATAATTATCATAATACTATAAGAAAGAGATTGGCAGTAGTGGAAAACTGCCAGGAGAAGGGAGTCATGATTGGCAGTAGTGGGAAATAGCCGGGGGGGGGAGGGGTGGGATTGGCAGTAGTGAGTAAACTGCTGGAGGGGACACACCTCATCAAAAAAGGTACCTATCTGCACAATGAACATTTGTGTACCTAACCCTGAATTGTACTTCACATCTTTAAAATAAAAAATTCAAAAAGAAAGGAAAAAAAAGAAAGAAATACACAAACACACACCCTAACTCTCCAAATGAACAGATGGTTCTAAACACCCATTTCATTAGTCAATCTACTTCAGATATCTGGAGGAAATGATAAAAACTAAACTTGTGACCATAGATCCCTCACCTCAACTTCTAAACACAGCCTTCTGGGTTTTTAATAATGAAGACCTAGCCAGGAGGGAACAGCAAAAGGAGAAGAAAAAGACAAGTCAAGTTGTTGGCTATAATAATTAAGGGGCAACCATTTCAGGGGAGGCCAGGTAGTGACCCCAAACCAAAGGGAACTTAGTTTTATTGCAGAGAGTTGAGCCATTAGAAGGACAGATAAAGCCCAAACCTCATGGGCCATGCCACAGATGTGGACAAATGGGAAAGAAGCCTGCCCTTACTCCAAAGGGAGGAAGGTTCAAACTCCAAGTTCCTGGTCATGTCCAACTGATGGATCCCACAGCCTTTAATGACTTCCCAATGGATCATCACTACACCTGGGGAAAAGCCATGGGTTACACCTCACCCCTCGAAGTAACAGGAAGGCCCACTACCCTCTTAATTAATACTACCTTCTCTGTTTGCTTTCCAGTCCTGGACCTTCATCCACTAAAATTTGCTCGGTGGTTAGAGTTGACAGGAAGCCCAGATACGTCACTTCTCTCAGCTTCTTACCAGTACCTAGAAAACTTGTAAGTCATAAGTGTTTAATAATAATGCCTAAATGCCCAATCCCCTAGTTGAGAAAGGACTTTCTTGAGGCAATGGGAGCCACTCTAGTCATTCCAGAAGATAATCTTATGGTAAAGTCCATAAATCCAAATATCCCAGCCTCAATAGTCCTGAGGTTACTCTTAATACTTGTCAAACTTTAGATTCTTCATCTCTAATGCCTATACAGGACAATACAAAACTTTAGCACTTGTATATAGAAACTATAAAACAAATATACAACAATAGGCCAGACCTCAAGGAGCTACCATTAGAGAATCCAAACTATGTTTGATTTACTGATAGAAGCAACTTTATCCATCAAGGGCCTAGGAAAACAGACTATACAATGGTAAGCCTCATTGAAACCATGGAGACAGGAGCCCTACCAAGTAGTACCTCAGCCCAAAAGATATAACTAATAATTCTAACCTGTGCCTTAAACCTTCAGAGAAGTCCTCAGTTAATATCTAAACAAGTTCAAAATTATGGTACTACAAGCTCATACTGCCATTTAAAATATGGGAGGACTCTTCACAACAAATGATTTCCCTATAAAAGTCCAAACAAAAATCTCACATCTCTTGTAGGCTACAGAGTAGCCCTAAACAGTGATTGTGATATATTACAAAAGACATCAAAGAGGGCACACAAAAGTCAACAGAGGAACCATCTAGCTAACACTACTACTAGAAAAACAATTCAAAACAAAACAGTATAAACCATAATGGCTTTACTATGACTATCTTCTTTTCTCACTAACTGTTTGGTTCCTAAGTATACCAAATTGGAGGAAGAATAGACATCTAATAAAAGTCTCAGAAAAAACCCTGGAAGGAAGTTGAAAATTAAGTGGAAAAATCCTCGCCCCAAATAGTCAACGATGACCTCTTGTTAAATGAATGCATGTTTACTACTACCAGGAAGAAGCACTATGACCAGGAAACAATCAGAGAACATGGTAACCAAGCCCTTCCAAAACCCTCCAGTACTCCACCCAGTCCAAAGGAGATCAGGTCCACCTAAAAACATGAAAGGAGAAACTTCTAAAAACCTGTTACTTCCCAAATGGGTGGGAACCTACAAAGTGCTTCTTAATACCCCATGACAGTCAAACTCACATAAATGAATACCTGGGTACACATATCCAGAATAAAATCTTTTTCTGAGTCTTAATAGGATAATAAAGAAGACAAATATCAGAATGCAGAGCCTACAACCACAGGCCAAGAATATTCCTATAAACTTACAGAGGACCTGAAAGCCCCTTGGAATCATCAAAGAGAAGTAAATACAACCCATACTGGGAGGGTTACTTCTATTATAAGACTTGTATACTTACTTGTGTTTTTATTATAGGACTTGAATACTTACTTGTGTTTACTATTTAAATAATATTAAAACTTATAGTCCTCCAGAAAAAGCATAAATAACTGTCTTCTCACTAAAATTAAAACCAACATTTTTTTTTCCTTTTCACAATGAATAATAATAATAACCAAATATAATAGCCAAATATAAATGGACTACCTCTGTTTCTATGAGGACAATACTCCTCCTGGAAAAATATACTTTTGCTCTCACTAAATTTAAACTAATAATTATCAAAATACTTATACTTTATATGTATTTAATAGGACTACAAATTCTTCACTCTCTAGAAAACTAAAATAACAATTCCTGCCTTTAATTCCTCCCACTCTTAGGGCCTTTAGTAAACTCTTAATTTTTAAACCTTGTCTTTTTAACCTTTTGATTAAATTTGTGTCTTTTAGATGTCAAAAGTTTCAACTCCAGATAGCATTACATACGTTTTACCTTGCCCTTTCAAAGGAATCAGCTTATATCAACCTATTTAATCAAACAGCTACAAAACTTTACACCTGTGAACGCTGACCAAAAATATCAAGAATGTTTATGCCCTGGTGCATAACATCAGTGCCCACTCTCAAGTTGAAGCAACTATGGGAGAAAAAGACCTTCATTCCTCAACTTTTCTAAAATAATTTAGGGTCCAAATTTTTTGAGAGGGGATTGATAAGTGTAGACAGATTAGAATAGGGAAATATAGGAGTCTATAGGAAAATTCATAAACCAGTAAAATCTCTTACAAGCCTTCCCCAACTTCAAGTCTACAAGATTTTTTAAACTGTTAGAATAACTGTCACTCGACATGTGTACTACATCCTAATCAGAGTGTTTGTAGTCGAAAACCCTCCAGCAGAGAAGGGCACAGTTGGGGAATTCCTCTGGACATACATACACATAACCAAGTAGATTTTTTTAACTTTTATCTTCATTATATACTCATTAACTTACTAAACACACCCTCCAACACCATGTCACATCTGATCCTGCCCATTTATAGTAATGAATAGGGTGATACCCCATTTCCAGGACTTGATCACTCGTCTCTTAGAAAAATTCACTACCAATATATTTAATGATAAAAAAATGTAATGTTTCATCCCTAGGACTGCGAAAAACTTGTGCCTTTTTGTAGGAAAAAAAAGGAAATAAAAATTCGCCCCTTTGATAGAATATTCCAACCCTTCATTACTGTAGCTCACAAAACCTACCAGCTCAAAATCTCTGGTATTTCTTTGTGCTCACCCACACTTCACCCTGAAATCTATATTATTGTTACTTTCACTTTTAATAAGCTCACTAACTGCCTTACTACTTTTGACTCGCTCAAAATTCTTTTCAATAGCAAAGTCAAGGACCCAACATAGAACACTGGTAACAGATTCAGCATCCTGGTAACACTTAGAATCCTGCTGCATTATCCAAATGAACTCATTTTTCCAGTGTTCATAACAACAATTTCAGGACTTCTCCATGCTCTCAAAACTCCAACACTCCACTTCCATATTTTAACTAATGATTTTGATTTTTATTTCACTAAGATATAAACATTCTGGGAGAAAAAAAGCTTTTATATTTTTGAACATAACTAATACTCTATTAAATTGGGGAATTCTCTGAACACTGTCTGAGGATAATTTCCAGGTGCTGATCTATGTCACATTTTATAAGCTACCCAATGAGTTTTGTCCCTTTGGAATTTTCCCCTCAACATCCATTTGCTTGAATCATTTATTCATTTGACAGATGTTTATATAACTTTTACTGTCAGCCAAAAAATGTTCTAAAGTTCTTTATAATTATTAGCTCATATAATCATCATGTTTTCCTTTCTACTGAATTATTTCTATTGAAAACATGGTACGCTGCTCCCCCACCCTCCCAAAAAAATCTGCAAGCACACATTCTACTTAAGCAGTGGAACATTTTTCTGATCAACTCCACAGAAAAAGTCTTTGAAAGAGTTCATATACTTAGAATACTCTCCTTCTCTGCCCCTGCTTTGCTTATTAAATGCACAGCAATTGTTAGTCAAGCAAACAGCTCTTATCAGACGTGTTAGTGACCATCATGTTGCCAGTTCTAATGATCAATTCAGCTTATAAGTTGCTGGATCTAAGAAAAGCAGCATTTGACACTGATAACCCTGTTCTTTTCAAATTCCCTTCCTTGCTTGATCTTCAAAACACCACTCTCACTTGATTTTCCTCTTAATTCACCTCACTTCACTTTATTGGATCCCTCTCACTTTTTATGCTTTGAAACCGGTGATCCTTATTTTGGCTGCAAATTACAATCACCGAGGAAGTTAAAAAAGGAAATTATCAATGCCAATGCCACACCCAAGACCCATCCCTGAAAGTGAGATCAAAGCATTCATAGTTTTATAAACTCCCCAGGTAACTTCAATGTGCAGCCAAAGGTAGGAGTCACTGCTAAGCAAAGGATTGTCCAGGAGATATCAAAAGTGAATTCCACTGATGACCCTCTCTGATCCCACTTTCCTCCTGTCTTCCCACCAGCTACTCCTCTTTGACCACACTGGCCTCAAACACAACAATCCCCATCCTAGGGTCTTTGCATTTACCATGAATTTCATCAGTGTGACCCACACTTCCTTTTCTACTCAAATGCCATCTTAGCAGAAGAGTTCTCACCTACCTGTATAAAATATCAACCCCCCCCCCTCACTCTGTACCTATGGCTTCCCCTACATCTTCCCCTTGCTTTTTCTTGTCCATAGTCCTGAGGGTCACTTGAGGCATTATGTAATATGAGTCTCATGGGCATCTCCTTCACTGTGTTCTATGTTCTGTGAGGAAAGATTGCTTTGTTCACAGTTTAAACCTTCATCAACAGTAGAATCCACCAAAGCATAGCAGACAGTCTAGAAAGTTTATAACAAATGGTGGAATTTCTCTTTATATAAGTTGACGTTTTCCTCTGTTTATATTATCTTAAGCTCAGCATAAAATTCCTATATTTTTCTTCCTTTTTTTAAATAATATTGTATAATTAATTTTACTTCAATATAGTCCTGCTTTCATTCCATAAATTTTGTTCCTTAATGGTCTTGTTTTATTTTCCATTGTCAGTCCTTGTATTTACTGCCATGTTCTAAGAAAGATTTTAAGAAATATATGACAAAACTTATTCCTATTATTTGTTTTTCATCAATCTCAATAATAAATTTTTGTTTTAATTATATGTCAGTAATTTTGCATTGTGAACAATTGTAAGAAGTATATTCTCAAGTCCTTTTGTAATAGGTTCAATCAAAAGAACATGAATTTAAGATATATGATTATGCCAGTATTTTTCATTGTGTGATCAAGTAGTGTGCTGGTAGCCACCATTTTAAAAGGTAATCCTATATATTTTAGATGTTCATAATTCAAGATGAAACTTCCAAACGCTGGGCTAATTATTTTTATCTTGTTATTAAATGAACTCATTTGTTCTGGGTCATATTCAACTAGCATTCTTTCTTTTTACTCACATGAATGTATGAGCCTTTTTTTTTCCATAAGCCCATATGAATAGTTAATCTCAGCTTCTGCTCCCTCTACTTTTCACTGCCTTGGTCACTGTACATGACTAAGATGCTACTCCTCGTGTTCCTTCTGGCCCTGAATATTTGCTTTTCATATTGTCTGTGTTTGTGTGTGTGTCTAGAGAGTGAGAAACAGACAGAAGCATGCAAAGACACAGAGAGAATGAATATATATGTACATATATAGCATATTTATATGCATATTTATTATATACTTTTTTCCTTGGACCTCAAGCCAAAATATTAAAATAACATAAACATTCAAATTTGGAACTTAACAAAATAAGCAAGATACATCTGCACAAATGAAAATTACTCAATAATTTAAACAATGACACGTTTCCATTTAATTAGGAGGTGTATCTAAATACATACTCATATTAAAATATCAGTATACAAAACAACTTGAATGTTAGCATCTCACTTTAAAGAGTTTTATGTTTATGCACATCACAGAAAAAATTAACCCTACATATTGTTGTCAATTTGTTTTTAGTGAGGTTTTGAACTTATTAAGTAATATTGCTTTCTTCAAATTAGCTTCCTACAACCTTGAATTATTTTCCAACAAATCTGACTATGTTTTGAAATCAGAGGTGAAAATTAAAGCATTGTGTTAAGAGTAGAATGAAATAGATATTTAAATTATTGATGTGCAAGTAAAATTCCAAATCAACTTCTGAGCGATCACATTTAGTATCCAATTATTCAAAAATATATTTTTAAGTGTAAAACAAGAATTAAAAACTGCAGTTGGCTTCTCATTTAACCCCCAAAATTCCCAAAGATTTTCTTCAAATAATGGGTAGGAAAAGATTCACTTGTATTGTTTCATAATTTTCTGAAAGTTGTAGCAAAGCAATATGATAAAAACAGGAGGTTTATCCACTGAAAGTGAGAACAAATTAATCATTGTACATGATATGATTGTATATCCAAATACCACACAAAAAAAGAATAAACAGAACAGGTGAGAGTCCGTTAAGATGGTTCATTGTAAAATAAACATGCAAGAATCAACAATTTTTTAATATCATCAAACACTTTTTGAAGTTACCCATCTGTAGTTTGTTCTAAATTTTGAAGCCGAAATAGAATATTTTTCCTAATTGGTTAGCCAATTATCTCAGTAAAATCATAGACATTTACATTTTCCCACTAAATAATATTCAGCAACTGAGTGTAAGAATGGCTTTAAAATAAGAAATCTGCCATTTGGCTGACGCCAACCTGCACCAGCCTCACAAGGAATGGCCTAGCAACACTCCACCATTGTAGTGCAGTTCGCAGATGCTGCCTTCCCCTCCCAGTCCCTACTTTTGTGTCAGGTTACTCAGCTTGCATGGAAGCAAGGCTTAAGCGCACAAGTCAAAGTGCAAGCAAACTCACATGAAATCACACTGTTTTTTTTTTTTTTTGAGTTGGAGTCTCACTCTGTCGCCCAGACTGGAGTGCAGTGGCCGCTTCCGGCCACCGCAGCCTCGACCTGCTGGGCTCCAGTGATCCTTCCGCCTCAGCCTTCCGAGTAGCCGGAATTACAGGCATGCGCTACCACGCCCAGCTGATTTTTTGATTTATTGTAGAGATGAGGTCTCGCTGCCCAGGCGGGTCTCGAACCCGCGGGCTCAGGCAATCCACTCACCTCAGCCTCCCAAAGGCGCGGGATTACAGGCTGAGCCACCGAGCCCGGCTGAAATCACACTGTTATACGAGCAATTTTAAGAAGTTTTTGTTTTTTCCTATGCTGTGCCAATTTATTTTAGCATATATTTGCCAAAGGGAAGAAAGGAAAAACAATATTTGCCAACTTTCTTTTTTTTTTCCAGCAACAACTTGAATGGAATTAGAGAATATCATCCTAAGTGAACTAACTTAGAAACAGAACAAAACACCACATGTTCTCACCTGTAAGTGGGTGCCAAGCAAAAGATCCTCAAAGACCTCGAGAACACTGTAGTGGACATGGGAGACTCAGAAGGAGGCAGGGAGAAGGAGCAGAAGGAGAAAGATCACCAGTCAGGTACACTGTACACAGATGGGGGTGGAGGGTACATGTGAAGCCCAGACCAAAAACTTTCTGTACCCCCACCATTTGATCCAGCAACCCCCCTACTGGGTATCTACCCAAAGGAACAGAGGTCGTTATATAAAAATGACACCTGCACCTGCATGTTCATTGTAAGACAATCTACAATTGCGAAAATGTGAAAACAACCTAAATGTTTGCCTACTTTTAATGAAGAGGTTGTTATAAGAGAACTTCAGAATTTACTAGGAGCTTACTTTCAGTAAAAAACATACGCAAGTTCCATGAGCCTAAAAGCACTGCAGGTGAAAACATTTGTTTCAAAATGCAGATATCCTATTTTTGCTTATTCTTTTTGTAATGACTACGTAAATCTTCTAAAAATTACATCATCTGGTTGAAATACTTTTAAAATATGTATTATCAACTAATCTTGTAAAAATAACAATAAATAAGTGATTCATTTAGTCTGAAATAAAATGAAGAACCTAGGAAGGGCCACATATGTGGGTATATTATAACCTGTTTCATATACATACATACATCAAGGGGCATACCTTAACTTAGAAAAAAAAGATGCTGAAGAAAAAAATTAATATTGTTCAATAAATGACTACAAAAAATATTTTTCCATGTTTCTTGTTATACTATTTCTCCATTCCAAATGTCAAAAAAAAAATCTTTATTATTGTTATCTCAAATGAAGCGATATGCAATACTGACCAAAGTCATCAAGACTGAATAATGCTGGGTATCTAATGACTACTACATGTTTTAAATAGGCCAATTTAACTTGTCCAATGACACAAGAATGCTGCTTTCCACAGAAGACAGAGTAATTAAGTTAAAGACTGTATTTCAGTCCATTATCACAATATGCATCACAGAACCACAATGAATTAAAGCAGACCTGTCGCCATGTGCTGCTATGGCTAATGAGACTTCTTCTTTGAAGTGTATCTGCTTTATTTCCATTTAAACAATCAGACAGTGCAGTTGGAAATAATATGTTGCTTGGTTTCTGCTGCTTTGTAATTTCTGCAAATCCCTGGAATACTGCAAATACATTATAGATAGTCTAACACAACTGTTGATAATTCTAAGTGTCAGGGACCAAATCATGATCTTCTTGTACTAAAAGTAAAATTATGGCAGCAAGATTTCTCATCTTATGAGTCTATAAACCAATGTCTGCCAATGTTTACATAACATCACAAAATTTCTTATGCATATACTTTGAAATGAATGTGGTTACAGTGAAATGCTGTATGAATTTCAGACAAAATGTGAGCTATTTGCATTTTTTTAAGTTTTTACACTACCTAACTAATTTCAAAGAAAAATTTTCTTTGAAATTAGTCATATTTCATATCTTCCTAATTGTAGATTAAGAACATGTGAAAATTTAGATATAAAGAAGAAATTAATCTTTCATAACTATGCTAGATTTTAATCTGTGTAAAGTTGTATATAAATTGATCATGTTATACTGAAAAAATTATAGTCTGTTTTTTAAAACTAACCTCATAACATATGCATTAGTATATTAAAAACAACTTTTATACATATATGGAGGAGTTAACATTTATTTATAAAAATTAGAAAGTACTTAGAAGTAGAAGAAGAAAAAATTTAAGTTAATGCAACTCATGCTACTCAAAAAAATCCCCAACTAAAATTGTACTACATGTTTCACAAATATTTTTCTCTTTATAATATATAACTGAATGTGACTACATGTGCATGAATGATGCAATATAAGGAAGTTGAAACCTCTCTCCAAGACAGTATCAAATCAGGGTGTCATGGGCTATTAACTAATTCCAAATGTGAGACCGACAGGAAGCTTCAGATTGTAACACATAAGAAAAATGTTGAAATATTTTCATATGTAATCCTTTGTTCAGAATTCAGGTTATTTTTTAAAGATAAATCCATAGTAATGGAGAAAGGAAAAAGATAAAATAAAAACCATTGTCAGTTGCTGAGATAAACAACTTACTGTTATTATGATAAATGTTATCACAATAAGTTATTATCATAAGGAAATTCAAGTTATTCAATTAATGAAACTTAATTCCTAGAAGTGGCTTGTGATAATTTCTATTTTTGTACACACTTCCACATAACTTGAGGAAAAACTGACAAATATTTGAGTCCGTTAGCAGTGTATGAGAATCTGGTCATTCTTCTGCCAATGCTGGCTCTGTCCTTCCTCAAGTCTATTTGCTAATTGAATACCCCCAATAGAATGTTATTGTTGCTTTTAGTTGCTTTCCTTTAGTTAGCAGGAGATTTGAATATTTATTTTTAAAATTTTTACCAAGGAAATGTGCTTTTTTTAGTGCATTACTTGTTCTTGATTTTGCCTGTGTTTTTATCTTCCACTAAATGAATTGTAAGAACATGTTCATTCAAGATGCCACCTTTGGTATATGTGTTATATTCCCCCAGATTGTCATATATATGACTTTATATTGTGCTAATGGTGTTTTTTGTTGTTGTTTTGGTTTGGTTTAGTTTGGTTTTGACTTGGAGTATCACTCTTTTTTGTGATTTATTGTAGAGACGAGGTCTTACCAAGTTGTCCAGGCTGGTCTCAAATCCCTGGTCTCAGACAATCCTCTTGCCTCGGCCTCCCAAAGTGCTGGGATGACAGACTGAGTCACTGCGCCCGGAGGCTAATGGTGATTTTTTTGGCATACTATGTATGGTTTCACTTTTGATATTCTTAGAGATGACTTTTTTGCTTTGTGATAATAAAAGTATAAGTATTTTACATTACTCTTTATGATTTACTACTTGCTTTCAACTCATATTTTATAGTGGAAAGGTGGAAAGATTTGACTATTTTTCCTTTTTTCAAGTAGCTTCTAGACTAGGACTACTAGCCAGGAGTGATGGCTCACTCCTATAATTGCAGTGCTTTGGAAGGGCAAGAAGGAAGCATCACTAGAGGATAAGAGTTCAAGATCAGCCTGGGCAACATAGCAAGACCTCCATCTCTTTAAAAAATTTTACACATTAGCCAGGTGTGGTAGCACACACCTGTAATCCTAGCTATTGGGGAGCTTGAGCAGGGAGGCTGAGCTCAGAAGGTCAAAGTTACAGTGAGCTATGATCATGACACTTCACTCCAGCCTGGACCGGAGGTGAAGACCTCGTCTCTAAAATAAAGTAAATAAAATAAAAATAGAACTACTTCTTGAATATTAAATGTATTATTTTAATTCCCCATTCATAAATATGATATGCATGATGTAATAAATATTAATATACTCTTTCATCAATTCTATGGATTTAATCATATTTCAAACATCAGAAAATATTCCCAGTTTGATTTAAATAAGTAAATGAATAAATAAACGGATTTGAAAACTTGACTTACATTGTGAGTTGAGACTCTTCACTGATCTCAGGAAACACTATCATTAACTGATAATGAAAAATTCCCTACTAATTAATTTCACCCATGGTGGGAGTTAGAAGATTAATTTTACTTACCAAAGACATATGTTCTATCTAATCTCTATCTGTATTCACTGAGATGTAGAAGGTTTTCAACTCAGAATTTATGAAAACAAGCAGAGACTGAACACTCATTCTATAATTCAAAACTACAGACAATTGGTTATAAAGCTTGGTCTGAATTTCTTTCTTAGTTTCTCATGGCAAAAACCCAGACGTTAGTTTCTTTTTTTAGGACCCTCATTTTCAATGTCAGACATTTCTTAATTTTCTTCACGACAAAGAGAATGTTTAGGTAATTGTGTACTACTCTTTAAGACTGGAATGCAAGAGGCTGCTTTCATCTAGCAACTGTGTTTTGTCTGTAATATTGGTAGTCACAGTGTGACCACAAGGGGTTTTGGAGGAGTGTTAGCCTCCTATTTATAGCATTGGTCACTCTTGCGTGTGGTCTTAGGCATGCCTGGGTCCCTGGTGGCTTGGCATTAACATACGCAATGTGTTTTTGGCATAATTAAATCTACCAGGCAACAACTTGTCTAACATTTTGTATTACATACCCATTTTTCTTCTGGCAAAAATGCGAGTTTTATTACTTAAATCTAAATAGTTGACTTATAAAAAGCATAGTTCTGCCATAACCCAGCATGGCCTAAACCATCTTGAATGAACAATGAATCCTCAGGGGTCAGTACTGGTCTGTGTTCTCTGACAGTTCACATTATTAAAGAAAATGGTTTTTTGTTCTTTTCTGTCAAATCAAAATGCCTCCTAATATGTCAAGCGATTGCTTATTTCGAGTATCTGTCAGATTTGCCATTGCTGCTAGATAAAGGTCAAAGTTGACAACTGAGCAAACATTGATAACACTTTTCAATAAATAGGGAGATGATCCTCACTGCCTCTTTTAGGTTGGAATCTTATTTCTTACCTTACTCTATTTTAATCACTTAAATATTGTACAAAGTCAGAACATAGCTGCTAAACGTATAAAGAAGCAAGTTTGACATTTAACAAAGATTTTGTTATTTAAAAACATTCTCTCTGCCATGATTGTAGTGGCATTACAAATTCAAGCCAAGTGTCTACAAATATTTAATCCATGTGCATCTAGCAGAGAAGCAGTTTCCAAAGTATGTTTGTTGTAAGCACACATCTGTTGGTTACACATGACTAGTTTATCCTATCTTGGGTCTGATTATGTAAAAATACTTGCACCATCTGTCATTATCCTAGAATATTTGTGTGGGCAAGTTCATTAAAATTTTAAGACACCGTCCTTTCCTTTAAAAATAACATAACTTTGTAGAATTAAGAGCAATGCTATCATTTTTAAAAAAGAATTGCATGTCAATCGTGATGAAGATAGTATTTGTGTATTAGGAACTAATGTTCACATTCAGAGTTACTCAGTGGAAACTTGTTCAAAGTCACCTCTAAGATGCTATAATTTATTTCCATGCAAATGCCATGTTATAAGATATAATGACAAAACAGAAACATCTCACAAATTAAAGAAAGAAATTCATTTCCAAGTGGTTCAACACATTTGTTGATTAAATTACTTTCAATAGGGTGATTTTATTTTCAAGGTCAAAGAATTTTCAGCAGGGTAAAAAGAATTCCTTTCCCCAAAATGATAGCTATTAAATGCATACATTCATTACTAGAAACATTCTAAATTATTTGAGACCCTAACATTCTTTATTTTTATTTACATAGCATGATCTTGTCAAAAGATACAATTACAACAAATTTAGTTAAATGATCTAATTGGCTTTGATTTGTAATTAATTAGGTAACATCTTATCCAAAAACAGCTGCTACACTGGGCATGACGGTTTTCATAAGTAGCTTTAGTAAGTACAAGGAAACAGCATAAAACAAAAAGTTCGTTGGTTAATATCAAGTTGCTCCACAGTAATTTCTTTGTAAGAGTTACAGCAGAAAGGACTTATCATGATAGTTTAAAACTGTCCTGTTTGGGTGGCTATCATTTCTCACTTGATTATTCAAAGGTCAGATAAACAACTTAGTTTCAGTTTGGCATATGGGACTTTAGCATGAGGAACTCTAACTCAGTTTAGTCCACCAGAGCCCTGGGCAGGAGATCAGTCCAAATTCATGATCTCCCTGCCATACACTTCATTAGCAATCACAGTTTTTATAAAAGTTAGGTTTCTCCAACTTTATTCTATCTTATAAACATTTGGGAGAAAAACTTACTGATAGTTTAACATTATTTTAGCATCTCATATATTAAAACTACAGAAATCCATAGATCATGCACCTAAGACTTATGTGTACAGAGAAAAAGTCTTACTGGAAACACAAATTATGTTAATTATGTTAATGTATTGCTTTAAAAAGTGATTGAAAAATATTTCAAGTTAATAAAATATCTTTATTATGATAGCCATATATTGAAAGAAAAATTTTAAACTAATAAGGTTCAGAATGTCACCATATATAGGTACTATTCAATAATGTAAAAGAGACTATAAGAAAAGAGAACTTCTTTGAGCTTCGCTTCTTAAATCTCTTAGCACTTTTTAAAATTTATAAAAATGTTGCATAACATACAACTAACCATCTTAGTGTATAATTCAAGGACAGTTACTGCATTGAAAATGCTGTACAACCACCACCTGTCTCTCGTCAACTGTTTTCATTACCCCGAAAGAACACTCCGTGCCCAGTGCCCATCTCTCCCTCCTTCCATCTCCTGGCAGCCTCTGACATGCTGTCTGCTCTAAGGACTCTCTCCCATCGGTATATTTCATATAAACGAAAACCCAAAACATGTAACCTTTTGTGTGGCTCTTTTCACTTAGCATATGTTTCTGAGGCCCATCCATGTTGTAGCTTGTAAAAGTTCTTCATGCATGTTTATGGCTGAATAATATCCAGTTGGGTTTATATACCACATATAAAGATGTTGATCAGTATCTGGAACATCCACCTTTGGCCTGTTATAAATAATGCTGTTAGAAACATTTATGCATGACTTCAGCATAGACATACATTTTCACATCTCTTGAGTATATGCTTGGGAGTGGAATTGCTGAGTCACATGGCAATTCCATGTTAAATTTTTTGAGGAGTTGCACAGAGGTCTTCCATAATGGCTGTACCATTTACATTCTCAAAAGCAGCATATGAGAGTTTCCATCTTTCCATATGCTCCCCAACACTTACTATTTTCCCTTAACTTGATTTTAGCCTTTCTCCTGGGTACAAAGAGGCACGTCACTGTGGTTTTGACTTGCATTTCCTGAATCAACAATGATGTTGAAAATCTTTGTATATGCTTTCTGGCCATTTAAATAGAGAAATGTTTATTTAAGTTCTTTGCCCATTTAAAAAAAATCAGATTGCTTTTCTCTTTCTGTGGTTGTGCTGTAAGAGTTTTTATATATTCTGGATACTAAGCCCTTATATGGTGTTTGATGTTTTAGTATTTTTTCCCATTCTGTGGATTTTCTACTCACTTTCTTAATGTCCTTTCATGCCCAACAGGCTTTAGTTTTTAAGAGTTCAATTTATCTTGTTTTTTAATTTGGTGTTCATGCTTTTGATGTCAAATTTCAGAGTCTATTGTCAAATTAAGAAAATAGTAATTTACCCCTTTGTTCTCTTCTAAGAATGTTATAATTTTAGCTTTTATATTAAGGGGGTTTTTTAAGTTAAATTTTGGTGTATGGAATGAGATTAATGGTTCATTTTCATTCTTTTACATTCTTTATGCCATTGGATGGTCTTGACTCTCTACTGATGATCAATTGATCCAAGATGTTTGGAGGTTTTAGAGACTCTCAATTCTTTTCCATTGGCCTACATTTCTATCCAGTACAACTTGATTTTGATTACTGTAGCTTTGTAGTACATTCTGAGATCAAAAATTTGAATTCTTCAACTGTATCTTTTTTAATATTGTTTCACTATTAGGGACCCCTTGTAACTCTATATGAATGAACTACTTATTATTACAAAAAAGAAAACTGGTAGGTATCATCTGATGTTCAAAAAGAACACTTGAAGACAGACTGCAT
The DNA here is from genome assembly GCA_027257055.1 of Cephalopachus bancanus. NCBI lineage: Eukaryota > Metazoa > Chordata > Mammalia > Primates > Tarsiidae > Cephalopachus > Cephalopachus bancanus. Next base: position 96,176 of record JAPVLO010000443.1, on the reverse strand, counting down.
GTTGCTTCTTATCTGGAGAGGACGACATCCTTCTATTTTGTATTTAAAAGTTGTTGGCAATGTTGACTAGAGCTATGTTTAAAATGATTTAGTCATATCCAAATTTGAGCACACATTCTTAGTAGTCTGTTTATTTTATTTTCAAATTATGGCCTTTTGATTATAGTATTTTTGCTAAAGGAAGTTTATTATTTTAAAACCTTAATAACTTTAAAATAAATATCAGGCTGAAATTATATCTGGTGAAGATAGGTGCTATGACAATGTCTTAGCCGGAAATTAGCACTTCCCTGGCTCATTCTGAATGTCCCAGTAAATGTACAGAAAAACTGCTTGGCAGAATCTTGCCATAAACCCTTGACTGTGGATAGAATACTTTCCCCCAGGTGCCTACACAGCTGAATCCCCAAGACAGCAAAAAAGCAGGTGGTAACCTGAAAATACTTTTCCTGTCTTATATTCAAATCCCCTTTTCTAGATTTATATCAGTCCAGACCATCAACATTTCAAATATGGAATAACAACAAACAACTCTGTGTAAAAGATTAGGTAGAAAGAAAAAGAAATCAAATATAAGGAAAGAGATTATAGTTCTGGAGCACTACATCACTTTAAGAAATCAGACTAGATTTTTCTTTTATAACAGTTTATTCAAGCAAAATGAGAAAGTTTTAGAAATTCTGTCATAATGAAGAACAGCTGACTATTATTAAAAGGAAAAATCCCAAGAATAAGAAAACTACATTATGACTTTGAATGAAACTATGTAGGGCCAATGGACAACAGGTTGGATGCCAAGAAAAAGATCACAGGAAAACTTTTAAACATTAAAGATACCAGAAGAAAAATAGAATAGCTTAATGAGAGGATAGTTAAAACATAAACCAATGACTTCTATTCTGCATAAAATAGAAATATAAATTAAAAGGAAGAACAATAATAAAAATAGTTACAACTTCACAGAGGCAAGAGGAAACTATATATTTGCAGATTGAAAGAGATAAATAATCAATATTAAGTACACTAATACCAACATACAACCTGGGAAAATTTTCAACTTTTAGAGTAAAGCAAAAAATCTAATTGAAAAAACATGATCAGAAAGCATAGTGTTTATTTTACTCACCACCATGTTGCTAAAACAACACAAAGCCTGGCAAGAGTAGATGCCCAGTAAATATTCTGAATATATGTTAACTGAATGAATGAAAACATTTAAAGTCAGGAGAAAATCATGCCTAACTCAAATCACACTAAGATTCAAATGGAAGGATCTGAGAATTGTCGTGAAACTATGATTATATAACCAGAAAAATAGTACTTAAGGGGAAAGGGCATTCAAAAATAATGATATAAACTGAGGACATACTAGGCAATGAATCTGCTTGATAAAAGAACCAAAAACAAACTTCCTGAAAAATAAATTATAAGAAGAGGAGACTTGACATACTTGAAGAGGAAACCAAAGTGAAGAGTGACAGAGCAATTAGACTTTAGCATGAAAGACATCATGGTCAAATAAGCTAAAAAATTGACTTAATCCTTTTAATTGAAATAAAATGGTTTTGTAATGGAACCCTGTTATAAAGGGCACAAAAGTAACGAGTAATTGGTAACAAACTATCCCAGATTAACATGAAAGTTAAGTTTAAGTTGTGAAAATAACTGGTCATGTTGCAATGAAGGTCTGCTTATTTAGCCTTATGTATCTCCTATCTCCTTTAATTTGGAGCAGTTCTGTTATCTTTCTTTGTCTCTATTTTCCTGGGCATTTTTTAAAAAATACAGGCTAGTTTCCAGGCAGAATACACATGCGCTCAGGTTTATCGGGTGTTTCCTCATGATCAGAGGCAGGTTTGCCTTTCTCACGGGAAACAATAGACGTGCTGAATTCTCCTCAAGGCAGCTTGTCAGGGGACAACTTTCCCCCATGACTGATCATAATAACTTGATCCTTTTGGTTAAGGTAGTGTCTTTCAGATTTCTCCCTTGTAAAGTTATTGATAAATATGTCATCATTCACAAGTGTTAACTATTTGTGGCTCAACACCATGAAGCCCTATCCATAGTGTATTGCTCATCAAATGTCCACCGAGGTGCTGTATGCAGGTCAAGTGGCTTGGAAAGCTGGCCCTGAGATGAAGATCTGACCAAAATAAGTGCAGAGAAAGGACTGGGTTGAGCTGCAAGGAGACAGCAGCTCAGGGAGCTCTGAAGCTAGGGTGCTTGCCCACTTACAGTTGTCCTGAACTAGATGGGGGGTTCAGGCATTTCTCCACCCCACACTGACCTGTCACTGGAGGTGGGCTGTCTCTGGAGGACTATGAAAGTTGTCAATGTTGTCAGTCTTCTGGAGGGAGAACACGGCCCCAATCTCATAGCTGTCAATAGTTCCAGTCCCTAGAGCCAAGAGTACTCAGTCCTGGAGAGGGGTGGGAAGGTTCTAACTAGCACACTCTAGTAGCTGTAACAGGAGGCTACAAATACTCCTGAAAACCAGGATTTCTACACAGTGGAAGGGTGTCCAAAGTGGCCCTGCAAGAGCAAAGCATTGTGAGCACAAATTCAACAGAGACAAGTCTTGTTGACTTCATCTGAATCTGAGCCCTAGACATTAAATAGTAACCTACGGCAAAAGCAAAATTTTACTTTAAACACTTGCTTACAAAGAATTGGCTCCTGAATTGGTTACGTTTATTGTAAATTAATTGATCTGTGGTAAGGGGGAAACATTTGAAAAGAAAAATCACAGATGAATATATTATTTAATACTCACAGGAACATGCAGAAAGAAAAACTATTGCCTGGGGGGGTCTAATAATCACAATTTTCCTGTAAATTATCCTGAGAGGAAGAATGTTAGCTTCCTGCATAACAAATAAATAAAATATCAATATTTAAGACTTCGTCATAAAAATCTGTCACTGAGTAACGTTAATTTCTGTGCTGCCTCTAAGGCAAACTGTTTCTCTGAGGCCTTTGACTATTCAATGTTTGAATGAGTTTAACAAGTGCTTATGAAGTCTGCACTTTTCCAATCAGAAACTGATAAAAAGTTTAACATTACATCTCGAAAAAACAGCTTGTTTGATTCCTGTTAAGAAATATTTGGAGCCGAACTCGGTGGCTCAGTCTGTAATCCCATGCTTTGGGAGGCTCAGGTGAATGGATTGCCCGAGCCTGCGAGTTTGAGATCCGTCTGGGCAATGTGGCAATTTATCTCTACTAATAATCAAAAATTAGCCGGGCGTAGTAGCACGCACCTGTACTTCCAGCTACTTGGAAGGCTGAGGCAGAAGGATCACTGGAGCCCAGCAGGTCAAGGCTGCGGTGGCCGGGAGCGGCCACTGCACTCCAGTCTGGGTGACAAAGTGAGACTCAACTCAAAAAAAAAAAAAAAATAAATAAGTATTTGGGTATCTGCGTTAAAATTAAATGCTGCTTCAATATTTAAGCCTCCAATTATTCTGTCTCAGATTGCACTTTAACAAGGATAATGTATTTTGATATGTCTATCCAACTAAAATGAACAGCCAGTTGAATATGTGTAGAAAGCATTGATGAATGTTTAATTCAATAGTTCTCAAAGTTTATGCTCTTCTGATGCTTTTTAACACTAAAGTTTTATCCATCATTTTTTCCTGTATTAGAAATAAAAAATAGATATATTTTCAAAATATTTTTTTGAAAATTAACAGTAATAGCCATTATATATTGCCGTAAAATCATATTTTTAAAAAGAATATTTTCTAAAACAAAATTTTTATGTGATCAGCATAGTGTTACTGCTGTAAAGGTTTCAAATGTTTTTAACGTCTGACTTAAGAGATATCAGTTGTATTCTTGTATCAGCTTCTGTTGATTTGCTATGTGATACTTTGGTTGAAAACATGAAGAAAATTTAACCTCAGGCAGGTATAGATTGAAAAAGGTTTAAATTAAGCTTTATACTTTAAGACAATTGTAAATTCACATACAGATATTAGAAATAATATAGAGAGATCTTGTGCCTCTTTCGCCAAGTTTTCCTCAAATTGTCTCATCTTACAAAACTATAGTACAATATCCCAGGCTGTTCTTGAAGTCAGGATACAGAAAGTTGCCCCCACCACAAATATTCCTCATGTTAATGCTCCCACTTGCTTCTCTAACAACTTCCTAGCAACCATTCATCTGTTCTCCCCTTCCATAAATACCATTTTAAGAATACTAAATAAATGGAACTGTACCTCCTGGGATTAGCTATTTTCACTCAGCATGAGTCTCTGGAGATTCATCCAGGCTGTGTGTGTATTCTCAGTCTGTTCCTTTTTATTTCTAAACAGTCATCAGTGCTATGGATGTTTTACAGTTTGCTTTGAAAAAAAAATCATCTGGATTGTTTCCAATCTTTTGCTATTATGAATAAAACTGCTAGAATATGGCTATACAGGTTTTTGTGTGAACTGATGGATCATGCAACTGCATGCTTCGCTTTTTAGAAGTTGACAACATGTTTTTAAGAGGGGCTGTGCCATCTTCCATTGACAAGGGCAAGTTACAGGTAATCCAGTTTTCTTTTATCCTCATCAGCATTGGTGGTTGTCACTTTGTTTTTTAAACGAGGCTGAAAAGTACGTAGCAATATCGCATGGTGGTTTTAGTTGGCATTTTTTCTAATAGCTGATGATGGTAAATATATTAATTCATGTGCTTATTTGCCATTTCTCATCATTGAAATGCCCACTCATGGATTTTACCCATTTACTCTCTCTCTCTCCTTCCCTCCCTCTCTCCCTCCATCTCCCTCCCTTCCTTTCTCCCTTCCTCTCTTTCTTTGAGTGTCATTCTGTCTTCCAAAATGGAGTACAGTGACGGGCTCACAGTTACTGCAGCCTCGACCTGCTGGACTCAGGTGATCCTTCTGCCTCAACCTTCCAAGTAGTTAGAACTACAAGCATGAGTCACAACACCAGGCTAATTTTTTTTTATTTTTTGTAGTGACAAAGTCAACCAAGTTGATCCCAGGTTGGTCTCAAACACCTGGGTTCAGGCAATCCTCTCATTTCTGCCTCCCAAAGTACTGGGATTACAGGCATGAGCCACATCACCTGGCTCATTCTACCCATTTCTAATTTATTGCTTTATTATTTCCCGTTGAGTTTAGAGAATTTTTTTATATATTCTACCAATTAGTGTTATTTTGGATATGTGGTTTGTAAATATTTACTTTCAGTCTATAGCTTGTCCTTTCATCTTACGTGATCTTTTGCACAACACAATGTTTCAATTTTGATGAAATCCAACTTCTATATTCCTTTTACAGATCATGTTTTTGGTGTTAAGTATAATAATTATTTGCCTCATAACAGATCCTGAAGACTTGTTATTTTTTCCTGTAAAATTTTTATAGTTTTGTATTTTACACTTAAGACTGTAATTCATTTTGAGTTAATTATTGTATACTAATTCTGTCAAATAGTACTCTTGTATAATTTCATATGTATTTTACATGGAGTTTGTTTTGGGATTTTTGTTGTTTGCTGTCCAGTTGCTCCCACTCTATCTGTTGTAAAAGCTGAGCTTTCTCTACTGACTTGCTTCTGAACTTTTGCCATGCTAAGGTATATTTGCTTAGGTCTATCTCTGGGTTCTCTGTTCTTTTCTGTTGATCTGTGTATCTCTCCTTCCACAAAACCACACAATCTTAATTTCCCTAACTACATAATATGTCTTCATAATGAGTAGGGTGATTCTTCCCATGTTATTCTACTGTTCTGCTATCGTTTATGTTGTTTTAGCTATTCTCTATCCTTTTTGCAAAACTGCTTTAGCTGTCCTAATTTATTTGTTTGCTCATACAAAGTTTATAATCAGCTTGTCTTTACTTTAAAAAGTCTAGCTGGTATGTGGACAGGAACTGTGTTAAATCTGTATATCATTTTATTTATTTATTTATTTATTTATTTATTTATTTATTTATTTATTTATTTATTTGAGTTGGAGTATCACTCTGCTGCCCAGACTGGAGTGCAGTGGCCGCTCCCGGCCACTGCAACCTCGACCTGCTGGGCTCCAGCGATCCTTCCACTTCAGCCTTCCAAGTAGCTAGAACTACAGGTGTGCACTACCACGCCCGGCTAGTTTTTTAATTTATTGTAGAGATGAGGTCTTGCAAAGTTGCCCAGGCAGGTCTCGAACCCGCGAGCTCAGGCAATCCACTCACCTCAGCCTCCCAAAGCACGGGATTACAGGCTGAGCCACCAAGCCCGGCTTGTATACCATTTTTTAATGAGTTAACATCTTTAATGTGTTAAATCTTCCAGTACATAATCATGGAATGGTCCCTACTTAAATCTTGGATTTCTTTTATTAGTGTTTTGTACTTTTCAGCATATAATCTGTGTACCACTTTTATTAGACTTGCACCTATTTTATTGTCAATGGTGTTATGTTTATACTTTAGAGTCCATGTGCCCTTAGCTATTCTGTGGAAACGTTGTATAACTTATGTCTTGTGACCTTGATAAACTCAATTAGTTCTAGGAACTATTATGTAGATGTCTTGGTATCTTCTATGTAGACAATTACGTCATCTGCAAACAGGAACAGTTTTATTTCTTCCTGTTCAACCTGTGTGACTTTGTTACTTGCCCCATTGCCCTGGCTGGGCTCTACCTCTGATTCTTCACGAGGTCTCCTTTGGCATCTCCCAGCAGGAGGTTGGGGGGAGCCTCATTGCAACCTCTCTAGGGCAGAAAGCTACTCTACCCACTCAGCCTTTGTGGGTACAGATGAAAGGGCACACCATGAGTTCTTGGCATTTAGCTAGAGTATAGTTTTATTGTCTAAAAGCTTTCTGCCATGCTAGACTGCCCCTTTATTGGTCTTTTGGTTAAAGAGAAGAGGCTTTTGTTGAAGACGGAGGGCACTCTTCCGTCTGTGCCGCTGCCAGCTTGTCCAGCACAGAGAGGCAAAAAGAAAATCAAGGGAATGCATGCCCATGTCATTCCTTGGAATTGGAGCCCCCTAGCCAACTTTAGCCCTTCAATATCTTCTTAGGTTTGTTTAATATATACTCCCCCAGGGCTTTTATGCTTACCTAGTGGAAAAGAACAGGGAAAAATATGTCTACTCCACCTTTCCAGAAGTGGAGGTCCCAGAATCAAGGTTTTTTTGAAGATATTTCTTAGAAATAAATATACATTCATTTCCCATTACTTTTTCTGTACCTATTTGGCAAATAATTTAGTGGTATAATTTTATGTGAGAATAATTAACATACTTTATTATTAACAACTATTATATTTTAAAACCAACACATTTCATCAGTAAGTGTTCATCTAAAGATTAAAAATCAATTAGGCATGGTGGTTCACACCTGAAATACCAGCACTTTGGGAGACCAGGATGGTAGGATTGCTTGAGTCCAGGAGTTCAGGACCTGTCTGGGAAATATAGCTAGACGTCACCTCTATAAAACATTAGAATATTTTAGAAATTAACCAGTGTGGTGATGCATGGCTGTAGTCCCATTTACTCAGGAGGCTGAGGTGGAAGGATCATCTGAGCCCAGAAGTTTGAGGTTGCGACAAACTGTGATTATGCCACTGCACTGCAGCCTGGGTAACAGATTGAGACCCCAGATAAATAAAAAAGAAGAAGAAGATTAAAAATCTGTGGAATGGTAAGAGATGGTGGTAGCCTCACACCTATAATCCCAGCACTTTGGGAGACCAAAGCAGTAGACTCACTTGGGGCCAGGCGTTCACGACTAGCCTGGAGAAAATAGCAAGACTTCAGCTCTGAAAAAAAATGAGGCTTATTGGTATATGTAGTCTCCATTACTCCAGAAGCTAAGGTAAGATAATTGCTTGAGTCCAGAGATTGAAGCTGCAGTGATCCATGAGCATGTCCTACATTCCAGCCTGCACAGAGTGAGATCCCGTCCTTAAAAGAAGAAAAAAAATCCATAGAATTGTGTATTTTATATAAACACAAGGGGTGCCAAAAAAATGTATACACATTTTAAGAGCTATTACCAATGTATTACTTTTCAAAGTTGGATTAAATTACAATATCAATGTGTAGTATGACATTTGCTCAACTATGCTTCAGCCATTTTCTTTGACTGTCCTGCCTGTCACATGGTGACACTAGCATTCATTTGATTAATATCATTTTTTGAGTGAACGTCTCACTCAAAATGTGTATACATTTTTTGGCACCCCTCCCCATAGTCTTTGAGCATGAGAAAATATTTAATCTAAGTTTGTTTATTTATTTATTTATTTATTTATTTATTTGAGTTGGAGTCTCACTCTGTCGCCCAGACTGGAGTGCAGTGGCCGCTCCCGGCCACCGTAGCCTGACCTGCTGGGCTCCGGCGATCCTTCCGCCTCAGCCTTCCAAGTAACTGGAACTACAGGCGTGTGCTACTCCGCCCGGCTGATTTTTTGATTTATTGTAGAGATGAGGTCTCGCCACGTTGCCCAGGCGGGTCTTGAACCCGCAGGCTCAGGCAATCCACTCACCTCAGCCTCCCAAGGCGCAGGATTACAGGCTGAGTCACCGAGCCCGGCAAGACATTTAAACCTGTAATAAGATGTAATAATTATATCAAATTTAGAAGACATAATATTCAAACCAGAATTCGAACAGGTGAGAGTTTGCATAAATCAGTAATAGGTTTCTGGATTTGTCTTTTAGTCAGTATAGCAGGATATATATTGATTCTTATTCAATATTGCCATTGAAAGCCTTATAATATAAATCTGATTTTATCAGAACGCTATATTACTTTTTAATAACTAATGTAATCGCTCCTAATGTTGCAGTTTTTTAACACATGAGCTTATCTTTTAATAAAATTGTGATTTTAGTGTGCATGAAATGATAAGGAAATGATTTGATATGGCATGTTAATTTCCAGTGAAAAGAGATCAATACTGAATCAAATTCTCTGAAGCAATAATATAAACAGAGATGCTATAACTTATATGTGATTGCAATTTGAGTTAATTTAGACTTGTAGGCATCCAATAGTACTTTAAATTTTATTTCTGAAGTGACTAAATAATATATATATCAGAACCGTTTACCAAATGTTTTAATACGGTGCCTCTTTTTTTACTTATCATATACATTAAAAACAGAAAAGCACATTTTCTTCCTTCCAGGATTTTCCCTTTGTTCAGGTTTACCTGTGAGGAAAGAAGATGATGTAATAACCAATAGAAATTGCCATTCCTACACAGTGATTATCAGAGTCTCTGACATTTATGCTCTCATAAAGAGGGTAACCTCTGCAATGTACCCTGAGGAAGCATTAAAAGTAGAGAGAGCGAGGGACAGAACAAGAGAACTGCAGAGGGAAAAAGGAGACTGGGAAGGAAAGACGAGAGAGAGGAAAAACCTCAGGAAGAGCCTGAGGAATCACAGACCAGAGGGAGGGTTCGCACGTCCGAACACGGGAATGAGACCTGGAATCTGGTTCTGGGCAGTGGAGGGTTGGAAGAGAAGAGGGGACAGCAGAGGGGTGCAGAGGTGCAGAGGGTGAAAGGACATGAACACCCACACAGTTGTATCCTAGTTTAGAACCCACAGTTACAGGTATGCAGCCAAACTTTTTCCCGAGGGTGACTTTCTCCCTGGAATCGCATCACTGAGTGTGGCTGCCAGAGTCCCAGTACGTCCTCATATCTGCAGGCGAAGCACTGAGAGAGACTTTTCTTCTTCCTCATCATCTTTTTTAATTTTTATTTTCAAGATGTGGGTAACATCTCAGGGTTAGGTATTCAAATGGTCATTGTACAGGTAAAGCTTGGCCCTTATGTCAGAGACTTTCAAATCCTACTCCTCTTGGCCAGTTACAGTAGAGACCATCCAGAGGATTGGTGTTCTGGCCACGCCCCTCCCCATGGACCTGTATCTTTCCAAGGTCCACTCCAAGGACTGAGAGGCAGTTTCTTAACCTGAGGGGCAATGGACAGAATTCAATAGAACTCAACTGGTTCATGAACCTGGCTGCAAAAACATTGCGTCCTTTTTTCAATAACTAACTCAACTTTACCGGGTGATGTCAGAAAAGGCTAATTCAGGAGACTGAAGTTTGCCAAAAGAGGTCTCCAGCCCACCCCACAACTCCTATGTCAGTTCCCTCAACTCCTCTGTCAGTGATGACCATGTGAAAGCCTGGGTTTCCACCACCCCACACAACAGTAACAAGGAGCACACAATCAAAACTGTTATGGAAAAAATGAGCGTAAGAGACCAGAGTGTTTCAGCTTTTGGGAGGAATTTTTTTTCCTAATTATGGCAGGCAAAATAAAAGCAGATTTTTTAAAACAACAATAATAACCAGTGGTTTATGTTTCTCAGACTCTGAAATACAATAGCAACACTGTGGAAATAAAGCAGGAAAATGGAGGAATATGAGGTGCCACCTTATATTTTATTATAGCTCAGAAACCTCAGTTCCAAGCCACCCAAAGAACAGGCAGTCATTTGACACTTAGGGGTACTGCCTCTCAGCACCTAGCAGGGGACGACAAGTTTCAGGCAACAGGACAACAGAAAGAATGAGATCTGCCCTGGGATACGTAGTCTAGTGGACCTGGGGAAGTGCATGCATGTTATGGGTAGATGTACATGCACTGAATCTTGCAGAAAAATTAGGGAATCCCTCGTAGTTTTAGTATATTGTTTTATTTCTTATCAGTGAACAGGGTGGTGAACAAGAGAAGATTTTATCTCAATGTTGGGCAGAGCTATATTCCACGACCGTAATAAAACTGGGACTAACTTGTTACAGGCTAAAGAAAGAGGCAGAGATCAGACATCTTCAAGTGTGTAGTCCCTGTTCCCTTTGCTTCCTGTGGAAAGACATGCTTGGTCACAGCCCTTCAAGACTCACTATGGATCTGTACTCCTTCGAGGAAACACCTGGCCTCTGTTGTTTCTCTTTTGGACAGAGTTGCCTGACAGTGACCTGCAGAGAGATATTAGACATTCTGAGTTCAGGTGTAAAGCTGGATGACCCTAGCCCAATGGCATGGGAAGTTGTAGGAATCTGCTTAATCAAGCTCATTTCTAGTCTTTTGAGGTAATTCACCAGACATTGCTTCTTACCATCCATCAATACACTTAACAAACATAATATTTTCTATTAGATTCACAACGTGTAGAACTCCTGTTATCTGAAGTTGGAAAACAAAAAGTGATTTGCCTCATCTCACCTTCATTTCCCACAGGAACAAAACAGGCTCTGTCTGAATTTGTCTTGAGTGAGACAAATAGCACTTTACCAGTTATTGAGCAGGTTAGACCAAGGCCAACGTCTGCCTGAGCAATGGTCAGAAGACAGGCTCCTACTGGTGGAGGGTAGCCCCCGATGCTGGATAGAGCTGGAACTGAGATAAGTTCAGGCCTGCTGGGAAACCACATTATTCCTTTCCTTGTGCCTTCAGGATTCTACAATCTGTGCAGAGGAATCTGAGGACATTAACCTCCAGGTAACTGTAGTCATTGCCCTCTCCAGTGGGGTCTTGTGGCCAAACATATGGCTTATTCCTGAAGAATTGTCTGTGTGTACTTGAGAAGCATGTGATTGTGTGTGCTGTTGCTGTTGGATGGAAAGGTCTATATATATATATATATGTATAGGTCCATTGGTCTAAAGTGTTGTTCAAGTCCAATGCTGGTTCCTTATTGATTTTCTATCCAGATGATCTGTCAATTATTGGCAGTGGGATACTGAAGTACCCTACCATTATTGTATTACATTATATCTCTCCCTTTATATTTCTTAATTTTTGCTTTATATACCACGGTGCATGAATGTTGGGTGCAATATGTTTACAGTTCTTATATGCTCTTGATAAATTGACACCTTTTACTATTAGATAATGAACTTTTTTTCCTGACAGTTTTTCACCTAGAATCTCTCTTGTTTGACATATAGGTAGTCATGTTCTCTTTTGGTTTCCATTTGAATTGAATATCTTTTTCATCCCTTCACTTTTAGCCTATGCACATTCTTAATGCTAAAATTAGTCTCTTGTAGGCAGAATTCAGTTAGTTCTTGTTTTTATTCATTCAGTCATATCACTCTATTTTAATTAGACAAATTATGCATTTACATTCAAGGTAATTATTGGTAGGTAAGGACTTACTATAGTCATTTTGTTGATTGTTCTTTTGTGGTTTTGTAGATACTTTATTTCTTCCTATCTTGAAGTCTTTCTTTGTGGTTTTATGGTTTTCTCTAGTGGTATGCTTTGAATATTTTCAATTTGTGCTTTGTGATTATCATGAGTCTTGCATAAAACATCTTATAACAGCCTATTTCAAACTGATAAAAACTTTAATTTGATTGCCTACAGTTCTATGCTTTTATTTCCTCCTCCAACATTTTATGTTGCTGATGTCAGAATTCACATCATTTTGTAATGTGCATTTCTTAACAATTTAATTTAGCTATAATTATTAATAGTTTTGTCTTTTTTTCTCATATTAGGAACAAAATTGCTCTATATCATCACAGTAGCAGAATATTGTGAATATGGCTCTGTATTACTTATACCATTGATTTTTTTTATTTCTGTAACATTTATATTACCAATTACTGCATTTTTTCAGCTTAAAGAACTCTATTTAGCAATTCCTGTAAGGCAGTTCCAGTAGTAGTGAATTTTTCTTAGCTTTTGTTTGGGAAAATTTTTATTTCTCCTCCATTTCAGAAAGATGTCTTTGCTGAGTAATATATTCTTGGTTGGCAGATGCTAGTTCCTTCAACATAAAATATCTTCTCAGTCTTTCTCGGCCTGCAGAGTTTCTGCTAAGAAATCTGCTGCTAGTCATATTGGAACAATTTCTTTATGTAAAGTGTTTTTTATCTCTTGCCTTTTTCAGAATGTTTTTCTTTGAACTCTTCTCTGAGTTTAAGTTGATTGGAGATCTCTGTGCTTCTGTCCCTGGATGTGGACATCTTTCCCCAAAGTGGGAAACTTTTCAGCTATCATTTCTTCAAATATGCTTTCTGGTCCTTTTTCTCTTCCTTCTTCTTTTTTAATACTTATTATGTGTAGATTAGATCTTTTAATGGTGTCCTATAATTCCCTTATACTTTCCTCATTCTTTTTCATTCTTTTTTTCCTTTTTGCTCCTCTGTTGTGATAATTTAAATGGTCTGATTCATTCTTGATCTTAAGAAAACCTGCTGTTAAAGCTTTCTATTGCATTGTTTAGTATAGTCATTGTATTCCTTACCTCTAGAATTTTCTTATTTTTACTGTTTCCATTTATTTGTTATACTTCTCATTTTAACATATTGTTTTTCAAATTCCATTTATTTTTTAACCCATGCATTTTTGTAGCTTACTGTACTTTTTATGAGTATTATTCTGAATTATTTGTTATTTCATTGATCTCCTTTTCTTAAGAGTTCATTGCTGGATCTTTGTTAGTTTCCTTTGGCGGTTACATGATATTCTGAGTCTTTGCAACCCTTGTGCTGTTGCACTGGTGTCTGTATATTTGAGAAGGCACACTTTCCAGCATTTATAGTTGTTTTTTGGTAGACATAGGTTTTCACTATTTATATAACCTGTAGTTCTTGATGGGCCAGTTGGTAATGACCCTGTGCAGGTAAAGCTTGCTTTGGGGTTCTCGTGATGCCTAGACAGCTGTTTTTGCTGGGATAGCTAGCTGGGCAAGACCACTGACTGAGCTCTGCAATCAGGCTAAGTTGCAAGACAGGCCCGGCAATCACCTCTGATCTGTCTGGGCCACAGCATGAATTCCCTGGTAACATGGTATATACTATTTGAGTTCAGCAACTGGACAGGGTTGCAGGAGGGACCCCAGTTTAGGTGAAGTTGCTGGTCAAGATGGATGAAACCAGTTGCTGTGTTCATTAGAAAAACATATTTAAGTTTTACCTTCCTGTCTAGGCTAGACTTTTGGGTGGGTTTTGAGGCTGATCTGAACACTGTTTAAATTCCCACATCTGGCATATCCAACTTCTATGCCAAAATTTGCTGCACTGGTCATCTCCCTGCCTGGGTATGACCCTGTGGGTAGAGTCATCTAGAATGTCAAGCCAGGTAGAACTTCCCTCCACTTCAGGAAGTGATCAGCTCAGCTTTGCAGATGGGCCATGCTGTCCAGCTAGTTCCCCTGACCAGGTACCATGGCTGTCAAGTACACAGAGTTATCAGAGATCTTTGTGCTGATTGTTGTGGGATCCACCTCCTCACATGGTTTCTAACTGACTCCAGGCGACCTAGCTGTGCTGTTCCCTACTGTGTTCCCCTTGTGATAAGCTGAAGTATGTTTCCTGGGAAACATCTCAGAATGCAAGGGAAGCTGGATATCTGACTCCAGTTCTCTTTTCCATCTGCAGTAACCATGATCCTAGGACATCCTCTCTGTGTGGTGCTATAGTGACTTGGAGAAAAGGGAGGTGCAACATGATTAAAATAAGATTGTTTCTTTTACCCTTCTCATGTGTTTTTTTATACCACTCTATGGGCCATGCAGATGATTCGGGCTTATTTCCAATTTGGGAGTTTTCACCAGAATATTCATGTCTGTGGGTGGTTGCTAGTTGAAATTACTATGGCAAGAAGTAAAATCTGGAGCCCTCTATTTTGTCATCTTGTTGACATTTATGTTTTAATTTGTAAAAAGGATGTACTATTATCCACATAGAATAAAATGTGTTAATACTTGCAGAATTATATTAGTGCCTGGCACATAATAAATGTTAAATATATTAGCTCTAAGGGTTTGTGGGGGCATCCCACATTCCATTTCAGAGGAGCAGGCTTATAGTTGGTAGTCTACTAATTTTAGTATTTCATGATCAACAATGTTTAAATTGGTGAGCATTCCAGTTGGACTGTGGCCTAAAATATTCTCTATACATTTGAATGCTGTTTTGGGAACTATCTTTCCAGTAATTATAACAATGATGAGGATTATTATCTTCATGAATATTCTCATGAACACGCAAAAAAAAGTACATTAAAAATATATTGTCTGCTACTATATTCTGCTAACTCAGACTTTCAGCCAGGTTTTTAACAAAACCATTAAGTAGAGAATACTTGTCTTTATCACATTCTTGCGTTAGCCCATCCTAAAATATTTCTTCCAGAATGGCATTTGAATAAATGACCTTCTCTTAGCAATAAAGAGTCTTTTGGTCTTCCATGTAACAGTTATTTAGTTAAACCAAATCTTTTCCATGTGATTTCCAGGTGAGAAAGTCACCCTTAAATACCAAAGAATATAAACATTTCCAGCCTAGAAGGTCTAGGGTAGGATACAGGTAAATGAACACTCATAGATCAACAGACTTGTCAGTTAGTATAGCTGAAAATGCATCTTAATCTCAAATTTCTCCCTTTGATTTTTTAAAACTAAATTTATTTTCATGAATATATTGACCTCTGTTCAAATATTAGCACAGCTCATTTTTTGCAATCTGTCGACATTTTATCAATGTCTTAGTTAACAAAACCTATGTTATTACTCTTAAAATGAAACTCAATATTTATTTAATTATGTTACAGTGGCTATGAATTTAACATGGTGACTACTATTGTAAACTTATCTTACTATGCTTTAAATTCACCATCCCCTTAATTTTCCTCAATATCTCCATGAGAAACTTTATACCCAGGTATTTGGAAAGCCACATTCATTTATCTTCTTGGTCATTTAAAAGTCATAATAACTCATTTAAAAGCCATAATAAAATTTATGCTCTCACCAATCACTGAAGTCCTGCCCTAGATCTTAGCAGGCTTAAATGCTAAATTGTAAAAGCACAATTAAAATATTTCACCAATTAATGAGACTTATCTCTTACTTTTTCATAAGTGCTTGAAATAATTGTGAATTTTGTCATACTCCACACATTTTGTTTAGGCACACTAGCATATAAGATTATTCAAATAATTGTCTATTTAAATGTTAAACTGTATTTAAAATAATTAAAGTAAACAGATTTACATTGAACTTTGAAAAACTGTATTTTTGCAATTTATTTAAGTTTTTCTCATCTTTCCTACAATTAAAAAAATACTTACTAGAGAAAAAATATATATATACCTTAGTTATTTCTTGGTGGTATTTTCTCATCATCTTACTATCATTTCTATAATTTTTACTATAACTTAAAATATTTATTAAAAAAATAAAATTTTGAATAATAAGATAATTGAGTTTTGTGAAAGTATTATAGATATTGAATTCATTTTCTTTATCTGAAGATACTGCTCATGTCAATGTCCTTATTTTTCCTGTTTTTTTTTTTTTTTTTTTTTGAGTCAGAGTCTCACTCTGTCACCCAGGCTGGAGTGCAGTGGCACGCTCCTGCCACTGCAGCCTCAACCTGCTGGGCTCCAGTGACCCTTCCACCTCAGCCAGAACTACAGGCATGCCTGGCTGATTTCTGATTTATTGTAGAGATAAGATCTCACCAAGTTGCCCGGGGGGGTCTCAAACTCGTGAGCTCAGGCAATCCTCTCACCTTGTTCTCCCAGAGTACTGGGATTACAGTCTGAGCCACCGAGTCCAGCCTTTTTCCCATTTTTAACTGCTTTATTGAGATATAATTTATCATTTATCCATTTATTTAAAGTGTGCATTTCAAAAGATTTTATTTGTATTCATAGAGTTGCACATTAGGTAACCATAATCAATTTGAGAACATGTTGTCACTCCTAAAAGAAACCTCACACTCACTGGTAGTCACTCCTCATCTTCCAGCAAGCTCCAAGATGGAGAGAAGGAGATGTGATTATGGAAGTATATGTTGAATGATTCCAGGAAGGAGCCATAAGTCAAAGCGTGTGGGCAAGCAAGGAAACAAATGAGCTTCTAGAGCCTTCAGAAAGGAATGCAGCCCTGCTGACATCTTGATTTTAGCCCACTGAGACTCCTATCACATTTCTGAACTACAGAAGTAAAAGATAATAAACTTGTGTTATTTTAATGCACTAAATTTGTGGTAATTTATTATAGCAGCAATAGAAAACTAATTCATAGTATACAGAAATAGAGTTGATTTTGAATAGTAATCTTGCAACCTGTTGAACTCACTTATTTTTTCTAATAGATTTTTTTAGTAAGTTCCTTAAAATTTTCTCTGTATAAGACCATGTCATCTACAAATAGAGATACTGTTACCTTTCCAATACATTTCCAATCTGTATGTCTGTTGCTTTGTTTTCTTGACTAATTGTCCTAAAACAGAACAACTTTGAATCGAAGTGAGAGAGAATAACCTTGGATTGTTTTTCATCTTAAGGGACAAATAGTCAGTCTTTCAATATTAAGTGTGATGTTAGCTTTGGGTTTTTGTAGATGTTCTTTATCAGTTTAAAGAAGTTCCATTCTATTTGTAGGTTGTTGTGTGATTTTGTCAAACGCTTTCTCTATGTCTATTGAGATAATCATACAGCTTTTCCCTGTGTTTCAAGGATACCCAGGACTTTAAGAAATTGTGTATAAGACATACAAACATAGAATTGATTGTCCTAAAGGAAGAAGTTTACTTAGTGTTGCCTAGAAATTGGAGGCTAGGCATGCAATGCAGGGCCACACAGGAAAGCAGCAGGTTTGTCAGAAGACAGAGGATCCAGGGGGAAAAGTTGGCAAAGGGGTTTGTTGTGGTTTCCACAGCAAAGAATGGTCAAGGCAGGGTAAGGAGGCTTAGAATTGACTAGTTTGAAGAGTTTCAGCAAGCTCTGAGGCTTAGAAGCTATTCCTATAGTCTAGGTGTTGGGTAACTGACCCTGGAGAGTACTTAGAGCCCAATACAAGAGAGTTGGATGTGTGAGCTCTAGGTTGGCTGGTTTTCATATGAAAGGTGTCCTTGGATAAGCAAGTTATTTGCTATCTCTTAGAATTCGCTAGCCCTGAGAATAGCAATTTCTTCAAAGTCAACAAGGCCTAAATGTGAAAGCATCAAAAACAAAGCAGAAGCATAAAAGTACAAGCTTAATGCATTCAGTTGATGCCACATAGTAAATCAATTGATTCTTAAATATTAAGTTCTTAAATATTAAATTCTTAAATACCAATTCTTCATCCCTAGGATGAATTCCACTTTATCATGGTAGATGAGCATTTTTGTATGTTGCTGAAATGTATTTACTAGAATTCTATTGAATATATTTGCATCTATATTAATAAAAGCTATTGCTGTAGAACTTTGTTCCTCTTCTTCCTTTTTTTCCTGTGGTATGCCTTGGTTTTGTTATCAGGATAAGGATGACCTTATAGAATGATTTGGGGAGTGTTCAGCACTCTCCCATTTTAAAAAAGAGATTGTGAATAACTGGTGTTAATTTTTATTTAAATGTTTGGTAGAATTCACTCATGAAGCCATCTGAGTCAGAGTTTTTTAATGTAAGGATTTTAATTTACAAATTCAATTTCCTTGCTTGTGATAGAAGCACTCAGATTTTAGTTTGTGTCTCTCAAGATATTTTCCCATTTTGAACTGCCTTGAGCCAATTTTTAAATATGTAATTTCATGGAAATTGTCAAATTTATTATAAATTATATAAATATCTCTTTAGTAAGGTACATCTCAAATATTTTATGTCTTCTTTCTCTTAATATTTTCTCTTTTCTTGGTTAGAAGTGTCACTTTTGTCTATTATTTTGACTTCTTTTATAATCTTTAAGTAAATGATTCCTGAGTTTTATATAAATTCCACTCTTTATTTTCTAATTCATGAATCACTACTTGCATATTTATTTCCCTGCTGTTTTTATTAGAATATCTTAACAAGACTTGTAGAATTGTGAATTTCTAAGAAAATATTGAACCATGCTGGAAGACCTGACAGAGGCAAGCACTGAGTTTGAGGGCTCCTTCAGGACATATGTGCAAGTATTTATCATGTTGCTCCATATGAAACTACCTTTTATGTAGCTCAAAATGGTCAAATAGTGTCAATTTCATATGACTCAACCTTACTAGCTGCCCACAAATGTCTCCAACTTGATATGCTCAAAACCAAGCATCGTCTTTCTGTTCCTATTGATTGTTACACTTCTATTGTCTACCTTAATCTGCTAATCCGTCCAAATACCCAGGCAAAAACAAAGCTTAACTTTAAATACCTTAGTGGCCTCCTCACTTAACCTTCTATACCAAGCTGGTGTTGCTGTGCTGCAGATTCTAACACGTTAGGATGCCTCTGTGTCTTATATCTGGCCCTTTCTTTGCATCCCCACAGCATGGTGGTCTTCAAAGTCCACATTTTTTTTTATTTGGATGATTATCTCTAGTCATTCTTTCTTCCTTTTCCCAAAAATCCATCCTCTGCTATGCAAACAGAGTGATTTTTTAAAAAATATAAAGCTTATGTTTCCCAATGCCTTAAAATCTTAACATTGAGTAAGGGATGACATCCAAATTTGCTTGCAATAGCTGATATTCCTCTTTAATGCCTTTCCCATTTCTAGACTTCCAAGCACACTTCTAATTATACCTTTTTGTTTTCTAAATTCCAGTTACTTCTGGTACCTTGATTCCATTATGATTCCTCTATTTGATTCATATGTCTGCCTGGAATATTCTTCATTGCTTAGCTGTCCTGTGTCTGCTCTTATCTTAATTCTTAGCTCAGATATCTAAATATGTAGGCTCTTCTGCCATTCCTTCTATTGATATGTATTAAAATTTATCACTCTTACATGTCTTCACCCTTGTACAAATTAAAATTACAACATGCTGGCCGGGCTCGGTGGCTCAGCCTGTAATCCCAGTCCTTTGGGAGGCCAAGGTGAGTGGATTGCCTGAGCCCACGGGTTTGAGATCTGCCTGGGCAACTTGGTGAGACCTCATCTCTACAATAAATCAAAAATTAGCCAGGCATGGTATCACATGCCTGTAGTTCCAGCTACTTGGAAGGCTGAGGCGGAAGGATCACCGGAGCCCAGCACTCCAATCTGGGCGACAGAGTGAGACTCCAACTCAAAAAAAAAAAAAAAAATTACAGCATGCTACTCGTGAAAGCGTATTAGCATGCACACACATGTATCCCTTAATTAGGGTCTAAGATCCTTGAGGGCAGAACCATTTTATATTATCTCTGTTGCTTATTTTTCTGGAGTTTATTTGGAAATAGTTTCCAAAAAAGTGAGAAGAGACAAATTTATACATGTGATGAGGTGAAAGCATTGCTCAACAAATACAATTTCAACAGACAAACTTTTTCTTAATTCAAATATACATTTTTTAGGACATAGTAGAATAAGCAAACAAAGGGTCAAGCAAAGTAAAAGAGGAAAAGAATGAGTGAAAGAATATGGAAGGTTTGGAAATAAGTAAGAAGCAGTGAACAAGATTGTTAATTAAGACAACCATTTTCACCAAGAGGAATAAAGGGGGCCAGAATTTAAAAGAAATATATACTTATGTTATATCTACAATATACCAGGGACATGATTTTTTAACATTTAATTCGAATAAAATTTCTATAGGATGAGTATATTCTTCTTTGTTCAACTCTATTTGTGTGCAAATAATTCAAGAGTTACTTTTCAAAACAATCTCTTTTCTTGACACTCATTTGTATATTAATGAGGGTCACTAGTCATATGATATTTTAGAGCAGAAATTTTGACAGATTTTAAGATTTTTAAAGATTTATCTAAATGATAAAGGCTCAGAATTGCATGAGAAAATTTTAGACCTTAGGGTAAGGATGGGAGAAGAACACTGTCTTCAACACTGGAAGATCTAAGTGGCCTGTGTGCCATCTCTTGTTGGTTCTACACTTTGGACATTTTATGTTCTCTGTCTGGATTTGGCTTCTTCATCTGTAAGACAGTGAGAGTCATTCCTACTTGACCCACGTCTCGGGTCACTTGTGAAGATGAAGTAAAGCGTTATGCATGGTTTCTTGTGAACTACAGAAGTCTCTTCAAAGTTAGGTGTTACTATGTAGACTAGATGAATAAGATAAAAAAACAGATTTTTAATAAAGACAAAGTCAATTACAGAGCATGAAGACCATGCAGCTATAAAATATTGTTTTTAAAAATAAAAGTGCTTTCGCTAGATTAAATATAAATTTAATTTTTAAACACCATAGCACAATTTAAAGCCCACATATTTTAAAGTTCCATTTTTTAAATAATTGTTCTTTGAAGAGTACATGAAAGATACAGATAGTTTACATAAGAAAATAAAAAAAAACATTTATAACTAATTTCTGATTTAGAATATTGAAGCTGCCCACAACTTATATGCATTTTTTTCACATGTATATACTAAAAAATAAATAAATTAAACTTTTTTGAGTTTTTATTTAACTATATGTCAGCATACCTTCACGATCCTATGAAAACCTTTGTTTGGAGGCTGCATACAATTCTTACAATGCATATTTTACTTTTCTTTTAACTTTTGCATAATACCAGTCCTCCCTTGTTCTAGCCAGCTCACAAATCAGACAGCATTATTTGACCTTAGTCCATTGCTTCTTATCTCAGCGTACTCTCTCCGTACATCTCCTCGTGATTGCTTAACGCAGAAACATATTACAAGTATCTGACTTAGTCTATTTGTATTGCTATTAAGGCGTGCCTGAGGCTGGAAAATTTATAAAGAAAGAAAATTTGCTTGGCTCACAGTTCTGCAGGCTGTACAAGAAGTGTGGCACTGATATGTGCTTCAGTTGAGGACTTCAGGAAGTTTCCGTCCATGGAGGAAGGTTAGGGGATCCAGTATGTGCAAACATCACTTGGCAAGAGGAGAAGCAAGAGAGCCAGGGAGGGTGTCGGACTCCTTCTCAAACCAGCTCTCAGGAGGACTCTCGAGGAGCTACCAGAGTGAGGACTGACTCATCACCACAGGGCAGACATCAAGTCACTCAGGAGGCATCTGCTTCCACAGTTCAGGAACTTCCCTTTCGTCCCTGGCCCTCAACTCTGGGGATCATCCCATTTTAGCTTGAGGCTGGACTGTCGAATATTCAAACTACAGCACCTCCCAGCCCAAGCCGTAATATGTTATCAATGCAGATAGGAGACTGAAGTCAATGGGAAAACGCCTCCATCAAGACACACACACACACACACACACACACACACACACACACACACACACACACACCCCGTTTGTTCTTTTCTTTTTTGAGTTGGAGTCTCACTCTGTTGCCCAGACTGGAGTCCAGTAGCCGCTCCCGGCCACCGCAGCCTCGACCTGCTGGGCTCCGGCGATCCTTCCGCCTCAGCCTTCCAAGTAGCCGGAATTACAGGCATGCACTACCACGCCCGGCTGATTTTTTTTGATTTATTGTAGAGATGAGGTCTCGCTGCCCGGGGTCTCGAACCCTCGGGTTCAGGCAAACCACTCACCTCAGCCTCCCAAAGGCAAAGGATTACAAGCTGAGCCACGAGCCCGGCCGTTTGTTCTTCCTAGAAGGGCAGCATTGTGACTCTCCACCCCGACACAATCCCCTCTCCTTCCTGCTTTATTCCTGGGCCCTCCAACACCCAGCTTACTCCATGAAGACCAATAATGAAGTTCTGCTACTGACTCACTTTCTAGGGTACCCGGCGAAGACCCAGGTGGTCAAAAATTCCGGGGAAGTTCTAGGAGCCCCTGCTTTGGGTCCTCAGGTGTAACGGGCTGGCCCATATCTCTCCACCACCTGTTTGTCCCTTGACATGGAATTCCCACAGATGCGGCGGGCTGAACTGTGATGGAAAACAGGACTGTGAGAATCCTAAATCCAGACAGGATACGACTCTATGGGCTTATGAATCTTCAAGTCGAAGGCAAGGGAGGCCTAAGTCCTGCCTGTTTCCAGTACTCGGCCTCTGTTTTGATGAGGCCCCAGCCCCTCAGGCAGCCAGTCGTGTTTTTGTTTCCTCTTTAACTGGCCCTTTTTGGTGAGAATCCTTTCCAGAGTCTGAAAATAACTGCATTGATAGTCTTCACAATTTTTGTTGTGACTTTTCGACACTTCTACGTCTTCCCAAGAGGAAGAGCTCTTTGACAAGTCACTGTTGTCCAGGTACATTTTATTCTGAAATTCTGAATCATGTTGTTTGTATAAGGGGGGGAATACTCATATTTTTCCTGGAAGAAGAGATTAACTGTGACACCAAATGTTTACTAGCGTGTGGTTATCAAAAGCATAACAGCAAAATGAATAATTTCCTATACTTACTTTTGCTATGTCACAAATAATTTGGCACAATGACAAAGAGCAATGCAGAATAATTTTTTAAAAATTGATTAATGCAATTGTATTTGATTTTATTGAAAAGATAAGTTTCGGCTTTAAATAGATTTATTTTCAAGGTAAATTTATGCATCCTATTGCAATTCTTATTCTTGCTATTAACTCACAAAATGCTTAAGCTATGCATTCAAGTATTTTGCTTCAAGTTCATATCAAGATCAGAAAGCATTCATTAACAAGTCAAAATAAAAGTGATTCAGTACCAAAAAATATCTTCCAGTGGGTATTATAAAAGTTGTATTAAAATTTAGCACTCAGAGGGTAATCAAAAGAACTGGCACTGTATATATTCAGACTCCAATTCTCTCGTCTACTTGAAATGTGGACAGATAAAATGACTTCAAGAAAATGCCTGTAATTTTTGTACTAATGTACTCCAATATTCTCCATGTTAAGGGAATGCAACAAAATCTTAAGTAATAAAATTTCAAAATCAAAGTTGCTTTTCCATCATTATCAGCATTCCAATGGTCTCTTGCCACCAATGCTTCAGGACATTTCTAAAAGCTTTACACTCAGAAACAAACACTACTTTGCGTAACTACTAAAGGAGAAACCCGGAGACAAGAGTTTAAATATCTAAGGTGAAATATAAATGACAATCTTGACTTCCAGAATAATTCCCTTTATTGCAACGGTTTAAAAAAACAAGCATTTGGTATCTTAGAAAGAATAAAACCATTCAATTTTTGAAATTTATGCTTAAAATAGATAAGTTTTTGCTTTGTATCTTTTTAACCTCTAAATTTTTCAGTGTTTATTAAGACAAATTTTAGTATGGCTAATATTTTATGTTTATTAAGATTGGCTATTTTAATATTGAGCCATTTATACTTTTTTCACTAGCTTACTTCTTATTTCATGATAATCATAACTACCTACATGTGATTATATTGATATTATATTGAAAAATGCTCAAACACATTTCCACATACATATTTATGGTTAAAAGGTTAAATGTATTTTCTTCCATTAAATGGTGTTATAGCAACATAAGAGTGAAGGGAGGAGCAAATTTATCCTATTGCTATTAGTATTCAGCCCAATATTAAATATTTGCAATAATAACGTAAACCATTTTGCTATGTATGTCTTTAAAAAGAAAAATAAAAATATGTTTCCTTTTTCATTATGATGTTCTCCCCTTAACCATCTGCATTTTCTTTTGTCATGTATTGTGGACAAATCAAGTTTTGTCATAGAAAAGAAGAGAATTGTCAAAGTGGTATTAGTTGATAATAAAATAATAAAATTTGCCTCAAGGCTTTCAAAGAAGAAATGAAGCCATGTTCTCTTATATTCTATGACACATACGCATTCAATCAGGTCAGAAAACATTTAACTGTTGTCTCTATGTCTAGACTGCCCCTTTATTCTGGACCTCACTTCCTTGTACCTGAATCGCGATGTCTGCCCTGCGACTGGTCCCTGCTGAGTTTCTTCCACGTTCACAGCATATATTATAACATCTTCTAATGTGTGCTATCTTAATTTTGTCCTTCCCAGCTGAATAATTCATAATGGCTTCCTCTCTCACAGAAGGTTTTTTTACTAATAAGAATGAACAACAAATTTGTCAGAGCTGGGATTCAAATTCAGGTGTCTATAATCCCAGATTCTATGATTCTTTTTTTTTTCTAATCAGTGTCACATTCTTTTTTTTCTATTTTTTATTGTAAGAACATGGGGTACAAGTATACAAATGTTCATTATGCATAGAGTCACCCTTGTTGATGGTGAGTCTATAATTCTTTAGTCCTATGTCATCCTAGTTAAGTGTTTCTCAACTCTGATTCATAAGTGGACAACTTTTACATGAAAACAAGGAAATTATTGTGGAACTTACATATGAACTTGAACTTTGAGTGTTATTTGAATCTACACAATATCAGTTTTAAATTTTTCATGTTTAGAATGTTTGTGTAACCATAGGCCAAACAAATTAGCAAGTTAAATGCAAGCAAAATTAAAATGGTATGAAATCAACCAAACAATGATGCTTAAACCCACTACTAGTGGTGGTAACATCAGCAACGTGGCAGAATAGGAGGTTTTTACTGTCATCTTTGCACAGAAACATCAGCTGTGACAACCACTGACAGACAAGATTACCTATGTGGGAGTCCAGGAGTCAGGTTGAGAAGTTCAACACCTTGCTAAGCAAAAAAAGTGAGAATAGTTGCATTGAAGAAGAAGAGTTTTCCTTTACTCATGCCATTCCTCCCACAAAGCAGCACAGCTTGGCATCAGCAAAGATACCCTTAGCCAGTGATTTCTCTCACAGGGGAAACTGAGAGTATAGTGAGGTCCCCAGCTGTGCGAGATGCAGTCCAAACGATTCATTTTTTTCTCGCCCCACCCAGAATACTGAGGTAAGCAACATAGCTGAATAGTTGGGAGAAGCTGACAGCAGAGAAGAGAGAAGAACAGAGACTCAGTACACAACAAAATGTGAATCATACTAACCGCCTAGTAGACTCCATCAGTAAGGCCACACATGAGCCACTGGGGATGCCTCTTCTCAGGACCTGCCAATTGAAATGCAATGTGTCACTCACCTCACTCACCCTGACTCCATGGCTGCCTCCCCACATGGCCCAGCAAAGTAACTGCAAACCTGTGAAAACAGCACTGAAGTATGTTCAGAAGCTGATTTGACTCTGTAGGATGGGAAAGGACACACAAAGGTGAGCATTTTGGGACACCACCCTAAAGAAAACAAACAGAAGACTCAGCACCCTGTTTGGCTTAGCATCATACCATCATAAAAATTATTACCCAAAAGAGATCAAAAAATGTGGAGGAGATGCATCCATAGTCTGAAAGAGCCTAGGAATCCCTAGCCAGGCTGAGAGATGGAAACAGTTAGTAAAGACTGGAGAAAATGACACCTTCAAAGCAAAGACGGCACAGCAGCACTGCAAGGAGCAAAAATAAAATCAAGGACGCATGACCATGCTGAGGGAGCACAGCAACGTTCCAGTAGCTACCCACAAAAATTTGGCATCTACAAATTGCCTGACACAAAATTGAAAATCATTGTGTTAAAGAAGCTCAGTGAGTTCCAAGAGAACACAGATTTAAAAACTCAACAACAAAAAAAAGAAAAATAATGCATCAGCAAAATAAAAAATTCAACAGCGATAGAAATTATGATGGAGACTCAAACACAAATGCTGGAGATGAAGAATACATTGAATGATATAGAATATGCAATACAGATATGCAACAGGCTTGATCAAGCAAAAGAAATGATCTTTAAATGTGAAGACACATTGTATGAAATTATCAAATCAGAGAAGAAAAAATAATTAAAAAGAACATGAAAAGTCTATAGAATAGGATATGGGACCCTATGAATAAAATTATCCAATCGAGGAGAAATGAGAAAGAAAAAATGAGAAGGATGAAAAAAGGTTATAAAATCTATTAACTCGTAAAGAGATCTAATATTGGGATTGTGGACGTCCCAGAAGGAGAAGACTTAAATAAATACAATCAAAAATTAAAGAAAGACATTACATCTAATAACACAGAAGTAACAAAGAATCATAAGAAACAATTATACTACAAAAACGTGGGTAACCTCGAAAAGATTAAGTTCCTAGAACCATGAAACCTACCAACACTGAATTATGAAGGAATAAAAAATCTGAGGAGACTAACAATGAGCATAGAATTTAAATCGATAATTTAAAACTTCACAACAAAGAAAAACCTAGGACCTGATGGTTCAGGTGGAAAATTTTATAAAACATTTAAATAATCAACATCAATTATTCTCAAACTATTCCAAATGCTGAAAAGCAGGAAACACACTGAAACTGTTTTTACAAGGCAAACATTACCTAGACACCAAAGTCAAAGAAGGACACTCCAAAAAAAAAATATTGCCAACCAATATCTCTGATAAATGTAGGTGCAAAAATTCTCAACAATATACTGTCAAGTCAAATTCAAAAGCACATTAAAAGGATCATATGCCATGATAAGGTGGGATTTATCCCCGAGATGCAAGAATGGTTTGACATATGCAAATCAATAAGTGTACCACACTACATTCAAAGAATGAAAAATTATAAACTATATGATCATCTTAATAGATGCAGAAAAGGCATTTGACAAAATTCAACATCCTCTGATGGTACAAAGTCAGCATACTCTGATGGTACAAATTAGGTATGGAAAGAATGTGCCCCAAAATAATAAAGAGCAGGTATGACTACAGTTAACCTGAGACTCACTGGAGAAAAACTGATTTTTGTTTTTCTCTAAGATCAGGAAAAAGACAAGAATGCCAACTCTCACTACTTTCACTCAAAAAAGTACTGAAAATCTTAGCCACATAAATTGAGCCAAATACTTTTTAAAGAAATAATTTATCTTTATTTGTAGATGGTATTATCTTATACACAAAAATCACTGGACACTCCACCAAGAAATATTATAACTAATAAACAAATTAAGTAAAGCTTCAGGGCACAAAATCAACAAACAGAAATTAGTTGTGTTTCTATGCACCTGTAATGAACCAGCTGAAAAATAAAGAAAAATTTCACAATATAAAAAAGAATAAAATACTTAGGAATATAGCCAACCAAGGGATAAAAAATATCTGTACACTGAAAATTATGAAATATAGGTGAAAGAAATTGAAAAAGATAAATAAGTGAAAAGATATCCCATGCTGATAGACTGGAAGATTAATATTACCAAATAAGACAATCAAAATCATACCCAAAGTTACTGATTCAATGCAAATTCTATTAAAATTCTAACGACATTTTTATAGAAACAGAAAAACAATGAGAATTTGTATGGAGCTCCCAAAACTCTGAATAACTAAAACAATCTTGAGTAACAGCAACAAAGTGATTCATCATACTTTCTGATTTCAAATTATATTATGAGACTATAGAAAATAAAACAGTGTGATATTAACATAAAAACAGATCAATAGAACAGACTACAGAGCCCAGTAATAAACCTACTAATATATAGTCAGTTATTCTTTGAAAAGTTTCCAAGAGTACACAACGTGGAAACAATAGTCTATTCAATAAATAGTGATGGAAAAACAGGATATTCACATGCAAAAGAATAAAATTGAACCCTTGTCATAACCATACATAAATGTAAACTCAAAATGGTTTAAAGACTTAAGACCTAAAAGTGTAAAACCCCTAGAATAAACAAAATTTTTTAAAAGTCCTTGACATTTGTCTTGGCAATGATTTTTGGGGAAAAACCTAGACAACAGAAGCAAAAACAAACAAGTGGGACTACTAATTTTATATATATTAAAGAAAATATACAATGTAATGAAAGACGACTTAAGGAATGGGAGAAAATAGTTACAAAACATATATCCAATAGGAGTCTAATATCTAACATATAGAGAACTTATACAACCAACAGGAAAAAAAAATTAAACACAGCCAAAGGTCCTAAATAGACATTTCTTAGAAGAAAACAAACAAATGGCCAGGTATATGAAAAAATGCTCCAAACCACTAATCATCAAACATATACAAAATAAAGTCAAAATGTGATATTACTTCACCTGTTAGAATGTCTAATATCAACAAGTCAAAGTCAACTAATTTTCCACTAAGCTGTTAAGAACATGCACTGAGGGAAGGACACACTTTAGTAAAAGGTGTTGGGAAAACTGAATAACCATATGTAGAAGAATGAAACTGCACACCATCTCTCACTAGATACAATAATCAACTCAAGATGTATTAAAGACTTAACTGTAAGACCCAAAACTTTATAACTACTAGAAGAAAACATAGGAGAAATGCTTCAGGACATTGGTTTATGCAAGGATTTTATAACTAAGACCTCGAAAGCAAAGGCAAAAGACAAAAATAGGTAAATAGGACTATATTAAACTAAATAAGCTTCTGCCCGGCTAGAAATCAATCAACAGAGTGAAGAGATAACCTCGTGAATGAGAGTAAATATTTCCAAACTACTCATTCAACAGGGTACTGATATTCAGAAAAACACAGAAACTCAAACAATTAGACAATAAAAAACAATAAAAATGAGCAAAGGACATCAACAGACATTTCTCAAAAGAAGATGAACAAATAGCCAACAGGTATATTTAAAACATGCTTATCATCACTAATCATTAGGGAAATGCAAATCAAAATAATGAGATATCATCTTACTCCAGTTAGAATGGCTATTATTAAAAAGAAAAAAAACCCAGATAAACAGCTGTTGTGAGGATATGGAGAATTGGGAACTCTAGAAGTGTAAATTAGTACAGCCACTATTGAAAACAGGGAGATTTTTCAAAAAACTAAAAGTAAAACTAACAAACAATCCAGCAATTCCACTATGAGTATTTATCCAAAGGAAAGTAAATCTATATATTAAAGGGTTACCTGCACTCCCATCTTCAGTGAAGCACTTTTCACAATAGCAAAGATGCAAAATCAACTTAAATGTCCATCAGTGGATGAATAGATAAAGAATACTGTTTGGCAATAAAAAAGTAAAATAAAATTGTGTCATTTACAGCAATACAGATGGCACTTGAAGTCGTTGTGTTAAGTGAAATAAACCGAGCACACAAAAAAAGTATTGCACATTCTTCCTCATGTGAGAGCTAAAAATGTTAATCGCAGAGTTGGGGAGTGGACTGGTAGCTCTCAGAGGCTTGGGATTGCTCTACGGTTGGGAAGTGGAGGTGGGAGGATGAAGAACGGTTAGTAAATGAGTGGAAACATACTATTAGATAGGAGGAATAAGTTCTAACATTTGATAGCAGAATAAGTTGATTATAGCTAGCAATGTAATACATTTTTCAAAATAGCTAGAGGAGAGAACTTGAAATGTAACCAACACATAGAAATAATAAATACTTAGGGAATGGATACTCTAAAAGCCCTGACTTGATCATTATACATTTTATGCATGTACCAGGATTTCATATGTGCCTTATAATATGTACAAACATAATTCATCAAAAAATTTAAACATATTCAAAAAGATAACAAGTGCTGGTGAGGATGTGAAAAAATGGGAACCCTTATACACTGTTGATAGGAATGTAAATCTGTGTAGCCGTTATGAAAAACAATGTGAAAGTTGCCCTAAAATAGAACTACCATATGATCTAGTGACCCTACTTTGGGTATTAATTCAAAGGAAATATAATCACAATGAGGAAACGTTTGCACTCACATATTTATTGCATCATTTTTCATAATAGCCAATATATGGCAGCAACTTAAATAGCCACTGACAGATAAATGGTAAATGGAAAATGTGGAATTAGAAGGAAATGCTGCCATTTTTAACAATGTAAGTGAACCTGGAAAACATTATGCTAAGTGAAATACGTGAAATAAGTTAGACACAAGAAAACAAATATCACATTATCTCACTTATATACATTATCTAAAAACATCAAATCCACAAAAATAAAGAGTAGTTGCAAGGGTCTTTGCCGGAGTAGGGAAAATTGGGAGATGTTGGTCAAAGGGTACACCTCTTTAGTTACCAGATGAATAAGTCTGAAGACAAAATATAGCATGATGATTCTATCTAATGATAATGTATTGCATACTTTAAATTTGTTAAGAGTGTATCTTAAGTATGCTCGCCACAAAAAAGGGTATGAGGTGATGCATGTGTTAATCCGCTTGTTTGTGAAAATCATTTTACAATGCATACACATATCAAAACATTAAGTTGGTATACCTTAAATATATACAATTTTTACTTTTCAGTTATACATTAATACAGCTTGGAGTTGAGGGGCATAAAGCACTGCTGGTATTCGCACTGATTTTCAAAATACTAGGAAACACAACAATTCAATGTAAAATAAAGAATTTAAAAATTTTAATGTAAGGAGAGAAAACTATAATTACAAGTAAGTGATTTGAACAATGACTTCAGAGAATCAACTAGCAATTATTTAAAATAACAAGAATTCAAATAGAGGGCAAGGTAAAAAAGAAACCTTAAAAAATGGCAATTCATCAATTAATTGATCAAATTAATCAATTTGAAAATATAACATAAGAAAAAATGTCATACGTATTAGATATAAATATTATAACTTACCTCAAAATTAATATACAAGATATTGGATCTTTGTGGAAATATTTTGAAAGAAATAAAGTACATAATGGATTATCTGAATAAATAGAGATATTACATGTTCACAAATGAAAAAATATAGAAAAACTTCTCTTTGAATTAATCTACAAATGTAATGCAATAGCAATTAGTACCTTATTTTTTTTAGTAGAAGCGTCCAGCTGATTCTAAATTTATAGATAAAGTTAATGTGCAAAAATAATAAGGTGCTGCAGAAACATTTCAGAGTAGGAGATATGAACCTGCTTACCCCACAGAAAACAATAAATAGACAGTTATTCGTGAATGATAATAGCCTTGGGAGGACTTAAGGGTCCATTTAAGAAAACGCAGCAAGATAACGGACAAAAAAAGAGAGAATAACCCTGCATAGCATAACTGGGGAGACTGGCATAACCTAGATGTCTGGAGACAACTAGGAGCAAAGAAGAAGGCAGAGGACGTCACTTTCAGCCACACAGCAAGTGCCATTGCAGTCCCCGGTGGCTTTCTCCGTCTGCAGAAGATCCCAGTAGCTTTTGCCACGTATGTCACCAACAACCGTTTCTGTCTTGGATGCCTCAAAGGGGGAGACACTGCTGACCTTTATTTTTTAAAAAAGAAAAAGCCGGGCTCGGTGGCTCAGCCTGTAATCCCGCGCCTTGGGAGGCTGAGGTGAGCGGATTGTCTGAGCCCGCAAGTTCGAGACCTGCCTGGGCAACTTGGCGAGACCTCATCTCTACAATAACAATCAAAAAATCAGCCGGGCGTGGTAGCACACGCCTGTAATTCTGGCTGCTCGGAAGGCTGAGGCAGAAAGATGGCTGGAGCCCAGCAGGTCAACGCTGCGTGGCCGGGAGCGGCCACTGCACTCCAGTCTGGGCGACAGAGTAAGACTCCAACTCAAAAAAAATTAAAATTAAAATTAAAAAAAGCTGCTTTGCATCGCCCAAGAACCAGTCACTGCTCCTCGGGCCTTTGCCTACCTCTAGCCCTGAAGTTGCAGCTGCCCCACTATGCCCACACCGCAGACGCCAGATCCTTGGCTATTCTGTGCTAACTCATGTTCCAGACCCTAGTTTTGCAGCCACATTATTCATGTTCAAGCCTCAAACACAGGAGCAAGTGCAGCTGTGGGCGGGGATGAGTAACTGCAGGCTTCTGCACTATGGACCACAGCTCTGCAGCTATCCCTAGGAGCCCATGCCTTTGACATCTGAGCCAGCCCAAGCCGACGGCGTTCCTTAGACTCCAGAGCTCTGCTGTATCTCCGTGTGCGCCTGTGTGCTAGACCCTGGCTCCACGCCTGCACTGTTCCTGTGCCTCAAACATGGCAGCCACCGCGGCTATAGGCTGGGCAGTACCTAGCCTTGCATCCAGCATGGCTTCGTGCATTCTCACACTCTGGGCCCCAGACACCCAGCTGGTCTGCCAGCACTCTTGCCTGAGGCACCATTATCCATGTGGCAGCAGCAGCCCAAGCACGGGTGCCACCCGTCCCTTCCTATGGGCCTGTATTTCGTGCTCCACCTTCCTGACAGCGCCATTAGTGCTGTGCCTTAGATACTGGTGCCACCGTCAGCATGAATGTATCTCCAAACAAGACCCAGTAACAAAAGGGCTCCCCTCAGCCATGACTTCCCCAGTGGAAGAAAAAGAGTTAGGGAGAACCCCAGAAGACTTTGCCACCAAAGACCCAGCAGCCTTCGTTACCTCTGTGGATGCCCACAGCCTTGGCCACAGAGGATTCCTGCCATCTTCACCAACACTGACTTCAGTTGACAGAGCGTCCAAGAGACTACACCACACCAATCTCACCAAGGTCAGAGCTGCTGCACCCCGCCCAGCTGGCACTCTTGGAATTCATTTGTGCAGGAAAGTCTTTCCCCACTAACCCTGATGCATGAAGTCTGAAGAGGTGACTGTGGCATCAAGTTCACAGACTTCGTAAACGGCCACAGAAAATACATATCATAGACAAATGTCTAAACTTGTCACATGAAATTGATATATATGATCAGCTCATATAGGACTGAAATTGAACTAGAAACTGGAAGAGAAGTAACCATCCTCCATAGTGGATTATTGTGCTGATTTGCTTGCGTTTCCTCATTTGTTAATTACATAATTAAAAATTCACTTATAAAGAAAGTAGTGTCTCATGAATTCATCTTGATGTGCTTTATTTGAATCTGAGACCAAATTTAGCTCTGACAATTTTATTTTTACTGAAATGTTAACTGTAAAACCTTTGGTTTCAGGCTCTAAAATGTTGGCAATATCTGACTATATTGCTGATGACTCAGGTAACCCAAAGGCCATGATCTCCACAAGGTGAGTATGAAATGACCTAAGGAGGGAGGCAGAAGAGAAAAGTGATGGCTATAGGTGATAGCGTCATGCGACTAAGGAAAGTCAGTCTTTACTGCCATAGCTGTGACCTCTCAGCTGGTGGATTAGCATCTCTGTTAACAGCATTTTTTCTTCCCTTTTTATATTTTATTGGCCATTGCAATTGTACATACTTGTGGGGCACCACTTGGTATTTTGACACATGTATGTGTTGTATAAACATTTTCTCCAGTCTGCACAAGGAAGTTTAGAGTTGTCACAGTCTGTGGGTAATGGGCCACAGAAAACCATATTCCACATTCTCTGTGTGATTTACTGATGCTTTGTCACTGTTCACTGGCGGTCATAGAGCTCTTATGCTGAAACTTTGCTGAGAACCTTATCAGTTCTTCTGCTGTCATCCAAACACATGCCACTGTGTGCAATATATTCTAAGCAACTTGCTAACAGGTTGAAAGCAAAAGCATGTTTTCCACATTTTAAAAACCTCTCAAAAAAAACTTTTCAAAAGTAAATTTTGTATAAATATCTTTGTGACATTTATTGAGAACTACGTTTACAATCTGATAAAGTAACATGAAAACACCATCAAAGAGTCCACTTGGAGAGATGAGGCATGCTTTAAACATTTTTATGCAAAGCACGCGTATCACACAGACTGAACCACGTGTTTCTCTTTGACTGAAGAAGCCCAACTTTTCCTGCCTTTATGTTCTAATCTCCTGCCCATGTTGCTGCTGACTGGATTCAACTGGAAGGTAGAGGGCAGAGTGCCCATCCATACAGGAGACAGAAGTCAGCTTCCAAGGGCAAATCTTGGGGTAGAAAGTGGATCAAAATGAGCACAAAGAGAATACTCGGTACATATCCTCACCCTGGGCCTCCGAATGGATTGAATATTTTAAGGTCAGACTACCAAATTACAGTCTGATTAAATAGTTCATTCAGAAAGTAAGTGCGTGGGAAGGACCAGTTTCAAAGTTTAATGTTGCTCTTTATAAAACATCTCATTTATAATATCTGCTAACACGTTCATGCTCCAGTGATGGCAAAGCAGATTCAGGCAGCTTCTGCCACTTGTTGGTGCAATTTCAACCTCAGACGAGGAGGTCCCTGATTTTGCCTCCAAGAGCTTTCCATTGCATGTGGATACGACCCTGGTCTATTCTATTGTCACCCAAGAGGCTTTTATCCTCTCTTAGCGTTCTCCCAGTTTAGCCTATCTTCAAGGTGCTTTCCAGGTCTTTCATATAGATAGCATTTTGATTATGGATTCTTCCTAGTTCCAAAGAAGAAGCAGTTCTTGAGGCCCTTGTAACAAGCAGTTTGTTTGAACGATCAAAAAGGAGCAGAATCAGTGTCTTCCTCTACTGTTATCTGGACAAGCTACTATATTTTCATGTAGACATAATCCAAGTTTTACTTACATAAGAAAATTGAAGGAAGAAATCAATTTGTTAGGAATGGTATAATCTGGATAAAAATATTGTAATTGAGATCACATGCTTGTTTTAAGATGTACATATACGATGTGCTATGCAAATAGAATAATGTGACTGACATACTAACATACATGTTTGAATATCATGTGAACAGTGTGCAACAAAAAGCCAAGAGTTTTCTACAAGAATCTAATTCTGAATCTCTAAACTTTTTTGTTATTCATAACTTACACTAACATCTTAGTTTCTGAATATTTTAGCCAAATATATATAATTATTTTTATATAATTTGCAATAGTGGTTTCTTATCTTTTTCTGTAAAAGTCAAAATAATTCTTTGACTAAAACCCACCAAACTTTATTCAGTCTGACAATGATGATAATAAAATGAAAGTATCTAACATCATAAGGTCTTAACTCTTATAACCTGCTATGGGCATTGACAGAACTTAGTGACTACATGGATTGCTTTGAGTCAAATATTATATACTCAAAGACATGCAAAGTTTGACTGAAAAATTCTGTTTTTGTTTCTGTTTTTGAGACATGATCTTACTGTCATCCAGGTTGGAGTGCAGTGGCACAATCAATGGCTCACCACATCCTTGAACTCTTGGGCTAAAGCTATCCTCCCTCCCCAAACCTCCCAAGTAGCTGAGACTACAGGCATGTGCCATCATTCCCGGCTAATTTTTTTTTTCTCACTATGTTGCCCAGGCTGCTCTCAAACTCTTACACTCAAGTGATTCTCTCACTTCGGCCTCCCAAAGTTCTGGGATTACAGGTGTGAACCCACTATGCCTGGCCACTTACTGGAAAATTTAAATGAATACAATCCAAATAAATTTTTGCTTCTAAATGCAAAAAAGTTAATGAAATGATATGATGCAAATTTTAGAATCTTTTATTTTGAATACCTTTAATGTAATGGCTAATCTACATATTTTGGAAAGCACAATTTCCTAGTGTAATTGGCTGATATGAAGGTGAGTAGTTGGGGTTCTCTGTGGTTAGTCAGAACATGCTACCTTTCATCCCAAACTTTATATTTCCAGCAATAACCCTGACTGGAACACTCAAGGTGTGTTATTAGATATCCACAGTTGTTAAAGTCCAGGTAATTTGAACTTAAGGTTGATCTGGGCCTCAAGGCAGGTAGCCAAGATTACCTGAGCTGCGTCTTACACTCAAGCACAGCCCTTTCATGCTACAGATGACCATGAACCTTGGATTTTTCCTTGAACTCTGTGAGATCATGGTATTTTTTTTTTCTGGAATGTCATGGCATTTGAAAACCAGACCAAAATGTCCAGAATAATTTCACGGTACGGTTGTTACTCTTATTCTTACTTCCTAAACAAGGTTAAACTGGATTGGAGAACCTACAGTTGTTTGAATTGCTGTGATTCCCTTCTTGTTTCTTTTCTTAACTTCATTCCTTACCTTCATTCTTTCCTTCACTTCCTTCTTTCTTTAAACTTTAGGTTTGTTGACAGTACGTGATGTCACTGATCTCTGCTTTATAATGAAAAGAGAAAAATCACAGAAATGTGAGTTTTCTTGATGATTTCTTGCTTTAAGCATTAAAAACATATGTAGACTTGCATGTAAAAGAGCTAATTTAGTTCATCTAATTAGCTTCGTAATGCAAGTGCAGCATATCATTAGTGCTATTTTCTCCCATTTGTTTAATGGATTAACTAATTGGCTTAATATTTTAAAAAGTAAAACAGAATTAGAGTCAGATGCTAAAAGATTTGATTGAAAAAGTGTGGCATAGAAAATAAATAACATGAGAATCTGTAGTGACAAAACTAAGGCAGGAAGCAAGCCTGATACACTTCATAGACCTGTAACCAGATTTAACTTTAACAGAACTGAATTGTGCTGTTTACATAAATTGCTTGCAGTGCTGTTTCTGGTGCCAGGTGCTATTGCACAGAACATCATAAGGCCTTAAACCCTTGGTTCCTTGAAGAGTAGTAATTTAAGGAAATCCAGCCCCAAGTTGTGTGACCAGACATTATAGCAAACTGGCTTCCTTTGCCCCATTTCTCTTGCTCCTTTGATCCACCATCAAATCAAACTGGATTTTGAAAACTGGGCTCTTGGGAAGCCATCTACCATATGCATATCAATATGCTAGAGATATTCCTGCACTGGTAAGAAATGATTGCAAAGGACACATTTGGTAAAGAACTATTATCCAAAATATACAAAGAATTCTTAAAATTCAATAGCAAACAATTTTATTTAAAACTGAACAGAAGACCTGAACAGATGCCTCACCAAAGAAGATATACAGACAGCAAATAAGTACATTAAAAGATACTCCATGTCATGTCATTTCGGGTAAATGGAAATACTACTAAACACTTATTGTGGTGGCCAATATCCAAAACACTGACAAGACCAAATGCTGACAAGAATGCGAAACAACAGGGAACTTTCATTTATTGTTGACAGGAATGCAAAATGGTACAGTCACCTTGGAAAACAATTTGAAAGTTGTTTTAGGGTTTTTTTTGCAACTAAATCAAACATACTGTTACTATACAAGCCAGCAATCATGCTCCTTGGTATTTACTAAAACTATTTGAAAACTTACACCCATACAAAAGGCTGCATATGGATACTTATTGCAGCTGTTTCGTAAATACCAAAACATGGAAGCAACCAAGATGCCCTTCAGTAGGTGAATGGATAAATAAACTCAGGAACACACAGACACTGGAATTTTAATTTGTGGTAAAAAAAGAAATAAGCTATCAAACCTTGAAAACACATAGAAAAAATGAAATGCATATTATTAAGTAGAAGAAGAAAATTCGGAAAAGCTATATACTACATGATTTAAATTATGTGACAACTGTGGAGAAGGCAAAACTATGGAGACAGTACAAGGCTTAGTGGAGTCAGGTTCTGGGAGCATAAAAGGATAAGTAGGTGGAGCAGAGAATTTTTAGAGCAATTAAACTACTTTGTATGATGCTATCATGGTGGACACAAGTCATTAAACATTTGTCCAAACCTACACAGAGTGAACTCTCATATGAGGTATAGCCTCTAGATGAGTACAGAGTGTCAATGTAGGTCCATTAATTGTAGCAAATGTAAAACTCTGGCAAGGAATGTTGATAATAGGAAGTCTGTGCATGTGTGGGGTTGGGGAGGAGGTGGTAAGGGATACAGGGACAATTTCTGTGTCTTTCTATCAATTTTAATGTGAACCTAAAACTCAGCCAAAAAAAATCTGTAAAAAATAATAATAATACCTGAAAAATAAGCAAGCCATGAAAAGACATGGATGAATCTTTAATACATATTGCATAGTAAAAGAACTAGTCTTAAAAGGTTATAAACAGTATGATTCCAATTAGACAACATTCTGAAAAAATAAAACATGTAGAGACAGTAAGCAAATAGTCATTGCAAGGGATTTGGAAGGATGGGTTTAAATATGAAAAACTCAAGTGATTCTTTGAGGTGTTGAAGCTATTTTGCATGATGATGTAATGGTGACTATATTATTTGTTAAAACTCATAAACATGGCTTGTTTGCCTTTTGGTTTATTCATTAATCTTTATTTTTATTTATTTATATTTTTAAAGATAATTTATCGTTTATTGTGGTAACAATATATGACATGAGATCTACTCACTTAACAAAGTTTTAGTTACACAATAGAGTATTGCTGACTATAGGCACAATGTTGTATGTAAGTCTGCTAGAATTTTTCATTCTGAATACCTGAAGCGTTATGCCTGTTGAACAGCACCTCCTCATGTCCCCTCTTACTGGCTATTGGCAACTACCATTCTACTCTGTTACAATTAGTTTGGCTATCTTAGATACCTCACATAAGTGAAATTATACAGTATTTATCCTTCTGGAACTGGCTTATTTCATTTGAAATGTCATTCGGGTTCATCAATTTTGTTGCACATGGCAGAATTTCCCTTTTTTAAGTGGAATAATATTCTAGTGTACCTATGTATGACATTTTATTTTTCTATTCATCCATCAGTGGACACTTACATTGTTGCCATGTCTTGGCTAGTGTAAATAATTCTGCACTGAATATAAGAGAGCAGATTTTTTTTCAAGATCCTGATTTCAATTATTTTGAAGATAGATGATAGATGATAGATGGATGGATGGATAGAGAGATAGAGAGATAGATAGATAGATAGATGGATACAGAGATAGGTAGATAGATAGATGGATGGATACAGAGATAGAAAGGATTGTTGCATCGTATGGCAGTTCTATTTTAATTTTTTGAGGAACCTTTATATCATTCTCTGTAGCAGCTGCACCATTTTAAAATGCCATCAGAAGTTCCCAAAGTTCTAATGTCTTCACTTTTTTGCTAGGACTTGTATATACATCATAGTCAACTCTAACAAGTGAGGTGATATCTCACTGAATGTTGCTATCTTATTGCATTCCCTGATGATTAAGCATACAAACATCTTTGTATATACTTATGGTGTTTTGAATGTCAGTTTTACAGAAATGTTTATTTTTTACAGAAATGCTTATTTTTATTTACAGCATTTGCCCTTCAGTAACTAAGTGATTTGTTGTTGTTGTTGTTGCTGCTGCTGCTATTGAACTGTAGGACTTCCTTATGTATTTTGGATATTAACTCCTTATTAGAGATATGAGGGGAGAACCCCACAAAAAAACAGGAATTTACTTATAAAAAAATGTGCATTTGTTCTTACACATTTAAACTTCAGTCACCTTCAAAGTACTCTCCATTTGATGCAATACACCTATAAAGATGTTTTTTCCACTGCACAAAAGTTTTTGAACTAGTTGATTTTGATGCCTTTTAGTGTCACTGTCATTTTTTGTTTCACCTCTTCCACGTTGGCAAAACGTTTCCCTTTGAGGGCATTTCTCATTCGGGGAAATCAACAAAAAAGGTCACTCAGTGCAAGATCAGGTGAACAGGGACAGTGGGGCATTGGGGTCATGCCATTTTTATCAAAAACTGCTGAGCACTCAGTGCAATGTGGGCAAGTGCATGGTCAAGGCAGACGAACCAGTCACCAATTTGCCACAACTTGGGATGTCTCTTCCATAAATCATGGCACAACTTTCTCAGAACTTTCAGATAAAAGCTCTGGCTGACCATTTGATCGGAAGGAACAAATTCTGAGTGTACAACAAGGGGTCTGCCCTCCAAAAGACAATTCTGGATTTTTTGAAGTTCCCCCCCCATATTGTTTGCAAGTATTTCTTTATTCCTTTAGATAAGAGGTCCAAGTCTAATGCCCTGGTCATGGTTTCTGACACATTTCTCCAATAAAAGGCACAATAAAATAGAAAAATTTTCCAATAAAATGGAAACTAGAAATGATTAATTCTAGTAGGGTAGGAGATATACAAGAAGAGTATGGAGTATCTTGTTGCATCAGAAAGCAAAATGGTACTAAAAAAATAAACAAAAGCAAACAAATAAAAACTCATAATGATACACACTTGTCAAAGGAACTCAGAAGTGAACTGAAGAGCTTCCAATGGCCAAAGCTGGAACAATTTAATCAAGAAAATAAAGTAATATTTGAATTATAACCCAATGTATAAACTAAGTATCTATGCATCAATACTGATATAAATAAACAATTAAATAAATAAGCAAAGAAAGAAAATGAAGAAAGGACATCTTCAATGCAGAAAAATTTCAGACAGCATACTCTCCAATCCTTAAGTGCAGACAGTACACAGTAACTTCTTTCAAAAAATACAACACAGAAAAATACATTTTTAAAAAGTGACTTTATGGAAAAGAAAACTGGCAAAAACTACCTCAAACCAGTCAATAAGGTTTAGCATCAACCGTAATGAGTCATACTGATAATATGTGTTCTTTAGATGTGATGAGAATGCTTTACCTTTGTGATCTTCATCCAGTAAATGTATTACTCCAGTCTAATCGCGAGAAAAACATTAGACAAATCTCATTATAGAGACATTCTACAAAATGCCTTACCATTACTCCTCAAAACTGTCCAAGTAATCAAATACAAGGAAAGTCTGAGAAACTGTCATGGGCAAGGGAAGCCTAATAAGACATAATGATTAAATGTAATGTGGTATCTTAGATAGGACTCTAATCTTTCCTAAAAAGAAATAATGAAAAATTGAGGAAATCGGAATAAAGTGAGAAATTTAATTAACAATAATCTATCAATATAAACTCATTAGTTGTGACAAGTGTACCTTCCTAATGTAAGATGTTACTAACGGGGGGGAGTTGGTGCAGGGTATGTGCAAACTCTATTACTACCTTTGCGATAATTCTCTAAATCAAACATTTTCTTAAAAATAAAGTTGATTAAAAACAGAAAACAGATTCTGGTTCAAGATGGCCAATAGGAAACAGCTAGTGTACCTCTCTCTCACAGAGAATTGAAATAGCATGTAAATCCTAACATCTTAATGGATGGTCTGGGCCAGCACACTGAAGTTCGACAGAGAAGCAACAGAAGCCACAGCATGAACTGGACAGCCTGTTTAGCTGGGACGGACATGGAGACAGAAAAGGCTTTCCAACGCGGCCCAGGTGAGCCAGTCATCTTCTCCATGGACCACTGGAATCCTAGTCTACAAGAGATTCCCCACAACCCCTTGATCTCCAGATGGATGCAGGAAGCCACCCGGAGACTGAGCAGAGGCACTGCTGAAGCCCACGTGGAATCCAGTATGCCTCTGTTCCCTGAGTGGCCCAGCTTTGGCTGCTTCTGCCCATAAAGGAGGGAGGCCGGGTGCTTTCCTGCACCCTCAAGACAGAGACTGAGGCAGCAGCCAGAGGAGCAGGCAGTCAGAGTACTGCACACACACCCCACTGCCTCAGGTGCTCCTCACTAAATAAGGCTTGGCTGCATCTAGGACAAGCCCCAATGACACTGAACCCCACACCCGTCAGAATATGCAAAACAGACACACTCCCACAGATGTGCTAGCTCCCAGAGGCCAAAGACAGGGCCTTGCATCCTCCACCATCTCTGCCTCTGTCACTGCCACCTACAAGCCAGAGAGGAAGCAGGGAGGTGGTGCACTTTCTTGCATCCCCAGGATGGGTCCTGCAATCACGTTGCCAAGGAGTCTGTGGGCTAGGCACCTCACAACCCCTGCCAGACAGATCTTCCCCGCTTCTACAACAGGCCCTCA
Organism: Cephalopachus bancanus; assembly: GCA_027257055.1. Classification (NCBI taxonomy): domain Eukaryota; kingdom Metazoa; phylum Chordata; class Mammalia; order Primates; family Tarsiidae; genus Cephalopachus; species Cephalopachus bancanus. The sequence continues at coordinate 53,826 of JAPVLO010000443.1, read as the reverse complement.
GCACAGAACAACCATACACCCCCTGCCTGAATACCGCAGCTCTGTGCACCTCTTATGGTCCAACTCCCAGAGGTCACAGCTGGAGCCTTCTAGTAATCGTCACCACTGCTTCTTCCCCTGCCCCCTGTATGTCAGGTAGAAAGTAGCAAAGTGTGTTCTTTTGTGCAGTCCAGAACAGATACCACAGCCATGGCTAGAAAAAGAGCAGTCTGTGTACCACCCAGCCCTGATCTTCTCAGCTAACTGCCAGGCAGTGCTTCCCTGCAGCTAGGACAGGCCTCCTATGAAGTGCAGCTGGCCCACCCCTCCTAAGCACTGCTCTCACCCCTCCTGAGCTGTGGCTGTGCACTCCTCCATGGGCACACTGTGAGAAGTCACTGTTGGGAACCCCCCAGTCACCGCTGCCGCTGCCTCTGGGTTGGAGAGACAATAAGGAGGCAGGCCACTCAATGAAGCCAATTGACTAGACACTATATGCATCACTAGGAAAAAAACTACAAAAAATCTCATCCCATTGACAGCAAATTGAGAGCAAAACCAAACAAAAGCACCCGCTCCCCCCAGATAAGAATGAATCTGCGCAAGAACTCTGGCAGTACCAAACGCCAGATTGTTCTGTCATCTCCAGAAGACCTCACCCACTCCCCAACAATGGAATCTAACTAGAATGAAATGTCCAAAGTGACAGATACGGATGTCAGACTATAAACAGCAAAGAAAATAGAGAACCAAGAGAAAGTGGAAATCCAAAAGAAAAAGACCAAGAAAAAAATCCAATAATTGAAAAATGACATGATCGTGTTAAGCAAGAACCAAACTGAACTTCTGAAACTGAAGAATTCACTTCAAGAATTTTAAAAGACAGGTACAGTCCTTAACAACACATGAAATGAAGCAAAATAAAGAATTTCAGAGGTTGAAGACATCTTTTGAACCAGCCCAAACAAAAATAAAGGAAAAAAAAAGAATGGAAAAGAACAAAGTTTTTAAAAACATAGGATTTTGTGGAGAGAAAACCTGTGACTTATTGACATTCCTAAGAGAGAAAAAGAAAATGGAAACTATCTAAAAAATGTATTTAAGGGCATAATTTAGGAAAACCTCTCCAATCTTACCAGAGAGGTTGACATGCAAATACAATAAATTCAAAAAACTCTTGAAACCTATTATACAAGATGACCATACCCAAGACACATAGTCATCACACTATCCAAGGTCAATGTGAAAGAAAAAAATCTTAAAGCAGGTAGAAAAAAGGGTCATACCACCCATAGTGGAAGAATGACCAGACTAACAGCAGAGCTCTCAACAGAAACCTTGCATGTCAGAAGATACTGGGAACCCATTTTTAGCATTGTTAAAGAAATGCCAGTCCACGGTTGTTGTTTTTTTACACTGAAAAACTAAGTTTCATTTTATTTTTTTATTTTTTTTTTGAGTTGGAGTCTCACCCTGTCGCCCAGACTGGAGTGCAGTGGCCGCTCCCGGCCACCGCAGCCTCGACCTGCTGGGCTCCGGCGATCCTTCCGCCTCAGCCTTCCGAGTAGCCGGAATTACAGGCGCGCGCTACCACGCCCGGCTGATTTTTTGATTTATTGTAGAGATGAGGTCTCGCTGCCCAGGCAGGTCTCGAACCCGCGGGGTCAGGCAATCCACTCACCTCAGCCTCCCAAAGGCGCGGGATGACAGGCTGAGCCACCGAGTCTGGCTAAGTTTCATTTTAAAAAGAGGAATAAAGACTTTCCCAGACAAGAAATCACTAAGGGAATTTACCACCACCAGACTGGTACTACAAGAGATGGTTAAATGACTTATAAATATGGAAACAAAGAAGCAATTCCTCTTGCCACAAAAACAGGTGTAAGCACATAGCCCATGGACCCTATAGAACCACACAACGAAAATTATGAAGCAACAAGGAAACCACATTATGACAGGAACAAATACCCACATATCAGTGTTAACATTGAATGTTAATAGCATGATGATCCACTTAAAAGACATAGATGACAAACTTTAATAATAATAATAACAACAGCAACAACAACAACAATAAAAGAACTATCAGTCTGCTGTCTCCAGGAGAACCATGTCACATTTAATGGCACACATGCATTCAAGATAAAGAAATGCAGAATGTACCACACAAATAAAAAATAACAAAAAGTAGGGGTCACTACTCTTGTATCAAATAAAATAAACTTTAAACCAACAAAATCATTGAGACAAAAATAACAAATTCTCTACCTAAATTCAACATGTGACCTGTTGGACCTAATTGATGTCTACGGAATATTTTGCTCAACAACTTCAGAATATACATTCTTCTCAACTGCACAGGGAACATATTCTTAGATTAACCACTTGCTCAGTCATAAAGCAAGTCTCAAAAAAATTTTTAAAAACAGAAATCAGACCAAGCATCTTCTCAGAGCACAGTGGAATAAAAATAGAAATCAATACCAAGGGAAACTCTAAAAACCTCATAAATACATGGAAACTAAACAACTTGCCCCTGAATGGGTTTTGGATAAACAACAAAATCGAGGCATAAATTAAAAAATACTTTGAAACAAATGACAGTGAAGACATAATATACCAAAACATCTGTAATGCCACAAAAACAACATTCAGAAGAAAGCTTATAGCACTAAATGCCCAATCATGAAGACAGAAAGATCCCAAATAAACTACATACCATCACACCTAATGGAACTAGAAGAAAAAGAACAAACCAACAGAAGAAAATTAGTAACTACAACGAGAGCAAAACTAAATGAAGTTGAGACCAGAAAGCAAAAATACAAAATAATCAACAGAAAGAAAGTTGGTTATTTGAAAGAATAAACAAAATCGAAGCTGACAAATTCCTGAAAACACAAACTCTTCCAAAATTAAAACAGGAAGAAATTGAAACCCTAAACAGACTGCTTACCTACAACCAAATGAATTGACAAAGTCAACAAAAATAAACATTGGTGAAAAGACACCCTATTTAATAAAAGGTGCTGGGAAAACTAGCTAGCCATATGTAGAAGAATGAAACTAGACACACACCTCTTACCTTATAAAAAATTAACTCAAAATGGATTAAAGATTTAATATAAGACTGTAAACTATAAAAATCCTAGAAGAAAACCTAGGAAAACATTCTCCTGAACATTGTCCTAGGCAATGAGTTTATGACTAAGTTCTCACAAGCAAATGCAGCAAAAACAAAGCTTGATGATCAGGATTTAATTAAGCTTAAAAGCTTCTATACAGCCAAAGAAACTATTGATAGAGTACATAGACAACATAAAACATGGGAGGGAGAAAATTTTCAAAGTGTGAATATGACAAAGAAATGATAACAGAATCTGTAAAGAACTTAAATGGATTAACAAGGAAAAACAATAACCCCTTTAAAAAGTGGGCAAAGCAAATGAACAGGCACTTGTCATAGAAAATGTACATGTGATTAACAAACATATGAAAAAAGTTCAACATCACTAATCACCAGAGAAATGCAAATCAAAACCACAATAAGATACCATCTCACATCAGTCAAAATAGCTATTATTAAAGAAAAAAACAGCAGTTATTGGTGAGGTTGTAGAGAAAATGGAAAGCCCATACACTGTGGTGAGAATGCAAAGTAGTTTAGCCTTTTTTTGAAAGATGCTTGGAGTTTTCTCAAAGAATTAAAAATAGAATTAGCACTGGACCCAGCAATTCCTTTACTTGGTATATACCCAAAGGAACATAACTCATTCTATCAAAAAGACAACTACACTCACTTCTTTGCCTCAGTATAATTTACAGTAACAATGACACAGAACGAAACTAAGTACTCAACACTAAATTGCATTAGGAGAATGTGATACATATACATCATATGGAATATTATGAAGCCATAAAAAGAACACTATCATATCCTTTGCAGCAACATGGATGCATCTGGGGCTCATTATTCTAAGCAAGTTAAAGCAAAAGCATAAAACCAAATGCTGAATGTTTTCACTTGTAAGTGGATGCTAACCATTGGGTACACATGGACATAAAGACAAGAACAACTGACACTAAGAGCCCATAAAGAGAGAGGGGGTAAAGGAAGGATGGAAAAACTATGTATCGGGCAACTGTCTTCTCAACAAATTCTGCTTTCCAAAAAGAAAAAGAAAAACTATGTATCAGATATCATGTTTACTATTTGGGTTACAGGTTCAAAGCTCGCCATCACGATGTATACCCATGTAACAAACCTTCACATGTACCCACTGAATTTAAATTGAAAAAATACACAGAAATTTTAAAAAAAGAAAAGAAAAGAAAAAGAGAAAGTGTAACAGGGAGAGTGATTATCTATGTTGGGTCTTGAAGGTGGTTCTTGCTGATCAGTGGCATTTGAACAAAGCCCTTAGTAAAGTAAGCCACACTAGGCAGAAGGAACCAGAAATAAAGCCTTAGAAGAATTATGCTACAATGTTTGTGGATCAGACTGGCGCCTTTAGTAGGGAGAGCTGACAAATCAAAGTCTAGAAAGAGATAGACCCAGAGAATTGAGGGTGGACATGGGTAGGGTTTATTTTGAGAGAGACAGAAAGCCGATGGAGAGTTTTTAACGAAAGAGCACGTAATCTGGGTCACATGTTAAAGGGATCATTGCTGAATGGAGAGTGACTGAGTGGAGAGTTTGCTGAGTGGAGAGTTGCTGAGTGGAGAGTGACTGGAGCAAGGGGTGACTGAGTGGAGAGTGACTGGATATGATTAGGGGGTTCCACAGAAACCTGTACACACGTTAGGGAGTTATCTGAATGATCCAAAAACCAGATTACATTGGTGTGGACCAGATAGTAACATAGTGGTAATGAGAAACTCTCAGATTTTTGTTGTATACTGAACATAAAATTTGCAGGCCCTGCTGGTGTTTTGGATGTAAATGTGAGGGAACGAGACAAAGATGCCTGAAGAGATGAAATAACAGGTCTGAACACCTGGGGATGTCTGGACCAAGATGAACAGCGAGTCCAAAGGAGCACCTTGGAAGGGAGATTATCAAATTATAAGAGGAAGGTTTGTTTGCCTCGGAAGTTGAGGAAACCTTCTGACCATAAATATAAGGAACAAATCCTCAAGGTAAAATATTAATATCTTCAACTAGTCAAATTAAAAGCTGATATTGGGCAAAAAAGTTGAAAGGTAAATAAATTGTAAAACATTTGGAACACTTATTTAGAAGCAAAATATTGGATAGCCTCATAATTCATGTTTTATTTTATTTTTTAATTTATAAGGCTTTTGTTTCCTTAGGATCGAACAGTTTCAGCCAGTGCTGACAAATGGAATTTTGTACACAGCAGTAAGACCACAGGCCCTCCTAATTGGCAGCTGCTTATGAGAGAAGCTCAGAACAGACAGGACAGAGAAAATAAGGGTTGATTCTGGTGAATAAATAGGATTTTAAATAGTAAAGCATAATGAAAGAAATAATTTAATAGACTTAAAACATTAGACTTTACATACATAAGACTATTCTTTTACTACATATATTAATCTTAAAAGACCCATTCTTGAATTTCTGCATAAGTTAATCTTTACAGGGATTTTCCCCTAATTAAATATCATGAGTAATATTCAAATTTGTAAATTTACGTATAAAATTTTAGAAGATATATAGACTTAATTGCTCATTTTCAGTCAAAAGAATTTCATCCTTTCTTCTCCCCCATCATTCCAAAAGATGAATAAATTGATGCTGTCTTGTTTTATAATAATGGGTTTGCACGATTATTGTCACATCATCTGTGGCACTTAAAGAGTGAACAGCTTCAGATACATCATTCAACTTTGGGACACTACATTTAAAAGAAATACCATTAAAAACCTATAATATTACTGTTTTTTTTATTGACCTTTGATTCCACAGAAAGTAATCCTAACTGCATCTCTATACATATGGAATCTGTGGAAAAGCTACTTAACCACTGCTGCTCAGATAAAATCTGACATTCTTCTATCATCCTTTTTTAAAAATAATTGGTTTCTAAACTACCAAATAATGTTTTAAATGAAGGCCTGTAAGCCATGTTAGAAGACAGAATGATTTGTGAGTTTTATATGCAAATGGTAAAGAAGGTCCAGGACAGGGGAGTCTGAGATTTGTAGACATTTGCCCTTGTGTTCATGAGTTGTTTTTTCCATTCTGAGACATTTTTAAAATTCCATCGTTGTAAGAGAGAAGATTCAAATCTGCTGAACATGAAGAAAACAAATGAGCAGCTAGTTTGTCTGTTAGACTCCTGGGACATCCCTACTATAGACAAAATGTGACAAAATGGAATTGCAAATGCAAACAAAATAAGACAAAATCAACTTAAAAAAATATTCCATGCAATTATATTTTTCTTTGTTTCTGCAATATTCTATTATCATTTTAAAATACTCTTATTTCTGTTTATAAAACATAATGCACATTTATTTTAGAAGGGTTAGAAAATGAAGAAAATACAAGAAGTCAACCAAAATTCTTATCCAAAAGTCCTTGCCTTAGAGAAACTCTGAGAACATTTTGGTATAGAGCTTGTCAGTTTTTCTTCCTTTAAAATGTATCCTTACTTTATATTCTGCTTTGTTTATTGAACTTCATAGCATGATAACTAGTTTTGTACTATTAGCATAGAATACAATTAAGAATTTTATTGTTGAATTATGATGCAAATTTATAATTTTAACTACTTTGGATACTTTGAAATTAATAATAATTAATAATGGTTTAAAGCCATCCCATTCATATTTGATTTTTCTCTTAGGCTATAGCTTAACATAATAAATTAAAAAGTCTACAAGAGATGTGCAATTATATCAAGAAGCTGAACCTACATCTAATTGGTATTCCAGAAGAAGAAAAGGAAATGGTGGACACCTTGGAGCAAGTATTCCAGGAGGTTACCCAAGAAAACTTGCCCCATCTCACCAGAGGTGTGACCAGCCAAACACAAGAGATCCAGAGAGCCCCCACAAGACATCAATTCCAATCAGCAAAAAGTCAAAGAATAAAATAAATATTTTTCAGTCGTATCATGCATTGAATGATTATATTGTTACTAAAAGTCAGATAAATTATCTATGACTTTTGAGTATTTACAAAATGCTCACTTGCTAAAATATTTTCTGGGAGCTACACCAAAGTTTAAAATATAAAATTACTCATAATTAGAAAAATAAACAAGAAGAAAAAAACATAGGATTGAAACATTATTATTTGGACAGTTGACCAGTCAGGGCAAATAAAGCTAAGATGTTAAGTTTCTGAATTGAAGACTAAGAACTTACCTTAAGAAACTGCCGGGAGGGGGTGCAAGGAAACAGGATCGAAAGCAGTAGGAATCTGCCTGGGGAAGTGGGGGCACACCTCAGTAGCAAGAGTACCTGCTTAATGAACATTTGTATATGTAACCCTGAATTGTACCGCTCATCTTTAAATAAATAAATTATTAAAAAACAATTAATAACACGAATAATTAGTAAGAATAAGAATCCCTGAAAACTGTCTCACTAAATGACATAAAGGGGACTTTCTGCACATAAAGTGATTTGTCTCAGAGTTAAGCTAGAGAAAGGCAGTGCTGACTGGCACAGTCTTGACCTTACATACTTGGGACCAAGCCACATCCAGGTTACTGAGTTCAGTCACGCACCCCGGTCTGCAAAACTTGCTCTCAGCACATAGGACACCACACAAAAGAATATGTAAGATCAAGATGATATAATATACCACATCCTGTATTTTAGCCTTGATGGCTAAAAATAATCACAAGCATACAAGCAAGCATACAAACACAAAATTTTAATTTCCTATAAAAACAAACTACATGTCCACGCATACAAGTTCAAGACATTTCACAAATAATGAAAAATTTTTTTTCTTTTTTTAATCAATATTTTCTATGATATTGTGGGGTACACTTAAGGGTTAGGTATACAAATATGCTTTGTTCAGGCACCTTGTTGATAAGAGGTGTCTCCCCATCCCCAGACAGATATCTACTACCATTAATCCCATCTCCCTTCCCCTCCCCTCATAGATTCCCACCACTGTCAGTCATTTTCTTTTTTTTTTTTTTGAGTTGGAGTCTCACTCTGTCGCCCAGACTGGAGTGCAGTGGCCGCTCCCGGCCACAGCAGCCTTGACCTGCTGGGCTCCGGCGTTCCTTCCGCCTCAGCCTTCCCAGTAGCCAGAATTACAGGTGCGTGCTACCAAGCCCGGCTGATTTTTTGATTTATTGTAGAGATGAGGTCTCGCTGACCAGGCGGGTCTCGAACCCGCGGGCTCAGGCAATCCAATCACCTCAGCCTCCCAAAGGCGCGGGATTACAGGCTGAGCCACCGAGCCCGACTAGTCATTTTCTTATAGTATTACGTTGAATGTTCAAGGTCCACTATATGAGTGAGAACATATGATACTCAGATCTTTGTTTCTGTGAGAGGTCACTCAGTATTATAGACTCTAGTTCCATCCAGGTTTCTGCAAAATTCATGATTTTGTTTTCTTTTATGGTTGCATAGTATTCCATCATATATATGTACCACATATTTTTAATCCAGTCTTCTTTTGATGGACACCATGGGTGCTTCCAGGTTCTTGCTATTGTGAAAAATGCTGCAATAAACATACGTGTGCAGGTATCTTTTTTATAGAGTGATTTGAGGTCTTCAGGGTATATTCCTAGTAGGGAGATTGTGAGGTCATATGGGAGGTCAATATTTAGAGCTTTTAGGAATCGCCATACCGTTTTCCACAGAGGTTGCACTAGTTTGCACTCCCACCGACAGTGTAGAAGTGTTCCCTTTTCGCCACACCCTCTCCAGCAACTATTATTTTTTGAGTTATTGATAATTGCCATTCGGACTGGGGTTAGGTGGTATCTCAGTGTGGTTTTCATTTGCATCTCCTTGATGATTAGTGAGGTTGAACATTTTTTTATGTGTCTGTTGGCTACTCGGATGTCTTCCTTTGAGAAGTGTCTGTTCATACCTTTTGCCCACTTTATAATGGGGTTGTTTGTTTTTTTCTTTTCAGCGCGTTTGAGTTCCTTGTAGATTCAAGATGTTTAGCCTTTGTCAGACCTGGAGTTGGCAAATACTTTTTCCCATCTGTAGGCTGTCTCCCTGCTCTCTTGATGGTTTCTTTGGCTTTGCAGAAGCTTGTCAGTTTAATGAGGTTCCACTTGTCTATCTTATCTCTTATGGCCTGTGGGTTTCGGGTTTTGTTCAGGAATTGGTTGCCAGTTCCGATTTCCATGAGGGTATTTCCTTCATTTTCTAAGGTTCTTATGGTTTGAGGTTTTACATTTAGGTCTCTGATCCATTTAGAGTTAATTTTTGTGTATGGGGATAGATAGGGGTCCTGTTTCAATCTTCTGCATGTGGTCAGCCAGTTTTCCCAGCACAATTTGCTGAATAGTTTCTCCTCTCCCCAGTGGTAGGTGGTGGAGGCTTTGTCGAAGATGAGTTGGTTGAGAAATTGACGTTTTGCTTCTGGAATCTCAATTCTATTCCATTGGTCTTTATGCCTGTTCCTGTGCCAATACCAAGCTGTTTTGATGATTGTAGCTTTATAGTAAAGTTTGAAGTCTGGTAATGTGATACCTCATGCTTTGTTTATTTGTTTGTTTGTTTGTTTGTTTTGTTTTGTTTTTTGCTGAGAACTGTTCTGGCTATTCTTGGTCGTTTGTGTTTCCATATGAATTCCTATGTTGTTTTTTCTAGGTCTGAGAAGAATGTTGCTGATAATTTGATGGGTATTGCATTAAATCTGTAGATTGCCTTAGGTAAGATGGACATCTTCACAATGTTGATTCTTCCAATCCATGAGCATGGGATATTTTTCCACTTGTTTGTGTCATCTTTGATTTCTTTGAGCAGTGTTTTATAGTTTTCATTGTAATGGTCTTTCACATTTCTGGTTAGGAAGACACCAAGGTATTTCATTTTTTTTGGTGTAGCTGTTGTGAATGGAATTGTGCTTTTTGTTTGGGTTTCTGTTTGTTTGTTATCGGTGTAAAGAATTGCGATTGTCTTTTGCACATTTATTTTATATCCTGAGACTTTGCCAAAGTCCTTTATCAGTGTAAGGAGGTTTTTTGACAGATTCTCTTAGGTTTTCAAGGTACACAATCATGTCATCTGCAAAGAGAGATAGCTTGACTTCCTCTTTTCCTATTTGAATACCCTGATTGCCTTCTCTTCTCTGATTGTTCTAGCCAGGATTTCCAATACTATATTGAACAGGAGGGGTGAGAGTGGGCATCCTTGTCTTGTTTCAGTTTTCAGGGGAAATAGTTCCAGTTTTTGTCATTTAGGAGTATGCTGGTTGTGGGTTTCTCGTAGATGGCTTTTACTATTTTGAGGTATGTTCCCCGTATGCCTAGATGTTTGAGGGTTTTTATCAAGAAGGGGTGCTGGATTTTATCAAAAGCTTTTTCTGCATTAATGATATAATCATGTGGTTTTTGTTTTAACAACTGTTGATGTATTTAATTACAATTATGGTTTTACGAATGTTGAACCTGACTTGCATCCCGGGGATGAAGCCTTCTTGGTCATGATGGATGACTTTTGAGATGTGTTGTTGAATCTGGTTTGCTAGGATCTTGTTGAGAATTTTAGCATCTATGTTCATGAAAGATATTGGCCTGTAGTTCTCTTTCTTTGTTGGGTCTTTACCTGGTTTGGGTATCAATGTGATGCTGGCTTCGTAAAATGATTTGGGGAGAATTCCATCTTTTTCAATCACCAGGAATACCTTCAGTAGGATTGGTAACAGCTCCTCCTTAAATGTCTTGTAGAATTCTGCTGGAAGGCCATCTGGTCCAGGGTTTTTTTGGTAGGTAGTTTTCTTATTGCATACTCAATTTCCTTGATTGTTATTGGTCTATTTTGGGTCTCAATTTCTTCTTGTTTCAACCTAGGCAGGTTGTGTGATGACAGAAAGTCCTCCATTTCCAAATGTTTTCAAGTTTGTTTCCATACAAGTGTACATAGTAGTCTCTAATGATCTTTTATTTTTCTTCAGGATCAGATGTGACTTCATCTTTTGTGTTTCTGATTGTGTTTATTTGGGCTTTTCCTATCTTTTTCTTGGTCAGTCTAGCTAAGGGACCGCCGATCTTGTTTAACCTTTCAAAGAACTAGCTCTTTGTTTCATTGATTTTTTTGTATTTTCTTTTTTCTTCTATGTCTTCGATTTGGCCTTTTATTTTGATGATCTGAATTCTTTTGCTGAAATTAGGATTTTTGTGGTCTTGCTTTTCCACCTTTTTTAGGTGGCTTCTTAGGCTGTTAATTTGTGATTCTTCCATTTTCTTCACATGCATTTGTAGGGATATAAATTCCCCTCTTACTACAACTTTCTTGGCCCCAGAGATTTTGGTAAGATGTTTCTTCATTTTCATTAGTTTCCAGGTATCTTTTAAACTCTGTTATGATTTCATCATTGACCCAGGAGTTGTTCAGCATCATGCTGCTTAGTGTTCATGTCTTTGTGGGTTTTGGGGGGACCTTCTTGGTGTTAATGTTTATTTTTATTCCACTGTGGTCCGAGAAGGTACATGGTAAAATTTTGGTCCTTTTAAATTTGCTTATGCTTGATTTATGGCCAAGTTTGTGGTCGATCTTAGAGTACTTTCCATGCAGTGATGAATAGCATGTGTATTCTGTGGTCTTTAAATGGAGGGTTCTGTAGGTATCAATTAAGTCCATTTGATCACGAGTCACATTGAGGTTTCGGATCTCGTTGTTGATTTTTTTACCTGATGAACTGTCTAAGGTTGTGAGTGGGATATTAAAGTCCCCAACTATGATGGTATTGTAGTTGATATCTTTTTTTAGTTTACCTAGGAGCTGCTTTATGAAAGTTGGTGCTCCTATGTTGGGTGCATATATGTTTAGGATGGATATTTTTTGTTGATGGATTGAACCTTTTATCATTATGTAGTGGCGTTCTGTATCTTTTTAAATTTTTGATAGCTTAAAGGGCATTTTGTCTGAGATTAAGATCGTGACTCCTCCTTTCTTTTGTGTTCCATTTGCCTGAAAATTTGTTTCCCATCCTCTTACTTTGAGTCTGTGAGTGTCCTTTCTAGTGAGGTGAGTCTCTTGAAGGCAATAAATTGTTACCTGGTGATATTTTATCCATTTTGCCACTCTATGTATTTTCAGTGGTGAATTTAGTCCGTTACATTCAAACTAATTATTGAAATGTGAGAGTTGATCCCTATCAAAATGTTCTTGCAGAGTTGTTCTTCCTGTTTGTGTGTTGTCTTTCTTTTGGTTTTAGAGTTGGATCATGTGTGTTTTTAATCTTTTGCCTGTACTCTTATGAATAACATTGTTGTTCTTTTTTCCTTTTTTTCTATGTTCAATATTTTCTTAAGTGTTTCTTGTAGAGGTGGTCTTGTGGCAGCATAGGTTCTTAGGGATTGGATATCTGGGAAGGATTTCAATTCTCCCTCACTGATGAAGCTTAGCTTGGCTGGGTAGGTTATTCTCAGTTGAAATTGTTTATCTTTTAGAACTTTGAAGATAGGGCTCCAAGCTCTCCTAGCCTGGAGGATTTCTGTAGATAAATCTGTTGCTATTTCTAATTGGTCTTCCCTGGTACATAGTCTGACCTTTTTCTCTTGCAGCCTTTAGGATTTTTTCTTTTATACCGACTTTGTTTAGGTGAATTATTATATGTCTCAGAGTTGGTCTTCTCATTTGTTGTCTTGCAGGGATTCTCTGAATCTCTTGTGTTTGAATTTTTTCATCCTTGATGAGATGAGGGAAGTTTTCTTGAATGATTTCATGAAATTTTTGTTCTCAGGTGGCCTCTGTTTCTCTCTGTCTGCCTCAGGAAAGCCAATTACTCTTAGGTTCAGTGTCTTGAAGTGATCATTCGTCTCTTGAAGGTTTTGTTCTGTCTTTTTGAGCTTCTTTTCTATGCTTTTGACAGTTTAGGTTAGTTCTGTGTTTTGGTCTTCGAGCTCTGAGATTCTTTCTTCTGCTTGGCTAATTCTGCTTTCCATGCTTCTTAGTTTGTTATTCATTTCCATCACAGTATTCGTTTTTTTTTTTTTTTTTTTTTTGAGTTGGAGTCTCACTTGGTCACCCAGACTGGAGTGCAGTGGCCGCTTCAGGCCACCGCAGCCTCGACCTGCTGGGCTCCAGCGATCCTTCCGCCTCAGTCTTCCAAGTTGATGGAATTACAGGCATATGCTACCATGCTCAGCTGATTTTTTGATTTATTGTAGAGATGAGATCTGCTGCCCAGGTGGGTCTCGAACCCGCAGGCTCAGGCAATCCACTTACAGGCTGCGCCACCGAGGTGGCGGGATTGCAGGCTGAGCCACCGAGCCCGGCTACAGTATTCTTTACTGCTGTTATTTCTGACATCAACTCCTTCCTATTTTCCTCTTGTCTCTCCTCAATTTTTTTAATTCTCTCTATTAATGTCTTGATGTCTGGGTTTGTTGCATGTGACCAGTCATTCTGGGGTCTCTTCATTGTTTGTGTTCCAGAATCTGTTTTCTCAGTGTCTGATCTCCCAGGGGTCTGTGTGAGACCTATATTCTTCTTTTGGTTTTTCTTCATTTGTGTGGTTTTTTTCCCCTCCCTACTTTTTTCTTCCTTCCATGTCACCATCTTCTTCAATTCTGTTATTCAGGTGTAGAGAGATTGCTTTTACTTCTGTTTGTTCAATCTCCTATTCTTTATGTATGCCCTCTTACTTTGCTCAATTCTGGAGTTGCACTGTAGGTTGGGGGTGGTCCTTTTTACAGTTTTGAGATTTACTTAAGGGGGGAGCTATGAATTAAAATCTATCTACAGGACCTGGTATTCGCCGACAGGTGTATGTATAATCTGAAACCCACTTCCCACTGCCTTGGAATCTGTCCATGCAGTGGGACTGTAGGTTTACTCCCTGAAATAAAATGTGGTTAGCAGAGGGAAGAGAATGGAGCAGACCATGGGGGGATGAGGGGGGTGGAGAGAGAGAGGAGTAAGGGAGGAAACAGATGAGTGTACCAACAAATGGAAAGAGAGACCTAAACTGAAACAGATAAAAACAATAGACCATGGCTAAAGACCTACCAACTCCCATAGAAAAAAATAATAATACATACAATGATGCTAACATACAAGGTAACCAACCACCTTATTGGTGTGCTGTTCCTCTATACAAAGATACGTTTTCAGAGAGGAGAAAAGAGAAGAAAAGGAAGAGGAAAAGAAAAAAAAAGGAACAAAACAGTAGGAATAGAATCAAGTCATTAAACTAACAGAACCAATCGAGCACACTCTGAGCCTTTTTGTTTAAGTCCAATATCCTTTCAGCTCTGATTTCTAGCTGTCTTCTCTAGCTGGTAAATTAGTTCACAGTTAGGATCAGTTGTCCCTGGCCTGCTGTGAAGGACAGTTCAGATCACCATCAGCTCACTCAAATCTGGCCTGTGTCTGTTTTTCAAGCTTTTTCCCGTTTCGGTGTTGTTACCTTGAATTGCCGGCAGGTGGGGCTATCTCAGCTCCTCGCCCCAGAGGGGTGGAGCCGGACAGGAGTCCGGCAGAGGCTGGAGATGGGAGCCTGCTTCAGGGCACACAGGAGGAGACCCACGGCATGCAGGACGTCATGTTGGCAGCAGAGGTGGCAGCGATCCCAGTAGATCTTGCCTGCAAGGGCTTCAAGGACTGAAGTCATGGATCGCCTCAGACACAGGTGGCATGTTGCGCTATGGCCACCATGGAGGCCACGGTGGCACCGGCGGCTGCTGTGTCTGCGGCTGCAGTGGCTGTCCAGACGCTGCGATGCTGCAGCGGAGGCAACGGCCGAGCTCTGTGTGAAGAGCAGGCTGCTGACATTGGAATCTGCAGCCCTCGGGGAGAGAGCCAGAGACCCTCTGCATTCTCCTTTGCAGAGGGTTTCATAGACCAGGCTTCCCCATTGCCATCTTGCCGGGAGTCGGAAATAGCTTTTTCTTTAGACCTAAGTGGCTTGTTATTCCTTCTGTGGCTCACTTCAGCAGGGTGTAGTTTTATGCATTCACCTAGGATTTCCTTCCTCTGGGTGGCTGCAATGCCACCAAAAATTTTTATTTTCATGTGTTTCATAAATAAATAGCCACAGATGAAAATAGAATAAATATATAAAGCTTAGTTAAAAGTTTTAAAGTACTTTTTAAAAGTAATTTCCAAAAAAAATTAAGAGTTTATTTTATGATCCATAACTAACAAAACTATTACAAAATATGGAAAAGACAAAAAATAACTAAGATAAAATAAAAATTATTTTCCTTCTTTTTCTCCTTTTGAAAACCCATGCATTGTGTCTTTGTCATATTTAAACAAAACCCTATTGGCACACATGGTAAAATTACTGTATTGCACAGCAGTAAACAAAGAGTTACAGATTTAATCATAGATTAATATGCAAATGATTCTGGCATAAAATTTGCTTTCATATACTTAGAATCCTATTTCTTTACTAATTTGAATAATACAAACTACAAACAATTAAAGCAAAACTTCTTTAACAAATGGAAATTAGAGCTTACTTATTATAAATGTAATTTAAAATATTCTTGAGTAACTGACACTTGATATTTTAGATAATGTTAAACATTTCTACTGGGATATTAGTTAGGTTCTATAGTTTAGAAAATATACCCAAATTTAAAAACCATTTTAAATGCATTTCTGTGTCATGATGACATTCCCATTTCTCTCATGGGTATCTGATTAGAAGTCAGCAATAAGCCGGGCTCGGTGGCTCAGCCTGTAATCCCACGCCTTTGGGAGGCTAAGGTGAGTGGATTGCCTGAGCCCGCGGGTTCGAGACCCGCCTGGGCAGTGAGACCTCATCTCTACAATAAATCAAAAAATCAGCTGGGCGTGGTAGCACATGCCTGTAATTCCGGTTACTTGGAAGGCTGAGGCAGAAGGATCGCTGGAGCCCAGCAGGTCGAGGTTGTGGTGGCCGGGAGCGACCACTGCACTCCAGTCTGGGCGACAGTTTGAGACTCCAACTCAAAAAAAAAAAAAAAAAAGAAGAAGTCAGCAATATGTTCTGAGAATCGGAGAAGTCCAGTGTATACTCTCCACACTGTGCCTATCAGGTCCTTATAATTATTAAGCTTATTACTGACTGAATAGAACAGATTACAGATATTCTGTTTTTTAAACACAAATTCCTCTAAATTGAATTCACTCACACCCTGTTAGAAGTCTTTATAATCATAGAATCTCTTTATGTTTCCCAGGCTAGTCTTGAACTTCTGCCCTCAAGTGATCTCCCCATCTCAGCTTCCCAAGGTGCCAGAATAGAATCTATCATTTGAGATGTCAGGTAGACGGTAGAAATATTGACTTATAGTAATAGATAGAACTGGGCTATACAGCTGGTATTTAATTTAGTTCAAGAGTTCAGAAAAACTTACGTGAAAGATTTCAATGAAATACCATATTAACATATCCATGGCAGATTAATTCTGGAGAATAAAAAACAAACTTTGATTTTATTTTTCTACTTTCTTACATGGTCACACTAGAGCCAATATTTCAGCTTTGGTCAACAGATGTATAGTGGAAATTTCTTTCCACCAACATACACAATGTTCCATTGGACTCCATTGGGGGTACTATCATTAAATCTAACTCCAACACTATCTACCTGGAAGTAGCATCAGTTTCACAGATTGAAGTCTTGGTCCCACTTCAGATGATAGTCAAAAACTTCTGACCAACTGTCTATAAATCAGATTTCCCACGAATCCCCTCCCCTCCAGGTCCCATTGCTAGAACAACTCACAGAACTCACTGAAACACTTAAATTCTGCTTACCCATTTATAAAGGGTATTACAAAGGATACAGATGAGCAGACAGACAGAGGAGATACACAGACCAAGAAATGTGGAAAGCTGTGGAGCTCCCAGATTCTCTCTGGGGACGCCACTTGCAGAAGCTCCTTGAGCCCAGTCTTGTTGAGTTTTATGGAGCCTTCATTTCATAGCCGTCACTGATTAGACCATTGGCCACTGGCGATCTGTTCTACCTTCAATTCTTCTTCCCTTCCCAGAGGTCAGAGGGGAGGCTGAATGTTCTAACCCTCTAATCACATAGTTTGTTCCCCTAGCAACCAGCCCCCACCCCCAGGCTATACAGGATCCCCTAAGAGATACTCCGTTAGAACAAAGATGCTTTGCTTACTCAGGAAATTGCAAAGCAAAATCATGTTAAGGCATTTTATATGTATTAACATTTGATGTATGTTATGCTTATATGTTATATTTATATTTGTATGTATGTTGTTTGCATTTATATTTATATATTTATGTTATATATAATAGAGGTTATATATTTATATGTTGAATTTTGTAGGTAAAAATAATTTTATCTTCTGTTACATGTATACACACATATTCATGTTCAGATATATGCGTGTAGAAATCTGTCTACAATATCTAAAAAATATTTTCTAATTAAAGTATTACTAACCATAAAGTTTAATGTTGGAAATAAATGAAAATAATTTTATTGCACCAAAGACTACCATTCCCATACTAAAAAAATCCAAATCCTCTATCTTATTTAAATTCAGATAGGAAAAAAATACTATTTAATAGCCAAAGTATTTGAAAGTTTGTAATGTTAAGCAGACATAGAAGAACTTTAGAAAATCAACCAAGGCTAAAATGTGCTGACCACGCTTGTCCTGTCTGACTGATGACACACATTGGAACGAACAGACAAACAAAGCCCCAGGCAGCTACTTAAGTAGACACAGCAACTCATTAAATTATTTTAAGGTAAATCCCTATCAGGCCACAGATTGTTCGCATGAGATGTCTCTTACTATATTTGAATCAGGAGAAATTACATACTTCCAATACTGTTTAATAGCTAAATAGTTTGAAAGCTTGTAATGGTAAGCAAACTTAGAAGTACTGTAAGCACTTTAAGATCAAGATTTTTATTAAATAGGCAAAGCCTCACAGAGGGCAGCCCTTAAGAGAATAGACGGCAAAGTCTCATATGCATTTTAAAAACATAGTTTTCATTAAACCTTGGTTTTATTTTGAACCATTTAGCAATCTAGAAATCAGGAAAAACAGCTAAGTGCTGATCATTAAAAAGTAAGTATATACTCAGGCGGCTCATGCCTGTAATCCCAGCACCTTGGGAGGCGAGGCGAAACTATTGTCTGAACCCAGGGGGTCAAGACCAACCTGGGCAACTTGGCAAGACCTCGTCTCTACAACAAACCAGAAAATCAGTCGGGCGCGGTGGCACACGCCTGTAGTTCCAGTTTCTTGGAAGGCTGAGGTGGAAGGATCACTGAACCTAGCAGGTGTAGGCTGTGGTGGCCATGAGCATGCCACTGCACTCTAGCCTGGCGACAGAGTGAGACTCCAAATAAAAAAAAAAAAAAAAGGTAATATATATTCAAGTGTATGAATTATGAAACTAAATCCTTCTGTGATTTTTAAGTATTTCATGTAGAAATACAAAACAAAATGTGCACTTAATATCTGTTAATAACTATTGGCAGAGTGTACTGTATTTTTCTTAGTGACTTGTCATGTGATTCTGTTCCAGGAAACACTGAGATTTTACTGCTTTAATTACAGATGAGAGAGCAAGTGCTCATTCCCCTGTCCCACCTTACCCTACCTTGAAGCACACACATAAAACCAAACTAGTACTTGGGACATTTCCATCTAAACTGCTTTCACCTCGGGCTTTCTCTCAGGAATGCCTCATCTACTACTCCATATCTCTAAAATTATTTTAGAATTTGTCTTCAGGGCAATAAGAATAAGAAAGGAATGAAGACCCATGAGCCACAGATATTTAGCATATAAATACACTACTTATAAACAACAAATTTTTGAACTCTGAAATTTCAAGATAGATAACAGTTTATAATAAGAGATGTACATTTAAGCTGAAGAACTCAAATGTTTTGAGGGACATAATATTCCTGAATGTCCTGCCTCAGAGGACACTGTTTCTAAACATCATTTCCAGGGAAAGGGCCTATTTTGGCTTAGTTTAGCTGACTGCATTCACAGTTCATTCATCTGATACCCATTAGAATTCTCTGTTGTGTCAGAATGAAACAAGCTCCAGTTAATATTTCAG
This sequence comes from Cephalopachus bancanus, assembly GCA_027257055.1. Taxonomy (NCBI): domain Eukaryota; kingdom Metazoa; phylum Chordata; class Mammalia; order Primates; family Tarsiidae; genus Cephalopachus; species Cephalopachus bancanus. The sequence continues at coordinate 34,667 of JAPVLO010000443.1, read as the reverse complement.
AAGACATATAATATGTGGATGTTGATTAGGACTATTCAAATCTGTGAATATGGCCGGGCTCGGTGGCTCAGACTGTAATCCCACGCCTTTGGGAGGCTGAGGTGAGTGGATTGCCTGAGCCCGCGGGTTCGAGACCCGCCCGGGCAGCTAGACCTCACCTCTACAATAAATCAAAAAATCAGCCGGGCGTGCATGCCTGTAATTTCGGCTACTCGGAAGGCTGAGGCGGAAGGATCGCCGGAGCCCAGCAGGTCGAGGCTGCGGTGGCCGGGAGCGGCCACTGCACTCCAGTCTGGGCGACAGAGTGAGACTCCAACTCAAAAAAAAAAAAAAATCTGTGAATATGACTAAGAGTATGTGGAAATTATCTATCATGCCATGAAAGATAATGTCTTTTTGAAAGCCAAGAGTTTAAATGTCTAGGTTACATTGTCATGTGACTCTATTCCAGGAAACTCTGAGATCTTACTGTCTTAATTACACCTGAGAGAGCAAGCTCCCACTCCCACCTTAACTTACCTTGAAGCACACACGTGGAGGAAATGTAAAAGAAATTTTTATCTGTGGGAGAAGACATGGCTAATCTACTGAATTTGAATTTGAATTAAAACCCCTCTGCAAAGGTATTTCAGTTTTTTTTTGTTTTTTTTTTTTTTTGAGTTGGTGTCTCACTCTGTCGCCCAGGCTGGAGGGCAGTGGCCCCTCCCGGCCACCGCAGCCTCGACCTGCCGGGCTCCGGCGATCTTTCCGCCTCAGCCTTCCGAACAGCCGGAATTACAGGCGCGTGCTACCACGCCCGGCTGATTTTTTGATTTATTGTAGAGATGAGGTCTCGCTGCCCAGGCGGGGCTCAAACCCGTGGGCTCAGGCAGTCCACTCACCTCAGCCTCCCAAAGGCGCGGGATTACAGGTTGAGCCACCGAGCCCGGCTTTCAAATTTTTAAGTCTATATGCAGAATCTTTTTTATTTGTCTTTACATTTAAATAAATAACAACTGCCTTTGCTTTCCAGAGCATACATGTCTAAGTCATAGTATAATATAGTAATATGTTATGAAATAGCTATCTAAATAATTTCTTTTAGATGGCATCTAGCTTTCCTTTTTTAAAATTATTAAATATATCAGGAACACACAAAAACTTCAGCATATTGGAAGCTTAAAGAATGATGCTAAAATCAATATGCTGAAGAAAAGCCAAACTCTGTAATATACTTAAAGAGCTTTATTCTGAGCCAAATATGCGTAACCATGCCCTAAAGTACAGTTTCAAGAAATCCATTGAGAACATGTGCCAAATGTGGTTGGGTTACAATTTGGTTTTATGCATTTTAGGGAGGCAGAAGTTTACAGGTAAGGACATAAATCCGTATATATGAGGTGTGCATTGGTTTGACCTGGAAAGGTTGGACATCTCAAAGCGGAGTGTGTGGGATTACAAGTTATTCGTGGTTTTTAGGGATCCTTGAGTTGACGGTTGAGAGAGGTAAGCTCCGGTCCAAAAACCTGAAATCAGTAGAAAAGAAATGTCTGAGTTAAGATATGGATGGATATTGTGGATATCAAGATTTGTACTGTGTAGAAAAGGCCTCATAGGAGGCTACAGCTCTTAAGAGAATAGATGGCAAATGTCTCTTATTCAGATTTTAAAAGCGTCCGTCTCACAGTTCATCTCTCCAGGGTCTGGCAAGGCCTGAGAGGGGAAAGGTCTGGTTAATTCTCTACAGATGAAAATATTCTCTCACAAAAGGCAGTTTTTCAGGGCTATTTCAAAATATGTCAGAGAAATAAGTTTTTGAGTATTTTTATTTCTTTTAGGAATTGCTACTGTCATGTGATGCTGTGCCAGTGTCAGGTAAAATTTAGTATTTTATTTCCACAGTCTGTTTCATCAGTCTTGCAATCTGTATGTTAATGCCTAAACTTAAAAAGGGAAGAGATATAGCAAAGTGTGTCTGATCACCTTTTCCATCATATTCTGGAATCTAGTTTTCCAGGCTTCCTTTGGCCGAGAAGGGGTCCATTCAGTAGATGGAAGTCTTTTTGGTTTACAAAAGTATCCATCTGAGGAAACAAAGTCACCAGTTCCCTTAAAGCCTGCTCTGTGTCCGCCCCCCCCCACCCATGTCATGTCACAACCATCCCACCCCAGAGGCAAACAACACTATCCTGGGTTCCTGTGAAACACCTCCTTGAATTTCTTTAACATTGCTACCACCTGTGAACATTCTCTAAACAACGCATTCAGAGTTGTGTGGCTTGACCCTACAACAAGGCAGCCATTATGTGTTTATTCCTCTGTGACTTCCTTTTTCATTCTTTTCAATGTAAAATTTTTTTCTAAAGTTTGTCCAGGCTGATGTCTTCAGTGTCCTCTCTGAATTTATTATGTGGATAAGCCAAAAATTATTTATTTTTTGGTGGACATTTAAATTGTTTCCACTTGAAGCTATGATAATCAATGCTGCCAAAAATATTTTCTATTTCTTCTGGAACATAGGCAAAATAGAAGTTCCACAATAAATATTTAAGAGTGGCATCATTTATACTCACAAAATTGGTATTTTTATTTGTATATTATCTGAAAGAATTTGCATATAATTCTAAGTAATTTTTTTCTTTGAACGTTTGGTAAAAATCACACGTAAAACCATCTGAGCTAGGTATTTGTTTTGGGATTCTGACTGCTTTTTATTTGGTAATTTGCTCCTTTACTCTAAAGTTGAGATCATTATGCAGTAGACTCAGTTACACTCGCTTTGCGTGTCAAGGCAATTGGCCTCCACCTCTGTGGTCAGAACAACTGAATGGGTGCAACTCACAGCAGATGCATTTCCCCCCTCCAGTGTGGTGAAGATATTTCTCGCTTGATTCCTTCCCTTTGTGTCCATGGCAGATGACACTGCCTGATAGCAACCCTCTTTCCCAGAACCCAAATGAGGCATGCTACCTCTCAGCATGGCACCGTAAGCAGCCATAGCAATGGCTTGATTTGGCACGTGCCGTCTTTCCCATCTGAATTTTACATGTACTTTTCTGATGTTTTAATGAAGTGTCAATTTTTGTTATACCACTTTTTCTAAAAAAAATTCAATTCAACTTTTTCTGCAGTAATTAGAGTAGTTATTCACAGTTTGAATTCTGCATCTGTTAGTGATTTGTTATATCATTATCATTTCTAACAACTAACAGAGCCTGTTGGACCATTCCGGGAAAATCTGTGGCTTTTAAATAAGATTTTTTTAAAATTACCTTTATGTGTTGTGGATTGTTTTTTCATATCTTCTTTTTGCAAATATATTTTCTATTTCTCATCTTTTATTCTGAATACTAAGTATATATTTGCTAAGCTAATCATCATGGCATTCTTTTGAGATAGTAATTAATATGATCTTAATCAGCTATTAAAACTAAGACACAAAATTGTCAGGAAATTGATCAAAATCACCTCACTAGTAAGTGGGAAAGTTAGAATTAAATTATTTGGGCAAAGCTTATGTGCAAGACTTTCTTTTGAGGTAATTAGAAGTATTTCTATTTAGGCTTTTCTTTGGAGCTAAGCAGTTCATAAGATCTTTGGATAATTGATTACAGAACATACAATAAGATTCCTTCACATGTTTTAAAAATATGCAAAAGTTTTAACTAGAAATTGAGCCTAGCAAAATGTCTAGAAATATAATAAGCAGTTAAACAACATATCAGACAAAACTGGAAAGAACGTTACTGAATTGGAGGACATTTAAAGAAATTAGCTAGAAGGCAGCCCACAGATAAATAAATAGAAATAAAAAGGACAGGTGAAAAGTATAGGAGAGAAATGAAAGGTCAAACATACTTCTGATTTAAGTTTCAAAAGGAGAGACTAGAGATAGTGAGTAGGGTAGAGTCATATTCTAAGAGATAACAGGTGAGAAGTTTCTAAAAGTAATGAACAAAATGGAAATTTAAATTCAAGAAAGCTAACAAAAATCACACTAGGTACACAGAAAGAGCACAATAAAACCATGGAACAGGAAAGATAAATAAAATAATTTAAAACAGTCAAGGAATAGAGATTCCCCATAAGGAAATAATAACTAAACCAACAACTGGCTTACCAACATGTTAATGGAACCTTAAGACAATAGAAAAATAGCTTCCAAATTCCTTTAGCACATAGCTGCTAGCTGACACTTGTGCCATAGGAGATCCTAGGGATGGTTTGCATAAGAGCATCAGTAGGCATGTACTATCAATAGAGTGTTTATTGCAGTACGGATAAAAGCAAGGTGGTATATACTCATAATTTAAAATGCATTGAAGAAATAAAAGAATAACTAGATGTGAAGATAAAGATGAACAGTTAAATTTGAAAGATGACAAATAGAAGCGATTAAAAGAAACTCAGGGATTCAAGAATTTTAGAACAGTTATGTTCATGGCAAAAAAACAAGACCGTAACACGGATAGGAGAAAATGGGAGAGAACCTTGAAACAGATGTTCCCAGGGATAATCTAGAAAGAAGCACTCTGCTTAGAAACTGTACTACTGAAATTACTACCAAACTGAGAGTTTTAATTAATTTATTACAGAAGGAAACATTCTTTATCCCTATTATATGATAAGACCTCAGAAATATTCAAATTGATCTTTGTTATATGATTCTTTAATGCCAATATTATTGTAAAACTAATATGGCTAGAAATTTATAATGCAAGAGATAAAATTTCGATGTATTTTATGTCATGTGTATGTGTGTATAAAATCTAACTTTTCTCCACACCATATCTCACTACCTAGGCCAAGTGGCCACCACCTCTCATACAAACGACATTGCAGATTCTTAGTAGTTCTTTGTGCTTTCTATCTTGGATACTATATTTCATGTATTCTATATGTATGTTAGGTTATAATATTATATTTCTAATTTCTTCCTCTCACTTATGTATCATTTCTATCATTCATTTGCTTATATTAATATACAAGCTATAATCATAGAATATGTCATTGTTTATTATTTTGAACAAGCTACTATTATCTTGATTAAGAATTTTTTAAATGTATTTTATCTTCACTTATTTCTTCCCTAATGTTCCCCTTTCTTCATGTAGATCCATGATTCTGACCTATATTATTTTTATTCCCCCTAAAGAACATTTTTTAAAAAGCATTTCTTGTAAGTCAGATTTACTGGCAACACTTTCTCACACATTCTCTCAAATTTTTGTTTGTCTAAGAAAGTTCGTATTTATTCGTCTCTTTTGAAGGGTAATTTTGCAGGGTACAGAATCCTAGATAGAATTTTTTTCTCTCAACACCTTAAATATTTTACTGTATTCTCTTCTTCCTTGCTTGTTTTTTAAGGAGAAGTCAGATATAATTTTTATAATTACTTGTCTGTAATGAAGGTGTTTTTCCCTCCAGATTAATCCAAGATTTTTTCTTTACCTTGGATGTTTTGCAACTTGCTTATGATATGACTAAGTGATAGTGTAGGATTTTTTCCTTTCTTTTCCTTTCTTTCTTTCTTTCTTTCTTTCTTTCTTCTTTTTTGACATTTATCATACTTAGTGTTCTCTCAGCATCTTTGAACGTGTGTTTTATTATCTGACATTAGTTTGGAAAAATGTTTAGTCGTGATTGTTTCAAATATGTTTTCTGCTCCTTTCTCTCTTTTCTTGCATTCTCTGTGCATGTATGTTATGCTCTTTGCCATTGTCCTAAATTTCTTAAATATTTTACACCATGTTTTAGTCTTTTTTATTTTTCTTTCCTTTTTAGTTTTTTAAGTTTTTACTGACATATCTTCAAACAGAGATTCTGTCCTCAACCAAGTCCAGCCTACTAAATAAGCCCATCAAACGCATTTTTTTTTTAATTTCTATTTCAGGGTTTTGATTCTGAAATTTATTTTTAATTATTTTTTAAATTTTCCAACTCTCTGATTGTATCACCCATCTGTTCCTGAATGTTGTCTGCTTTTTCCATTGAAGCCCTCAGCATTTATCATAGTTGTTTGATATCCTTGGTCTTATAATTCAAATACTCCTACCATATCTGAGTCAGGTTCTGATGCTTGCTCTGTCTTTTCATTTTATCTTTAGTAATGCCTTGCAATTTCTTGTTGAAAACCTATCATGATGCACCTGACACTGTTTCCTGCAGAGATTTCTGCTTAAGGGTTTTTGCTTCAGTAAGTTGTGATTTTCATTACCTACCTGTCTGTCTCTCTACTTTGGGGGCTAGTAGTTTGCCTTGTGACCTCAGTTCTCAGTTTACTCATAAGAAAAATAGTTGATTTCAGTTCATTCAGCTTTTCACTTGTTAGGATGGAATAGCAACTTCCACGGTTCAGAACCACTTTTCCTTTAAGTACACAGCTTATAAATAGTTCTTTTGATGACTATAAAAGAACTTTATGCCTCTCCTAGAAAGCTCAAAAGGACAGAAACAGTGACTTTTATACATGCAACTTATCCTTAGGATTAATCTCAGTCCCAAGTACATGGCAGAAAATCTGTCAATATTTCGGATTTAAAGAAAAAGAACATAAGTCTTAGATATAGTCACTGTAGTAGATGCATGTTACTACTTTTTGGTCTTAATTTCTGCTTGGAAATACCCTACAGTGGTTTTAAAATACTACTAACTACTAGTTGAAACTAAGTAAGTGTCACATGCCTAGATACACTTTCATCACTATTTTGTGTTCATGTGAATAGCACAGTAATATGTGAAATGTATGTGCAGAAACCGCTCTCTCCTAGATGGTGTTTACTCATAAGGATGCCAGGCAATGTGCTATTATCACTGCCTTTAGGTTGACAGTGAGTTTGACTCCTATTAGCATAAATGAGAATTGCTCCGCTGCCACTCTGCATAAAATGCTGGAATCCCACCTCTAGGTTATGTCACCTTTTGGGTTTGTATGGCTAATATATGCCATTAAACCATAATGGTAAACACAACTGCTGGAAAATTGCTTTTCATCTTTTCCTCCTACAGATCCCAAATCTAATTGAAAACAATTAATTGTGCTTATAATTCTGCTCCAAAGTAAATGTTGAAAAACAACATGTGAAGATAACACAGGTCATTTCTGAGGTTTCTGCTGAAGAGAAGTGACAATTCTTATAGTATAAACCTTTACAAGTCTGCAATATACAATGGCAGGGAATACAAATATGATCATCAACATAATCAGACAAAATAATTTTCAGATACATTAACTCAAAAATGCTGTCAAGAACCTAGATGTAATAATCTCAAAGTTATTTGAAGTATCTGAGAACTGTTTGGATTCCATTTTCATGACCTGTGATTAGCGGAAACACTTTTCCTAAATAAATTAAGGAATATTTGTAGAACAATAAAATATCTTCTCCTCATGTCTCATACCTTTGTGTGATCTTTGAGCACTTGATTAGCACAGAGAGAAAGAAGAGATGCCTTGGACATTGCATGGGAAGATGCCTAAGCTACCAGTTGGGTAGCTTAGGCCTGCTGCTGGTATGTAAAGGGATGTGGTGAATTCATACTTGATTTGTAAGCATGGGCAGCTCAGGAAATGCTTGTCAGTGCCACTTTTCAAGTTCGATTCCACACAGTGGATATAAACGTGGTGGCACAGTCAAGTGAGGCTGCCATTCATTCTCTTGATCCTCACTTTCCAGTGAGAGAGACAGAAAGCAAATTAGTCAATGAGCAAGTTGGTCTGTAAATCCTTTAAACACTTCAAAATTGAGAACTCCCCAAAACGTTTGTTTGTGTGAGTTATAACCATTGTTATTTACTACAGTGAATATGCATACATATATAATATATACATATATATTTAAATCACACTTGTTAATATCACTCCAATTACATCAAGAAGACTAAACATTGGGCAACTGCCAATGTAGGCAAATACAAATTTTCCAAAAGTCAAATTTTTTCCTCATAGTTTTAATTGGGTGAGTGGATCATTTTGTTCTTTTTCAAGAAAATAGGGAGTCTTTAGTCATTTGTTCAACTAAAGATAGTTCTCTATGAAAAAGTCTCTAGTTCATTTCATGATTTAATTTTTTTGAGTGCTTTCCTCAAGAATTTCACTATATTTTAGTATGCTACAGAAGTGCATAATGTGGACTTCACAGTTCAGAGCACAGTATATTAAAAATGCACATATAAATGGTTAAAAATATAGAAAAATGAATTTCTTAGTTCACTCACCAAGAGATATTCTTAAGTGAATATGACTTTGATTGATCTTTTTTTAATAATCAATATTCTTTATTATGGTATTGTGGGGTACAAATAACAATTAGGTATACAAATATGCTTCGTTCAGGCACCCTTGTTGATAAGAGGTGTCTCCCTGTCCCCAGACAGATATTTACTACCATTAATCCCATCTCCCTTCCCCTCCCCCCCATAGTTTCCCACCACTGTCAGTCATTTTCTTATAGTATTACATTGGATGTTCAAGGTCAACTATATGAGTGAAAACATGTGATACTCAGATCTTTGTTTCTGTGAGAGGTCACTCAGTATTATAGACTCTAGTTCCATCCAGGTTGCTGAGAAATTCATGATTTTGTTCTTTTTTATGACTGCATAGTATTTCATCGTGTATATGTACCACATTTTTTAAATCCAGTCCTCTTTTGATGGACAGCATGGTTGCTTCCAGATTCTTGCTATTGTGAACAATGCTGCGATAAACATATGTGTGCAGGTATCTTTTTTATAGAGTGATTTGAGTTCTTCAGGATATATTCCCAGCAGGGAGATTGCAGGGTCATATGGGGGGTCAATATTTAGAGCTTTTAGGAATTGCCATACTGTTTTCCACAGAGGTTGCACTAGTTTGCACTCCCACCAGCAGTGTAGAAGTGTTCCCTTTTTGCCACACCCTCTCCAGCAACTATTATTTTTTGATAATTGCCATTCAGACTGGAGTTAGGTGGTATCTCAGTGTGGTTTTGATTTGCATCTCCCTGATGATTAGTAAGGTTGAACATTTTTTCATGTGTCTGTTGGCTGCTCGGATGTCTTCCTTTGAGAAGTGTCTGTTCATATCTTTTGCCCATTTTATAATGGAGTTGTTTGTTTTTTTCTTTTCAGCACATTTGAGTTTCTTGTAGATCCAAGACGTTAAGCCTTTGTCAGACACGGAGTTGGCAAATACTTTTTCCCAATCTGTAGGCTGTCTCCCTGCTCTCTTGATGGTTTCTTTGGCTTTGCAGAAGCTTGTCAGTTTAATGAGGTCCCACTTGTCTATCTTATCTCTTATGGCCTCTGGGTTTCGGGTTTTGTTCAGGAATTGGTTGCCAGTTCCAATTTCCATGAGGGTATGTCCTTCATTTCCTAAGGTTCTTATGGTTTGAGGTTTTACATTTAGGTCTCTGATCCATTTAGAGTTAATTTTTGTGTATGTGGATAGATAGGGGTCCTGTTTCAAACTTCTGCATGTGGTCAACCAGTTTTCCCAGCACCATTTACTGAATAGGTTCTCCTCTCCCCAGTGGTAGGTGGTAGAGGCTTTGTCAAAGATGAGTTGATTGAGAAATTGAGGTTTTGCTTCTGGAATCTCAATTCTATTCCATTGGTCTTTATGCCTATTCCTGTACCAATACCAAGCTGTTTTGATTATTGTAGCTTTATAGTAAAGTTTGAAATCTGGTAATATGATACCACCTGTTTTTTGTTTGTTTGTTTGTTTGTTTTTTACTGAGGATTTTTCTGGCTATTCTTGGTCATTTAGATTTCCATGTGAATTCCTGTGTTGTTTTTTCTAGGTCTGAGAAGAATGTTGCTGGTAATTTGATGGGTATTGTACTAAATCTGTAGATTGCCTTAGGTAGGATAGGCATCTTCACAATGTTGATTCTTCCAATCCATGAGCATGAGATATTTTTCCATTTGTTTGTGTCATTTTGATTTCTTTGAGCAGTGTTTTGTAGTTTTCCTTATAAAGGTCTTTGACGTTTCTGGTTAGGAAGATGCCAAGGCATTTCTTTTTTCTTTCTCTGTGGTTATTGTGAATGGAATTGTGGTTTTATTTGGGTTTCCGTTTGTTTATTATTGGTGTAAAGAAATGTGATTGTCCTTTGCACATTTATTTTATATTCTGAGACTTTGCCAAAGTCCTTTATCAGTAGAAGGAGATTTATGACAGATTCCCTTGGGTTTTCAAGGTACACAATTGTGTCTTCTGAAAAGAGAGATAACTTGACTTCTTTTTTTCCTATTTGGATACCCCTGATTGCCTTCTCTTCTCTGATTGCTCTAGCCAGGACTTCCAATACTATATTGAACAGGAGGGGTGAGAGTGGCCATGCTTGTCTTGTTCCAGGTTTCAGAGGTAATGGTTACAATTTTTGTTGGTTTAGGAGAATGCTGGCTGTGGGTTTCCTGTAGATGGCTTTTACTATTTTGAGGTATGTTCCACATATGCCTAGATGTTTAAGGGTTTTTATCAAGAAGGGGTGCTGGGTTTTATCAAAAGCTTTTTCTGCAACTAGTGATATAATCATGTGGTTTTTGTTTTGACATCTATTAATGTATTTAATTACATTTATGGCCTTATGAATGTTGAACCTGACTTGCATCACAGGGATGAAGCCTACTTGGTCATGATGGATGATTTTTGAGATGTGTTGTTGAATCCAGTTTGCTAGGATCTTGTTGGGAATTTTAGCATCTACGTTCAGCAAAGATATTGGACTGTAGTTCTCTTTCTTTGTTGGGTCTTTACCTGGCTTGGGTATCAATGTGATGTTAGCTTCATAAAATGATTTGGGGAGAGTTCCATCTTTCTCAATCACTTGGAATACCTTCAGTAGGATTGGTATCAGCTCCTCTTTAAATGTCTTGTAGAATTCTGTTGGAAAGCCATCTGGTCCAGGACTTTTTTTTGTAGGTAGTTTTCTTGTTGCGTAGTCAATTTCCTTGATTGCTATTGGTCTATTTATGGTCTCACGTTCTTCTTGTTTCAACCTAGGCAGGTTATGTGATGACAGAATGTCCTCCATTTCCTTAAGGTTTTCAAGTTTGTTTCCATACAAGTGTACATAGTAGTATCTAATGATCTTTCATATTTTTTCAGGGTCAGAGGGGACTTCATTTTTTGTGTTTCTGATTGTGTTTATTTGGGCTTTTTCTCTCTTTTTCTTGGTCAGTGTAGCTAGGGGACCATCGATCTTGTTTATCCTTTTGAAGAAGAGGCTTTTTGTTTCATTGATTTTTTTGTATGATCATTTTGTCTTCTATGTCCTGGATTTGGTTTTATTTTGTTGATCTGGATTCTTCTGCTGAAATTAAGGTTTTTGTGCTCTTGTTTTTCCAGCTTCCTTAGGTGGCTTGTTAGGCTGCTAATTTGTGATCCTTCCATTTTCTTCATGTGCGCTTGTAGGGGTATAAATTCCCCTCTTACTACAGCTTTCATGGTGTCCCAGAGATTTTGGTAAGATATTTCTTCATTTTCATTTGTTTCCAGGTATCTTTTAATCTCTGTTTTGATTTCATCATTGACCCAGTAGTTGTTTAGCATCATGCTGTTTAGTGTCCATGTCTTTTTGGGTTTTGGGGGGACCTTGTTGGTGTTAATGTTTATTTTTATTCCACTGTGGTCTGAGAAGGTGCATGGTAAAATTTCAGCCCTTTTAAATTTGCTTATGCTTGATTTATGGCCACGTATGTGGTCAATCTTAGAGTACATTCCATGCAGTGAAGAGTAGAATGTGTATTCTGTGGTCTTTAGATAGAGGGTTCTGTAGGTATCAGTTAAGTCTGTTTGCTCAAGAGTCACATTGAGGTTTCGGATCTCGTTGCTGATTTTTGTCCTAATGATCTGTCTAGGTTTGTGAGTGTGGTATTAAAGTCCCCAGCTATAATGGTACTGGAGTTGATATCTTTTTTTTAGTTTACCTAGGAGCTGCTTTATGAAGTTGGTGCTCCTATGTTGGGTGCATATATGTTTAGGATGGATATGTTTTGTTGATGGATTGAATATTTTATCATGTAGTGGCATTCTGTATCTTTTTTAATTTTTGATAGCTTAAAGAGTATTTTGTCTGAGATTAAGATCATGACTCCTCCTTTCTTTTGTGTTCCATTTGCCTGAAAATTTGTTTCCCATCCTCTTACTTTGAGTCTGTGAGTGTCCTTTCTAGTGAGGTGAGTCTCTTGAAGGCAATAAATTGTTGTCTGGTGATATTTTATCCATTTTGCTATTCTATGTCTTTACAGTGGTGCATTTAGTCTGTTCACATTCAAACTAATTATTGAATTGCGAGAGTTGATCCCTATCATAATGTTCTTACAGAGTTGTTGTTCTTCCTGTTTGTGTGTTGTCTTTCTTTTGGTTTTAGAGTTGGATCATGTGTGTTTTTAATCTTTTACTTGTACTCTTGTGAAGAACATTATTGTTCTTTGTTCCTTTCCTTCTGTGTTCAATACTTTCTTAAGTGTTTCTTGTAGAGGTGGTCTGGTGGCAGCGTAGGCTCTTAGGGATTGGATATCTGGGAAAGATTTCAATTCTCCCTCACTGATGAAGCTTAGCTTGGCTGGGTAGGTTATTCTCGGTTGAAATTGTTTATCTTTTAGAACTTTGAAGATAGGGTTTCAAGCTCTCCTAGTCTGGAGGGTTTCTATAGATAAATCTGCAGCTATTCTAATTGGTCTTCCCTGGTAGGTAGTCTGACCTTTTTCTCTTGCTGCCTTTAGGATTATTTCTTTTATACCTACTTTGTTTAGCAAATTATTATGTGTCTGGGAGTTGGTCTTCTTATTTTTTGTCTTGCAGGGGTTCTCTGAATCTCTTGTGTTTGAATTTTTTCATCACTGATGAGATGTGGGAAGTTTTCTTGAATGATTTCATGAAATGTTTGCTCCAGTGTGACCTCTGTTTCTGTCTCTGCCTCAGGAAGGCCAATTACTCTTAGGTTTAGTCTCTTGAAGTGATCATTCATCTCTTGAAGGTTCTGTCCTGTCTTTTTGAGCTTCTTTTCTATGCTTTTGACAGTTTGGGTTAGTTCTGTGTTTTGGTCTTTGAGCTCTGAGATTCCTTCTTCTGCTTGGCTAATTCTGCTTTCCGTGCTTATTAGTTTGTTATTTATTTCCATCACAGTATTCTTTACTGCTTTTATTTGTGACATCAGCTCCTTCTTATTTTCCTCTTGTCTCTCCTCAATTTTTTTAATTCTTTCTATTAATGTCTTGATGTCTGGGTTTGTTGCATATGACCAGTCATTCTGGGGTCTCTTCATTGTTTGTGTTCCAGAGTCTGTTTTCTCAGTGTCTGACCTCCCAGGGGTCTGTGTGAGACCTATATTCTTCTTTTGGTTTTTCTTCATTTGTGCGGTTTTTTCCCCCTCTCTACTTTTTCCTTCCCTCCATGTCACCATCTTCATTAATTCTGTTATTCAGGGGTAGGGGATTGCTTTTACTTCTGTTTGTTCAATCTCCTATTCTTCTTTATGTATGCTCTCTTACTTTGTTCAATTTTGGAGTTGCACTATAGGTTGTGGGTGGTCCTTTTTGCAGTTTTGAGATTTACTTAAGGAGGGAGCTGTGATTCAAAATCTATCTGCAGGTCCTCGTATCCGCTGACAGGTGTATGGATAATCTGAAACCCACTTCCCACTTGAAATCTGTCCATGCAGTGGGGCTGTAGGTTGACTCCCTGAAATAAAATGAGGTTAGCAGAGAGAAAAGAATGGACCAGACAGTGGGAGGATGAGGGGGGTGGAGAGAGAGAGGAGTAAGGGGGGAAACAGAAAAGAGTACCAACAAATGGAGAGAGCGAACTAAACTGAAACAGATAAAAACAATAAACCATGGCTACAGACTAACCAACTCCCATATAAAAAAAAGCCAAAACATACAATGATGCTAGCATACAAGCTAACCAACCACCTTACTGGTGTGCTGTTCCTCTATACAAATATATGGTTTACCATAGAGGATCAAAGAGAAGAAAAGGAAGAGAAAAAAAAGGAACAAAACAGTAGGAATAGAATCAAGTCATTAAACTAACAGAACCAATTGAGCACACTCTGAGACTTTTTGTTTAAGTTCAATGTCCTTTTAGCTCTGATTTCTAGCTGTCTTCTCAAGCTGGTAAATTTGTTCACAGTTAGGGTCAATTGCCCCTGGCCTGCTGTGCAGGACAGTTCAGATCACCACTCAGTTCACCAGTCAAATCTGGCCTCTGTCTGTTTTTCAAGCTTGTTTTCCCGTTTTGGTGTTGTTACCTTGAATCACCAGCAGCTGGTGCTATCCCACCACCCCAGAGGCGATGGAGCCGGACAGGAGCCAGGGATGGGAGACTACCTCAGGGCTCATGAGAGGAGACCCACGGCCGGTAGGACATCACGGTGGCAGCAGAGGTGGCAGTGATCCCAGCAGATCTTGCCTGCAGGGGCTTCAAGGACTGAAGTCATGGATCGCTTCAGGCACGGGTGGCACGATGTGCTATGACCACCATGGAGGCCAAGGTGGCGCCAGCGGCTGCTGTGTCTGTGGCTGCAGTGGCTGTCCAAATCACCACGTGCCCCAGCGGTGGTGATGGCCAAGTTCCGTGTGAAGAGCAGGCTGCCAACTTTGGGATCCGCAGTCCTTGGGGAGAGAGCCAGAGACCCTCTGCATTCTCCTTTGCAGAGTGTCTCATAGACCAGACTGCCTATACATCTTCTGATGTATTTTATTTATTTATTTATTTATTTATTTATTTATTTATTTATTTATATTACTGCAGGCATGTGACAATGACTAATTCAGTGACCACTGGTATAGTTTGTTGCTGCTGCCTTAACCTGCACTAAGACATCAACAGTTTTACCTACAATAGCCTCTGCATTATCAGAGCAAATGTAACACACTTGAATTTACAAATAACAGCTTAGTTATTATGCTAAGGGAAAATAACATCTTAGTATTATTATGTAAATATTTTTGATTTTGTACATCTATCAAAAAAGTTGTGGTGGGTCTGTGAACTATACTTTGGGAATCACTAAAGTAAATAAATGAATTCAAGATAACCACAAATATGGCAAAGGCTGCAATTATAATAAAATATAATGTGATGAGGGGTATGGTTGGTCACTGGGCTGTATTACATTCAAATAGTAGCCTAGGAACCTGCCTGTAAAGGTCACGTGTAGTCATAATCTGGCCTCGGGATACAAAATAGTTTATCACAATGATGAATATGTAGGTCCCGAAATCAGCAATAATATTTTTTGTTCCATGAAGAGAAATAACACGGTCTGATTAGCACTTAGTAAGAAAAGAGGAATGTGGAGTAATGTTGAGGTTTATAAATCACTTTACTGTCATAGATGTTATTAGAGGGTTTTGAAAAAAGGAATATAATCTAATTATATGTGTGGTTTTTAAAGAACATTTTTTGTAATATAGAAAACAGAGGGCAACAATGAAATCGGTGAGACCAGATATAACTCAAATGATGATGAAAATTTAGACTTGGGAAGCAGTAGCTAAGATTGAAAGAGGCACACAGTTTTGTGATCTATTTTGTGAATCATGCTTCTAAAAGATATGCATGGATTGGACCTGGGAAGTGAGAGTAAAAGGAATACTATCCCAGGGAATTCATGAAATGGGATGTTGTTGATAGAAATTTGAAAAAATGGAAGAGAAAAAGGTTTTGTGGATATGCAGAAAACTTGAAGGAAATCCTTGGTAGAAACCAAGGTGCCTGTTTTGAACATACTGAGTTTGAAGCCTGTATTAGACTTTCAAGTAGAACTATCAAATGCTGTTTCATCTTCTGTTCTGAACATCAAGGAAAAGTTTAGAGCTTAGAGAGAAGTATTTTTTAATTAAATAATTGGTATTTAAATGGTATTTAAAGTCATGGACTGGAAGATATCATAAAGGAAAGAGATTATATGCATCAAGAGAGAAGAGAACCCACACATTAATTAGTATAATCCTTAAACGTTTTTCTTTTTTAAATTTATTTCATTTTAAGGATGTGAGGTACCATTCAGGATTAGGCATACAAGTGGTCATTGTACAGGGAAAGTTTGGGCCTCCCTTAGGTCCCCACTTTGCCTGGTTTGAGATCAGTATCCTTATTAATGTTATGTCCCTCCCACAACCCTTTCCACGCAGTTTTGGCTACTGCCAGTACCTTTCTAATAGAATTAGGGTAAGTGTTCAGCGTCTGCTTATGAGTGAGAACATATGGTACTCAAGTTCTTTGCTTCTGTAAAAAATCACTGAGCATTAAAGACTCTGAATCCATCCAAGTTGCTGCAAAGTTCATAATTTTGATCTTCTTTAAAGCTGTGAAATATTCCATCATGTATATGTACCACATTTTTTTTTATCCAGTCCAGTTTTGATAGGCATCATGGTTAGTTTCATGCTTTTGCTAGTAAATAGTGTTGCAATAAACATGCATGTGCAGGTATCTTTTCTGTAGAATGATTTAAGTTCCTCCAGATATATTCCCAGAAAAGGGATTGCTGGGTCATATGGAAGATCAATTTCTAGTTCTTTTAGAAATCGCCACATTGTTTTCCATAGAAGTTGAACCAGTGGACGGGCTTGGTGGCTCAGTCTGTAATCCCAGCACTTTGGGAGGCTGAGGCAAGTGGATTTCCTGAGCCTGTGAGTTTGAGACCAACCCGGGGAACTTGGCAAGACTTCATCTCTACAATCAAAAATGAAAAATTAGCCTGGTGCAGTAGCACGTGCCTGTAGTTCCGGCTACTTGGAAGGCTGAGGCTGAAGCTCGCCGGAGCCTAGCAGGTCAATGCTGGGGTAACCGTGAGAGTGCCACTGTACTCCAGCCTGGGCAATGGAATGAGACATCAACTCAAAAAAAAAGAAGTTGAACTAGTTTGCATTCCCACCAACAATGTAGACGCATTCCCTTTTCTCTGTATCCTCACAGGCATCTGTTGTTTTTTGTTTTATTAATAATAACTATTCTTACTGGAGTTAGGTGATATCTCAGTGTGGTTTTGATTTGCATTTCTCTGATGATTAGTGAGGCTGAGCATTTTTTCATGTGTCTGTTTTTGAGAAGTAACTATTAATGTCTTTTGACCACTTTTTAATGGGGCTATTTGTTTGTTTTTGTTTTTGTTTTTTCCTTTCAGCACATTAGAGTTCCTTGTAGAATCAAGAAATTAAGCCTTTGTCAGATATGCAGTTCACAAATATATTTTCCCATTCTGTGGGCTGTCTCTCTGCTATCTTTATGGTTACTTTTGCTTTGCAGAAGCTTTTCAGTTTGATGAGGTCCCACTTGTCTATCGTTTAGAAACATAAATGACCACAAACAGCCAAAACAATCCTTAGCAAAAGAAAGAAAGCAGGAGGTATCACACTTCCAGACTTTAAACTTTATTATAAGGTTACAATAATAAAATAACCTGGGTACAAGAACAGGCATATAGACCAATGGAACAGGAGAGAGATTCTGGAAGCAAAAGCAACTCATCTTCAACCAATCCTTCAACAAGAACCACTGGGGTGAAGAGAACATATTCAGTAGATGGTGCAGGGAAAACTGGCTGACCATGTTCAGAAGAATGAAACAGAACCCCTACCTCTCCCCATACACAAAAATCAACTCCAAATCGATCAGACCTAAATGTTAAACCCTAAACCTTAAGAATCTTAGAAAACATAGGCCGGGTTCAGTGGCTCAGCGGTTCAGTCTATAATCCCAGCGCTTTGGGAGGCCAAGGTGAGTGGATTGCTTGAGCCCGTGGGTTTGAGACCCGCCTGGGCAACTTGATGAGACCTCATCTCTACAATAAATCAAAAAATAGCCGGGCATGGTAGCATGCATCTGTAGTTCCAGCTACTTGAAAGACTGAGGTGAAAGGATCACCGGAGCCCAGCATGTCGAGGCAGCAGTGGTTGGCACTGCACTCCAGTCTGGGTGACAGACTGAGGCTCCAACTCAAAATAAATAAATAAATAAATAAATAAGAATCCTAGAAAATACTGGAGACACCCTTAC
Organism: Cephalopachus bancanus; assembly: GCA_027257055.1. NCBI lineage: Eukaryota > Metazoa > Chordata > Mammalia > Primates > Tarsiidae > Cephalopachus > Cephalopachus bancanus. Next base: position 16,690 of record JAPVLO010000443.1, on the reverse strand, counting down.
AGAAATTGGAATAGGCAACCAAAACCCCCAAATCCCATGCCATAAGAAAGAAACTTTTGTTATGATCATGAGGCAATTGCAGTCAAAATGTTGTTCTCAATTATTATTGCACAATTAATCAAACAAAATAAATATATTACAAATTTGTATGAAAGAGAGAGAAAAATAATTAGGCCATTAGAAAGTGCTAAACCTTACAGGTATATTAATGACTTACCTAAAGACAATGGGATAGAAAAAAGAGTTGGAAAGAATGATAAAAAACTTAAAATATAGGGAAGATAGAAGTGCCAGTGTCAGCAGTCTCTAACAGAAGCAACAAGAGAAAAAAACCAGTAAATTACATCCCAAAAAATGAGCAATAATAAGAATGGCTCAGAATATTCCAGAAGTAAAAATGATACATATAAGATCTTAAATTGAAAAGTTTGTTATTAACATTAAGTGCCAAAGAGAGCAAAAGAACATGTTATCAGAGTACTACAGAATAAATGTAAAATAAGATCTGCTGGAAAATGCACTGGCAGAGAAACAGTGGAGTCCTCAAGCTTGTTCTCCTCACTCTCTTGGGAGAAGCGTGTTTGACAGCAGTAGATGGAGCGGTGGTGGGAAGGGCAGTTGTCTAGATACGCTATGAAAAAGAATCCAGTAGAAGAACTTGTCTCAATATTTTGCTCAATATGAAGAAGTTGAAAGTGTTTCCCCTAAGAACTAGGACAAGACAAGGATACCCACTCTCACCCCTCTTATTCAGCATAGTGTTGGAAGTCCTAGCCAAGCAATAAGATTAGAGAAGGAAATCAGGGATATCCAAATAGGAAAAGAAGAAGTTTAACTATCCTTCTTTGTGGATGGTAGAATTCTATACCTAGAAAACCCTAGGTAGTCTGTCAAAAGCCGCCTCAAACTGATAAAACAATTCTGGCAAAGTCTCAGGTTACAAATCAACATGCAAAAGACAGTTGCATTTCTACACACCAGAAACAAGCAGGTGGAGAACCAAGTAAAAAAAAAAATCCCAGTCACAATAGCCACAAAAAAAGTTAGATACCTTGGTACTGACCTAACCAGGGAAGTGAAAGACATTTCAAATGAGAACTACAAAACTCTGCTCAAAGAAATCAAGGATGACACAAACAAATGGAAAAATAACCCATGCTCATGAATTGGAAGAATCAATATTGTCAAGATGTCTATATTACCCGAGACAATCTACAGATTCAATGCAAAACCCATCAAATTACCGACATGATTTTTCACAGACCTGAAAATAACAAGACAGAACCTCGTATGGAATCAAAAAAGAACACAAATAACCAAACAATCCTCAGCAAAAAGACTTTAAACTTGATTACAAGATTACAGCAAACAAAACAATATGGTATTGATATAGGAATAGGCACATAGACCAATTGAACAGGACAGAGATTCAGGAAGAAAAAACACTGGTCTCTCAACCAACTCATGTTCAGCAAAACCACCAATAACAATCATTGGGGAAAGAAGACCATATTTAGCAAATAGTGCTGAGTAAAACTGGCTGATCACATGCAGAAGAAAGACATTGAACCCCTACCTATCATCATATACAAAAATCAACTCAAAATGGATCAAGGACCTAATTGTTAAAGCTCAAGCTAGAAGAATTCTAGTGGAAAACATAGGAGACATCCTTCTGAACATCAGAGTAGGCAATGAATGTATGACCAAGTCCCAAAAAGAAAATGCTACAAAATCTAAGATAGGCAGGTGGGAATTCATCAAACTGAAAAACTTTTAACAGAAAAAGAAGCTACCAAGAAAGTAAAGGAAAAAGCCCAGGGAATGGGAAAAAAATATTTGTAAATTATATATCTGACAAAGGCCTAACCTCCAGAATCTACAAGGAACTCAAACAAATTCAAAGGAAAAAGAAAAAAACATTAAAAAATGAACAAAGAACATGAACAGACACTTCTCAAAAGATGACATACAAGCAGCCAACAAACACATGAAAAACGCTCTGCCTCACTAATCATCAGAGAAACACAAATCAAAACTATAATGAGATACCAGCCAACTCCAGCAACTATGGCTATCATTAATAGGCTAAAAAACAAAAGATGTTGGTACAACTGTGGAAAAAAACGAACGATTCTACACTTTTGGTGGTAATGCAAGCTGGTTCAACTTCTGTGTAAAGCAGAGTAGCAGTTTCAAAGAACCAAAAATTGATCTTGCAAACAATCCAGCTGTCTCTCTCCTGGAAATATACTTGGAGGGACATAAATCATTCTACCTAAAAGGAACCTGCACATGCGTGTTTACTGCTGCACTATTCACAAGCAAAAACATGGAGGCAACCTTGTTGTCCATCAGCAGCGGACTTGATAGAGAAAATGTGGTACATATACTTGATGGAACTTTACACAGCCATGAAAAAGAAAAAAAACATCATGTCCAACTAGCTTGGACGTAGTTGGAGACCATCATACTAAATGAACTACCACAGAAACAAAGAACTGAATACTGCATGTTGTCACTCATAAGTAGGACCCGTGCATTAGTTGCATTAGCACAAATGTGGAATCAGCAGTAACAGGGCACTGCTAGGGGAGGGAGGGGGGGAAGAATGGAGTGCGGGGGTCATGTAACAACATGAGTACCTGGTCCACTTCAAGCAGGAGTGAGGACCAGCTAGAAGCCCAAGCTTCACCTGTATGCAGTCTGTCTATGCAGCAAATTCTCTCTTATAACCCTACAACTCTAAGTAAGTAAATCAATAACTTGGCGCTGGAAACCTCACACATACATATAGGAATGAAAGGTTAGGGATTTCCAGGCAACTGAAGCAATTCTGTCCGACATGGGCCTTGTGGGGAGAATGAAGTCGGTGCCAATCAAGGCTGGAAACAGCCTGTTCTACCACCAACATAACACAGATCCAGTAGTAAACCCTTTGATAGGCTACCAAAGATGGAATGATATATGGTTCCAGGTCCATTTAGGTTCATCTCTCGTTATGATTATTGTTCTCACGACCATTTGTGCTTTCCAATTAAATGCACTTTGCTCAGATAATGTGGTCTCTATCATACTGACTCTTTGAGATTGCGGAATAAACTGCAACATGGTGAAATACTGTAAATGTGTTATAAATGTCTCCGATATTTTGTTCGCTTCTTCAACTGTTTTCTGCATTCACTTTCCTCCACCCAACTTCTAATTATCCTCTAGGACTACTGAACACAACTCACTAGCGAGGCCTTCTTTCACTTCCCAATCAAAGCTAATCCTCAATAAGATGTCTGCTAGGTAATTTAGACTTATATATTTTTGGCTTGGTTAGGCTTGATTACAATTTTCCATAGTTTAAAACAGTTGGCATAGTGCTTGACAATTTAGTTTGCGTGTGTGAATGTGTGTAACAAAATTATATGCTCCATGAGTGCAAATTTTGTCTAAACTTTTATTCCTAATGCCTTATTCTGACTCTTTTCCTACATAGCAATTATTTTGTTTACATATCTGTCTTTTCAAATAATCATATTTCAATCATTTTTGTGTCTCTTACAATGAGCACACAATACTCATCAAATTCAATTTTATGCAGTACTTCAGTGAATATAAGCTTATCATTTACATTTTGCTTTTTTTAACCACTCACATATACAATGTGTTACGAAACATATTCTATACTGAGTCAATGTCATGTCTCAGTAAAAGCAAGCTGCTAATTGAACACACAGAGGAATTTCTTGCCCCTTGAGGTCATAGTGCAACATGAGTCCCTTTATACTCATCTCTAAAAATACCATTTCCTCCTCAGACTCATGTACCCAGGGTTGTATCCAGGTTTAGGGAGACTGAGGCTTACACCATTTAGGAAAATCATCATTAAATTGACAGACAAAATTATACCACATCTTAAAATATGTCACTTTTCAAAAACTGGCTCCCAACCACACGCCTTTCCAGCCTCATGGCTGCTTCACCCCCCATGCTTCCAGTCCCAGGCACTGTGGCCACGGCTTACTGCCACACTACCCTCCATTTCTCCTTGGTGATACTTGTTTACTCTTAGTCATTTGATCTCTTCTTCAACATTGCCTCAAACTTGCACAGGCGATCTGGGCTTGAAGACACTGGGGTTTCTAGGATTTTGCACATGAGGATACACTTATGCCTCCAGCTTATTTTCCATTCCAGTTACTGGTTTGATAAAACTTTCCAGGGAGCTTGCCTGCCCTGATGCAGAGCATCTAGCCTCAAGAATCAGAAATGCCGAAAGCCTGGCATTGTAGATCAGCGTTGGTCCAGTGCCGAGCACATCTGCTTCATGTGCCTTGTGAAGAGTGATGTTTGCAGTCCTAGTGCCTGACTTGCTGTTTCACATGAAAACATGCAGCTTCCACTCTCTAGAGCTAATGTTTTTACTTCGCAGTCATGATTTTACCTGATTGGCTGCCTTCTGTCAAGTCCCCGGTACACTGGTCATAGTAATACATTCGCTCTAGAAAAAAAATCACTGTCTTGAGCAGTTGCCCCATTTGCTAAATCTTGGGCAAAGCTGTCTCCTGAGACCTACTGCTGAAAAATTGTAATTCAAAGTCTTCTCTGCTTAGGTTTGAAAGCGTTCTTTTGATTTTCGTTTTTATCACTATTTAATAAAAACTCTGCCCCAAACCAAAAGCAGCTCATTTTTAACCATCTGTTAGCACTGAAGTCAGGTATACTTTTTTGATACACGAATATAGCATTTTTATAGGTCAGGAAAAATACAAAAGTGTATGTCCCAATATAATCAAATATGTTCTTTAAAGCAGTTTAGAAAAGTTAGTGGAATACATGAATAAATGCTATTTTTTAAATAACATTGCAATGGAGGTTACATCGTTTTGTAGTTTTTTCTTTCTTTCTTTAGAGTCCTGCTTTATTTAAATATGTTCCTTATGCTACAGTACAACCTTTCAAAGTCAACCAAGTATATAACATTAGCATGATTCCTCAAAATGTGTCAAGTTAGGTAACAACTCACAGCCACCACTTCTAAACTTTTACGAGGCAGCTGTCCAAAAGAGCATGCTATGATGACTGTGACTTCAAATCCCATCTCAATACAAATTTAAGAACAGTATGTAGTTTCCTTTTTTCCAATGTGGTTTCCATTAATAGCCTTCAAGCACACCATCTCACTTAATCTTCATCTCAATTCCAGGAGTCAGCGGTGGATGATAAAAACCTCCAATAACATCGTACTTTTGATGTGTCATGAATAATATTCTAGAGGTATCACCTGTGCAGTTCGACAGCTTTAGCAAAAGATTTACCTCTTTCAGCAAAAGTGGGAGGTAGAGAATTGGTGTCAAAAACGTCTCCCCTTTCTCAGTTTAAAGAAAGGGTCACAGAATATGGGACTGGATCAGCATCACATAGCTTTGAATTTCATATGGATCCCCAGATAGCATAGGCTGTATACCTTTCCATCAAAATGAAAATTATAGCCCTGAGCTGCATTTCTATCAGAGAAAAGCAAATGTTGTGATTTCGGCACTGAAATCAAATTTAACTAGAATGATTCAATAAAATGACGGTGTCATTATGAACGTTGCACTTTCTCTTACATTTTGATTAGTCTAGACACCTGAGCAGAGAAATGACTGTTGCCTGATACTTCAAAGCACACTTGGCAACTTTGATTAAATATTTATGTTAAATGTAGATGACTTAAAATAAAGTGTGTTCCAATCAAGGCACTAGCAAGCAGAACACACACACCTGTCAGCCTAAGAGTCCTGGTTTCAGGCAGCATGCCTTGAGGGTCCCCCAACTCCAGGGGGGCAGCCCTCCCATTTCCCCTGCTTAAATGGGGGTCACGGAGGTCTGTGCTTCCTGTGATCGTGTCCAAGCAACTCAGCAGCTGGTAATTCCCTGGAACTGCCGTAAAGAATGAAAAGTAAGTCAGGAGCAGTCTGTCGTTTTCTCTCTTTCCTCCTCTCATGTTGCAACCATGTACCTCGCAAACAAAATTTAAAATATCTTGTAGGGCAACTAACTTCATTTTTCTTTTTAAAAATAGTTCTCATTCGAGCTCTCACTTCTAGTTATTTGGTAGTGAATATGTTTGTTCCACTCGAAACAGCCCTGTTGCATTTTCTTCTAAGTTGTATTGGCTATAATGTGTATCTGCCTTTACTGTCTGAGAGAGCGCAAGAATTTCAGCTTCACTGCTTCAGTCAGGAGCGCTGAGCCAAGCTGGCTTTCCTGTGACTCTCCCCACACCCCACCAGGAACAAAGCATCGCCGGCCTGCCTAACTTGTCTTGTAGCAACTGCCCTCCTCCCCAGCCCTGCGCCCACCATAGCTTTTGAAGGCCCTGCCTCGGCCGGGCCTCAGCCCCAGCCTAGATTCTGGCTCCAACTCGGCCTCGAGCTCCTGCCTGTGAGCATCTCTGGTCAGTCACGGCCCGCTCACACATCCCCGAGAGAGCTGGTGTAAATCAGGTCTAACATTTTGGTCGCTTTGAACCTGCGTACAGACCTTCATTAATTCCAAAGGTACACCTTACATTATTTAAATTCTGTTATTTGGGGAATGATAACTTTTGTATCCTATGATATCGAGATACACGCATAATTTCTATTTTTATTGCATTTACTGAAAAAGAAAAACACGCTCACTTTACCAAACTCAAACAACACATATTTCTAAAAGTGAGAAGTCAATGACCGCTATCCGATACTCACTCACGACTAATCAGTGTTAACAGTGAATTGTCTCCCTCCTGGGAATTAGAATTTCTTCAATGACTTCCCATCGCTGACAGTATAAATGATACTCCTTCGAATTCTTTCTTAACCCTTCCCTGGTTTTTTGCCTCTCAAACTGAAGCACAAACTGGTCTGGAAGGGAAATGCACAATATGTCTGAAATTTTTAACCCTGTTTTGCTGCACCTGTTTATTTCTCAAAATTGAGATTAAACAGCATATCTTCCAGCAAACTTTTCTTATTGGTTACTCCTTTTGTTAGGGCTTCTTATTTAAAAAAAAAAAAAAAAAAAAAGCCGGGCTCGATGGCTCAGCCTGTAATCCCGCGCCTTTGGGAGGCTGAGGTGAGTGGATTGCCTGAGCCTGCGGGTTCGAGACTCGCCTGGGCAGCGAGATCTCATCTCTACAATAAATCAAAAAATCAGCCGGGCGTGGTAGCGCATGCCTGTAATTCCGGCTACTTGGAAGGCTGAGGCGGAAGGATCACCGGAGCCCAGTAGGTCGAGGCTGCGGTGGCCGGGAGCGGCCACTGCACTCCAGTCTGGGCAACAGAGTAAGACTCCAACTCAAAAAAATAAAATAAAATAAAAATTAAAAAAAATTTTAAAAAAAGATACTCAAACTCAAATTGGGTATTAACAGTTTCTTTTCAAGATATATCAGGCTATTTTTTAAAAACTTTAACTAAAACAGATTTCATGGGAGCTGGAATTAGAATTAAGACAGCATCATTATTCTTTTTCACATTGTCTCCATGCTTATGTCATTATGATGCTCTCTGAATCAGGCCCTTATTTTTAATTTTTAATAATCGAGCATCTTTTATTTTCTGTTTCCTCATGACTTTGATTTATACACAATTTTGATTGTCTTGGCCCTGACTTCCACCTTTTGCCTCTCTGGTTCTTTACTCAGCTTCCATATTTTCCACCTGCAAGTTCCTGAAATAAAAATATTTTGGGGGCAATGCGATTTTTCATCTAGGTCATAAGACGTCAATTGCTTGGCAGGCCCTAGCTGGCAATTTTTAGGATCCAGTACTCATGCCTCCCTAGGAAAAGCAATCACAAAATACTCAAGATGACCATTGACCCCCAGTGTGACCATGGAGGAGTGTGACAGTTAACTGAATGTGTCAACTTGTCTAGGTTATGATGTCCAGTTGTTTGATCAAACACTGGTATAAATGAAGGTTTTTTATAGATGTTATTAACATTTACAATCAACTGACTTTAAGTAGAAGAGAGTAGCCTTAATTGTGTGTGTGGGACTCACTCAATTAGGTGAAGACCTTAAGAACAAAAACTGAGGCTTCCAGAGATGAAGACATTCTGCCTTGAAACTGTACCCTAGGAATCCTGCCTGAGTTTTCAGCCTGGGAGGCTGCCCTACAGATTTCATACTTGCCAGTCCCCACAACAATATGACAAAATGAAGTTCTTTAAAATAGGTCTGTATCTACCTGTCTGTCCATCAGTCTGCCTATCTCTCCATCCATCCATCCACCCATCCATCCATCCATCCATCCATCCATCCATCCATCCATCCATCCATCCTCATGTGCTTATGAAGGGCCACCACATGTATTCCTGGTAGAGTTGGCTTCCACATGCAGAAGACACTCAGGCCTTGACTTCTCCTAAGGCCTCAGGCTCCTGTTTCCAGCTGTTGGAAAAGGAAAGAGAGGAGCCATGCCCTCTTCCATTAGGCTTATGGGTTCAGAAGTGATACGCATACGTCGTCTTCGTGTTCCACTGACATACTAAGTCATGCCTCCTCATACATTTCCAAAAGGGCTCAAGAAATGTGGTCCCCTGCTGAGCTGTCACTCTTTGGAGACAGGTCCATACTGTGGAAGAGATAGGAAAGGTGTATGTGTGTTTACACTATCATACCCCCATAGACACCATGTTGGCAATAGCAACAAAAGCACTTTTGCTTTTATATATGATGATATGTCATTTTATATATAGTGTATTTGGTACATAAAATATTTTCCTTGCTAACCTTTATGATGTTAACTGACTGGAACAATAAGACATTCACTCTCACCTGAGGGTGTATAAATGTTAATATGTTAAAGTATATTGCCAATTTTTAAAATTTAATTTTTACAGGAGACCAAATTATGTACCTATTAGTGTGTGTGATGACTTGAGCCAAAAAAAAAAAAACTAATTGAATTTTTGAGCTACAATCTGGACTTTAAGCCTTGGACAGGAACATGGCGCTCCATCTCAGGACACATCTGCCAGTCAGCACCGGGAATCCTCTGTTCTGTGCCAGTGACTCAGGTGAAAGATGATGACGTGAACTCATGGGAATTCAGAGAACATTGAGGAGAATGGAACTGATGAGATGGGCCAGTATAGGGCAGAGGAGCTAGACGACAGCGGCTAAGTATGAAAGGCAAGAATCCAGAAGATGTGATTCCTTTCTGATGCTACTTGTGATTACAATTGAGCCTGTTTCCCCACACCTTTGGGTAACCATCTATCTTTCACTACTTGAGAACACACTCCAGGATAGCAAGTCATGAAAGGGGGAAAAAAGCCTGTAATTTTAATTAACAGACTTCAAATGCTTCTAATTTGTATGCATTTGATCAAATTCATTTGCAATGAGCTATTTTTTCTTCCTCCAGAAATGTTTGACATTATCAGTTCTTTCTTTAATGAAAGACTAATATTTAATAAAATATATTACATTTTTAATAGAACTTGTCAGGAATTTTTCTCCTTCAAATATTTGCATGATGGAAACAGAAACTCACAGCCAGTTCCATCTCAGCTGAAAAGCAGGAGTATACATTTTGGTTATCCATGTCTTGCTCCCCTCCCAGTATTCCCACCCTCTTGCCTCCACATGCAAACATGCATGGTCAGAGCCACTCATCCTCACTCCTGTCCCCTCACGGTGCTGTCTCCTATCCCCGTGAGCTGGGAGTGAGTTACTCATTGATGGGAAAGGAAGCAGTATCTAAGCTAGGGTTAAAACTATACAACCTGCAGAGGCATTTTTTTTTAAGTCAGAATCTCACTGTCACCCAACCTGGAGTGCCGTGGCATGACCACAGCTCACTGCAGCCTCCATGTTTGGGGCTCAGGCAATCCTTCTGGGCTCAGGCAATCCTTTTGCCTCAGCCCCTGGAATAGCTGGAACAACAGGTGCATGCCACCATACCTGGCTAATTTTTTGATTCATTGAAGGGGAGAGGTCTCACCAATTTGTCCAAGCTGGTCTCAAACTCCTGGGCTTAGGCAATCCTTTTGGTTCGGCCTCCCTAAGAGCTGGGATTATAAGCGCGAGCCACCACACCCGGCCACAGATGCTTTTTAATCTACATGTTTTTTATTTTGTTCAGATATAAAATGCTCCATGGCAGAGAGAGGTTGTAATTTTCCTGACTGTGTGCTTGAGGCATACAAAGCTATTCTGCACACTTCTAGGAACTACGGTGACACCTGCCACATCTGCCTGTTCTGTCAGCCAGCAGACCCATGAACAGACAGTTCACACAGTCAAGTGCTGTGCATCCCACCAAGAGGCCACCGAAGGCAGGGATCACATTGAATTTTGTTAGTACCCCTGACGTAGTAGACACTTGATTAATGTGTTTTGCCATAAGTGGGAGTTAATAAATAAACATGTCTGAAATTTCAGAATGAAAGACATGATTCTTAGGCCCTTAGCACGAGCTTCCTCGACATCCCTTTCCTCCCATTCACGAGGGCTTCCACCCTTCCCCACCACACAGAGTCTGAAAGGAAAGAGACCGAACAATTGCCATATTCAAAAATCTCCCTTCAAGCTTAATTTCACGTCACTTTCTGCAGAGTTTACCAAATTCAAGGAGTCGCTTCTTCCATGAGGGAGAAGAAGTAAAACGAGAAGAAGGGAGAAGAAAAAGATCCATGCTTTGCAGAGAATGGATAAAGGAAGTCAGAAGTGCGTCTGTGATCACAGCACCTGGCAGCAGCAACTTCTCAGAGCATGTTGCCATTATCATTGCTTCATGAGCATTAAAGATTTGCAAAACATGTATGCTTCCTTGCTTTTATCCATGCAGTTACTAATGCTTAAGAGGCTCTTTTGCTAGTATTTTGTCCAAAAGATGCTTATGTGTAAAGGGACACTTGAAATGTCACTCTCGTTTACTACTTCCCTGGTCTCCTTTGTGGGGAAAATTATCGGTTCCTTCCCAAGATATATTGTTTCCCATGGAAATAATGCTAAACCTGCAGTCATAAGACATGAGATATCAATTCATGGTTTGATTTACAGCATCGCTACATGACCAATAATTGTGGGAGGGGATGTCTGAAAGAGAGGCAGGCTTGGTCTCCCAGTTGCTAAAACATAAAAAGTTAGGAATACAGTTTTTTCTTAATTAAAAAAGATCATAACTTTGCTTCATTTTTACATGTCACTGTATGCTTAACGCATAAATTTTAAAATGAGAAAACTTAATCTTCAGTATTTAGCCTTTAGCTTTTGAATACCATTGCAATTAGCATATCTGCATGTACACCAACAGCATATTTTCTACAAGCCTGCATGTGCTTTTAGAAAATTATCAGGCAACCCCTTCAGGTCCCCTCCTACTGTGGGAGCTTTTCTGTCCTCTTAATAAATCCTTTCTCAAAAAAAAAAAAAATTACCATGGCATAAATATGGCTTGCATCTGTCTTCAGATTATCGATATACTATAAACATTTCACCAGTCAGTAAATATTGCTCTATGATGTGCGTTTTCATGACTCCATTGCGTCATGTTCTGTGTTCCAGAAACACCGAAAGTGTAGGGTTGGACATGATAGTAGAAGTTAAAATTGTATTTGTTTGGGTGCTAGCCCAATCTCTGGATGGGTTGGAGCACAGTGTACTAGCAGTGAAAATGCCTAGAAACACAGAGAAAAGGAAATAATAAACGCAATATATCTTCTTTTCATACATATATATATGCCATTTATATGCTAGAAATAAAATTGCTAGAATTATTGTTTATGAACAATGCCAAAATATATGTGGCACAAAATATACTAGGCACACAATTATGAAAAACTGCTGGGAGAGAAATTGTTTCATCCAAACTTCTGAAATATTTTAAGGTATTTTTACTCTGCATCTCCAAACATCTTTACAACACATTGATACCACATGTGATCTTATCAGTACCTGCCTCTTGGTCTAAACAGCGACAGGCTCCCATTCTTCCAAACTGCTGTCTACTTTGCAGGGTAAAGGCAGCAGGTTGTGGAGTAGAGTTTATCTTTCATTTTTCAAGTGAATTTTTTTCTTTGTGACTGAGCTCAAACATTTGCATACCATTTCATTTGGGGGTTTAAGTGATTAGTTACTAATCTCTAAGAGTTTGTAAGATTGTGGAGACTAATCATTTGTTATCTACATGGCATATAATTTATCCAGTACTCATCAGAATTTTAGAGGTATGTTTGTGGACCACAATTGTGGAAGTACATATCTTCTCTCATTTCAAATTATTTAATTTTAACTTCATTCTCGGTAAGCTGAAAGACTATGCCATGTAATATTTTTTCAGGAAATTTTTTTGTTTTAAAGATGTGGGGTACAATTCAAAATTACATATACAAATGTTATTATGCAGGTCACCTTGTTGATAAGGTGTGTCCCTCTATCCCCTGGCAGTTTCCCACTACTGCCAATCGCTTTCTTATAGGATTACAATAATTGTTCAAGGTCTGCTTATGAGTAAGAACATGTGATAGTCAGTTCTTTGTTTCTGTGATAGGTCACTCAGTATTATAGCCTCCAGATCCATCCAAGTTGCTGTGAAGTTAATAATTTTGTCCTTTATGGCTGCGGAACATTCCTTCATGTATATATACCACATTTTACGCATCCAGTCCTTTTTCACTGGACAGCATGGTTGATTTTATGTTTTTGCTATTGTGAATAATGCAATAAACATGGGTGTGCAGGTATCTTTTTTAGAGAGTGATTTGTGTTCCCCCAGTATATTCCCAGTAGGGTGATTATATAAGGTAGATTTTTAGATCTTTTAGGAATTGCCACACTGCTTTCCATGGAGGTTGTACTAGTTCAACCATATGGCATGGGCACTTGGGGTTTTGATCAGGCATTGGTTGCCAGTTCCAATTTCCATAAGGATGTCTTCTGCATTTTCTAAAGTTATTATAGTTTGAGGTTTTACATTTAGGTCTTTAATCCATTTAGAGATGATTTTTGTGTATGGGGGTAGGTGGGCGTCTTCTTTCAATCTTCTGCATGTGGTCAGCCAGTTTCCCAGCACCATTTACTGAATAGGTTCTCATCTCCCCAGTGATTGGTGGTGAAGTCTTTGTTGAAGATGAGTTGGTTGAGAAATTTAGGTTTTGCTTCTGGAATCTCTATTCTGTTCCATTGGTCTATATGACTGTTCTCATACCAATATCAGGCTGTTTTGATTATTGTAACTTTAATGTTTAAAGTCTGGAAGTGTGATACCTCCCACTTTGTTGTGTGTGTGTTTTTTTTTTTCTGAGGACTGTTTTAGCTATTTATTGTCATTTATGTTTTCATATAAATTGCTGCATTGTTACTTCCAGGTTTGAGAAGAATGCTGCTGATGATTTAATGGGTATTGCATTAAATCTGTAGACTTCCTTGGATAGGATGGACATCTTAACAATGTCGACTCTTGCAATACATGACCATGGAATATTTTTCCATTTATTTGTGTCATCTTTGAATTCTTTGAGCAGTGTTTTTTAGTTTTCATTGTAAAATGAAACTTCACCTAGAAACTTCCCTAGTTAGGAAGATATCATGGTAATTTTTGGCTATTGTAAATGGAATTGTGTTTTTTATTTGGGTTTCAGTTTGTTTATTGTTGGTGTATAGGAGTGTGACTGTCTTTTGCAGATTTATTTTATATCCTGAGGCTTTGCCAATGTCCTTTATCAGTGCAAGGAGGTTTTTAAAAGGTTATCTTGGGTTTTTGAGATATAGAATCATATCGTCTGCAAAGAGGGCTAACTTGACTTCCTCTTTTTCTATATGGATACCCCTGATTTTGTTCTCTTGTCTGATTGCTCTAGCTAGGACTTCCAACACTATGTTGAATAGGAGGGATGAGAGTGGGTATCCTTGTTTTATTCTGGTTTTCAGGGGAAATGGTTCCAATTTCTGTCTTTTTAGCAGTAAGTTGGCTGTGGGTTTCCACAGATTGCTCTTACTATTTTGAGGTATGTTTCATCTATGCACAGATGCTCAAGGATTTTTATTAAGAAGTGGTGTTGAATTTTATCAAAAGCTTTTTCTGTGTTTAATAATATAGTCATGCGGTTTTTGTTTTTACATCTATTGGTGTATTTAATTACATTTATGGTCTTTCAGATGTTGAACCATCCCTGCATCCAGGGGATGAAACCTACCTGGTCATAGTAGATGATTTTTGAGATGTGTTGGTAGATCCAATTTGCTAGAATCTTGCTGAGAATTTTAGTATCTATGTTCAACAAGGATATTGGCCTGCGGTTTTCTTTCTTTGTTGGATCTTTATTGAGTTTGGATATCAATGTGATGTTAGCTTCATAAAATGATTTGGGAAGAATTCTATCTTTCTCAACTGCCTGGACTACTTTCAATAGGATTGGTATTAGCTCTTCTTTGCATGTTTTGCAGAATTCTGCTGGAAAGTCATCTGGTCCAGGGCTTTTTTTTTCTGTAGGTAGTTTTCTTAAGACATAGTCAGCTTCCTGGGTTGTTATTGGTCTATTTAGAGTCTCTATTTCTTCTTGTTTCCACCTGGGGAGGTTGTGTGATGTCAGAAATGCCTCCATTTCATTTAGGTTTAGAAGTTTGTTTCCATACAAGCATAAATAGTAATAGCAGATAATCTTTTTTATGTCTATGGCATCAGTTGTGACTTGATCTTTTGCATTTCTGATTGTGCTTATTTGGGCTTTTTTTCTCATTTTCTTGGTAAGTGTATCTAGGGGGTCCATCAATCTTGCTTATCCTTTCAAAGAACCAGTTTTTTGTTTCATTGTTTTTTTGTGTGTTTTTTTTTTTTTTGTATTTTTTTTTTGTATTACATTTTAGTCTTCTATGTCCCAAATTTAAGCTTTTATTTTGGTGATCTGAATTCATCTGCTGAAGTTAGATTTTGGTGGTTTTGCTTTTCCACCTTCCTTGGGTGGTTTGTTAGGTTGTTAACTTGTGGTCTTTCCTTTTTTTCATGTGAGTTCATAGAGATATGAATTCCCCTCTCAGTACTGCTTTCATGGCATCTCAGAAATTTTGGAAAGAAGCTTCTTCTTCTTCGTTTGTTCCCAGGAATCTTTTAATTTATGTTTGTATTTCTGTGTTGACCATGCTGTTTAGTGTCCAGGACTTTGGGAGGTTTTGGGAAACTTTGTTGGCACTGATATTTATTTTTATCCCAGTGTGGTCTGAGAAGGTGCATGGCAGTATTTCAATCTTATGGAATTTATTTATTCTTGATCTATGACCAAGGATGTGGTCGATCATAAAGTATGTTACATGTCGTGATGAGTAAAAAGTTTACTCCATGGTTGTTGGGTGAAGTGCTCTGTAGGTATCAGTTAAGTCCGTTTGCTCAAGCATCAAATTGAGGTTTCAGATCTTCAGGTTGATTTTTTGCCGTGATGCTCTGTCCTGGGTTATTAGTAGGGCATTTAAGTTCCCAGGTATTTTAGTGTTAAATTCAATATCTTTTTATAGTTTGCCTAGAAGCTGCTTTATGAAAGTTGTGCTCCTATGTTGGGTGCATATGTGTTTAGGATGGATATTTCTTGTTGATGGCTTGAACTTTTTATCATTATATAGTGACCTTCCATATCTTTTCTAAACTTTTTATCTTGAAGGGTATTTTGCCTGATATTAAGATCATGACTCCTGTTTCTTTTGTGATCCATTTGCTTGAAAATTTGTTTTCCATTTTCTTACTTTGAGTCTGCAAGTGTCCTTTCTGGTGAGATGAGTCTCATAGAGACAAGATATTGTTGCATTATGATATTTTATCCAATTTGCCATTCTATGTCTTTTCAGTGGTACATTTAATCCATTCACATTCACATTCAGGCTAATTATTGAGATGTGAGAATTTATCCTTGTCATGAAGTTCTTATAGAGTTTGTTGTTGCTTATCAGTTTATTTATTCCATTCATTATATTCTTTATTGATGTTCTCTCAGTTATCAACTCCTTCACTCTTTCCTTTTGTCTCTCCTAATTTCTTTTTATTCTATCTATTAAAATCTTGATATCTGAGTTTGTGATTTGAAATCAGTCATTCTGGGGGCCCTTAATTGCTTGAGTTCTAAAGTCTGTACTCTTAGTGGTTGTCCTCCCAGGGGTCTGTGTGAGACCCATATTCTTCCTTTGGTTTTTCTTCATTTGTGTAGGTTTTCCTTGTCGCGAGCCGAAGAAAGACGACACCGACACCGTTCTTCTGCAGACAAGTTTACTCCAGGTCTTAATGTGCTCTTTATGAAGACAAAATGGCTCTCTCCTCTGGCGCAGTTGTTTGCCTATATATATGGCTCTCTCCTCTGGCGCAGTTGTTTGCCTATATATGCTGCCTGGCAGCCAACGTACTGCGGCTACGTGGTTGTTTCTGATAGGTTATTCTACCAGCCAGCGGCCATGTTGTTTATTGCATAATACATGTTTTTTATAACATGATGAAAGCTTCCCCTTTTTGTTTATATGACAGGAGAGGCTAGAGCCCACAGCCCCCGTTTTTTCCTTGGGCTATGTACCCCAGTCCCTGGATCGCCGAAGTACAACCCAGCAACTGTGCACCGGCCCGATGCCTTTTGCAGGGGATGGGTGGTTGCGGCATCAACCTGTATGCAGCTGGGGATAACCTCCATGGAGTTTACCCATCAGGGCTCCAAGTGTAGTCAACGGCTGGCATCCTGTCACTGTTGA